>CM069432.1:12877472-14127472 GCA_035610365.1 Aquatica leii
AGCAACCCAGATGCTTAATCTCTTATGGAACAATCGATTTCTTTGTTTTGGTGTATGCTAAGTAATGCATCATATATTTTACCGATGTGATATCTTTCTGGTTTTATGGCATCAATTCGGCTTTCCCATCTCGTATCAAAAAAAAGGTTTTAATGTTATTACTTCAAGACGTTTTAGAAAAATTGACCATCTAAAAGTAGATGAAGAAAAAAATAAATATAATTTTTGTACAATATTTAAAAAAATGGGTTCTTCTAATGTTGGTTTGATCATATCGTTAGACCACTAGATTAAGAGAATGATTACCACATGGTAAAATGCACCATTTATTATCTTTTTTTGTAAACTCGAATGTTTCCCCTTCATATTGGCACCATTATCGTACCTTTGACCTCTCATATCTTAACTTTTCTAACTGTTGAAATACAATAACAAAAATCTGTTGACTTGTACATCTTTCGATCGGAAGAAATTCCAAAAAATGTTCTTGAATGCTGACGACGTCTTCTGGCGTAATCGATATATAGGTATCTCACAATAAAAGTTATTTGCTCGGTTTGTCCAGTATAATTGTATAATATTTTGCGTTCATTACTTCTTTTATTATGTGACCTGCAATTTCGAATGGTTTTACTTAAATATGTAGTTTTGTCATCTTTATTTAAAATCATTCGTACATGCTCTTCCATAACTGGATCAAACTCGTCTAACAGTTGAACAAGTTTTAAATAGTTTCCATTATCGTGTTTGTAAAGTGTTTTAGTTGTCCCTCTAAATGTTAAGCAGCTCTTTTCTAAAAGTTTAATGATCGAGACTATACGGCGAAACAGGGCATTCCAGTGATTAGTTTTTGCATCCAAAAGTCTTTGGGCACTGAAATCGATTGTTTGAGACATGTTGAAACGTTTACTTATGTTTTTTTGAGTATTCATGACAGAATTTTTAGTCAAAGAATAAACTAACCAGTTTTTCACGATTTTTTTACCATTTTTTAAAAGTCTGGTGTTGTTGCTTGTGCTAAATCTACAACCGTTACTATCCACTGCAAACGTAAGTTATAAATTAGAGATATAAATTCAAGTCAGAGTCCTGGATCGTCATTCAAAATTATACAAGGATCTATTTCGATTTGAGACAAATTTACGGTTAAGTCTATGTTTTCATCGGGCAATTGTGTGGAAAAAGACGATGCCGCACACAACGACGGTGATTCCGGTATTTCTCTGTTTGGTTAACGATATTCTCAGTTAAAGAAGTACTTATTTGATCTTCAGTTTTTTTTTACAACTGGTGAAATAAAATAATGCCAAAAGTGTTTGATGGCGGAGCCATCTCATAGTATAAATTTACTATGTGATTAAAATTAACTGTAGATAGCTATAAACGATGGTAAATACGTTGAGTTAGTTTAACACCCGCGAAATTCAAAATAAGCTTTGAAAAATTCGTCGGGATAAAACCACAACGTAAAAGGACATTGGGGGTGAGCAATGTCAATGCAATTGTGTAAACGCCACCAGAGTGAACTACTAGACAGCTGTTTCGCCCTTTTGGGGCTCATCAGTAGTAGGAGATACACTCTAATGTTGTTCCCACAATTACATTGAAACCCCTTATAGCTTTATAATTAAGTACGACGAAGTTATCATTCAAACGTGTTTGATGGCAGAGCTCATAGTATAAATTTACTATGAGCCCCAAAAGGGCGAAACAGCTGTCTAGTAGTTCACTCTGGTGGCGTTTACACAATTGCATTGACATTGCTCACCCCCAATGTCCTTTTACGTTGTGGTTTTATCCCGACGAATTTTTCAAAGCTTATTTTGAATTTTGCGGGTGTTAAACTAACTCAACGTATTTACCATCGTTTATAGCTATCTACAGTTAAAATAATGCCGTTTGCATTTATACAAGCACGTACGAATATTTAAAGTCAGTTGGTCAATACAGACGAAACATGATTACTGCATTTCTTTTCTACTTTAAAATTTTCAGAAAACTAGAAGTTTGATCTTTCCTATATATTGCCTACTAATTTTTCTACTTGGGCCGAATTTAGTAAGACTGGGTTGGCATGTTGTATTTTTCTTTGTTTGTTTTTAAATTATTTTTTTAACAGAATATGGAATATTTATTGAAGCATGGGTTTAATTTTTACGCTTTACTTAAATAAAAGATAACACATAATCTTTATTAATTTACCTCTTGGGGGACAGAGGTGACTACACTTATATGGGAGGAAGGGGAGAATCGGTGATCGACTACGTGATAGTGAGTGGAGAGATTTTGGAAGACATAGAAAGTTTTAAAGTGGGGGATGAAGAGGGATCGGATCATCAGCCACTGGAAGTGATTTTAAAAGGAAAGGAGCAAGGAATTAAGGTGGAACAGAGGGGATGGGGAGTAAATAAGGTGTGGACTGAGGAAAGCATAGTAAGATATAAGATGAAGTTGGAGCAAGTGATTTGGGGAGATGTAGGGGGGAAGAAGGACTAAAGGAGTTGACGGCAGAAATGGAGAAGGCAGTAGAAAAGAAAAGGTTTGAGAAAAGACAAGGAAAAAGAGGAACGAAAATAGGTGGTGGAATAGAGAATGTAGAGAGGCAAAAACAGAGATGAGAAATGCTAGAAGAAGATGGAAGAAAGGTAAAATAGATGTGCAGGAGTATAAAGAGAAGAAAGTGAATTTTAAAAATGTATGTTCTGAGAGAAAGGTGTCGTATAAAGAGGAAATAGAGAAACAAGTAAAGGAAATAAAGAAAGAAGGAGAAGTGTGGGAATTTCTAAACAAGGAGAGAAGAAGAAGTAAGAGGAGAGGAGGTTTAACGGATATAAAGGTGTGGTTGGGTTATTGTATGGAGCGTTTGGAGGGAACAAGAGAAGAACCAGGGCAGGTGATATTGCAAGAGGTAAATACAATACAGGAGGAGAGGGAAATAACGAAAGAGGAAATGGAGGAGGCAATAAATAGAGTAAAATTAAGAAAGACGGCAGGAACGGACGGTACGCAAAGAGAACAATGGAAATATGTGGGGAAGAGAGTAAGAGGAAATGTAAGAAAATTTTTTAATACAATATGGAAAGGAGAGGAATTGCCAGGGAGTTGGAAAAAAAGTTTAATTCTGCCGGTTTATAAGAGAGGGGATAGGAAGGAGGTAAAGAATTATAGAGGGATTAGTGTCACTAATGTAAGCTACAAATTGTATGCCATGATTATACAAAGGAGGTTGGAAAAGGAAGTGGAAGAAAAAAGACTATTACCAGATTGGCAGATGGGATTTAGAGTGGGAAGAAGGGCAATAGACAATGTCTATATATTGAAGCAGTTAGTGAATGGAGAGCTAGATAAGAAAAAGGGTAAGGTAACGCTTTCTTTATGGACATAGAAGCTGTGTTTGATAATGTGAATAGGGAAAAACTATGGAGGGTGTTAAGGAAAAAGGGAATAGAGGAACAACTAGTGAGGAAACTGGAAGGGATATATAAAGAAACTAAGAATAGAGTAAAAATAGGGGATAGTGTTAGTGAAGTGTTTTGGACGAGGAAGGGGCTAAGGCAGGGGTGTCCTCTTAGCCCTATTTTATTTGCACTGTATATAGCTGACATAGAAGAAGTGTTGAAGGGTGGTCAGTGTGGTAAGATTGGTATGGAGGGAGGGATTAAAGTGTGGATATTGGCATATGCAGACAATATGGTCATGGTGGCAAAAAATGAGTTGGAGATGAAATACGATAAAGAGGTATCTGGAAAGGAAAGATTTGAGTGTAAATGTGAGAAAGTCTAAGATGGTAGTTTTTCAAAAAGGGAGAGGAGGGAAGAAAAAGGAGGAGTTAAGTTGGGGAGAACAGAAGATAGAGGCAGTAAATGAAGTGACATATTTGGGATTTAGGCTAAGGTATGATAATAAAGATGATGCGGATATAAGGGAATTAGCAAAGAAGGGTAACGGGGTATTAGGGCAGGTATGGAGTTTAGGGGAAAGAGTATTTGGAAAGGAGATCTAGAAGAGGAGATGACTGTTTGAAAAATTGATTAAAAGTGTGATGATGTACGGGGTGGAGATATGGGGTTGGAAAGAGTGGAACCTATTGGAAAGGGTACAAATAAAATATTGGAAATGGATACTGGGTTTAGACAGGGAGACGCCGGGTTACATAATAGTTATGAAGAGAAAATGAAAGAAAGGAGAGAATGTAAAATTTTGCAATGTTGCTGGAGGACGGTAAAAGACAGCAAAAACATATATGGGCAGGAAGAGAGGAAACTTTACTACCAACGAGGAGGTTTCGCAATAGAAGAGGTGGAAAGAAGGAGAGAGGAAGGGAGGTTAAATATTGAGGAGATAGTAAGAAGAGACAAAGACTCGCAGGTGCAAGAAAGGGAAGGAAAGTACAACCTAAGATATGGGAATATAGTGTCCAGGGGGTTCCGAAGTATCTGATGGGGAGGAGAAGTTTAGTAGAGAAACTAACTAGGTTCAGATGCGGAAATGAAGAGAATATAAATAAGTATTGGAAGGAAGATGTAATGAGGAGATGTAGATTATGTCGGGTGGGATGGGAGGACATAGAACACTTGAGTGGGGAGTGTAGCGAGCTAAGGGAAGAAATGAGGGGAAGGAAAGCGTTGCTTGGGGAGGAGGGGAAGGGATTGGATTGGATTGGATGAAAGCAGTAAAGGAAAGAAGAATAAGAGGGGAGGGTTAGGACTATCGATTTAGAATAATAAGATGGTGATGGGAAGATTTTAGGGGATAAAGTTTTTGTTTTGTTTTTTTTTGTTTAGTTTACAAATTTCTGTACAAATTATATTAGTATGTTAAGAGAAAATGTAAGGGTAACGTAACCCATTGTAGGGCCGAATGGCTAGACAATTACCAATAAATAATAAATAATAATATTAATTTACCTCTTGCCATTGAGAAAAACAATATTTTAAATTACTTTTACTAAAAAAAATTAGAAATTCACTAATAGTTGTCGACTTTTGGCGATTTATCAAAAGCAAAATGTTTTTTATGTTTAATTCTTTTAGTGTTTTGCTTGGATTTCTCAATTTTCTCCCGTGCAAATGCACGGAGTGCCGGTGTCAAGATCCGGCCCAGTTACTAAAATAAAAGAATATACAATTAACACTCTACATAATATAATCTTTGACAAAACTAAGATAATTTGTAAAACAAAGAACTGAAATCAAGAAAGATTAGAGAAGCTACTGAAATTAAATCTTCCAACAACTTCAACAGAGAACAATGGTTATGAAACCTGGTTACCTGTTTGGTCCTAATCTTAATTTATCCACTCGTTAAATTTAAGATACGTCTAGAATTTTTATGGTGGTTTTTCTTTAGACAATCGAACAAATGCTGTACCTAAACAAACTTGCGTCAATTATCTAGTTCTCTTACGATTTCTTTTTAGTTACCTGAGTTTTATAATTGTCAATTTAATTTATACTGCCTGACGAAGAACTTAGCTCAAGTTCGAAAGCTTGTAAAATATAATTAAATTAATCATACACCATTTACTCTAAAAAAAATATTAAAATGTTATATAGTACTTGATAGTAATTCTTAAGTAAATTTTCATCAGATATTTTTGACAGAATGTAATTTCTGAGACGTGTACTTCTTTTGGATGTATATTCTATTATAGAAAAAAATACAAATATTTAGTTTAGCAAAGGATTCTAGTTCCTTGAAAACTATCTGTTTGGTAATTGTTTATGTATTTAATTAAACTCCTTGCTAAAAGTTATAAATTATATTTTTATGTACACCAAAAAAATGAAAAATTTAAAACAAGTAGCTAATTATGACGTACATTACTTAAGTATGAATTAAGAAGACATCAATAACAAATAATTACTAGAAACCTACCGTATAATTACAAGACAAGAAACGGTGTTTTAATAAACATTATAATTGCACACATACATTACTCAGTTACCTTCACGTAGTTATAAATCTTTTTAACAAATTATTGTAATAAATTAGGACCTAAAAGTACTATATTTAATAAATACATTACAAGAGTGTTTTTTTTAATTATTAAGGTCATTTGAAAATGTTAAGAGGCGATTAATTTTTTACATAGTTTTAATTAGTTTGTTTATGCAATTTTTTTGAAGTAAGAATTAACCACCGCTAATTTAATGACAAAAATAAATCAACTATATTAAAGAAAAACTATGACTGATATTTATTATTTACTGTTGAATATTTATCAATAATGTCGATTGACGCAAAGTAAATGTAGACTTTTTTAAAAATATTATTTGTTAGATGCATTTCTTTAAAAGTAAATTCTATGACTAATTACATTTTATAATCTAATTTTGGTTGAAATGACGTCGTTTATCACTAAATAAAATGTGATTCATATTTTTGATTCAACAAAAGATGTGGAAAGATCAAAGTCCTTAATAAAATAAAAACAAATAATTGTAATAATTAACGTCATCTTATTTTATATTGTTAACTTCAGCAAAATAATAATTATTCTACAAATTAAGCTATATTAAAAATTGTCGTATAAACATTTATGGTATTAATACCAACAAATTGCTTTCTTGCGGTTTTAATTTTTTGGGTATTTTTACTTTTAAAACGTTAAACGAATTTATTGTTTAATTAGATTTAGCTTATTTTATATTATTGTCATTGTCAGTTTATAGTTTTTTTAAATTTCTAAATCTTCTAATGCCGCAGTTTATCAAATTTCTGGCGTAGAAGTCTGTTTTTCATATTGTTTTTAAATTTTTAAGAAATTAACGAAAAAAAACTACATAATTACAACCTAGGCTATGAGCAGCGAATTAGATATTTACATAATATCTTAATTTTTGTAACCAATAAACTAGCACAAACGTTTTTATTGTTATTTAGTATTTATTGTCTGTTTTCTCTACGTCACCATTATTATAGTAGTATCATTTATATATTTATACCAAATCACTGGTTATCGCTTGTTGTTTTTTGTATTTGATATACGGGTGCAATAAAATATTTCTGCCGACTTTCTTAAAGCCGACGTACGTTAATTAACATTTTTTATGAAAGTGGATGTTTTTTGGCGCCTTTGTGCAAATTTAAAATAACACCCCAAGTTTATATTACGTTCATATGTGGGTGTAGATACGGGTTAAGTTAGGTATTTTTATCCACTATTGAAAAATAATTTTAAAAAGTATTTTCATAAATTTATTTTCATTTTTATGTTTTACAAGTATAAGCCATAAGCCTTACAAGTATTTTTTAATTGAGGTACATAACATAATTATAAGCATAGAAAACAGAAATATATGCTAACAGCATTACAACTCAAAATTTTTGTATTTTAGTTTCAAATGTAATATATGATACAAAAGCACAAGAAATAAAACATATTTAAAACATTAAAAATACGCGTTTAAACTGATCGACAAATAAAAACAAAAATCCAGGTATTAGGCATTGTTATTAATATTTTAGCTAAGTGAATTGAGCTTTCCGTGCTTTAATTATGGCAAATTGTTTAATTAAATCTTCGGTGTCTAATTCTTTTAGCTGGTCCGTTTCTATTGAAATAATAGCAAGATTATTTAATCGGTTTTGCCCCATGGTCGATCTTAAATAATTTTTTATTATTTTGAGTTTTGAAAAATATCGTTCTGCGGTAGCAACAGACACCGGCATTGTTAATAAAATACGAAGTATTATGCTCGTATTAGGAAAAGAATCCACAAGTTGTTAATTGTTATATAATATAAAGTTTTTTTCTGGAGACCTAATAACGTTTTAATCAAAATTTTGCAATTCATTAACAAGTTCCACGGCAGTTATGTCTCATTCAATGAGAGTTTCGTCGTTTAATAAATTTTTAACTTTTTGATATAATTCTAATTGTTCGTTTTCAGAATAATTTTTAAATTTATCAATATTCCATAAAAACGCGAAATTATTATAGTAAGAAGAAAGTAATTGGAATCTCTCATCCACTGATGTTATGATTACATCTAGAACATTAAAAAATAATCAATTTTGCACTTTAAAGTTTCGTCGTGGATCGGTTCATCGTCACATTCATAATGAAAATGTTTTTTTTTCGTGGTCTTAAACTTCTTTGTTTTTTGAATTTAGGTTTTATGTCTAAGCTGGATGCTATTTTTTTAGCATCAATCTATAGATCATTAAAACCTTAGTCGGAGCAATAAGCTTTTAAAAAATTATTCAAATTTTTTAAATGATTACAACACTGAGCAACATCAAAGTTCGGTTTTTGAATAAGTTTATTTACAATGTTAAGTTTACTTAAAATATTATTCCACAATATAAGAATGCAAATGAACTCAAAATTTTGCAATTTTTTAGCCGACGATGCAGTCAAATTTTTTACGTTTTTGAAAGTTTCCTTCGATTATTTCAAACAGAGCATCGTAAACCTCCTCAAGTTGATACCTTAAAGGAGTTATTGCATCTATTCTACTAGACCATCGAGTATCCGATAAAGGTTTTAAAGCTAAATTTGTTACATTAGATAAATTTCATTTCAGAGTTGACCAACGTTTAGCAGAAGCTGAAAAAATACAAATAGTTTTTGAAGTAAAGAAAAAAAATTGATGCTCAAAGTATTTGATTTTAGGATATGATCGCAACAAGGAACAAAGCAAGCGCGCGAATTGAAATCTAAATTTTTTTTGTAGACCATTATGCCTACCACGCATATTTGCCCCCTGACCCCGCAAATCGTTGATATTTAAGCCTTCTTTCTCTAACGCCGACAAAAGAAATTTTGTCAAGCCTTCACCCGACACATCATCTATAGGAGAAAATAATAAAAAATATTCTTCTATACTAATTCCAGTGCTCTTTAAATTACACAGAGAGAAATCTTTGTATATTTTATCTACAATTGTTAATCGAAAGTACACAAATTGGGTCTGAAAAAGTGACAAAACCAATTTGTGCAGTTTTATTGCATTCATTTGTGTAGATTAAATTGTACAGTTTTTTTTTCATTATATATAAACAATTTTTATATTTGAAATTGATTGCACCGTATCACAATTTGTTTAAAAACTGATCTAAAACGGATAGTAAAGTTTTGCACAATGTTGTGATACTTTTTTAAAACTATACTTGAAGTATTTTTACCCAATGGTATCTTAAATGTCTAATAGCGTTACGTTATCTAGATCCATATTCTCTTTGCTTAATTTTGCACAATATTGTGCAAATTATTATTATTTCGTTTAGCTTTTTATTGTACAACTTTATGCATCTTGGTTAAATGTTATTTACTTAAAAATAACATATATTGGGTAAATTGTCAATAAAACGATACAAATCTTAAGAGCATTATTTATTTATATTTAAATGGTATACTGATTTTATATACTTATTTTTTTCTTCGAGGGATATCTTAAAATTCCATTACTTCTTGTTATCGATTCACTCCAGATTTTTTTATAAATGTGGTTGATTTGCCCGTTGCTACAGCAGCTAGTTTGGTTGCCTTTTCTAAAGGGAGAATTTATCGAAAAAATTCACAACATTTTTAATAATGTTTCTTGCTTCGAAATGAATGGTTTTCTTCGATTTCGATTTCATGTTGATAAATAGCAGCTGAAACAATACAGAAAGTAAGTGTAAAAATCTCCATCAGAAATTAGCTGTTGTTCGTAAAATTAACGCTGGAATTAAATACAGAATTTAAAGTAATAATTGAGGTTAAGCTGCTACAAAGGTTACACTTAAAAAATGTTATAAATACACTTACCTTGTTCAAATAACAGCGTTTCAAAAAGTCTTGACAAAAACTAGCTGAATAACTACGAATTTTTCAGAAAACAGGAGGTAAAGATGTAAACAAACCCAACGCAATCAAGGAATTTTGATTGTAGACATTTTTTCAAGCGGACGGTACTTGCTAATTGTTTGCTAATTGTGATTGGTTGAATTTATCGCTTCAAATTTTTAAAGTTAGTTCACATATTTTCCGGGAGAGGGAACGTTCACCATAAAAAATTACTGCTGTTCTATAGTTCGTTCAATTTTTTTGCATAATCTTATTGTAATATATATTATCAAAGCTGTACGAGAAACTAAAACAAAATTGTGCAAAATACTAGCACATTGTTGTCGAATACAAAACATACTAAAGTTTATAATATTTTTCAAACAATCTGTCAAATAAAACTTCATAACCTATTTATCCAAACGTATTAAATAAAAGCGTGCAAGCCCATGGTATAAATATAAACAATTGTAGTAATATCATCAACAATACAGTTATGCACAATCTTGTGCAAAATTGTGATACAGCATTTCTCTCTGTGTAACAAATCTTATACAAACTGAAATTTGTTCTTGGTGACTAGAGTCAGGAGTGCAGTCTAATAATATGGAATAATATTTTGCCTTTTTAGGTAGTTCTAAAATTTTGGATTTGATATTTTCACCGATGAAGTTGACTACTTCATTTTGTTTTTTATCTCCGAGATAGCTTTTGTGATCTTTTATTTGAGAGCATTTTTATGTTCTGACATAATCGGGTCGAATTTGGAAATCATTTCTATGCATTTTAAAAAGTTACCATTGTTTTTCTCAAACTACTTATTACTACTTCCACAAAAAGCTAAATTTTGCTGACCTAAAAACTGAATCACGTAGAAAATTATTTCTATAACAGCTTGCCAGTATTTAGTTTCTTTGTTTATTACATTTTAAATTTCAGAATCAATTATTTCATTTTTATTAAAACGGTTAGAAAGATCTAGCAATTTTAGAACATTTTCGATATGTAACTTGCTCTTTTCATGAACGTTTAAATGTTCACTTAAATGCTGCCAGTCATTATAACCAGATTCATCACTAAAGCGAACAGATTTCAAATCGCTGTCATTACAAATTTTGCAACAGAAGCAGTTAAGTGAATTTTAGTGTTGAAAACACTTATAGGGAGCTTGATTCGAAGGCTTGTGTAACGAAACGATGAAACGCTCAGATGAAACAAATCTTGAACTTGCGGTGGTGTCCAATTTCACTTCATTTTTTGTATTTTTTAGATGCAATGTTTATTATTATTAAACAAGATATTCCTTATGATTTGTTTTATGTTTTCAAAATATAATAAGTCTTAATTTCACTCAGCAGAGCTGAAAAATAATTATAGTAATTGCAGAATCATATCCGCGATCTGCAAAAACGGTACAATATAGATGAAAATTGCACATAAACATATATGTAGAGCACAAAATTTACTGCAAAAAAGTCCGCGGGAGGGTATAATTATATCTAATAGTTGAGTTACAGAATTTTAATGTAATGTAAGACATTATCGTGTAACTTTACACACACAAACTATAGAAGGTAATTGTACTCTTCCGCGGACTTTTTTATAGTAAATTTTGTCCTCTATAAAAATGTATATATGCAACTTTCCTCTATCTTCCAACGTTTTAGGGTAATAGTTTATTTGTTATTCTCATTGGGTTTACTTTATTCAGCATGATGCTGTAACACTCTCGTTATACTTAGCGAACAATTGCTATCAGATTATAATGGTTAAAGATAACGATCGACATAACAATCACTGGTAAAATAGGTTTGCTGTATCGGTATTTTAATTATATCGATATGTCGCCCACTATCTTGCAATCCTTATTTTGGAAAAAAGTATCGCCTTTAAAAAAACAAAGAGTGTTATACGACCGCCGAACGTATAAGAGTGAATAGGATATAGGGCACGCGCCGCGCCGTCGTAAAACATCTGGCCGGTGTATTTTGAAATCCAGATTAAAACAACCTGGTATGAAATAAAATTCAAATGTTTGCTACGACCTCCATTAAGTAACGCACATCATTCCTCGATAGCCCCAATTTTCTATTGAATAATGGCTTTAATTATTACGTAAAAGTATAAGCATCTTGTATTAATTCGAAATAAAACTGAGTTGCATAACACACCGTTAAATAACTTACATCTTTTTTATAGGTACATTTTGTTTACGTAGTTGCTTCAAACAGGTCGCTGTTTTCGCGTAAAATGCTTCTTTGCCTGTATGAAAGAATACGTTTCTAACCTTACTTTCTTAAATACACGGTAAAACTGAAAAGACTCTTTTTCTGATTGCATTTTCCAGTTTCTCGTATAATGCAACGCGCAAAGCATCTCCAAAATTCAATTTTATACAAAAAAACTCTCAAGCCTATACATCACAATTGTTATGTTTATAACGGCTACCGAAACGCCGCCGTTATATCATAATCGTTATGGCTCAAAATAACAAGAGTGGATAACGAGAGTCGATATGAGTGAAAGCGTTATAAGTTATACAGCATACCGATTTTACAAAAATAACGGTTCGGCAAGATAACGACATCGCTATTCATAAGGAGAGTGATATAGTATCAGGCTGATTGTCTGACAACATAATTCAACCTATGTGAACTCTGGGGGCGATTTTAGATGAACTCACCTTAATTCACAAAACACATCACTATAAAGTCTGTAAATCTACAAAAAAAAACTAAAGTTTCAAAAGCATACATATATCTTTTACCCTATGCACCTTTTCACTTCGCTAAGTCAATTATCGATCGGGGATCAGGCAACAAATGAAATCGCGACCGATGCAGCGCTTAAATATATAAAGTTTCGTACATTGCAAGCTCAGACAGAAAAAAAAACGCTCGTTGGCTCGTTGCAAGCCAAATTTCAAGCTCAAACATGAATAAAATCAGATTTGTTTGAGTTCACAAAATTTATGTTACGTATTACGTATTCGATCGAAGAAATGCTAGTATTGCGAACTCTCATTTGGAAAATATATTATTTTCAAGAAGTGATTTGCTTCCCTCGTCTCAAAAAGTAAAAATAAAAAAATAAACAAACAATGTAATAGCTAGCAATTCCTTATTGGTTTTTTTATCATTATAAATTTTGTTTTGACAATGTTGTTTGTTGCTTTATCTTTTTTTTACTTTTGAGTTTTGAGGCTTTTCGGCGCCTCGGCGTGCACCACACGACTTTGCTCTTATGTACGGCGCGAGACTGGTTTTAATAATAGCAACAGTCTGGAAAAGTGTTGCAATGTAGTACGAAACGTTAAAAATTACGAAGTAGGGAAATTTTTGATTAATTTCTATATGAAAGACCGGTAGATTATTACATATTAATTTTATAATTAAAGAAAATAAGAACAACATTAAATTCAGGGTAATATTGACAAGAACCGACATAATAAAACGGAAAAGCCCTGTCAAGTGTGTATCATATAAAACTAATTTAATTACTGAATGTATGTTAAGAATACGTAATAGACGAATATTATTCCTGTTGCAATTTGTTTAATAAACACCGTGCGACGATTTTTACGGTGACACAATTCGATGAAGGGATTATATTAATAAATTTTGGATTAAGTAGTTAATTGGTGCCGCAAGCAAGCAAGCATAAAATGTTTTATTAATTTTAAGACGTGGATACTCAACAAAATACACAACAATGTAGTGTAGACTACACAAAGAAAGTAAAAAACCAATAAAACGAGTGGAAAATTGATGCGTGATCTTCTGAGATTAAATTTGAACTTAACTAGTACACATATCAATGATCGAAAAAATTGGCATCAGAATTTCTTCAAATATAATGAATTTGTTTAAAGTGACAAATGTATAAACTCGGCTGATTTTTTATGTAATTATTTAGAATAAATTCATGTACTACACGGATTATTAAGATGAAATCGGCAATAAGTAGGAAAACTAATTATTAATTGTATAATTTAGCCCTGAAGCTAATCTACTGATGTGCGATAAAACTGATTCGTTGTAAAATGATTTGATTGGTTTGCGTGTCGCTATCATATACTGGCCTTGAGTAAAACAATGTCTAGTAATTTCGTATTGTCATATAAAATACATTTTCAAATGATAAAAGTTTAATAAGGTTTACCTTGTTAGAGGATAACAGCATGTTTCTTTAACATTTATTTCAAGACTTATTCAAAACGAACTTTGCATAAAATTTTAAATTAAGAATTATTCATAATGAAAAGATTTAAGACGTATAAATTAAAATTTTTATGCACTGGAAAAAAAATAAATTGAAAGTACGCATAAAAAAAACTACTAAAAAAATTAGTGATTGCAAATTTTTAAGTTGCAGAACGATTCCTTACTTCTTATAAGATATCTAAATGTATAAGTTATACATCTACACTTATTCTATTTTGATTATTCTTAATTGCGTCATAAAATATCTATCCAGTCTTGAACATCAAGTTTTCAAAAAGTTATTGATCACTAATTTGTACTTATTTTATCATAAAATTTACAGTTCTATAAATCTTCGATTTGATTTATTGAGTTCCATTTGTAAATATGCTTATTATATCCATTTATTGCTGGAGTCGTACCTAATTCTTATTGACCGTATTCTTAGAAAACTATTTTGTTATTTGAGAATCATTCTATATTTACTATTCAATAACAATGGAAATTTTCTTTGTTTGTTTTCTTGTGAATTTTGAAACAGCCCCTAAATTACGATTTATAGTCATTTTAATACCTCGTGGAATCGCGATTTAAAAAATGTACAAAAAATTAATTTGCCGGGCTAACTGCAAGAAAGGTTAACTTTTCATCAAATAAACATATGCACCAAAAGTTAGTTGTCTTGCTTTAATAAGGACCAAGCAAAGTGTTGTAAAATTTTAATCATGTCAATACCGGAGGCTGTAAAAAAATGACGCACAAACTACGGAAAAAACCCTTCAATATTGCACTAGTAAGTTGCCATCTTTTTTTAATTTTATGTTTGGTGATTTTATTACCGTGTTTTTTCCCTAAAATCCAATAGCTTTTATTACATTAACTACCTAATATAAAAAATGTGGCAATTTATTACATTTTTTTTTAAATACAGTGGACGCCGCTTAATAGAATCACATTGGGAGTTTTTCTACTTCACATTGCACACTGACACGAAACCGGAACTTGTTTAGTTTAATTATTTTGTCGTTAAAAGTTTAAAAACAACCTAATAAAATGAGTACAAATTAAGTGGGCTAAGATAAACAAATATTTTTCATAAACTGACAGATTGGGTATCCAGGTTGCTTAGTGCGTATGCGTTTTCTTTAACTGTGAGCATTGACATTGACGTTTTATTCACAAATTTTGTCAAACCGTTTATTATAATGATAATTGTTTAAAATGTCTGTTTTTGCTACTGTACAATGTGTTGATATTGTAACAGTATACATTAAGGATGTGTTTTGCCGTTGCATATCCGGATTGTCGGATTCTGAGCAAAACCACGGTTCCTAAACTCTGCAATGCTTTTCGTGTTACGGGTTGTATAAATCATGAGCACAAAACACGGAAAAGAAGTTGCAATGTCGTAACAGAGTATTTAACACTGAATCTTTGTTTGGCGGTTGAAAGTGAAGACTGGCTGTCTGGCGAATTTTACGTTTTAAGAAGTAGTAAAGCCGTAATGCTCTGAAAAATGAAAAATTTAAGTCCTACAAAGTGAAAAATGTGATTATTTTCCAAGATTGGAATTCGTAAGTTATGGTTGAAAAAAATAAACGAAACCCGGAATATTTTAAATAACATTTTATTTTCTGATGAGAGTACCTTTACACTAAATGGTACAGTCAACAAACAAAACAGACGCATTTGTGCAAGAGAAAATCCGTACAGAGTTCATGAAAGTCATACTCAGTAGCGAGATAAAATCAACTTATGGGTAGAAAATCTAGGCAATAACTTAATAGGGCTTTTTGTTATTGAGGGAAATTTATATGTATATAGTATATAAACATTTAGGTATGCTCCAAATTGAGATGGGCCCGCGATTGAATGATCTGAGACTCAACGGAGAAATCATATTTCAACAGGACGAAGCGCCACCCCATAAAACTGTCATTGTCGAAAGTTTTTTTAGTAATTGGATTGGTCAATATGAACCCTTCTCATGGATAGATGTCCCAATCGGTCACCACTTGATTTTTTGTGGACATTTAGCATCACAAATTTATGATCTCGTAAGAAGTTCACCTGAATCAGTACAGAAAATTAAGGAAAGGATAACTGAAACCTGTTTTGGGGACATTTAGCATCACAAATTTATGATCGTAAGAAGTTCACCTGACTCAGTACAGAAACTTAAGGAAAGGATAACTGAAGCCTGTAATTCTATTACAGCTCAAAACTTGCAAAATGTTCGAAAACACTTTTAAGAGCGGTTGGCACCCTGTTTAGCAGCTGAAGGAAAACACTTTGAGCAAATTCCTTGATAATTTTCATTAATTGGTTATGTTATTTGTTGTTTTATTAGTTTTTAAGTTTTTTTCTCTGTGAAACGTAAATAAAAATTTACATTATTTTAACCAATAAATATTTTCGGGTTTTGAACCGCGTTTCATATTTACACTTTTCACGAACTTCATAAAACTTAGAAAGCTTACAAACTTTGAAAAATTTACAATATTTGACAGTTATGTCGCTGTCTTCTTCAGAAAAAACTAAAACTGAAGGTATAGGATCCTGACAAGCCTTTATATTACGCCGTTCCGGTCAGTGGTTTGTGACGGTTTCGATTCATTAGCTTTCGGGAACATGTTTTTTCATATTGGCGCTAGATCTATTCCATTATCCCTATTGAAATTGTCGTACTTCTGGATTTCGATGGCTTCCTTGTATAGTCTGGACCAGAAGTTTTGGGATTATCCAACATTGTTGCCTCTTCAAATTTTATTGTGTGACCGGTGTCTAAGAAATGTTCCGCAACAGCAGATCTTGTGTTATGTTTCTTTGTATCCGGCTTATGTTCTTTTAATCTGGTAGCTATGTTGCGCCTCATTTTTCCTATGTAAGCCCACACGAACAAGGGATGTGGTAGACCCCTACTTTCTCGAGTGGTGCTTTTGTTTCTTTTGATTTTGAGAAATTGGCGGCTATTTTATTTGTTGCAGTGAAGGTCACTTTGATGTTTTTCCCTCTAAGTATTCTGGCTATTTTATCCGTGCAGCCTTTTATGTAAGGAAGGAAGGAAGTTGCCACGGAAACTCTCTTCTTTAGTATTTCCTTACTGTGTTTGTTAATTGCTTAATATATGTCTTCTTTTCTATAACCGTTTTTTATTAAGGCGTTCGTTAGGTGACCTAGCTCGGTCTTTAATGTGTTCGGTTCACTGATCGCCTTGGCCCTGTGTACTAAAGTTTTTAGAACTGCAAACTTCTGAGCTGGATGATGATGTGATTCGGCGTTGAGGTATCTGTCAGTATGTGTCGGTTTTCTATATACTTGATGCTCCAATCTGTTGTTCATTTTTCGAGTGACCAGTACGTCCAAGAACGGAATGCTTCTGTTTGTTTCCTTTTCCATGGTGAATTTGATGTTGAAATCTAACTGGTTGATGTGATTCAGAAAGTTGTGTAGTGTTTCTGTTCCATGAGACCAAATTACAAATGTATCGTTTACATAACGTAGCCAGCATTTTGGTTTGAGGGTAGCGGTTTCTAATGCCTTTCTTCAAAATCCTCCATAAATATATTGGCGGTGACTGCAGAAAGTGGTGATCCCATGGCTGCCCCTTCAATTTGTTCGTATACAATATTGTTGAATGAGAAGTACGTTGACTTTAAGCATAGCTCAATTAGTCCGTTAAGCTCCTCATCCAAATCCGCTTTTCGTAATTTGGTCTTGATGATCTCTAGTGCTGCTTGTAGTGGCACTTTTGTGAAGAGCGATGTCACATCAAAACTGACTAAAATGTCTTCTGGTTCCAATTTAATTTGTTTAATTCTTGAGACGAAGTGCTGGGAATTCTTTACGTGATGGATGCTTTTTTCCGTAAGCGGTTGTAAAATAGTACATAAGCATCTGGCCAGAGGATGAGTGGCTGAACCTGTAGCACTAACAATTGGGCGAAGCGGTATCCCTGGTTTGTGAATTTTTGGAAGGCCGTAAAGGTGCGGCATTCTAGTGTCTGTAGGAATTAGTCGGCTCTTTTGATGTCCCGGGATCGTGCTTGCGGATTTTACAGCGGCAGAAATCTTTCTCTTTAGAGGTTTTATTGGATTCCTCTTCAATGGTTTGTACGTCGAATCTTGTAGCAAAGTATCGATTTTTTTCCCTGTAGTCGTTGGTGTTTATGATTACAGAAGCATTTCCTTTATCAGCTGGTAATACAGTGATTTCTTTGTTGGCCTTAAGTTCCCTTAGAGCATTTCTTTCCTCTCGATTGATGTTGGATTTCGGTGTTGTAGATTTCTTCAGAATATCGGCTGTTTTGATCCTCACCTCTTCTTGAATATGTTGTAATAGAGTTCTGATTGTGCTCTCCAATGAACTCACTATTTCTTCCTTTGGTATAAATTTTGGTGTGATAGCAAAATTTAATCCTTTTGATAAAATGGCCGTTGCTGGTCCACTGAGTGTGTGGAAGACATGTTGATAATGATCCTGTTTGTCTCTAATTGCGGCGGTGAAGGATCTTGTACTTCCTGTAACTTCTGGAACTTCGGCATTTGTCTTTTTTGGCGACCTCTTCGACTTTTTCCGTAGATAGTTTGTCGATCAAATCCCAGATTGTCGAATCTATTGTGATGATCAGTCGTGAATGGACTGAAAGTAACTCCGTAATTTTCTGGTCTAATTGGCGTCTAGTTTCGTGTATCCTTTCCCTTAACAAGGCTCGTCTGGCTCTTCGCAGTATATGCTTTTCCGTTCTAGTCTTGATGTGATGTTGTATTTGCAGAAAACCTGGGACAATGTCCTGGTCTCTACATCTACTCAAAAAGGCTAATTGAGTAAACAGACTTTGGCGTTTGATCCTGAGTGTCTTCAATTTCCGTACGATTTTAAAAACTTCCTCCCCGTAGAGTCGGATAATTTTATTTTTGAGGCTTTTGCGGCATGATTTTTTAACAAATAATTATTTTCGGGTTTTGAACCGCGTTCCATATTTACACTTTTACAAAATTTATAAAACTTAGAAAACTTAAAAACTTTGAAAAATTTACTATGTTTGACGTTTTGACAGTCATGTCGTTGTTTTCTTTAGAAAAATTTGAAACTGAAGATATAGGATCCTGACAAGCTTTTATATTACGTCGTTCAGGTCAGTGATTCGTGACGGTTCCAATTCATTAGTTTTCCGGAACATCTTTTTTTATATTGGAGCTAGATCGATTCCATTATCCCTATTAAAATTGTCGTACTTTTGGATTTCAATGGCTTCCTTATATAGTCTAGGCCAGAAGTTTTGGGATTTAGCCAACATTGTTGCCTCTTCAAGTTTTATTGTGTGACCGGTGTCTAAAAAGTGTTCCGCAACAGCAGATCTTGTGTTATGTTTCTTTGTATCCGCCTTATGTTCTTTTAATCTGGTAGCTGTGTTGCGTCCCGTTTGTCCTATGAAAGCTAGCCCACACGAACAAGGGATGTGGTAGACCCCTGGTTTCTCGAGTTGTGCTTTTGTTTCTTTTGATTTTGAGAAATTGCCGGATATTTTATTTGTTGCAGTGAAGATCACTTTGATATTTTTCCCTCTAAGTATCCTGGCTATGTAAGGAAGGAAGAAAGTTGCCACGGGTTCCTCCTTCTTTGGTTTTTCCTTGCTGTGTTTGTTAATTGCTCGATATATGCCTGTTTTTCTGAAACCGTTTTTTCATTAAAGCGTTTGTTAGGTGACCTAGCTCGGTCTTTAACGTGTTTGGTTCACTGATCGCCTTGGCCCTGTGTACTAAAGTTTTTAGAACTGCAAACTTTTGAGCTGGATGATGATGTGATTCGGCGTTGAGGTATCTGTCAGTATGTGTCGGTTTTCTATATACTTGATGTCCTTATTTGTTGTCCATATTTCGAGTGACCAGTGAATGCTTCTGTTTGTTTTCTTTTCCATAGTGAATTTGATGTTGAAATCTAACTGGTTGATGTGATCCAGAAAGTTGTGTAGTGTTTCTGTTCCATGAGACCAAATTACAAATGTATCGTCCACATAACGTAGCCAGCATTTTGTTTTGAGGGTAGCGCTTTCTAATGCTCTTTCTTCAAAATCCTCCATAAATGTTATCACATCACATACGGTGTAGTTATATTGAATTGTTACTCTAAGAACTTGTTTCCAAGATAACGTATTTATATATGTTTAAATGAGGTAATGTTACGTAGGTCGATCAAAATACTTAAATAAATAAATCAAAAATAATGTTATCACATAAGACGTAGTTAAGTTAAATTGTTATTCTAAGAACTGCACGCATTCATAAGTACACGAAAAATACGTTGCGTATGTCAGTCAAAATGCTTGAATAAATAAATAACACTGCAAAAATAAAGCTAAATATGCAAAACAAGTATTTTAGGGTACAATTTTTTATTTGGAAAATTCAGTTAAAAAATTAATGCAAAATAGGATTTTGTCATGTATCGAAACAAACCTGAGAAGAACATTGATAACATAAACCGAAATTATGATTACTATAAATGATGTTTTTTTATGTAGTAGCCTACATCCGGTCCGTTTTTTAATAAAATGTTAACAGTATCCGTGATTCCAATAAACGGCGTGCACTGTATCTTGATGTGTACAGTGCAATTTTTTTAAGTGTAACCATAAGGATTTACATACTAATATTTATACTCAATGTTAACTTATGTTCTCTTTAATGTTTAAAGCACGAACGTTGAAAATAAAGTTAAAATTGTGCAAAAATTCATTATTAGGTGTCTTAAAGTTGTTGCACTTTGCTGTGCTGTGTCAATATTATTTTTGTACTAATAAAACAAATAACTATAACAATTGAGAAATTTTAATGTCGTTAAAGCGGTCCAGTCTAAACGTATATTATTTGTTTATTGATTAATAAAAAAGCTCAAAAATACAATGTTGAATGATAAATTTGTCATTATTAAATATTTTATTTTGAAGTAATAAACGGTTTTTGGCATTTGACATGTTGTTTTTTGCATTGGTAAACTATTTCAGGTTGCATGCCAAAAATTGTAACTTTTTGCAGCAGTTATATAAATAACTATTTTCTAACGTATGCAAACACTAGAAATAGTCTAATATTATTTAAAAGGCCATAAAAGCAAAGTTTGTCTTAAAAAGTACTAAAGTAAAAATTTTCTTGCAGTAACTACAAGTTTACCTAATTCAAACTAGACTATGATTTTCTATTATACAGTTAAAAGCTATAAAATAACATTTTTTAAAAACTAAAAATGGATTGTTGATTAGTCCATCTACATATTTTTTAAGATTAATTTTACAAAGGTGTTTATAACATAATCTGATTCGACATATAGTTCAACAATTACAATAACAATTTTTATTACATCACACGCTTTAAATAGTTTTAATCTTTAAGAATTTTTAGAACTGATAAATAATTAAAACACACGATAACGTCATTTTAAATTGATACATTAACTTAATAAATGTAATTAATAACAAATAATTTAAAGTACTGTAATTATTCTAAAGAGAAAAAATGATGAGAACAAATAGTATGTTCTGTCTGCTACGCTAAAAAATACATGAATTATTATGAATTTTGATTTTCACTGTTTGTGTTTTTTTTTCAAATTTACTTTTTGTTAAAATTATGCATTAAAGTTATTAATAAAACATTAAACTTATGAAAAACATATTTTTGTTTACTGTCATACAAATGGACAATATCCAAATGTTAACCTACTCAATGTCAAGCACCTACTTAGTCAATGAATGCGATTATAAATCAAAAATAAGTTTTCAGTATATAGCCAAAATATTAAATATTTTATGTATTTATTTGGCTTTTGCATCAGATTTTTATTGAATCACATTGATACATCTGAAAATATGATTTTTGTAAATACGACTTTATCACACTATAATATAAACATAGCCGACATATGGTTATATAGTATAATCGGATGGTCTTTTAAAGAGCGGATAGTAAGGCAAAAAAAATACCAAAAAAGGCATATTAAACCTGCCAAAAGGCAATGAAAAAGGCACAATATTTATTAAAATTTCCAGTTTTATTTTTTTGTTTTACAATGTTTATTAAGTGCTATTATTTTCCCAAGCACAAATCAAATATTTTATTGATGCTTTTTTGTGTCTGTTTTCCAGTCATAAACTTTAAAGCCAATTTTCAATAGATTAGCCGTAGACTTTATGATACGAGTGTAATCTTTTGGTTTCAAAATGTTTATGCTTTTTCTTACATCTTTTTTTGTTTCCAAAAACTCTGTATGTATGAATGTCCCACGACAAGGAAAATTACCTTACTTTGCTTAATTTTAGGTGGAGCAGAAGATTTCATCCAATTACAAATCATTCCCATAAACGTGGAGTTTTTGCCCTCCAAACCCACCACAAAATAAACTGTCTTTGTTTGTTCAGAAAATGTAAAATGTGTTAAAATATGAAGTTCAGACGGAATCTCATTTGAGCTTTTAGGACTTTTAGCTTCAGTCCAAACAAAACATGTAATATTTGTTTCAGAAAGCTTGACTTTTAAATTTCCAGCAACTACACCAAAATTATAAAAAATTACCTGCATTGAGAAATCTTGATCTAGTAATTTAGGTAAGAGCATATTCTTGTTACAATCGAAAGAGAACACAGCAGTTTCCGGGACACCTCGTTCAACATGTAAAAAGTTTTAGCTTGCAATTTATGTACTATATGGTTGGTAATTAATTCTAGTTTTAGAACTGAATCTTAGATTGTAAACATTTCGAGCCTAAATCTGTCTAAGGAGTTCCAAACCTGACATTGTAATGCGTATTAAAGTATCTTCTAAAATAACAATGACGTACCTTTAATTTGTTTTCTGCTGTACGTTATAAATATTCCAAAGTTTTCGACAATAATGGCTTTCGGTACATTTTAAAGATTCAAAAAATTTCTTCTTCCTTTTTCATATGATTTTGATTTCTTACTCAGTCTATTACACGAATTTCAATCAGTTCTTTTTCAGGTTTCTTTAAACTTCTTTAACAATTTTATAATTTGTTTTTTTTTCAAATCTAACACATCTAAGAACGCTTTTTTGCAAACTAGAATTTTTGTTCTATCGTTGGTATTGCATGTATAATAGATATTGTTTGTATTTTGCACTTAAATTTATGCTAAAACGATGCAGTAAAGTAGACAAATCCAGTGGTGTAATTAACTAAATTTAGAAATTTTTGTGACTATACACCCCTCAAATGAAAGATGTTTTGCATTATTGACATTTAATACTGACAGTTATTTGCTTACAACAATAAGAAGCGTTTTGGATTATTGACAGTGATTACAAAATAATAACAATCATGTCATATTTGCAATACTAATTACATCTATTCACCCGGTTTCATCAAATATATAAGAAAAAAAAACTGGTGTGGTCACCACACGACTTTCCTATGAATGATGAAGGAATATTTACATATTTTTTTAAAGTTATGCTGTCATAAAACCATTTTAAAGTGATATTTACACGTTTGTATTCATTTTCTAGCATATTTGTGCGCCTTGATATTACTTATCCCTTTAGTAAATCAGTTAAAAAAAATCGTCGCAGACACGATTCCAAACTATATTATATTTGTGAATTCATTTTAAATTACAAACTAAATATCTGATAAACTGTTAATGTTAGAATTTTTTTTATTTAAATAAATTGTTAGGAAGAATTATCTCTATAAGAAACTGTAAAAATAATTCGAATAATTTACATACGTACAAAATTATATAAGAAAAACTGTTAAAAATGGCGGATACATCCAATTCCGGTTTTTTTATCAAACACATTTTTTGATAGAGCCGAGAGAATATGAAAAGCCAGCTTCATGCCAAACTTCAAGTAATTAGGACTTTTGGTTCGAGAGTTATCGTGGGTACATCCAAAGATAATTTAAATTAGATGCAGCACTCCGTATATAAAGTCATAAGAATTTAGAGAAAAATTGTTATTTTTTAACGTATCTTGCTTTTCTTTCAAGATATAAAATTTTTTCTATAAAAAAATTGTCGTAGACTGGATTTGAACCTAGGATCATATATCGAATTCAATTTCAATTATAAATCAAATATCTAATAAACTGCTTATGTTAAAAAAAAATTATTTGAATAAATTGTTAAAAAGAATTAACTCTATAAGAAACTGTAAAAATAATTCGAATAATTTACATTCGTACAAAATTATAATAGAAAAACTGTTCAAAATGGCAGATACACCTACTTTCGGTTTCTTTATCAGACCCATCTTTTGATAGAACCGAGAAAATATGAAAAACCAGCTCCATACCAAATTTCAAGTTACTATGACTTTTGGTTCGAGAGTTATCGTGGGTACAACGTTACAGACACACACACACAGACACCCAAATTTTTTTGGTCAAAAATACGTTTTTTCTAATTCAGGAGACCTTGAAACGTAAGATTCTTCAAAAAAAATTTTTGAAAAAAAAATTGCGATCGCTATACTTTTCTTATAGGAAAGTAAAAAGTCAATTTTGTTAGACGAGTTTAAATGGAATTATATCAGTCACAATGGATTTAGTAAAAATTGTCAATCTTCAACTAATCTCAAAAGATTGCTATTGTACTCAAAAAAACTAATACGATTTACTCACAGGATTGCACTTGAACGGCACGACAAATGATGAATTAGAAGCCGCACCACGCCACAAAAGAAAGGAGTAAACTTTGTGGTTAATTTTTTGTGTTTAGTTTTGGTGTTAAAGATTTATTTAAAATTATGTTTCTATGACTTTGTTATTGATTCAGATAAATAATATATGAATATATTGTGACGTCATTAATTAAATGACGTTAGTGGAAAGGTAAATTATGTTCAATGTAAAAGAGAATGAAAAAAATATGTTTTTTTAGTGTTGAAAACACTTATAGGATTCGAAAGTTCGTGTAACAAAACGATGAAACGCTTACATAAAACAAATTTGGAACTTGGGGTGGTGCCCAATTTCACTTTATTTTTTTAAATTATTATTAGTCAAGATAGTCCTTATGATTCGTTTTATGTTTTAAAAATATAATAAGTCTTAATTTCATTCAGCGGAGCTGAAAAATAATTATAGTAATTGCAGCGAGCTTCCGTCTTGTACGCTGCAAAAACGGTACAATATAGAGGAAAATTGCACTTAAACAATTTATTGAGCCCAAAATTTACTACAAAAAAGTCCGCGGGATTGTATAATTATATCTAATAGTTTAAACGCGGCTTGCACAAAGCAAATCAAAAATGTAGCAAGTGATTATTTCTGAAATCGATTGTTACATCACCAATAAACTTGGTTTCATTGGATTTGTAGCAATTGTTTTGAGAAGTAATCAGTTGTTACATTTTTTATTTGCTTTGTGCAACCCGCCTTAAGAGTTACAGAATTTTAATGTAATGTAAGACATTTTCGTTTAACTTTGCACACTTGTATCTTCTAAACGATTGAAGGAAATTGTAGCCTTCCGCCGACTTTTTTATAGTAAATTTTGTCTTCTAAAAAAGTGTTTATGTGCAACTTTCCTCTATCTTACACCGTTTTAAGGTAACAGTTTATTGGTTATTTTAAGTTATTAAGCAAATCATTTTAATACAAACATTATAGCGTGTGTAATATTACAACACCGACAAAGCTACCCTTAGCCGCAAAAAAAGCCGCGGTGGTCGCCAAAAGCAACTCGACCGAAACACATATGTTTTACTAAATTAAACCGATAAACGAACTAATTAAATAAACCTGATTTATAAAGTTTTATAATAACGAAAACTCACAGATATCGCAAATCTTGCAATTATCGGAAGGTGTTGAAAACAAACACAAATATTACCTACGTAATAAATATAATGAACAAGGTTTATTACAATTTTCAAAAATTGGAATGTATCCTATTAAGGTATTTTGAACTATTTTTTAATCCAAATTCAGTAAAATCTACATTTGCACAATTTGGATAATCGCCATACTCTTTTTTTCTTACAAATTGTTTCATCTTTTTAATCACATCAATAACAAACAAATTCTTGAATTACTAGAGTTGATTTATATTAAAACATCAAATAAAAATTTTTTGTTGAACGATCAAACTAATTTTAATTATGATTTTAAACTTAAATTTTCTTAGATTTGTTTCTAAATTGCACATTCTTCCTTTTTTAAAATAATTTACATTTAACATTTTGTAAAACTTAGATTTTTTAATTATCTAGTTACAAATATTCATGTTTGACATTTTTCAAAAAATGTAAGTTAAAAAATTTTTTGTAATCTTAACTTTTTATAAGTTATAAATATTTTTTGTAGACTTTTCTGAAGATGAGCTTCATTATTTTAAAGCTCGAAACAAATGTAAAAAATATATTTTGAAAGTTAAAAAAAATGAATTTTACTATAACATGAATCCTCTTTCTAGTTTTAACTAATTTATAACGCTAATTATACTTACAATTGCTTAACTATTGATACAATTTCAACATTCAAAATTTACTCAAATTTTATTTTACATACTTTCGTCCTATGTTGATAGCTTTACATAGAAATCGTTTATGATAGTTTTTATTATAAAACTTCATAAACCAGGTTTATTAAATTATTTCGTTTATGCATTTTAAAATTTGAACATAAATTATCGGTTTAGTAGAACATCTGTGTTTCGGTCGAGTTGCTTTTGGTGACCACCGCGGCTTTTTTTGCGACTAAGGGTAGCTTTGTCGGTGTCGTAAAAGTTGTTTTTCTTGTAAATCATGCCTGCATCGAAACCGCCACAATTTTTGTATTGAAATGATTCCCTTAATAACTTAAAATAACCAATAAACTATTACTCTAAAACGGTGCAAGTTCCAGATTTGTTTCATCTGAGTGTTTCATCGTTTCGTTACACGAGCCTTCGAATCAAGCTCCCTGTAAGTGTTTTCAACACTAAAACTATTAGTAATTATTAGTTTAAATCATAAATGATTTCACTGTAAAGTTATCAACATACGACGATATATAAAATAAAATTTGAGTAAATTTTGAATGTTGAAATTGTATCAACAGTCAAACAATTATAAAGATTATTAGCGTTATAAATCTGTTGAGACTAGAGAAAGGATTCATGTTAAAGTAAAGTTCATTTCTTTAATGCTTTTTTATAGTCAGTAGCGCATTTGTTAAATATTAATACGAGACAAAATTTAAAAATCGGTAAAAAAAAGAAAAATTTAATAAAAAGGCATGTCGATTTTTTCGCTTGACGAAATGTTTTTATTTTAAGTCCAATCTGCTGTAAGTCTTCTTTAGATATGACAAGTAATCGCGAACGCGATGAACTGTTAAAAAAAAATTCAATTTTTAAACTGTGGTTGCACATTTCCAAAGATGAAATCTCTACTTTGCAACTTTTACATCTTGTAGCACCGTGGCCCTCCAAAGTTAACTTTCGTAGTACGCACTAGAAGTCTACCGTCGCGCGTACCGTAGATTCAATTACCCAGATTGGATAGCTGAATTGACTCCACGTCAATTCATGAAACCCAAGATTTTGGTAGATTTATTGATTTTACTTTGAATTTAGTATCGAAGGTATCACCCCAATACTTCCTGGGTTGGCCCGCACCGCTAACCTCTTAATTATGGTCGTCCAGCCTCTGACCCGGACAAAAGGACACTTTCGGTTTCTTTAATTTTTGCACATCACTTACACTACCTTAAACCACAGACTTATAAAACTAACCAGACTATTTTAACATTTTAGAAGCTACCATAGATATAAGAAAAAAGGCATTACAGTTACCCCCCAAAATTTTGAGAGTATAGCCATTTATCACTATGCGAGTCAAAATTTGTTGCTTTGCACATCATTTCATCATTCTTTAAAATATTTGAAAAATCATCCGAATTAATTTTTTGGTTTTTCTAAGCACTTATTATATACATTGATTCTAAACGGTAATACACTAAAGTGATCGTTCTTTTTAAAAACGATAACTAATTGAAAAACGGAGAACTTGAGCGTTCAATTATCCCCCAGTCTAACATGCGTTGTATTTTATTTTCCACGTCGTTTCTTTTAGGATGAGGAATAGGATAAGATTTTTTGACAAATGGTGTTTTATCGGAAACATCTAATGTACATTCATAAACTGTACATTTTCCTGGCTTATCATCAAAAACGTGTTTATAGATTTCTTTTATTGCGTTTACCACGTCTTCTTAAGTTGTAATATTTACAGAATTACACATAGTTTGCATTTTGTGTCTTTCTGTATGCTTTACAAATGCCGCTTTTAAGGGTAAAACAGCGAGACATTCTGAACAACTATAATTTTGATAAGGGTTTTCATTTTCTGGGGTGTTACTGTTTGACAAGGTTTTTTGCTGTTGAGATTCTACTGGATTTACGTAAAACTTTTCAAGGTTTTGTCTATATTCGCTATTACCTTCTACTTTTAATTCAGCTGACTTGAATTGCTTGTGTTTTTTCTACAAATTGCGACACGGTTTCTTCATTGTTAATTCTAAATTTTATTTCTTTTTTGTTAATGTCAATCACTGCTCCCGTGGAAATCATCTAATCCATGCCAATAATACAAGAAATATTTAAATAATCAGCTACTAAGCTTGTATTAAAACTTGCTTCCTAACCTTACAGATTTTTCCCGTCACTCCTTGTATCGAAATACCTACAGTAGACAAAATAGGGATATTTGGATCTAACCCGTACAACGTCTCGAACAAAGTTTTTGAAATTATACTAACTGCACTACCAGTGTCTATTAATACTGTCTGTTCACTACTCCCCCAAATTCACTTTCACTTGAGGTACGTAATTGTGTCTTTTTTCATTTAATTCGTTGTCAGAAATCATTGAATTACAATTGTCTTTATCTATTGTGTTTATATTACATTTAATTTTTTGAAAAAATGATTTCACAAAATTTACATGTCGTTGTTGTTCCGCCATGTCCTTTCGGACGACAGTCGGAGAATTCTGTCGAGGGATCTTTAGTTTTCCGGACGCCTGTCTGATGCTGGACTTCTTACACTTTCTTCATTTATATGATTGTAATAATTTCTACTATCACGGCCTTCTTCTGACACATAATTTACATGATTTATAGCGTGGCGATTTCTTTTGGAATCTTTTGTTTCACTTTGATACCTATTACGACTATCATATGGTCTTACTTGATGCTCGTGGTTTTGATTTGGTCTTTCTCTTCTGCTTTGTCGCATTTCTATTCGGTTCAAAACTTGCAGTAATTGGTTAATCGTTTTTATTTGAGCAGAAATAAGAGTGGTTTCAACTTCGTTTAGAAAATGAGTTGTCAAAACGTTTACTAAAATATTTTCTGGTATTTGAGGCTGAAGATGTTGCGTTTTTTCTACCCAATGCCAAACATGATGAGTGTAGCTTCCTAATCTGCGATCGTGGGTTCTAGGTTTATAAATCGACGCGCGAATTTTCGCTGGTATTGTAGTAGACCAATAATAATCGATAAAATCTTGTTTAAAATTTTCAAAATTATCCATTCGTTCATGTGCATTTCGGCCCAAATGCTGACGTCAGCTTCAAGATATTCCACCGCTGTGTGCACTTGACGTATTCCTTGAATTCTAAAATTTTCGATATAATTTTCTAACTTTTTTATAAATTTTATAGGATGTAAACCTTTTTTATTTCCATCAAATTTTGGTTTATCGTCAGTAACTTGAAGTAATAAATTAGGTTTTGAAATTAATTCTTTAGTTTTATTTCTTTCTATATTCAATTGTCTTATTTCTTCACTTAGAAATGACACATCATTGTTTAACCGATCAACTTCAGCAATTACTTGACTTATATTTGTTTTAAGTGAATTTTAGTCAACGCTGCATTCTATTCTAATTGTATCAATGTCAGTTTCTAATAACTGAATTTTATTTTTCATCAGTTGAATTTGCTTTTCAAATTCTTGTTTTACGTTAATTTCGGTTTTTATTAATTTTTCTTTTTGTTCTACTTCGCTTTTTTCAATTTTCTTTGTAAGGTTATTTTCTAACTCCTTAATTTGTGCTTGTATTTGCGTTGCTTGATTCGTCATTGGGATGCTTAACGTTTTTATAAGATTCGTTACATCAATTTGCTGTTCTTGATACTCAACAGCCTTATCACTGTCAATAATTTGTTCAGTTGCCATTATTTTAGTTAGTTTAATTGACGTATTATAAAATTTACCAGAACGTAAATAGATAAAAAAATTTATGTGTTATAATGCAAAGCTAACAAAGTAATAAATTGTAATTTGATATTTTCTTAACTAAAGTAACGTAGCTTTATTCCTAACATTCAATGCTTTTCAAAACGAAATCAACCGTGTTAAAATAATTTTGAACAAAGCGGCTGAACAAAATTAAAAGTGAATCCTTAAAATATAAAACAGATGTTTTCAACCCTGAAGTGCAAGCAAATCATCAAATAAAAGTTTTATGCAATTATAAAATGATGAAATAACTGCCTTTGTTTTCAAACAACAAAAAACACAAATTATTTAATTTTTTAATAAATAAAGCGTTTCGTGCCCCACGTTGGGCGCCATGTTGTAACACCTTCTCGCGCTTCACGCGTGCTACTTTTTAATTTTTTAGAAATTAATTTAATCCACGGCTTTGCATGAGATAAAGGCTCTTTTTTCTCTAGGGGTTTGTGGGTAAATATTGATATTCTTCTTAATACTTAAACTTACAATGCAAAATGTATATATTGACTCAAACTAATTTCAAAACATTAATTAACAAACTTAAATTAATATCATGCACTACGCTCACTAACTCGATCTATATAACTACAAATATATTCAAATGGTCGCAATAACATAATAAAAAGTCCAACCTTTGCTGGTGTCGATTACTTTAGATGTAATTGTAGCACCGTGGCCCTCCAAAGTTAACTTTCGTAGTGCGCACTAGAAGTCTACCGTCGCGCGTACCCTAGATCCAATTACGCAGATTGGATAGCTGAATTGTCTCCACGTTAATTAACGAAACTCAAGATTATGGTAAATTTATTGATTTTATTTTGAATTTAATACCGACGGTATCGCCCCAATACTTCCTGGGTTGACCCGCACCGCTAACCATTCAATTATGGTCGTCCAGTTTCTGACCCGGACAAAAGGACACTCTCGGTTTCTTTCATTTTCTTTCATTGATTGTGCCTAAAGAAAATTTTACAATTATCTAAATGTTCTCAAACGTATCTAAGCCAGCAAAAAATGACAGTCAGTGGACGTGAATCTTCATTTTTTGACCTTTCTTCGCATAACATGCTTGTGAGCGCAATATTAGTATTTGAGCTTTGCGAAGGTGACTTGAAAATATTTTGTGTCAAATAAAACTTGATATTTTGAGATTTTGTTGCTTGCTTTGTGTTTCTTACCGTACATCACTTGGAAAAGAGAACCTAAGCGTTACCAGCACAGCCCAAATACCCATTTTTGTGATTCTCTAGAAAAATTTTCTATAAAAGATGTACCCTCCAGTTCGCAATCATTTCGCACTAAACTATTACATACTACGAAAGCTATAAATGGGAAACAACAGCCGGGAGTGTTTGGATTTAGAGTTTTTAATACTAATTCAATTCCTCTTGAAAAGATAAAGGGCAAACAAATTGAACTACAAAAATAGAAAAAAAGTAGTGACGCCGGCCTATTTACATGCCATGATGTTTGTTCAAGTGCATGGATTTAAGATAACGCGATCGGGTTTTTCTTTAGATATGTCACTGGAAGCTATGTTTTATCAGCGCGCAGCAATTCTTGATAATGAACGGTCTCACCCATAATTTGTTTTCACAAAAAATTCTCTATAAGTCATTGGTGTTGCTGATTCATCATCTTCCAGCGATGAAGAGGTTATGGGAAACAATTCTCAGACATCTCATGGACAAATGTTAAATACAAAAATTTGGTGAATTATCATACGACTTTATTCTCGTATTATACTAGATATTTGTGTTTTTTATTTTTTTATTATTTATGTATGCCTTCTTATTTTTGAAAATTGTAATAAACTTTGTTCATTATATGTATAACGTAGGTGTTTGTTTTCAACACCTTCCGATAATTGCAAGATTTGCGAGGTTACTTAACTTCAAATAAATAAGAAAGAGTACAAACTTTTACTGCAGTTTACTTTTTGTAATAAAGCTAAAAAATAGAAATTATTGTTAAAATGTTTTCTCTCACTTTTATAATATAGAAGTATGTACATACATGCGACTGCACCAAACCTTATTAATTGTACAAAGTTATAATTTTTTGACAAATGTACTATAAAAATTAATGATCTAGATCTAAATTAAATAATCAGAGCATCTGCCAAGCATCTCAAAATGTGGGACGGAGTCTATAAATAAACATTTACTAAAAAAGTGAAGCACTTACTATTGCTACAAAGTGAATGAAATACGTAACACAAAATATATACGTATATGTCTAAACCATGATTTCGAAACAATGTACAAGAAAATGAGTTTGATAATGATGTATTTTTATATTCTGTTTTTAAACTTATATCTGAGCTATTTGCCACTACTTCGTAATAAAGCGATTATTTGGATACACGTCTCATGTTAAATATCAGTTTGTGTTTAAACGGCATAATGAGAACTGTACAATAATGTTAAAAGAGACATTAAGAACTAAAAGTTTTTTACAATGTCATCGAGTGAATCTGATGTGTTAGTATCGCCTTGGACTTTGGAAATCAACTTCTTGGACGATGCCAAAAGTAAGAATTGAATTTTTGTAGCAAAAACTTCTCTCTTTAGGTCATGATAACGTTAAAAAGGTTATCCTTGAATTTTAAATTCGTCGCCAACCTATTATTCTCATTAAATTTGACAGCACGCTAATCATCAATTATTTGAAATTAACACATAAGTAAATGCTTCCCAAAATAAGACAATTAGAAACAATGCACTTATCAACATGAAACTAATATGTGACTCGCGATAATTGTGATAAATTGCATGTTACAATAACATATAATATACATTGACTAATCAAATTGTTTACTGTTCTAATTTAAATAAATATTATCAGTTAACGTAAATAAACGACTTTCTACACGACGAAATATCCAAAATTGAAAATAAACTATTAGCTGCTAGTTTTTGACGTAAAACATCTAAACGCAAATGAGGTGGTTAAAAAATATTTACTATAAAAAAATGCTTTCTGATCACTATTGCAATTGCGTACGTTTTGGCTCGTTATTTATATATGAATAACGTCAAAGAATAACTGCTCTACCTCAAATTTTTAGTTATTATTAGACGTGTTTGTTGGCTGTAAAAACTTGCTTGCACAATGTTGTTAGAAAACCGTCATTAAATCTTGGAAATAACTTATGTAACAATTATTTTGTTTTTCAAAAAAATTTGGCAATGTTTTAATCAAAAAGATTAACAAAATTTTCGCAATCACGGAAATGGATACTTTAATATAACAAAAAACTAAATTAAACTAGGTTTGAATTATAATTAGAAAATCTTACACTTACTAAATTTTTTTGTAGTTTTTTTACATGGTTGGTATTGTTTTATTATCAACCAAAAAAATTTGATTAAAGTTAAATTTTTCTGTTTACGACTATGGTCGGGTCTTCTAATGCTACATATTTTTTCTCTTTACTGTACTGTAGGAGATAATTACACTTTTTGATGTTTTAATAGTATTTATATTATAATTTTAGCAACTGCTTTTTGAAATTGCTTACAATCAACCATTACTTAAAATTCAGTAACAATTATTGTGTACACAACTTCGTGCAGGATTTTAACTTGGGAACAAATTTACATATTTATAAGCAAAATAAAAAGATTAAAACTGCTCTTACAATACTATATCAATTATTTAGTAGACTAATTAGTATAAGATAAAATAAATAATAATTTTAGATAATGAGTCTCAACGTTACTAAATTCAGTATCTTCTTATCAGTTTATAATTGACTCACACATTCGAAAAATGTTTCAACATTTATATAACTTAAATTGAATACGTTTTTAAATGGTTTTTTACGTAAATTTACTATTAGCATACAATAGATAAACTTATATAACCTCACTTCAATGATTTTACAAAATTGAATAATAAAATAATTTTTTAGTACCTTAATGTACTATGAAGTATAATTGTTTAAAGAATAAAAATTTAAAACTTATTTTTTGTATTACTTAAAAACAGTAGTAAATGACTACTTTTATTGTTTTTAAACATACTATACCTACATAATAAGAAATTTTTCTTATACAATTTGCATAAATTATATTATAAATTTTATAATTATATTGATGTACTAAGTAAGAAAAGAACTTATGCAATATGTAATTTACGCTTATGTTAGACATTTTTTTTTTCATTTGTTGAAGATAAACATCTATGACTCATTTTATTACTTGATGCACATTTTCTAAACAAATTTATCGAACAGAAATAGACAGTTTGATCTACAAGTTTATATTTATTACATCGACTTTTATTGCCTGAATCTTATTTTGTACTATTTCAGGTATAAATCAACATAGTGTATATATTGGGTTTTACTCTAGTAGTATGTAATTACAAGAATGCAATTTTTCATTTATGTACACTCGCCTTCAACCAAAATGACCCCTTAAGATCGTACCTATTCACATTCTAATAGTATAGTGTTTCTCATTAGAGGTTTGAAGCAAATAAAGCATTGTAATTTTATTGCCTACATAGTTCAATAAAATCATAAAAATTTAAGCTTAGTGATCTGTAAATAATAATAAGTACGCCGGTACGTCAGATTGGCATTTATTTCAAATTTTAAATGCATTTTTAGAGAATTGATATCTTACACAAGCTAATAATTCTAAAATTTTTATTTCTTATATCAAATATTTATATAAAGTATTGCCTCCACTAATGCTACTATTTCTAATGTTATATTAATTGCACATTCGGAATAACAATGCATAATTAATATCATTTTAATATTGGTCTGATTTTTAAAAAAAAGTTTTGGCTGTGCTAATGTATTTAATAGCAAAATACTTCAATATGAATACTGTGAAAATACTCCAAATAGTCAATTAAATAAAAAACTATATGGTACTGTTCTTTTGTGCAAAACGACCTTTAGATTCTAAAATTAATATCATTTGCATTTTTCGTAAAATAACGATTACTTTATCATATTTGTAGTAATATCGACTAATTTAAATCATTGATTCAACCAAACCACATTTATTTAAATATAGTATATACATATATTATAAAAATACGTTTATACTATAAATAAAATACTCAAACTAATTAATATTTTGTATATAAACCGTTATTTTCCAAACATTCTGTTAACCTGTTCGGCATCGAGTTAATTCATTTTTCGCAGAAGTTCGATCCTCGGAAACGTTCCCAAACTTCATTTGCAGTTTGCACTATATTATTTAAGTTTCTGGCCGGAATGTCAAGGCGATTATTGGCCCAAGTTCTGCTCATAACTGCCCACATGTTCTCGATGGGGTTTAAATCGGGAGATTTTGCTGGCCATTCTAAAGAAATTACGTCGTTTCTTTTCTCAAACCACTCATTTACGATTCTGCTATGTCTTGGACAATAACAATTTTTTCCAATTCTTCTTCTGAATAAAGTATTATAATTAGGTAAAATAATAGTATATATTCAGTAATTACTATTTAAGTTTTTAATGATTTGAGTTACACAACTATTTTTTTTACGTCAGACAATATATAGCTAACTAGATATGTAATTAATCTAAATAATTTTATTGCTACAACACTCTCTCTTAAAATTATTATCATTAAGACCTAGACTGTTTGAAAGCAAGCTATGTCTTGGGGTCGCTAGTCCTTTTGTAAGTACCTCTGCCACCATTTTATCAGTTGGCTCATACTCCAGACAAATGATCCCATCATGAAAAGTATTATTACCGGCTAATTTTATTGCACTTTGATTGTCATTTCTAAGTATCACTGGACCATTACAGTTAACAAAATCAGTGCAAGTTTCGATTAACAAAGAGCGGAGAAAAACTCCTTCTTTGGCAGCCTCATTTATAGCAACAAATTCTGCCTCGGTTGAAGATAAAGAAACGCATTTTTGCTTTTTAGATCCCCACGAAATAGGCCCAGAACCTATACTAAAAACATAACTAGTATAAGACTTGCGATCTTTCGCGTCATTCGCCCAATCTGCGTCTGCAAAACCTAACAAACTAATTTGCTTACATTCAAAATTACATTTATAACTTATGCCATAATTACTAGTTCCTTTTAGGTATCGCAGAATCCTTTTAGCTGCTTGCCAGTGCTCAACAGTGTGGTTTTTATTAAACTGACTTAAAAATGATACTGCAAACGTAATATCAGGTGTAGTACAAACACTTAAGTACATAAATGAGCCAATTAGTTCTTGATATGGCACATTCTCAATAAAACTAGTATCAGTGAATCTTGCATTGTATTCCATAGGAGACTTCACAATCTTACAGTCAGCCATTCCAAATCTATACAACAACTCTTTTACATATTGATCTTGACACATAAAAATTTCGTTTCTATTTTGAACAATTTTAATTCCCAATGCACAGGATAACGGTCCAAGATCCTTAATTTTAAATTTCTTACTTAGCTCTGTTTTTAAGCTATAAGCAGAATCACAATCATTATAGTATATAAAAAAATCATCAACGTAAAGAGCAATTATAACTAACTTTCCATTATTACGTTTAGTAAAAAGACAAGGTTCATATTTCGATTGTACATAATCTAAATTAATTAAAATATTTTTAACTTTAAGGTACCACAACCTTGACGACTGTTTCAGACTATATACGGCTTTTTTAAGTTTGTAAACTTTGTTTTCTTCACCGTCTATAACAAAACCTTCAGGTTGATACATAAATATGTCCTCATCTAATACGCCATTTAAAAATGCCGTTTCTACGTCAAGATGATCTATATTCAAATTGAGTTGCACACTAAGAGCTAATAACATTCTAAATGTTTCATACCGCAATACAGGCGAGAATACTTAAAAAAAATCTATTCCAAATTTTTTACTACAACCCTTTGCTACTAACCTAGCTTTCTATTTAATAATGTCACCATTCGAATTCTTTTTTAGTTTAAATATCCATTTGTTCCGCACAATATTTCTACCTACAGGTTTATCAACTAATTCCCAAACATCGTTTTTCTTAAACGACTCAATTTCATTAGACATAGCAGAATGCCATTCTAATTACATATTACCAGACAAAGCTTCTTTTACAGTTATTGGTTCAGAAATTGCATCTGTAGCTAAATATATGTAGTTAGGAAATACCTTAGAATCCTTATCCTTTCCGGGTAATGTCTTTCAGTCACATCTTTAGACAATTCGTCTTCTGTGAATGTTTTTGGTACAACACTATCTTCAATTTGTACATTTTCATTTACTTTCACTATTTCTTGTTCAGATGTCACAAGATCAAAATTAACCGTTTTCGGGGGTTCCAAACAAGCTTCAATTAATTCAGAGTTAAACTTTATATCGTGGCTAATCACAGTTTTATTTTTACTTGGAACATATATTCTGTAGCCATCCCTGAAACCATGATATCCTACAAATTTCCCGGGAATGCTTTTCGCGTCCCACTTCTTTCGTTTCTGTTTTGGCTCATGTACGAAACAGTCAGTACCAAAAACTCTTAAATCCTTTAGATTGTTAACTATCTTGCCAGATCATAATTCCAGTGGGGCTTTACCTTCTACTAGACTGGGTCCGGTTAGATTTAATATGTACACCGCAGTATTGCAAGCTTCAGCCCACAAAGATTTTTGTAGTTTGCTTATTTGCAACATAGAGCGAGCCGACTCCACAATAGTCCTATTTTCTCTCTCACAAGGATTTTGTTTTGGACAAAAAAGTGATGTAGTTCGCAACACTACACCGTTTTCTTGAGCTACTGTCACAAACTCTTTCGATATAAATTCTGTCCCATTATCAGACAACAGTTTTTTCACAAGATTCCCAGTTTGTTTGGCCTCGGCAAGAAATACTTTTAAACAGTTTGCAACTTCACTTTTATGAGTTATAAAAAATATACGACGATATTTACTGAAAACATCTTTAAAAAGTACATAGTATTGATTTCCACCAATTGACTTAGTTTACATTGGTCCGCAGACGTCAGCACTGATCAACTCGCTTACTGCTTGAGGAGGGTTAGGCCTAGAGTGAAATGAAGCACGATGTGACTTTCCAAGAGCACACCCCTCACAAAAATAATCTTTTTTAGGCACATTAATACAATATTTTGCAAGAACAGACATTACATGGCGTTTGCTTTGATGCCCAAGTCTTTCATGCCAAAGCTGCACACTATCTTGCCTTGTTGCAAAATTCACCAACCCTTTAACAGGAAACACAACTCGTATATCCAAACCACCCATTAAGTGTCCAGTCATTGTTGTTTTCTTACCTTTATTAATAGTAAATCGACACTGATTACAATCTGCAATGAACGTGTGTCCCTTCTGTGTGGCCTTACTAATAGAAAACAAATTCCTGTTAGCTTCTGGCACATACCAATTCTAATTGGGTTTTAATCCAATTACTATTTACTTTAGTTTCAATGATGATATTTCCTTGACCTACAGAAAAAATTTTACTTAATGCACTAAAACCGTACATTGGACATGGTACTTGGAATGGTTTGTACTCACTAAAGTAACTTTTGTTTGAAGTAATGTGTGTGCTTGCACCACTCTATCAGCAATCCACTGTTCCGAGTACTTCACACTATCAGAAAAAACAAAACTAAAATTAGATTGGTCCGATTGTTCTGGTTTTTGTTTTGATGGACACTTTGAAGCTATATGACCTTTTTTACCACATTTAAAACACTTGATGACTTTAAACTCTTTCTTAACGTTAGAAGTCTCTTCACAAGTAGGTTTGATAACATCCTCTTTTTGAGCTTCCCATTTCTTCACCTTGCTATTTACAAAGAGTGCTGTTTTCTGCAACTCCACATTGTCACGCTGCTCAATAGTCCTTAGCTTCTCAATCAAAGTTTTAATTGTTCTGTCTTTTGCGGACATTGCCTCCCAGACATTTCTAAACTCACGAAATGCAGGTCCTAATGTAGACAAGATTCTTGCAATTAAAACTCGATCACTAAGTTTTGATTCATCTTGTTGCAATAAAGAGTCATTCAGTTCAGCAAAATGCCTTTGTAATTTTGCTACATGAGTTGCAATATCTTCTGTAGGATCTTTTTCCCAACGGAAAAATTCTTCTAACAGTCTGTCTAGCCTCTGTTCGCTGCTTTGCTCATACACTAAAATCAGAGTACCCCAAACTTCATTAGCACTGGAACAAGTCATCACTAATGTCGAAGGTTCTTCGCCAAGTGTAGTCAGTATATACAGCATAGTGTCGGCATCATTAGATTCCCATTTTTCTCGTTCAATATCATCTTCAATTGGTTTTACGGACTTACCAAAAACAATGTCAATCAGACCATGTTTTTTTAACAATAACTAAATCAACATTTTCCATTTTCTCCTATTCACTGCACCTTCCAACTTCTCAATTGAAATTTTATCTCCCACCGTTGCCATTATAGTAATTTAATTAAATTACAACAACAGAAATTAATCAATAAAGATTGTAACAATGCAGCACACCATGCGAGAATGATTTTTTTACTTTTCATTCACTAATATCACTTGAACGTAAAACAAATTAACACGTAACTACTGGGCCCATAACCTATTATAATTAGGTAAAATAATAGTATATATTCAGTAATTACTATTTAAGTTTTTAATGATTTGAGTTACACAACTATTTTTTTTTACGTCAGACAATATATAGCTAACTAGATATGTAATTAATCTAAATAATTTTATTGCTACAACATAAAGTGTTCGCACACTTGGCATCAAAATTTTGTCTAGCACTCGAACGTAACTTTCAGACGTAAATCGTGGTGCTATAACTAGTTAAAAAAATGATCGACGCAAGAACGCATTTATGTAAAATACCGCCCCTTTGGCAGCGATTAGACTACATTAGCGATTGTTTATTTTGCGGTGAAAGTGCATTCTTAGAGAATTTGTAAACAGATTTGTTCAAAACACTTTTTTGCCCAAATCGCCACTAGTATCTTTTTTAAACGTTGAATATTTAGTAGATAAGATAAGCACGTGTATCATAATAAATTTGTTCCGACAAACAACATGTTTATGTTACAAATAAACTTATTATTAAAAATCATAATAAACGAATTATTCATCTGTATGTACTTAATTTTTAAATGTTTTGGAATTATAAAACACACCATTGGATTTTAAGTTGCAATCTATTCAAAAGTAATCTTTGGAGATAAAAGTTAACTAATGTAATTTTAGTTTCATACCATTTTAACACTCCTTTTACAATGCGGTTCACTATGATTATCCAACGTGTAGATTTGAATACATATTATTTCGATTTGTGTTACATTGCTAACAAAAATGAGGGTACTACATTAGGTGCGCGAAAAGTGATTGACGTTTCCAATTTTACGTGAGACGAAGTATTAGTCCTATTACCAGCGACGTCGCCAGATGGAAGCCCACTCAAATTTGAGTAAACAATTTTTGAATGAAATTAATTAATTACTCCAAAAATTAGGTGCCTACCCAATTTAGAAAAAACATTTTTTTAACGAAACTGATTTTATTAGTAAATATCCTATTATTAAATATTTTTACGCATATGACTACCTTAAAAATATTGTACCGTGTTGTGCCCATACATCTAAAAAAACTTGGCGCTGCTGCTGCTTATTAAGAAATTAAGGTTTAGTAAAGTTGTATACGTAATTAGAAAGTCTCTGAAGTATTAGAAAATTATCTGCGAAAATCAATTTTTTGAAAATTTTGGTAACAGCATATACATATACATTTTTGTATGAAAAACAGAGTAAAATCAATCAAAATTAATAAAAAAATCTTCTACAACATTAAATTTGTCTTTCCCAGTTTTATTAATTTGTAGCAAATTATTTAACTTAAAACAGACAGGTTTGTTGACTTATTGGCTAATCATACTATTTTAAGGTTATCTATGTAAAGATACTAAGGTTTTTGACCACGATTCTATTAAAATGCCAATTGAAATTAAAGAATTAAAATTATCAACAAACATTTTAATTCAGAAATAATATGTTTGTTGGTACTTTTGATTCTTGATTTAAAATTGAAGAATTAAAATTATCAACAAACATTTTAATTCATGTAACATTTTAATTCTCCAATATAAATGATTGTTATTTTTTTATTTGTTAAATAAAAAGTGTTACATGAATTCAAATATTTGTTTATATACTTTATTTCTCAGTTTAAATTAAGGTGTTTAATATGACTGTTAGAAAATTTTGAGCACGATATATTGCATTAATAAATATGTTTTCAGCTAACAATTTAAACGTGTTAAGTTTGTTTAACAAACACTTTTAATGTATTAAAATAAATAGACAAACATGAAAATAAACTTAATAAAAATTGAAGTTTGTTTAAAATTGTAGCAAAACAAATGTAGTATTTAATAATAAAACAATAAAGTAGCTGAAAGATACAATTGAAATGTATAATATTGAGTTTTGTCACACTTAAAATGTTAGTTTAAAAAAACTTAATGTTTTTAACTGTTGGTTGATTTAAAATGTTACTTGAATAAAAATATACGTTGAAAATAAATGAAGTAACATTAGAAATCTATTAATTTTTATGAATGAATAAAAATGCTAGACTAATTTTTAACAACTTACATTATAAATGATAGAATTAAAATGTTATTTGATAATTTTAATTCATCGCTGTGATCGGTGGTATCATTTTAATTCATGTAACATTTATTTTTTGTTTGTTATATAAAAAGTGTTACATGAATTAAAATATTTGTTCATATACTTTTTTTCTCTGTTTAAATTAAAGTTTTTAATATGATTGTTAGAAATTTTAAGCAAAAAATCAGTAAATACGTTTTTACTTAACAATTTAAATGTGTTAACAAATAAATATTTTCGGGTTTTGAACCGCGTTTCATATTTACACTTTTCACGAAGTTTATAAAACTTAGAAAGCTTACAACTTTTGAAAAATCTACTATATTTGACGTTTCAACAGTCATGTCGCTGTCTTCTTCAGAAACAACTGAAACCGAAGGTATAGGATCCTGACAAGCCTTTATATTACGCCGTTGCGGTCAGTGGTTCGTGACGGTTTTGATTCAATAGTCTTCTGTAACATGATTTTCCATATTGGCGCTAGATCGATTCCATTATCCCTATTGAAATGGTCGTACTTCTGGATTTCGATGGCTTTCTTGTATAGTCTGGGCCAGAAGTTTTGGGATTTAGCCAACATTGTTGCCTATTCAAATTTTATTGTGTGACCGGTGTCTAAGAAATGTTCCGCAGATCTTGTGTTATGTTTCTTTCTATCCGCCTTATGTTCTTTTAATCTGGTAGTTATCTTGCGCTCCGTTTGTCCTATGTAAGGCAGCTCACACGAACAAGGGATGTGGTAGACCCGTGGTTCTTCGAATGGTGCTTTTGTTTCCTTTGATTTTGAGAAATTGGCGGCTATTTTATTTGTTGCAGTGAAGGTCACTTTGATGTTTTTCCCTCTAAGTATCCTGGCTATTTTATCCGTGTAGCCTTTTATGTAAGGAAGGAAGGAAGTTGCCACGGGGTCTTCCGTTTTTTATTAAGGCGTTCGTCAGGTGACTTGGCTCGGTGTTTAACGTGTTCGGTTTACTGATCGATTTGGCCCTGTGTACTAAAGTTTTTAGAACTAAAAACTTCTGAGCTGGATAATGATGTGATTCGGCGTTGAGGTATCTGACAGTATGTGTCGGTTTTCTATATACCGTCAACCGGGGCGACTTGATAACAGTTTTCAGATATTTTTACATATAACTTCCGCCCCCTTCAAACAATTTAATTGTTTTTCCGGCTGAGTTGTTACTAAACATTGTGGATAGTATTCATGTATTTTTAAGTTGGTAGGAAAATTTTTGTGCGTTTTAAAACATTTTTTGATTGTTCCGACTCGCCCCCCCTCGTTCGGGGCGAGATGGAATATCTATTAATATACGCCTATATTCCATTCCAAATCAATATAGAGGTGAATCGGAACACATTTTATGTTTTTAAAAATAAATTTAACGCATAGGTATGCATCAAAGGCAAATAATAATGTTATTATAAAAATAAGGTTTGAAAAATGCTTATTTATTTAGTTTGAAACACATTATTTTATACAACGCTAAATATTATAAAAACTGAGTTAGAAATACGAACTAAAATATTAAAATCTCACAAAAACATTCTTAGAAAAATAACATAAATAATATAGGCAAATGAATACAAATTAGAATTAACAAAAAGGATCTTGATTAAATAAAAAACCTCCCATATTTAGTTGAACTGGCTGCTGAAGAGTTTTTTTTATTTGGTCTATATCCACATTACAAACATCAGGAACCGTGGGTTCCAAAAAAGCATTCTTTATTTTCCTGTTTTCTCTAAAACAAGATATTTTTATTTCTCCCTCGAGCATTTCTTTAATCTGTGCCACATATTTAATCTAGCGCCCCCTTTGAAGTTCCAATTCGCCCCTTGAAAATCCAATATCGATATTCAGGTCCCGCATTAATTACCGGAAAAAAATAACTGCAACCTAACCTCAACTTAGTTAACTTTATATGACCGCCATTCCATAAAAAAATAACTTAGGCCCTATATGTCTCATCAATAGAAAAATCAGGGGAGCTTTTTCAATAATATAAAAATATCAAATTTTCTTACCTTTTTTTAATTGTCACTCAAAAAACAAATAAAAGCGTTGACAACTTCTACCGCCGCAGATAAACAAAGTAAGATGCTTAACTGCAAATGAAATTATGTTATACACTTCCAAACATTCCTGGTAGATGGAACTGGGATTTTAAAAATAATTGCGAGGAACGTTCCGAATCGCACCTGCTGTTTCAAGCCACCCCGGTTGATGGTACTTGATGCCTCAATCTGATGTTCATCTTTCGAGTGACCAGTACGTTCAAGAACGGAACGCTTCTGTTTGTTTCCTTTTCCATGGTGAATTTGATGTTGGAATCTAACTGGTTGATGTGATCCAGAAAGTTGTGTAGTGTTTCTGCTCCATGAGACCAAATTACAAATGTATCGTCCACATAACGTAACCAGCATTTTGGCTCGAGGGTAGCGGTTTGTAATGCTCTTTGTTTAAAGTCCTCCATAAATATATTGGCGATGACTGGAGAAAGTGGTAATCCCATGGCTGCTCCTTCAATTTGTTCGTATACAACGTTGTTGAATGAGAAGTATGTGGACTTTAAACATAGCTCAATTAGTCCGTTAAGCTTCTTATCCAAATCTGCTTTTCGTAATTTAGTCTTGATGATCTCTAGTGCTGTTTGTAGTGACACTTTTGTAAAGAGCACATCAAAACTGACTAAAATGTCTTGTGATTCCAATTTAATTTTGTTAATCCTTGAAACCAAGTGCTGGGAATTTCTTACGTGATGGATGCTTTTTCCAGTAAGCGGTTGTAAAATCGTACATAATTATCTAGCCAGAAGATGGCTGGCTGAACCTGTAGCACTCACAATTGGGCGAAGCGGTACCCCTGGTTTGTGAATTTTTGGAAGACCGTAAAGGTGCGGCTTCCTGGTGTCTGTAAGAATTAGTCGTCTCTTTTGATGTTCCGAGATTGTGCTTGCGGTTTTTACAGCGGCCGAAATCTTTCTCTCTAGAGGTTTTATTGGGTTCTTCTTCAATGGTTTGTATGCCGAATCTGGTAGCAAAGTATCGATTTTTTCCATGTAGTCGTTGCTGTTCATGATGACAGAAGCATTTCCTTTATCAGCTGGTAATACAGTGATTTCTTTGTTGGCCTTCAGTTTCCTTAGAGCATTTCTTTCCTCTCGATTGATGTTGGGTTTCGGTGCTGTAGATTTCTTTAGAATATCGGCTGTTTTGACCCTCACCTCTTCTTAAATATGTTGTGGCAGAGTTCTGAGTGTGCTTTCCAATGAACTCACTATTTCTTTCTTCGGTATAAATTTTGGTGTGATAGCAAAATTTAATCCTTTTGATAAAATAGCCGTTGCTGGTCCACTGAGTGTGGTGGAAGACATATTGATGATGATCCTGTCTGTCTCTAGATGCGGCGGTGGAGGATGTTGTACTTCCTGTAACTTCTGAAACTTCGCCAATTGGATTTTCTTTACCTTTTTGGTGATCTCTTCGGCTTTTTAAGATAGTTTGTCGATCAAATCCCAGATTGTCGAATCTATTGTGTTGACCAGTCGTGAATGGACTGAAAATAACTAGTTTCGTGTATTCTCTTCCTTAACAAAGTTCTTTCCCGTTCTGGTTTTGATGTGATGTTGTATTTGTAGAAAACCTGGGACAATGTCCTGGTCTCTACATCTGCTCAAAAAGGCTAATTGAGCAAGCAGACGTTGGCGTTTGATCCTGAGTGTCTTCAATTTCCGTACGATTTTAAAAACTTTCTCCCCGTAGAGTCGGATAATATTATTATTGAGGCTTTCGCGGCCATGATTTTTTAACAAAGTATTTTCGGGTTTTGAACCGTGTTTCATATTTACACTTTTCACAAAGTTCATAGAACTTAGAAAGCTTTGAAAAATTTACAATATTTGACGTTTCGGCAGTCATGTCGCTGTCTTCTTCAGAAAAAATTAAATTTAGTAATAAAAAGCAAAACGGCGTTCCATAGTGATCGGTGGTAGCTTTTGAAACTATTTCAGCATAAAGAAATACATGTACATGGTAGTTCTAAATGACGCCACCGATTAAAGCGACGAATTAAAATTATCAACTAATATTTTAATTGTATCATTTAAAATGTTAGTTGCTAAAAGTTATTCTAGCATTTTAATTTATCCCTGAAAATTCAAACATTTATAATGTTACTTACTTCAATTTTTACATTTATTTTTATTCAAGTAACATTTTAAATCAACTTACAATATACTACCCTAAAGTTTTTCAAAGCAAAATTTAAATTGTAGCAAACATTTTTAATATGTACAAGAAGTTACCTATTTTATAAGTTACGTATAAAAACGGACAATAAAAAGTAAAACGGCGTTCTATAGATTTCGTTTATATGTAACAAATTTTTAAATAAAAACCAGTTTTTTTTAGTCGTAACGAACAGTATAATTTCTACGTTTCTAGTGGTTTTTTACACGTTCTTAGCAATTTTGTGTTTTGGCAGTATTTTGACATAGTGATTTATCGACAGTTCTTTTTTTTCTTTACGACTAATTAGTATCAAAATCTTTTTTTTTAAGACTAGCTTTTTATTGACCATTTAAATACTACGTGCGTACTTTCTTAGGACAAGTAAAATTACGTTTTGGTTTAGCAATACGTACAATAAGCATACATTTTAGAACGTTTGATGAAATTTGTTAAAAAGCACAAAATATAAACCACAAATAGCTATATTTTCAAATAATGAAAATATTATTATAAAAATTGTTTAAAAATAAATTTTAGTGTTCATCTCAGTTTCAGTTTGAATCAACAATCAGTGATTTCACAACAGAAAACAAACTGTATATAGTTTAACGTGGGAATACCCAAAATTATCATTAAACTCAAAATCCAATTGTGTCTTAACATCTAAATTTATTTGTATTTATCATTTCAAATTAATTTTTATAGTTATTACTTAAACAATTCGGTTTTTTAGGATGTTTTTATTTTATATACAAGTTTATCTTGTTTTGTTTAAAATATTTATTTCTTGCAGTTATCTTAATATTCTTTATATTTACTGGTTTTTTGTAACTTTTTGGTTTTTGTAATGTTCCTTTTTTGTTATATAAATCGTATACCAATCTTAAAGTGCTGGTAATTTTATTTGCGAAGCATTTCATTAAAATAGTATTTAGAAGCACATTTTCATCTACAATCTGATACTTATTCCTGGATTCGTTTCTTACGAACTAAACTAGGTACATTATGGTAGCGGATGATTTCGATAAATAAATCTACGAACTTTTTTCAATTTTTTTTTAAATAACACATCATAATTTTTAGAAGGCATGTGCAGAAAATAAAACTGCATCTAATCGTCTAAGAAAATCAAGTTTTTATATAAACAGAAAAAGCCGTTGGCGGTACAGGTTAAATTGCAGTCTTATTTAAAACAAGTTCAAGAGTGCCCTCATTTTTATTTTCGTTTTTTATAAATACGCTTTTTGCTGCTTGCATCTTTTCATGGAGATGAGGCCGAAAACTTAACGAAGGCGTAAGGCTAACATTTTACTGTTTCAATCTCATTTCTCCTGTATTTCCAATTTTCATTCTGACTCACACTTCCGCCTCTTCTAAAAACCATTATTTTAGTTTTTTCCAAATTAACCTCTAAGCTCCATAGCTCACAGTACTTGTCTAGTCTGTTTATCATGTTATGCAACCCTTGACTCGAGTCTGATACCAATATCATCGGCATACGCCAACAACTTCACTGTATACCCATTTACCAAAGATCCTCCATCTATACATTCGTCCAAGTCATTTAAGAACAAAGCAAACAGTAACTGACTTAACACACACCCGTGTCTTACTCCTCTTAAAGGTTTAAAGTTTTCTGACACAGCGTCTGCTTTACGAACACACGCAAAGGTACATTCATACAAATTTTCAATACAGACCAGCATTTTGTTTGATATTCCCAAACTCGACAATTTAAGAAATAAATCTCTCCTCTCTATACTATCAAACGCCGATGTAAAATCGATAAATAAGGCGAAAAGTTTTTCTTTAGGCTTGCTACACTTTAAACTTGCCAGATTAGTTAAACAAAAGATATTGTCAACTACTGAGTAACCCTTTCTGAATCCTGCTTGGAACTCTTTAAGAAGGTTTTTGTTGTACAACTATTTCTGTAGTGTAGAATGCAACATGCTCACAAATATTTTTGACAATGTAGTAAGGATATACCTCTATAGTTTTCTGGTTTGTTAGAATCTCCTTTTTTATATATTGGACGGACTATACTTCTTTTAAATGAATTTGGGACATTATCAGTCAAAAACACTCTGTTACTGGCACGAACAAAGTATAATAAGAAATTCTCTGGTGCGTTCTTAAAAAATTCGTAAGGTATTCTATCTATCACAGGCGACTTGCTTTTTTGTTTTTGCCAATATCGCTTTTAACCCGCCTATAGTAAAACTCGTATCTAATTGCAAATCTGTAACATACGACAAGGCAAATTGCTTTGGTACCGACATTGCCGTCGGTTTAAAAAGTAATTTAAAGTACTCTTTCAATGTGTCAAGCGGAATCTCACAGTTTGTAATCCCAGAACTAGCCCTAAACCATCTCACAGCTTTCCAGAATTCTTTTCCATCTCTAGATTTTTTTAGTGCTTGCTCTATTTTATGTTTTATTTCTATTTGGTTTTTTATAACTACTTTTTGCTTCAAGATAACTGGAATAATTTCTGAATTAGTTTTCCTTAATATTTTTAATAGTATAAGCATTCTGTTTCTTAATTTACCACATTCTCTGTCAAACCACTTCTTCTTTCCTTCCACTCTTACACCTTTTGTCTTTTGATTACTACCTTTCTCTGCGGCTCGTAATATGCAGTTTTTTATTTCATTAAACTTCGCCTCCTGCTTCTACTGTCTCAATCGCTTAAATATTTTTTAACTCCCTTTCTACTTTATCATGGTAATTCCGTTGATCTTTTTTTGTCTAAACTAACTTATTTATAAGATTTGTTATCTCGCCTCTCTCTGTACTGCATCTGTCCCCGATACTTAGTGACAACATGATTGGTAAGTGATTTGAGAAGCTCTGTTCGTTAATTGTGAAATTCTTCACCATCTCTAATGAACCTATAGTTAGTGCTGCTATATCATTTACTGATTTGCACATGAGTCCTACGAATGTGAGGTGACCTTCTTCGTCTCCTTTTGTTCTTCCATTTAGCACTACCAATCCATACTCGCCACAAAACTCTAAAAAGTTTTTCCTCTAGATTTAAAAACCGCATCCTTTGACTTACGTTGTTCATTTGTTCTATTTCTAGCTGTACACGGTATACTTTCAAGATCCAGATACTGTTCTTTACCTATTTTAACATTTATATCTCCTATCACCAACAAATGCTTTGCCTGGTTGTCTACAATAAGGTTTTGAAGTGTCTTAAAATCATCTTCCCATTTGTTACAGTTTAGATATGTGGGAGCAATTATTATAGTTCCTGACTCAGTATCTAATTTTACTATTAATTCTTGTTCTCCCGTATTCTCTATTCTACATTTTCTATCTAAATCACTACATTTTCTTATGCCTATTAATGTTTCCCCACTTACCCTTCCGTATTAATGTAATCTAGACGCGCTTGTCCAGTAAGTTTTAAACCCCGTAAAAAATTCATTTTTTTTACCTCTTCCTCTGTTACAAATGTCTCTAACAACATAATCAAATTAAAACTTAACAAAAAAAAATAACGAAATCATATTCATAGACTTTGTTTTTTAACGCGTTAACATTATAACAAATAAATTTACAAGTTTTATTCTGCTCATACTTTGAATCACTTTTAAACTTAGGCTTACAGTTGTTTCTCTTAGACGGGCGTGGCCACCCTCAGTATTGAGAACCTGCCCCAGTGCTTGAGGTTCTTGGTACTGTTCCTGATTTGAACTGTGTGGATGAGTGACTTGCTGTTTGGTTGTCATATTTTAGCCGGTTTACAATATCATTTAAATCGATTCTTTTTATTTTTTTAATTACTTTTAGCCTATTCCTGCTTCCTGCTACTATCCTATTATTCCAAAACATTCTACTTCCTCCAACAAGTGATCTACTACTAACGGTACTGGTTGTTCCCCTGTTCGTTTTGCTAATTCTTTCCGTATCACAAGCTGCTTATTTCTTTTAATTCTAGTTTATATTGTGTAATCCTTACGTATTTCCATTCCGGAACCCCTGATCCTATTTGTTTTTGCTAATATTCGGTCAATGTCGTCATCTAATGGTATGTGCGCAATAATTGGACAGCCCTGCACCGGTTTACCTAGTGGGTGAGCCCGTTTTACCACAATACCCGTCTCTTGTAGAACCTCTTTGCAAAACTTGTTTCCTTTCTTTCATCATGCTTTAGACTACGAAAAATTAGGTTGTTTCTACGTTGTCTACCTTTTCGTTCATTTTGTATCGCTTTTATTCTGGCATTTTCCGTTCTCTATTCATTCAGTTCTTGCTCTAATATATGTTCTTTTATTTCTTTTTGAATCGTTATCCTTTAGCTTTGCTACTTCTTCCTTTAAGATTTTATTTTTTTTCATGAAGTTTGGTTACATCATCTTTGGTTGCTACATTAGCTAATTTTGTATCCAGTTTTTGATCTAACAGATCCCGTAGTAACTCGAGCAACCCTTCATTAGAAGTTTGAAAAGCCATATCCTTTTTTTTTCTTTCTTCCGGTGATGAGTTACTCGTTCTTTTTCTTTTAGGCGTGCTTAGATCACATGGACTTTTATCGGGAGTAAAAAATTCCCTAATTGATCTGTTCAATCGGTTATTTTAATTAGTTGTATATTTTAAATTTTTATAATTATTTATATTGTTTACACAATCTGTTCGTTTACACTAATTGCAATTGTAAACCTTGAAGTTAGAAATAATTAACTTTTATTAAATTTAGCTAATTTGTTTTGTTTATTCGTACATGTAACACGTGTGTTTGGTATCAAAAGTTAGCAATGAACTTTTCGTAAATTGATTTTTAAACACCTGCACGTCCCGAAGTTACTCATAGACCAACTGCTGCTGAACTGTTTATACGAAATTGTTCGAGTACGTTTTAAAAGGTTCATTGTGATAATGCGATACGTTACCGTCCCGGTGAAAGGGCGTTCCAACCCGAAGAGTATGCGACGATGTCAAATAATTAATTAAACCTAACAAAGTATACTGCATACTAATAAATAAATAATTAGTGTCGATAAACAGGCTAGAAGTAAAGGTTACCAAAGCTTTGGTTTTAATAAACTTATGTGAAATAAATTAAGCTATCCAATCCGCGTAATTGAATCTACATTCCCCGGTACGCGTGACGCTAAACTTATTGTACGTACTTCGGCGAATTAACTCTAGACAGCCAGGAACAATTGTACAAAAAGTAATTGACATAAGTAAAGGTTGGACTTTTTTATGTTATATGAATATAGAAAAACAGTTATTTTTTAACGTATCTTGTTTCCCTTCATTATATGGAATTTTTTTCTAAAAAAATCGTCATAGGCAGGATTCGAACCTAGGATTATATATGGAATTCACTTTAAATTATAAGTCAAATATCTAATAAACTGTTAATGTTAGAATTTTTTATTTGAATAAGTTGTTAGAAAAAATAAACTCGATAAGAAACTGTAAAAAAAATTCGAATTTTTGTATCAGACCTATCTTTTGATAGAACCGAGAGAATCTAAAAAGCCCGCTCCATACCAAATTTCAAGTTACTAGGACTTTTGGTTCGTGGGTACATCGTTACACACAGACGGACACACACACAGACACCCAAATTTTTTTTTTGAAAAATACATTTTTCTGATTCAGGAGATCTTGAAACGTGAAATTATGCAATAAAACACATTGCATGGTCTTTGCATTTAACGCATGTTATAGTTTTTTTGCTATGTTGCTCGTTTTTGGAACATTTAAAATAAACTATTTTAGTATTTCTATGTATTGAGCACATGTAGATTTTTCGTTTTGTCCCCTTTTCTCTATTTTGTTTTTTAGGTATAGTAATTCTCTTCTCCATCGCTCTTATTACTTTTTGATGACGTTCGGGTGTTGTTTCCATTGTTGAATATATTCTTCCGTAAATTCGAAACTCAACTCTCTAAAGAATAGTTTGCGCTAGCATTTCATCTTTCTTCTAGTTAGGATTCGAAGCGATTTATAGAACTAGAGCATATAAGTCACTGTATTATAAAATACGACCATGAACCACATTGTCGTTTTTTTTCCGAGGAATAGGTTTAAATAAGTTTGTCAAGATTGACCCACAGTTCTTCTCTTTTGCTTGAGTGGTTTTCTTTTGCAGGATTTTTTCCATCTTTGAAAAAGATGTTTTGAAGAAGAGCGAAAAAAATGTTATTTTCTGGCTCAGTGAATTTCGTAATTGTATTTGATCTTTGGTAAAAAAATTAACACCACTTGTTGTTAGTTTATATTGTGATGTTTATCCACAATGTAAAATTTTATTACGAATGCAACCCGTGGAAACCTAAGTTCTACTACGTTCTTTCTTCGCGTACGGCTTAAAAGTTGGTCTTAAAAAAACGTCAAATTTTTTTTGACCCATTCTACGCATATTGAAATAAGATATAAGATGATGTCATTACCAATAAAGCACATAATTAAAAAAAACTGGTGTGGTCACCACAGGACTTTCCTTTAAGGAACGATGAAAAAATTTCTGCATATTTTTTTGTTTTGAAGTGATATGTACATGTTTGTATTGACTTCCTAGCATGCTACAATTTTTTTGAATTTTTTCTAGAAAAACTTGATTGGGTTCTATATCGATGCATTATTGAACATAATTTCGGGAACGGTTATTTATGAAGTAAAAAAAAAGATTATATCTAGATTAATAAATACATTAATATATAACGTGTACATGCTTATCGAAATTCTCGATTAGACGAAAGCAAGATTGATCACTAATATACTTATTGTTAGTTATCTTATCATTCCCTTTTCCGTTGACAAATCTTTATATCAAATATCGATCTGAATACGGTTTAAACTTTTTTTTAAAGAGCTAATGGTTTTTCCATTATTTATTTTCGTTATGATGCATCGAATGTATTTTATACTATCGTTCAGAACTTCAGAATTATTCAAACTGAATGTTCTGCTATATAAATATAAAGGAGCTACATTTATGATTTTGTGTTTTTAAGTTGTTTATAATTTTTTTAATGTGATCAGTGACGAAGTCTTGGATTTTTGTAATTTTGGAGTAAACGTCACTTGTCGATCAAATTTTTTAAAGATTGGTACCGATTACTGTACTCTGTATAGGTGTGACATTCTTTTGTTATTGTCGGTTGTTACACCTACTTGTGTAACTAAAAAGTACAGTTCATGAGATACAGAGTTTGGCTCTCTTTTCATATTTACTTATGTTGCACGTCGTTATTACAAGTAGAAATAATAGTTTGCAATAATTCTCTGTAAGACGTAGATTACTATGTTTTGTGTTGCTTAATTCTTCATTGGCGAATCTATAAGTAAATTGATATATGCTTTAGAGCAAACGTATCTACATCAAATGGTTGTCATTTAGGCACACTATAAAGTGGAAATGAAAGAAAAACTACCGGGTTGTTAGCAAACAAGCTGAGTTTTCGTCACACATCGCTATAGACATCTTCAGAGCCCGGAACTAAACAAACGGTGTGTTGAAGATGTCTATTGCAAACCAATTTAATATTAAACCAGATTCTAGCGAGGCTTCACGGTGCAATCAATCAGTTTATTCGAGGCTCTGAAGATGTTCACTGCGACGTGTGACAAAAGCTCAACTTGTGTGATAACAACAACGCAGGAATCATCCAGAATGGAAAATTGAATTACGAATGTAACCTGTGCAAACCTGAATTCTACTAAAAACTATCTAGTTCTTTCTGCAAAATATATTTATTATTGTATAACTTCGGGTTATTTAAACATAAAAAATTTTTTTTTAATTAACATCGCACTAAAATTAACTTGCCAAATATAAGCAAAAACGGAAAAAGATACGTTTAAGGATCAAACTGGTATAATAGTAAACTAAAACGGCCATGGTTGGATCCTAATCTTTTAAAAATTGAGCACTATTAAAATTATGTTTGTTTTCCCGAGTCAAGAACGGTTTTATTATAAATATGCATGTGTCAAAAAAGTAATTAAAAACATATAACAATTAAGAATTATCATAAATTAACAATATATACTCATGACTAAATACTTACCATTACTTGCCTATAAGTAAATTCCCACGAGTATTTGGGAGTCAACAATGCACTTTCAGTTTTTTTTAATGAAACTGTAATGTTCTTAAAAATTTACATTAAAATTTGTTTTTGTAAATGATTTTGTTTTTACCAGATTTACAAATATTATTTTAAAGGTTTGCGTAAACAATATATGAAAAAAACTGGTGTGGTCACCACACGACTTTCCTATAAGGAATGATGAAGGAATATTTACATATTTTTTTAAAGTTATGCTATCATAAAACCATTTTGAAGTGATATTTACACGTTTTTATTGATTTTCTAGCATATTTGTGCGCCTCGTTATTTCTTACCCCTTTAGTAAATCAGTTAATAAAAATCGTCGCAGGCAGGATTCGAAACTATATTATATTTGTGAATTCATTTTAAATTACAAACTAAATATCTGAGAAACTATTAATGTTAGAATTTTTTTTATTTAAATAAATTGTTAGGAAGAATTATCTCTATAAGAAACTGTAAAAATAATTCGAATAATTTACATACGTACAAAATTATATAAAGCTGTTAAAAATGGGGTATACATCTAATTCCGGTTTCTTTGTCAAACACATCTTTTGATAGAGCCGAGAGAATATGAAAAGCCAGCTTACCAAAACCAAACTTCAAGTAATTAGGACTTTTGGTTCGAGAGTTATCGTGAGTACATTCAAAGATAATTTAAATAAGATGCAGCACTCCGTATATAAAGTCAAAAGAATTTAGAGAAAAATTGTTATTTTTTAAATTATCTTGCTTTTCTTTCAAGATATAAAATTTTTTCTAAAAAAAAAAATTGTTGTTGGCTGGATTCGAACCTAGGTTTATATATCAAATTCAGTTACAATTATAAATCAAATATCTAATAAACTGCTTATGTTAGAAAAATGATGAATACTTGTAGGCGTGTGGGAAACTCGATTGCTCATGAAAAGGGTGATACACAAGAGTTTGTTAAATAAATAGTTAAGTTAGTTAGGTTTTGCTGATGTGTGTTTTATACCTTATCAACATTTGCTTCGTAAATAGAACGTAAATAATAGCTTTAATTGTTAACTTTGTTTAAAGTTTTAGTAATTTTGATGCAGTTATTTAATTATAATTTTTTTTTCAGGTAAGTCAAGTTAATGATCGATCTTTGACTACGTTACGGTAAGCTGTATTAGTCACTTTTTTTAAATTATGTTAATGTATGTATATCGCGTTGAACATTTATTTTTAATGTGTGCTTAAACTTTATATAGTTTTATTATTTGTTAGTTAAACTTAATTAAAATTAAATAATAACAGTATTTTATATAGGTTATTAAGGCCAAGATCTAAAAACCTGTTACTATTTATTTAAAAAAGATTTTGGATTTAAATTTGCGTTTTAAATAGGAACTTTTCTATAGAACGCTAACGATAACTTTAAATTTTTATAAAAAATAATAATAAAAAATCCGCTTCAAAAACAATGATAAACTACGCGTGTAAGACACTAAGTTTCCACAATATAACTATACGGAAACACTTAATTTATATTTGACAAAAAAATAAATCTGTTAATATAACAAAACTAAGCTTAAACTTCTAGACATCAAAGTTTCACAAATACATTTTACACCAAAACCATGTTTTCTCAAAAAAGACTCGCGATGCTACCAAATTTCTATTTTGAGTTTGATTTAGTATTCCCGTTTTAAAATGGATTCTCCTTTATTTAAAATCTTGGTTTTCCAACAAGCACACTAAACGATAACGTAAAATCTTTCAAGAAGGATGTTTAAGAAACAAGTAAACTAAACAAAGATACAATTTAAAGCGTTACGTACAATACGTCCCACAAAAAAAAACGTTTCTCACTGTAGTCGACAAAAACAAATGATAAACTTAATAGCGCTAATAAAAACAGAACTTACTAAGAAATAAAGCAGTATTGAATTACGAATCTAACCTTTACGATTAAAATGAAGTTCTAATGACTGACTGAACTAATAAATTATAATGCGCTGTAAATTTTGACAATAATAGGCCCAACTCAACTCAAATTCATTTATACCAAATTATTATTTAAACAATGACATTAAAAAGTAGGTAAATTAAAAAGTTAAATAACTTCAAGAATAGAATACAAAATTTTGCTAAAATGCCGCTAAAAAAATTAACTAAATGGCAATAACTATAACAAATTCTGTACGAAAAAATAGTAAAAAAATGAAACGATGATTACAAAATATTCCAAACTAAAATAAGATTTTTCTAAATACTCTGAGTATTATATTTTCTTTGTTTTCTTTTACCTTTTTTTATCTTTTTTTTTTGGTAACACATTTTATAGTCGCGTCTTGTTGTAACTGCTAATTTTCTTTTTCTCCTGAAAACATGCCTTCTAATACTTTTTATGGGGGGTTTTTTTGGTGTACTTAGACGTTAGGAAAAATTTGTTTCGATCGTTTGTTTAAAAACTTTGTAGGCATTTACATGTATCTTTCCCAAAAAACTTTCTGTGCTGTTTTAAGGTTTCGCGTAATACACAGTTGTAGCAAGACATTTGGTTTAATAAATCAAGTGACGATTTCACTTTACTATAGTCGATAATAACTTTATGATTTTATGATACATATTTCTCGGTTATTCTCTGCACCAATGATTTTACTCCAATTTTTTTGTTAAGTCTCCTTTTTTGGATAGCTTCTTCTATTGGTACGTAAGTTTTCTTTTAAAATATTAGCTTATTACTAACCTTTTATTGTCTAGTTGGTCCTGATTATAATCACCACGGCTAGCTGAGATGTTGGTGATGCTATTATGATTAAAAAAAAAACGTGCGCCACTCCTTGCGTACTGGTAAAATTCTTGGTTCGGAAACACCGTACATTGTTGAAGAAATTAAATAGAAAAGAAAAACAAGCAACTAACAACCAGAGGACGTAACAAATTGGTTGTATATTTACCAATCAATAAAAAAACTTAGTACATGGAATTTATTACAATTAATCAATGACAAAGTCATATTATGCAAATTGATCAAATGTTAACAATTATGTGTAGCATAGTGGTATAGTAGCAAAAATTCAGTTCGCAAATAACGAGACGTAATCATTTAAATTATTACAAGAACGCAAGACTTGTCCTCTAGCATAGTAATAACTGCTGCTTTAGTAATACTACTCTCGACACTTTCAAAAAATGCAAGCTTGTATTCGCCGATTTAACTTAGTCACCACTGGCGTTAATTACGAACATATAACTAAGATTACTCTTAAGATTCAAGTCAACGTAAACAGTAATATTCAATAGCGAAATAAGTTGAAGGCTGCATAATTATACTTGACTTAAAAGTAAAATATTAATGATACTATTAGATACACTAAATATAGCTTAAGCTCTAATACAATTAATAAAGCTAAAGGCTTAAATTAAAAAAATGTTTTTATCTTGCTGCAATAGCATTAAAATTAACAAAAAAATATAGCTCTGATCGTAATTTTACCTGCACTGAATTAAGTAGCGAGAAGTCATCAAAAACCTAAAAAAAATTTCGCAACCTTTCTCAATCGTTAAAAGCGTAATAGTACCGAGCATGTAAAATTAAAAAAAAGGTAGTACTTACGATTGAGCGGTCAAAGTTAGTAAACGACTAGGTATTCCCACTCGTCTACTAAATCATACCACTGGTAGCGCTTTCGCTTATAGGGCGATACTATGAATTTTGGTAAAATACATATTATGAAAATTTATGACTAACGACACGTAACAAGCTACTTTACAATCTGTATAATATTTAGGATAAGAACGTCTTCCAGGTTTGGACCGTGGCATTGTTGTAACCGAAGTTGCCAACGTTTTGCCCACTTTCGTAAGGTACTAAATCAGGGCATGAGAGAAATCGAAGAACTCAAACAAGTAACCAAAATTTAAAAACTTCTCAAAAGTTAGGTAATCAACTTGTGAACCAAGCTAGCGTAACAACTTTTTATTGTTAGAAAAATGTTACATCCGTAGCAAACCTTAAGTCGGTTACTAGGCAAAACCGTTGGCATTAGCAGATTGTGGTATAGCTTATCCTTACTCCAATAATTTACATGACTGGGCTTTCAAAAAAAGCCCAAGTAAGTTGTTATTCCGATAAACTCCAAGATTTCTACTTTATCAGTCAATGCCCCGCTTGTGCAACCGGTATACTTAATTTATATTATTGTTTGATACCAGAATTTGTCTAGCGTGCAGTTTTGTTTGTAGTACCAATTTGTCTTCTAACAATGCTCTAAAGCACTCGTATGGCGTAGCTAATGCTAGGGTACTTGCATATTCCAGAAACAGTCTAGACCAGCGGTTCTCAAACTGTGGGTCGCGACCCCCAGGGGGGTCGCGTGATGTGTCTAGGGGGGTCGCGGGATAAGGAGGAAAATCAAAAAAACAAATCAGAAAACAAATCAGTCATAGCTGTAGGTTTTATTAATAACAAAATGTATAGGCTACACAAATTTGTAATACACATACAAGTTGAAAAAGGCCTAATACTATTTAATGGGAAACATGAGCTTGTTTGGAATCAACCATTCTTTTTATGTCCGGAATGAGTTTTGTAATACACAAAAGAATGTCATTTTCCAGGGTCAAACGATTTCTTGATTTTGTTTTGATATTCACCATTGTGGAGAAACCTTGTTCACAGTTATAAGACGTAGAAAATGGCATCAAAGTCTGTAATGCTTTTGTGGACGGTTCTGGGTATTCATTTTTAACACCTATCCAAAATTTGTCGATACAATCACTGTTAAATGTGAGTTTTGCTGACTGATCACTTGAAATTTCGATCAGTTGATCATGTTGACGAGCAGTTAGCTCAGCTTTTGTTACGACTTGATCACTGAACGGATTGACTACCCACAAAACCCCACTCGTATCCTTATTTGGAATGTAATCTGTCAACTCTTCAATCAAACCTTCCAGATGAGAAGATACTAGTCAGGAGAGAGATGAACTGTCAGGGGATGTACAGTAGGATGTCGACAGAAACTCTATAAACTCTTGAGTTAGTGTAAAATTTTCAAAATCTTCTTTCTTAACTCTTGCGTTCCAAACACTGAGTTTTTTTGCAAATGCATTTACTCTGTCTTGAGCATATAGCATATTTTTGTCTGGTCCTTGTAGGGATAAGTTCAAAATATTAAGGTGAGAGAAGATGTCAGCCAAATAAGCAAGCTTAACCAACCACTTTTCATCACTGAAAAAAGTGGAAAGTTCGGGTTTACTATCAACCAAAAATAACAACATTTCTAACTTTAATCCAAACAGCCTGCTTAATACATTACCACGGGATAGCCACCGTACTTCAGTGTGAAATAAAAGATGTTTATGCAAGGCTCCTACCTCTTCACACAAGTTATTAAACAACCTACTTTGCAGCGGGCGACTTTTGATGTAGTTCACTATCTTGACAGCTTTATTTAAAACTTGCCGTAATTCATCTGGCATTTTCTTAGCTGCCAAAGCTTGCCTATGTAAAAAGCAGTGGACCCAGCTTGCATTCGGTATAAATGATTTCAATCTGGCAATCAAGCCACTCTTCTTTCCCGTAAGGGCCATTGCTCCATCACTACAAATTGAAACACATTTCTTCCAATCAAATTCAAAAGGTTCAGTTGCTTGAACAAACACCTTATAAAGACTTTCACCTGTTGTATTATTCGGCAGGGGCTTACAAAACAAAATATTTTCATGAATAGCATCACCGTAATTGTACCGGATAAAGCATAAAAACTGAGCACAGTTGGCAACATCTGTTGACTCATCCAACTGAATTGCAAAAAAAGTACTGTCTTTTATTTGCTTCTTTAGCTGGTTCTGAACATCTTCAGCCATGTCACATATTCTTCTTGAAATAGTATCATTTGATAACGGGATTTTTTTCAATTTTTTAGCATCTTGAGGACTGATTATATTTGAAACCATATCAATTGCAGCAGGAAGAATTAATTCCTCAGCAATTGTATGGGGTTTCCCTTTTTTAGCAATCTTAAGTGCTACCTCGTATGAAGCTTTATGAGCATTTTTATTAACATTAACAAGATCTGTAATGTTTACCTGTTGACTTCGAAGGGATAACAGTTTTCTTTGGAAAAATTCCACTGGTTTGTCTTTCAAAGCAAAATGTTTAGTTTCAAGATGGCGTTTCATTTTCGAAGGCTTCATGCTTTCAGCTGACAACACTTCACTACACACCACACATTGAGGTTTGTTTGCCAGTTCAGTGAAACCGAATTGTATGAACGACTGGTCATATTTGCGGAATTTTGTCTTTCCGCACCCACTAGCACTAGCATCACTACTTGACGACGGTCTTTTCAAAAACTTATCCATTGCTACTTTTTCTAACTGTATTTGCTCGCAATACTACTCACAAAGTACACACACAGTGTTGAGTGATCGACTCAAGAAGCCAGACTGTCGTGTCGTCTGCCGGGCAGAGAGTGCGCGCGCAAACAGCTGTGACTGCAGTCTATTCTAGGCCCCATGAGTCATTAATGCTTTGTCCTTGTTCGTGCTACGAAGTGAGTTATCCCACTTTCTCTTATTATAAAACAATTCAAGTCCAACAATTTGTATTTATTTTTACTAGTTAATAGTATTTTTATAGATAAAACTTAGCCAATAGTGTTTTTTTTTCATTTTTGCTAATATTTAAAAATAGGGGGGTCGCCGAAATACTAGATCTAAAAAGGGGGTCGCAGTGTCAAAAAGTTTGAGAACCACGGGTCTAGACTTTGTAGAATATTTAAGGTAAAATGCCTTACTCTCTCAACCGTTTGTGTCGTTTACTGTACTTTCACTTTCTGTGTGTGTTTTCTAGAATGGTTTCCACCACTTTTCTTTGAATACAAAAACTTCTTTTCACCCTGCAGAAGACTAAGACTAAGGACAACTAAGTCCTCTTGAATCATTTTTGGTTTGTTTTGTAATCATATCAACCTTTTTAAGTATTTCAGTGTTTGCTAAGACAATTGCACTAGGAGGTAAATAAACTGAATTCGCACAGGAATAATTAAAATTAAAAATTTTCGTCTACCAAAATCCAAGGATTATCGCGGAATGGATACATACAAACAAATCGCTAAAAAAAATTATAAAGGAAACGTTGACCATCCTTTGCTTTCAAGGTAGATTTTGAAAGGTGTGATGAAGCATTATCAAGTTCAAGAACAGCTCTTTTCGGTATTCATTTTGTATACTAATCTATTATCTTTTTCAATTATTTTAATCGTAACTCATTAACAATGACAATTCAACAGACTTGAGTAATTGAAGAAAACCAATGAGGATCAAATTAAAAACATATTTCGAATGGATTCACAATGCAGGAGTTTTTATTTTATTCTTAAAAAAAATACGCCACTTCTAACAAAAGATTATAAACTTACCCTATAACAAAACCTTTTACTGGTTATTGTGTTGACCCAAACAAAGTAGGTACATACCCTACTTAGAGCGTCAGGTACCCGCCCACAGGTAAATTGTTGACATTCAATCTGAACTTTTTATACCATATTTTTAAAAACATTTATCATATTAAATAATTTTTCTGTTCGCCGTTGCATACAGAATTTCATATAGAATCTAAAAATGTCAGTCAACTGATATGATTCTATTTGAAAATCAGAAGTAGATATCAATTACTCGTAATTGGATCAAAATTTTATAAAGAATAAAAAATATCCGGAAGTATGTCTTACATACTTCCTTAAAGTTTCAAATCCTCGCGGTTTCCAAGTTATAAGCATGTTTCTATAATTTTGTATAACCCTGTATACTGTGTCCAAGGTGAGGTTGAACAAAACGGGAATGGGAATCTTGGAAGCGAATACTATTAAATTAGAGATAACATTTATAAATTAAATTATCTTTAAATAGTGTCTTAATATATTGTTAAATTTGTAATAACTAATAACAATTATTATCGGATACCAGGTGTTTGCTAACACCATGTAGAACGTAGAAAGTGTCAATAAAAATGTGCATTTAGTTTAAAAATTATTTTCAAGTAAATGAAATATGTAATTAGAAAAAACAAAAATTGGAACTTTTAAAAAAATATCAAAAGCGATTTAAGCGTGCTACGAGATTACCATGTTTATCTTGGACACACTGTATATCATCACTTAAATTTTACTGAAATAACCCTCTTGGTTTATTTTCTAACCATTTTTAACTATTCTGGGAATAAATCAACACTTAATTTTTAAAAATTTCTTTTTGATTGTCAATTGAAAACTTCCAAAATTTGAATTGTTTTGAGTTTTTGAATGCACTTTTTAGTACGATTATCTAACAATCTGATTAAATTTTCAATGCCAACTATAATGTGGTCATGGGAGGTTCGTTAAATTCGAGGTTATATTTAACTAAAACTTTTATTAAAAGTTTTTAAAAATTTATTAATTTACACTACGTAAATAGTTGCACGGTATTGGATTTTCCAATTTTTTATAGGTTTGCATTGCATTCGATTTTTAGTATATGTAACTATAAAATTTAGCTTTAAAGCTTAGCTTTCTACGTTAATTTTTAACGAAAATTAGCAACAAGAAAATTTACAATTAGAACGCTTCTGACAACTATTCTGCATTTGAAAGAAAAAAGTTTTCTTTAAATTCTGCAAATAATATCATTGTGTGTTTCTTACTGTACGCATTAGTTTTAAATGTAATTAACAGTATAGTTATTTTTACTTTTAATTGTTTCTTACTACGTTTTATTGATAAAAAAAGCTTTCTAATGCATAATTTAAACACGCGTGACGACAGAAATTATATGTATAATTACAAATTTGCATGGCGCTGATACTGTCTTTATCAGTGTAATAATTACGCATAATGTAATTACTAACATTAATTAAGAATTATTTTTATATGACATATACTTGTAATTACATCAATTTTATTAATGAACTATAAATACAAAAGTAGAAACTAATCCCACCTTAGCTACAAATTTTATCCAATTTATTTACTGCAAATAATTTAAACAATGTTTGATGCATTGTTTAAATAATATTATTAATCTGTTGTTACAAAAATGAGTATGACTTTATAAATTTAGGAAGACGGCTTAATTATTTTTGAAAAAGTTTAGCTGATTTTACATTACTGCAATCATTATTAAAGTATGTAATGTTAACGTTCGTTAATATCTGTCTGGAATTCCGCCAATAAGATTTCAAGGTTGTATTACGTGTCATTAAAAAGTCAAATTTAAATAAAAATAGCTAAAAAATATTGTTCTTAAACAAGCTTATTGTAACATTTTTTATACGTTTTACAGTCCAGAGAAAGTAAGCATCAAAAAAAAAGTAATTCTTAGAATGATTTGTGGATTCTTATTATTAAAAAAACAACAGTCTAAAAGTGAGGTATTTTTTTTCTAAAGTCTAAATTTGGCAAACTATCTTTTTATTTTCGAGGAAGAATAATAAAACCTTGAACCCCCATAAATTTCTTTATTTCCCTTATAATTCTTACAACAACAGGCAAATAGAGCTCAACATAATTGTATTGAAATAAATAATTTTAAAAAGGAAGAAAAAGAAAACTGAAAAATAAAACTAACAATGTCTCCGCAAAAACAACATCCTTTTCGTATATATACGTATGTAGGGTAGAGGCACCACTTTTTTTTTTTTTTTTTTTTTTTTGAGGAGGCGAAACCATTTATTGGCTTCCCCCATTCTGCGGGGGTGTGTGAGATTCTCCTACCCACTAAAACCTCTCCTCACATCTCCTTTTCACCAGCATAGGGTACCGCTTTCGCATTCTTCGCTATGCTAGCTTGGCAATTAGCCGTCTCCTTAGTTACTTATCTCTTTTTCTATCTTTCTTGTTTCCTCCTCTCTTTTCTTGATTATTTTTGTGTACCAACTTTCTATTTCTTTCCATTTATCCTCGTTCTCGCACATTACGCTAATGATGTTAGATGCTTTTATTTCTTCTCCTATCTTTTCTTCGATTTTCCTTTTTTCTTCCTTCCATGTTTTACATTTAAACACCGCATGTTCTTTATCATCATTTTCACTACAATCCGCGCAGTTGTCATTTTCTCTTTTTTTAATTTTGTGTAAGTATTCTCCGTTTTCACCGTGCCCAGTCAGCAGCTGCGTCGTATAACAACTCAGTTCCCCGTGTTTTCTGTGTACCCAGGAGTATATGTTTGGGATCAGTTTTTTTGTCCATGACTCTCTGTCTTCCCACTGTTTCTGCCATTCCGCTATTGTTGCACTAGTGTCCATTTTATCTTTTCTTTTTTTAGCCAGGATCTGTAGCGGTGGGATTCCAGCAACCACCATAACGTCTTGTGTGTTTACGGTTCTGTAAGCTCGACTAATTCTTATTGCTAGGATTCTTTGCACCCTATCTAATAGTTTATTTACTGTTCCAAATTTGATTGCTTCCTGCCAAATCTCTGCTCCGTACAATACGATTGAATCTACCGCGCGTGCTATAACTTTCCTCTTTGATGATCTGGCTCCTCCATGATTTGGCAGTATCCTCCTTAATGCGTTTGCTTTTGTAAGAGCCCTATCTGTTATCGTCTTGACGTGCTCAATGAAGCTGAGGTTTTTATCAATGGTTATACCAAGGACCTTGATACTTTTCTGGGTTATTATTTTTTGCCCTAGTAGTTCTAAATTTAGCGCTGTGATTCTTCTTTGCCCCGTCATTAGTCCTACTTTTGTTTTCTCTGGAACCAGCTTTAGTCTGTTTTCCGTCATCCATGTGTTAATGGTTTCTATTGCTATCTTTGCTCTATATACTGCTTTTTGTATCTGTTTGGATCTTGTAACTATTGTGAGATCATCTGCAAAGCCAATCAGTTTAACCCCATCTGGCATACTTAATCTTAGTACTCCGTCGTACATGACATTCCATAGGATTGGCCCAAGGACCGAAACTTGTGGAACCCCGGAGGTTACTTTGTGTACTATATTTCTTTCCTTCGAGTCATTTATCTGTATGCTTCTATCTATCAAGTAGTTCTGTAGTATGTTTATTAGATATCCTGGTATCTTCATTTCCACTAGTGCCTTCATTATTTGTCGTCTAGATGCCGAGTTGAAGGCATTTTGTACATCTATTGCTATCACTAGGCAAACTTGCCTTGTCCTCCATGTCCCATTGTTGGCCTCTTTTATTTCTTTCGTCACGACTCTTATTGCGTCTATTGTTGACCTCCCTTTTCTAAAGCCAAATTGGTTGTCAGCAAGCTTTTTTTCAATTTTATGTTTGAGGCGCTCGGCCAGTACCCTCTCCAATATCTTTCCCGCAGCGTCTATCAGACAAATAGGTCTATATGTCGAGCTCGTCTCTCCCTTTGGTATTAGTACTAGGTTTGCTTTTTTCCAGCACAGTGGAAAATTACCTTCTCTGACACACGAGTTTAACACATTGGCCCAAGTCTGTGCTCTTTGTATAGCCGCTACTTTTACCACTTATGGAAATGGAAAAACACCTTTTTTTTTAATGTCACTTTATGCTTCAAAATCTGCTCTTTTAGAAAATCAATTGATAATAAAGCTTTATATTTTGAACCATGAAATTCCCTACTTTTGGCCATCTGTTTCTACATTTAAAAAAAATATTAAAACGCGAAATACAATTTTTGTATAGGTACAAGCCTACATATTTATTGAAATACAAAGCTGTAGATGAAACAAAAATAAATTTCTGGTACAAATAGGTAAGTAATATAAGAGAAAAGTTTATAAACAACGTTTGTTACATTATTAAACTATATCTGTTCAGAAATGTCTACTTGACCTGGAAAAATTGTCTTGCACTTTCTCCCCTTGTCTTCAACAGTGGGCTCGGGCAGTTTCCCTAAAATATCGCATTGATTTATGGTAGAAATGTCATTTTCTATAGGATAAAAAACAGTCTTCTCATCATTGGCAGTCTTATAACATTTCATATTCTTCTGATGATAAAATTTCTAGAATTTTAACCACATATCTATACGTTGTCGTCGGTCTTTTACCAGTTAGCTTGAATCTTACAAGTACAAAATCTCTCAAATTGAGATCTTTGGGTTCGAAGATTTCAATCTCTTCCTGTTCAAATACCGTGAAGTCAATATCGTCTCCACTGCTACCACTTTCCACCCAATCTTCAAGGTCCTGTGAGGAAGAGCCTGAGTCTTGTTTTTGATGTTTTGTTGGCTTCTGTTTAAGTTTTTCTCCTTTTTTTTAGCCATCATCTGTTTCTTACTCTCTTGAGCCTGTTTCCTTTCTTGCTTTTCTCGTTCCTTCTCCATTTTGAGCCTCTCGCATTCTTCGTGATACTCCACCCATTTATCAGATGTAATTACACTTGGTGTGTATTCTTTTTTTCTCTTCTTCTTTGAGTCAGTATTATTTTCTTTAAGATAAGGTAGTACATTATAAAATGCTTTTGAACATATTGTTTTTTGAGCGAAGCAAATATTACGTGTTACTTGTTCTACCCTATCTGGACGAGATGTAGTAGCGAATGCAGTATTACTATCATTTGATGTGGCCGGAACTTCTTTTGGTTTATCAACTGGGAGCATATCAGTTAAAATGCTAGCATTAGAGGAGATACTGGAGGGGTTTGGAGATCATTTTCAAGTGCAGGATCCTCGCTCACTAACTTTGGTAGGCCTTCTACATCACTTGCAATTTGATGCCAAACATTGTACAAACTCTTATCTTCAGTATTACCTTCCCATTCGTAGTTTCGTCTTTTTGTTTGCTTGAATTCATCTAGCAAAACCACATCAATCTTTGATTCTAGGTACTTCAAACAATCTGCAGCTGCTGCGTCAATATCTCGGGTTTGGTATGTTTCGGGTTTCTTCAGAATAATTTTACTATAATCCACATTATTTGATAAAAAAGGATAAAGGCCTGTTGCTCTTAATCCTGTTACTATATTTGATGTCATTTTTGGATCTTTAATCAACTGAGACAGTATCATGGGCAAATTTAATTTGGTGATCTCTTGATCATTGTTCTCTATCTTATATTTTCACACAATATTACTCCACTTTTTCTTTAAAGCCGCAAACACAGCGACATCCAACGGTTGAAGGATGTGAATAGTATTAGGGACTAGTGCTATTAATATTACTTCATTTTCTCTGCAGAACTTACTTAAATGGAGAGTCAGATGAGATGCGTGTCCATCTAAAAAGATGATAACGGGTAACTCGATTTGAGACTTCTCAAGGTATGGTACAAAGACGTTGGAGAAGTATTCGTAGAAACATTCTGCAGTCATCCAGCCTTTTTCACTTTTGCCAATCCCTCAACCCTTAGGAGCTGCTTTAGACACAGCAGATGGAATCCGGTCATATTTAAAGATTGTTAACGGAGGAACGAATTTTCCTGCTGCATTAACTGTGAACAGTGTTGTTACATTTTCCTTGTCTGATGATAGTCGTTCATCGTAGACATGTTTTCCTCGTAATCCAATAACAGTACCACTTTTTGGAGCTAAACAGAAACATGTTTCATCAATATTAAAAATACTGTGTGGATTTTCTAATACACTGGTGGCATTAATTTCGCTTAAACTTATTTGAATCCCGTCAAACCACTTGCGGATTTTCTCTTCAGTTACTGCACCTTTTCCACCGTGAATGTATTCGGCTTTCTTTTGGGAAAGTTGTTTATGGCGATTAAGGAAGCTGTAATACTATTTTTTCCCGGACGATCGTTGACGAAAGGAGTTTTAATATTTGCTTCTCGTACCAATTTTTGTACTGAAGTCAGTAACCCGTCTTTATCAATTGGAAATCCCATTTTCGCACAAGCAAGTATCCATTCAACCAACTGGTTTTCAGTATCTTTTTCCAAGTGAGACTCGAATCCGCAGTGCCTTGAATCTCTTGGATACTTTACTTTACTTTATTACGCAAAGTAGTTCTTGGTATATCAAATTCACGACTTGCTTTGGCAACAGCCATTCCGTCAGAAATGGCATTTAAAGCAAGATTAAGTTTTGTAGGAGAATACTGAAATTTTACCTTTCTCAGCTTTTCTACTCGGCCTTTATGGGTTTTATTCAGTGCTTTTGGCATTTTAACTGCAAGAAATATTACACATTTATGTAAATATATTACAATAGGTATTTATTTAAACAAAAAAGTAAACTGGCCAAAAGTAGTTTTTGCTTATCTACTTATGGCCAGCAGGATGGCCATAAGTGGGTAACTAGTGAATTATTGATTCCACTAACGGCCACTGTCATTATACAAATATCATACTGTTAAGTGTAACGAACAATGAAAAATATTTAACAGAAACCTTAATTACAGACTCCAGTGCAGAAAAAAAAACCGTTAGTAGGAGATTCAAAACGATTGTTTAAGATCACTTTCTTAATAAAAGTCGTTATTTTTCTTCACACATGCAAGACACTACTACTCGAACTGCTGCAATAAAGCTAAAATGCAGCTTAGATAAATTTCTGTCACTGTACCGACTTAATATTGACTGAAATGACATTTTAGCAGTTACAAGGTCATTGGTAGATAGACACCATGTTTATTATTCAACCAATTATAGTAGAGTGGCCATAAGCAGGGTAATGGCCATAAGTGGTGCCTCTACATTACTATCATAGCAAAAAATAGAACAGCCGAAAAAAAGAAAAAAAAGAGAAAATTTAAACTAAATTACATAAATAATTATAGATAATTACATAAATAAGTATTAGGAATGCAGAACTCGCTATTTCAAAAATGCAGATATTTTTCCAAATAAATCAGAATCCTGACTAACGGAGAAGCTGAATGTCCAAACGTAATGGAGGTCGGAGGAAGAAACAATTGTCGGGCGTTATTTCAACTCAGGTGCATACAAATTTAACTTTTCTAAGATATTAGGCGCATCCACATGATTATTCACCAATTTGTAAAGGAACACCGGCTGAACACTCCTGGCCTCTAAAGAAGTCACATTAAACTGTTTTCGAAGGACAGCAGTAACCACCTCCATCTTATGGATACTATCTCGTGCAAAAGGTGACCAAATCTAAGCTATTGAACAAAATAATATTAGCATTGATATTTTTAAAATCCTTTGTGTTCTTCTTGACAAACCCTACCAATTTGTAGGTTTGGCTTACCATTAAAGAAATGTGCAATTTAAAAGAAAGAGATTTTTCAAAAATCAAGATCCAAGACCAAATCAACTTCTATCAGCATACTTTGTTTTATTATATAATTAAATACAAAGTTTTCTTTTTTGTTAGTGACAGTTATAAATGACATTTAAGTTTCATTTTATTAACACTGCATCACTCGACCATCTGATCAAGATCTTTTTGGAAAAGCTGTGCGTCGGATGGATATTTGATTTGCTTTAAAAGTTTAGCATCATCAGCAAACATAAGTGTGGCTGAATGTTTGATTGTAAGAGGAAAATTATTTATAAAAAGTAGAAATAAAAAGGGGCCTAGAATAGATCCTTGAGGCACTCCACTTGAGTTAACATACTCTTGAGATGCAATACCGAAAGCTACAACAAATTTTTTTCTATATTTAAGGTATGAGCTAATAAACCGTATTGCAGATAGAGAAAATGAAAAACCCATTAATTTCCACAACAGATTGTCATGATTCACTTTATCAAATGTCTTGGCCGTGACCCTCCATTGCTGAGGAAACTGCGTGCGTAAACTCTACCAAGTTAGTTACCGTCGATCTATTTGTCAAGAAACCATGTTGGAAAAAAGAAATCTCGCTCCTAACATGACAATATACTTGTTTATGAATGATATATTCGAGAACTTTGGAAAATGAATTTAATATAGAAACTGGCCTATAATTTAAAATTGATGAAGTATCGCCTTTTTTATGTACTGGAATTATTCGAGAAATCTTCCAAACTGATGGAAACTCAGATTTCATAAAACAAGCATTAAAAATAATTTTCAAGGGTTAGACAAAACCATTAGCACATAGCTTAATTCCTACATATGTTATGTAGAAATTAAATCCGGCTCAAAACATTTTTTGGGTTTTAATTGTCTAGTGGTCAAGAGGGATGGACATAAGTATCATGTTCATCAAACTGAGGAGGAGCGACACTACTAACTTCGTATACCTGCTCGAAATAATCTGCAAAACCTGTAGATACTGCGTCACCCTTAAATATCCTATCCCCCCCAAGTCATTTCTTTATCTGCCCTAAGTCTAGAAGATCTTTTAGCATTAACAAAATTCCAAAAGGTATTAATACTTTCATTCACTTGCAGTTGCACCTTATGAATATATTTTTTGTACTGAAATCGGAATAATTTTTTCACTTCTGCCCGAAGAATGGCAACATTATTATTAATTTGCTTTGAAAATCTCTTTCTTCTGCTAAATTTGTTTTTTAACTTGATTTTGTTAATTAAATTTATTGCCACGCCGGGACAGTGGCGGATCTAGAGCTATTGAGGCCCGGGGCGGAAATTTTCCAGGACCTCTTTTATTGGAATGACCACAATGAAAATATTACTACATAAATAAAGTTAACATTTATTTGTTTAATAAAAATAAATAGTTAAAATGTAAACAGAAATTTTTTTAATTATAAAAAAAAACTCACACGTAGTCGACAAGCATTTAATGCAAACAAATATATAAAAAAAACTTATTAGTAGGTACTTATTATAAAAAGGTTTTTCAACTTTTGCTGCTTGAAGATGACGTCTTAACCGTTTAATTTCTGATAACAGTTCATTTCCTTCTATTTCATCGAAAGTTTTTGTTAAACTTGAAATTAACTTTGGAAGCTCTACAATGTCTGTTTCGATAAGGTGCAATGACCGCCATATGTTTTTTGCACTGATTCTGTCCTTGTTGTTAGTTCTTGATAGAAAGTATCCATACACTGAAACATGCATCTTCTTAACTTTTGTGTTAATGTCAAGGCTTCATCTCTTTCCTTTTCTCCTGCCATCATCGTTCTAAATCTTCTTCGCCGAAATTTCTCAATAGGTATGCCCATTTCATCACAAGTTTTGGTAAAAAATATTAATGCTTTTGCAACCAATTCGTCTCGGCTCTCTTCCAAAAATAGTTTTAAAGCAATTAATTTTTGTACGATTTTATCCAATGTAATTCTTTCAGTCTGTAAGTACTTTTAGGTATGGTTTACCTCCTCAAGAATGTTATACCACAAATGAAGGTAACCAAGAAAGTTGAAATCACAAATGTTTTTCATCACAATTTGAGCTGAACCTCTCGTCTCTACATTTTCTGTTGAATCACACAACTTTTCTACACTCTGCACTAATTTGTCAAAATGTTTCATCACAGGTTTTACTGCATCATATTGTTACACGCCAAAGTAAAACCAAGTCACTGCCTGAAATGAGGTAACATAAACGATGTTGTGCCACTAGCTCAATGGAGAAGGGATGGGAGATTGACATGAGATCGAAATAAAACGGTAAAAGACTCAAAAATCGGTTAGGGCGCCAATCAAGGTCACGATGATCGTAGCTTCCGGACCCCTGATAACCCGAAAGCTCATCTGGTTAGTTACAACCCCGGAACTTACCTTGAGTTGTAACTATTCTGAAATACACTTAAAACAAAAATTACGTACGCGGCAGCTGAATGAATAAAAGCTCTTTACAGTTTAACAATTTAACATTTATTGACTGAATATATAAAAAAAATAAGTAATAATGAATATCAAACAAATTCAATTAAACAAAAGAAATGAAATAATAATAAGCAAGACAAAAACAAAAAAAATACACAAACTGAATACAATATTAAAAATATATAAACAGAAAATAATACTAATAATAGCGTTAACTCGTCTTTTTCAAAGAAAACATAATAAAAAAATAAACTTCAAGGCCTTGACCGCATAAGTAATAAACAAATTCAAATAATACAAATAAAAAAAATACACACGTTATAAAATATACGTCCGAAACTTTGCTTCGAACTAAACGTTCAAACAAATTATAGTTTACATATCGTTATATTTCGTTACATTATCTCCTTTGCATTAATAAGCTTTACTTTTACATACACACAAAACAAAATTAATTAAATCGAACTTCACGCAAACACCTTTAAGTGTTTCTTGAAATAATTAAATTTAACCGTAACTCAATCGGCTCCAATCAAAGCTTTTAAATCATTTCGATCGCGGTTCACTTCACGATAATAACCAAAATCGATAAATACCTTTACTTAGATTAACTGTCGGCACAGCGTTTCCAGAAGCTACGTAATTAGATCGAACTCCGGTCGCTCCAGGTGTACCGTAGTCGGATACCAGCTCGGTGGGACCCCCAAACAATAGAATACCGGCGGAAGATTTATTTCACAATATAATTTAAAGCCGCACAACGGCGAAAATAGGATTTTTCCACATAACACATCGACATTAAATCCCTCGAACGTGAGTTTTTATTTTTGGAAACCATGAAGTCTATTTAAACCGTAAATTACGAAATTTGGAAAATCAAACTTTTCCACCACTACACTCAATTTTCACGGTTCCAACTCAACTACATCACGGTACCCGGTACTTCGTAATTGCGACCAACGATTGATCCCCAAAAACCAAACTTTACCACTTTTAAAACTTCGTATTCCCACTTAATTTCATGAACTTGCGCCGTAAAATCTTTGTAAAAGATAGAACATTAAACGAACTAAATTAACAAAGATGAAAACTATAATTAGCCACGTGCATTCTAACACGTAGACCTACGACAGGAATATTTCTCACCAAAAACGCTTAGTTCGCTAAATTGCAGGTGGCTCGCAAGTGCGCTTATAAAAGAATTCAACATAAACAAAGTATAGATACCAAGAAAAATGGATCAGCTTACATTCCAAAAGGAAGTCGTAAATTATCTAGCATTGTTATTTTACTAAGATAAACAAGTAAAACACTACATCAAAATCAAAACCACGGGACTTTATGCATTCAAAAAAAAATACCAGTAATAATTGTAAAACAACTTGAAATACCAATAACATAAATCACACGTAATAAAATAACGAGCAAAACGTTTTCGATGCTAATATTGAACTAATCAAACGTACCAACAAAAAAAAAAGAAAACCGCCAATTTAGCCAGTTGGATCTATTTACGGGGTCTTTTACAAAAAAATTCAAACGCAGGTTACAATATTGCTCACTCCATCTTGTTCCCGACAACCTTTTTACCGTTACCCCTATAGTCTCTGATAATATATCCCACCTTTGAGTCGACGAAGAAAAGAAATTGTAAACGCTCTCAAGTGTTCCAAAAAATGTTACACATGTTGGAACGCTTCCAAATGCGTGCACCTTGCATAAGTTAAGCAAGTGATTAGCACAAGATACAAACAAAGCTTTTTTATTCACTTGCTGTATCCTGGCTTGTATCCCAAAGTGAACACATGCCATAGTGGAGGCATTATCGTAGCCCTGACTTTGACATAAGCTTATGTCCAATCCTTCTGCATTAATGACATTTAAAATTTCTTGTGTCACGTCAACAGCTTTCTTTTCAGCAAGAAAAAAATCCCAAAAACTATTCTCTAACTTCTACTTTTCCATTTTCAATGTGGACATATCTAATAATCTCGCTTAATTAATCTTGGTGAGAAGCATCAAGTGTACTATCATATATTATTCCGTAATATTTTGCTTTCTTTATGTCTTCAATGATTCTTTGCTTCACAGTATCGCCCAAGAGACAAATAAACTCGTTCTGAATTTTAGGTGAGAGATACGATATCATATTTCTTGATATGCTCTGCTGGATTCTCACTAAATGCTCCTTTAAGATAGGGTCGTAGTGTGAGATTAGCTCAACTAACTCTAAAAAGTTTCCCCTGTTGGTGGAAAATTGATGCTCTCTGTGACCTCGAAAAGGTAGGTTTTGTCTTGCTAAAAACATGGTGGTCCAATAAGCGATACAAAATATTATTCCATTTTTTTCTTTCCATTTCTCGATTTTTTTTAATGAACAGCATCAATAGTTTTATTAAGTTCTAGACTTGCTTCTAAGGTTTTCCATTTTTCAAAATTGTTTAAGTGATCGTCAGAATTCTCATGTTGCGATACCTTAGGGTTCAGTTTCCACCAATTTTGGAAACCCGTAATAAATTTTGATACACCAGCAGCTTCTTTGTTGTGAAGAGTGAAGAGTCTGCAACAAAAGCAAAATAAACTATTCTTGGATGGAGAATAAACCATCCATTTCCTGAGAACTTTTTCACCATTTGGAAGGTGTTTGTAAAACCAACTTTTGCTTAACTGGCGAGTCTGCCCTTTTATAATTTCTCCTGTTCTTGGTATCGCTTCAAATGCTCCCTCTTTATTTTGGAAACATTTGCTTTTTCTTTTTATTACATCAATTCTAAGGCCGTCTGATAAAATGATTGGCCAATTTCCCACATCACAATTAAGAAGCAATTAATGAATTCTATCTGATAAAACTTCGCTATTTTCTTGTGGCAGTTCACTAGTTAGACCTTCATCTTGTAATTGTAGTATTCGTTCATCTTGTACATTTATATCTACGTCAGTTTGTTCTATTGTTTCTTCCTGGTTTCCTGGTTTCGGCAGGTGATGCACAAATTTTAAGATCGAACCACTCGATGCCTTGTTCCCTTGTTCCCTCGTTTTCTTGACCTTCGATTGTTAATACAATAACGTAGAACACAGTGGTGGTAGGTCTGGCAGACCGCTTTATCATTTTTTCGGCAAATGTTTATTTATCGAATGGATTCGCTAAGAAACTCTGCACAGTATTCATTGTTGAAAATTAAATAAACAAGAAACACTTTCATTCTCGATACATTTACTATGAAATTATATTCACGCAGATGCACGTAGCTTATCTGTGATTACTTGGCGTTAAACAGTTTTTATCTCAAGATGAGTTGTGTCACAATAAATCCGACTTAAAATATGCAATAATGCAGTTTTCTTTCAAATTAATATCATTTCAGGTTGAAGTTTTAAATACAATTAATAATGTGAAAAAAGGTAAATAAATATTTACAATGAGAACAAAAGGTAATCAAAATAAATAAATTTAATTACGGAATTTTTTATAAAGGTATTTAAAAATTTATGGTTATGGAGGCCCCCTTTGATCAGAGGCCCGGGGTGGTCCGCACCCCCCGCCCCCTCTTTGGTACGCCACAAATTTGAAGATTGACATTTATTTTTATTTTCGGCACTCTTAAATTAAAAATCTTAAAAACTTTATCATAGAATACATCTACAATGTAATCCACATTGTCAGCCGCACTAAACAAATTCTGCCAATTTATATTTTCTAGGTCCTCGAATACTTATTCAAAATTTGCATTTTTAAAGTTAAACTTGGGAGCAATTGAAATCTGGCGACTAATTTTTCGGGAAGGTATAATAATGTTATATAAAATTGCCGGGTGATAAGCATCCTCTGGAGTCAGAAACTCATCTCTAGTTACAACAGTTGGCAACTGCGATAGAACTAGGTCAAGTGTTCTATTATTAACATTTTTTTACATCATTACATGACGTAAGATCATACAAATTAACAAAGTTATTCAAAGCTTTGGCGCATGGCCCACCCGAGGCTAAGGGATAATTACGACAACTGACTTCAGATATTTTAAAATCGCCCACCAATACTCTTGTATTTTCACTAATATTTTTTGTGTCTTTGAGAAAATCAAAAAAGGTATTTAAAGAATCTACAGATGCAGTCGACATATATACAACAAGAAAGTATAAGATTGTAAAACCCAAAATAACTTTGACGCATAATGCTTCAAAGTCAGATGCAGACCTTTTCGCCACTTCCACAGCCGTTAGGTTACTCCGAACAGCTAATAAAACACCACCTCCCCTTGACTTTCCCAACAATCTCAAATCTCTATCGGCCCTAAACATCCCATCTCCACCAGCTCACCATCAATTATATCCTGACCCAACCATGTCTCTGTTCTTTATCACAACTATGAAGAGAAACCAAAAAGGTTTCTGGCTTAGTCCTTAAACCCCTTAGATTTTGATAGGTTACTGTAATACATTCAGAGATTCCACTACTGATTAAAACTGCTTTTAGGCCAATATCTTAAATTAATGTAATTGCTAAAACTTCTATAATCAAATAAACTAGCTGCAATATACACACTCTTAATACCTTTTTTGTATAATCAACTATTTCCTCTATTGAAGTAGCTTATTAATGTCTTCCTCGCCATGAATAAATACTACCTTTGAAGTTGCAGTTTTTCTTACTTTAATTTCTCTTCTTTGGTCGACCCAGATAAATCGAAAACCATTTTCTATCAAGGCCCTCCTGGCCTTAGCTAGCAGAATTCTTCTCTCCCTACAAAGGGACTGGTTGATAAAGAGTAACTGGTGGTTTTTAAGATCAAGGTCAATATCCAGACTTGAAGTATTAAAATGAGATCCTGCAACTTTTCTTTTTTCAATAAATAAGTGTTTATTGACCCTACGCACAAATTTCACAATAATTCCACGGGTGAGACGGTTATCTGACTTGCTAAGGCTGTGACAGGCATCAATACCGGTGTCTGGTAGAATAATTCCTAGAGCGCGGCTTAGTGACTGTACAATAGCTTTAATAGTCTCATTTGGTTTATCAGGTATTCCATAAATTTCAATAGTATTTGATCGAGAGTGATATTTTAAAACCATCGAAAACGTTTCGCCCACTTTTCTAAAAGGTTTTATCAAAGCTAGAAGAAACTTTAAGAGTTACGGCAATCGACTTGCACACTAAGCCATATGCTATGCCCTTGAGAAGTAAGCAGAAATTGATAAACTATAATTATAAACGTGCTGTGGAAAAAGAAAAATATATTTTCTCACATCACAAGGTCTTAAGTTCTATCTGAGTTATTTTGCTGTTGACTGCAAAAATTAATAAAACAGTGGCAAAAAGTCAAATAAAAATTTTTTGTAACATAAGCAGTTTGTGAGATATTTGATTTATAATTGAAATTGAATTCGATATATGATCCTAGGTTCGAATCCAGCCTACGACAATTTTTTTTTAAATTTTGTACGTATGTAAATTATTCGAATTATTTTTACAGTTTCTTATAGAGATAATTCTTCCTAACAATTTATTTAAGTAAAAAATTCTAGCATTAACAGTTTATCAGACATTTAGTTTGTAATTTAAAATGAATTCACAAATACAATATAGTTTCGAGTCCTGCCTGCGACGATTTTTTTAACTGATTTACTAAAGGAGTAAGTAAGTAAGTAAGTAAGGCGCACAAATATGCTAGAAAATCAATACAAACGTATAAATATCACTTCAAAATGGTTTTATGACAGCACAACTTTGAAAAAATATGTAAATATTCCTTTTCATTCCTTATAGGAAAGTCGTTTTTTTTTTTAGAAATGGCGTATGGTTCCAGGATATCGCATTTTTCTGCATGTGTAAACGGCATTTTTGGCAAATTAAAAAGAAATTACATTAGGAAACTGCAAAAACAACATACACTAAATTTGTTTGTTTTGCTGCCAAACAATCAGAACTTTAAACGCTTCTCATTTGTTTACTTTTAAATTTAAAGTAGTAGTGCATAAAATATTTGTTATTCAGAATTGTATGTTCTTGTAAAATATTCAAAAATATATAAGCTGTTCCATTAAAAAATCGCTAAAATCTCACAGTAATTAACCGTATATTTTTGACTGTCAAATTTTTTTAGCTTTGCTGTAAAAAGGACTTTGAGTCTTGTGTTAAAAACGACTTTTTTAATCATTTATTTAATTTACCATTATCACAAAAATAACTAATTCAATTAGGTTTCAGAAGAGTGTATTAACTTTGATGTTTTTTTAAATTATTAATTAAGATTGTTTTAACTATTATTTCAATAAAAATCTTAAATATTACGTTAAAAAAATTTAGAAACATAGGCAATTAATGATAATCAGTAAAAAAATACATAGTTTTGGAAAATCTAGCAATTTAAACACAAAAAATTGAAACCACGTAAATATTCCCATTAAATATCGTTTAATGCAGAATGAAATAATTTCCCATTATATCTACAGAAAAATACGTTTGAAAAAAAATCAATGTGTATTTTAAAATTTATATTGATTTTAAACATTAGTTTTATTTCTTAATCAATTATGTAATAAACCTAAAAAAAAGTTTCAAGTTTACAGTGTCCATTAATTATTATTTATGCAAGGTCTTAAAAGTTTTATTTCCGCTGTAGCAAATGTGGATATTATATTTTAGATAAATAATATAAATAAACAAAATACTAAACCTTCAAGAAAAATTACGTATTAATTATCGGTTTTAGAATGACTGAACCGTTCTATTGAGGCTTGGGAGCAATTTAGGTAGATTGATTATAAAAAAAATTATTACTCTCTAATTATTCTTTTCCTTTTTATAAGCAATGCTTATAAATCATTACAGTTATTAGTAGGATATTTAATTAGTCAAAAAGTATGTATTTAAATTATGTTTTTGATTTTTGTAGATGTTCAGTGATAATTCATTCTGATTAGTCATCTTGACTAGCTTGACTTTGCTTGTGTGTATTGTCTTAAGTTCTTAAAGTCTAATTCAATTTTTATTATTTCAACACATTTTTTTAACTTTTTATTTGTAAGCATTAATGCGAGTGTTTTCAAATTTTAAACGTTTGTAGTTTCTTAAATTATCAACGGTTTATCACAAGTACGTAACATATTAGTATTAAAGAACTTGGCAAGAAGAAAATTTCATGATTGGAAAAGTTAGAGACTTGAATTTCCATGACAATCAACGTTTTAGAGTCTTAGTTAGCAGTTCGATAAGATAATATACTAGAAACCAATAGACCTTTAAAGACATAAAATAGTCAACTTAAAAAAAACTCGTAATTGTTTTTTCCTTCTAGTAGTCCTCGAATATTGATTTAGAACATAACTTTATACCAAATTTTGTTGGTTGAAATCCTTTTTAACAATTTTTTTGGTTTTTATATGGTTTGTATTGTTTTTCAAATTTTGATTCAATTTTTGTTTGAAATATACTTTTAGTTAATGATTCTTTTATAATCTCCTAGTGTTTGATTTTGCCACTAGATGCGTTTTTACTAAGGATGTTCACTATTTTATGCGTGTTTCATCAATATCCATCGTTGCTTTTTAATTCACATAATTGGAGTTTTTGTTTATTATTATTATTTAACTTAGTTATATATGAAATTAGAATTAAGAAATGATGCCCCCCTGCGAGGTATACAGGGTGTCCCACGAGGTACTGTACATACTGAAATGGTATGTTCCTTAGGTCAATTTAAGTAGAAAACGTCCTATAAACATAGGTCCAATTCGCCATAGTTACACAGATACAAGCGTTCAAAGTTTATAACTTATCACTAGAGAGCGGAATATATGCAAAGTGCATATAGATGCATATAATGCATATTTTTGCTTATTTCAAACAACATTGCATATTTAAGCTAAGCACGATTTATTTTGCATATTCTAAAGATAAATTAAGATGAAATTATAAAATTTCACTGTCTTAATACAATAAATTAGATCGAATTTTATAAGTTAAAACGGTATGAACCAACTCTGGACTTTTCCATTTCTACCTGAATAACATTGCAACAAAAGATTGCTTTACAAAGTCATTGAATTTGTCTCTAAAATTAAGGGGTTTTTCAAGAAAAAGATTATTAGCTTAGTATTCAAAATACGTATTGTTAAATAATATTTACGTAGAAACAATTTCTAAAAATAAAATAGATACCTACCTGCTTTAAAGAGGCTAATATTATTTTTTCCGTTTTTCGAAAACATTTGTTTAAAGTAAACGTAATATCGTGATAGTGCTTTTGAAGTGTTTTGTATATTTTAAATTAAAATGTCTACAATTCAAAAAAGTGCTTCGATGAAGTGTTTTGCCGAGTTAAAGTTAAGTGGAAAAAAAGTATTTTGCAAAGCCTGTTCTAAAATCGTAAGTTACATCCATTTTGACATGTCATTATCTTAAAATTTACGTAGGTATCAGAATTCCATACAATATGCTTCTTTGTATCAAAGCAATTTCAGAAATATAGTTCAAGTCTGTCACATTTTTTCACGTTTTTAAAAAATATAATATTTGACTGTGTGGACTTGAAAAATTCCTGTTCAGTTTAGTAAATTCGTCAAATTGTAGCTTTTGTTCATATGAAAATTGATTTCCCTTTGGTGCTTGAACATTTTTTCTTCTACAGATACAGTCATAAGTTGAAACTAAAAAAATTATGTATTAAACATAAATGTGTCTATTTAAGATTTTGTTTTATTTATGATTATTTTTAATGAATATGCATTTGCATATTTAGGAAAATTTAGAAAAAATAGCTGCATATTTTTAGCAAAAGTAATGCATATATATGCGCATATTTTGGTAATGCTTTGTTGCATATATTCCACTCTTTACTTATCACACATTTTTTGAAAATTAATTATTCTTAGTCAACTGGGAAACAAAAGCCGAACAATATGTTATTTATTGCTTTCTTTTCTACTAATGTCACAGTCGATTTTATTAAATGAAGTGTAATTTAAATGCAAAATGCCTTCTCATTTTTCTAACGAAGAGTATGCTGATATCATTTACATTTATGGATTTTGTGATGGATATGCGAGATCTGCCGTTAGGGAATATGAAGGAAGATTTCCCAACAGGAGGGTGCCAAATCACCAAATCTTTTCTTCTGTGTTTCAACATGTACGGACTCATGGTTCATTTCCATCAGTTTCAACAAGATCTGACCGTCCTGTGCAGTTAAATGTGAATGAGCAGGAAAACATTCTACAGATGGTTGATCGGAGTCCAGGGTTGAGTACTAGAAGAATTTCTTCTCGAACGGGACTCCCCCGTATGTCAGTATGGCGAACATTACATGATGGGCTTTTGTATCCCTATCACATACAACAGGTTCAGCATCTGGAACCTGGAGATTTTGCTGCTCGGTTGAATTTCTGCCACTGGCTACAGGTAAATCCACAATTAGTTCCATTCATTTTATTTAGCCACGAGGCGCAATTTACTAGAGATGAAGTGAACAATACACGTAATTCTCATTTGTGGTCATATCAAAATCCACATGGCACAACAGAAACTAACTTTCAGCGCAGATTTTCTGTTAACGTATGGTGTGGCATGATTAACGATCAACTTACTAACAAGACAACAAATGTTTCTGCAGCATGATGGAGCTCCTCCACATTTTAGTCGGCATGTGACCGAATATCTAAATGTTGCTTACCCCAATAGGTGGATTGGTCGTGGAGGCCCGCATGCTTGGCCACCGAGATCGCCCGATCTCACACCTTTGGACTTCTATCTGTGGGGTCATATGAAAAGTTTAGTGTACGAAGTAAAAGTTAATACCAGAGCTGAACTAATACAGCGTATCCTGGATGAGTGTCAACAAACACGGAACAACCAGCAGGTGCTTCGAGCGGCTACTCGGTCCATTTTAGATCGCAACCGTCGTTGTATTAATGCCGAAGGAGGTCATTTTGAGCATTTGTTGTTGAATGTAAAATAATTTTTTATTTGTAAATCTTTTCCGGGTACAGGTACTGTCATAAATGTCAAATTGTTTCTCAGAATTTTATAGAAACAACTCAAACCGCTGATATTTTACGGATTTGTTTAGGAAACATTGTTATTGACAAAGTTCTTAGAATTTATGAATTCTACAATACATTGAATGTACTTACCTACATTAGGGAAAATAATTACTTTATATATATATTATATTTAAAAGTGAAATTGCAACTGAATCAATTCAGTTTGATAAGCGATCGGTTATGTTGTAACTTCAGTCATCTTATGGGCCTCCTGTCACTCGAGGCTACTCTGCATCTATCTATTGTGGTTGTTTTGTTTAACGTGTGTTGAAAGTGTGAGTGTCACAGCTTGAAAACTACGGCTAATTAAGCGAATTCGACAGAGGTCGAATTGTTGGCTTAGGTGAAGGTTGAGCGAAGCGCTCATTATATCAGTTATGGTTGATTAGATCGTATCTACATTTACTCCTATGGTTGTAACGGGTAACGGGAAAGCAGAATTCGATTCCGGAGAGGAAGCCTGAGAAACGGACACCACATCCAAGGAACGCAGAAGGGGGTCAAATTATCCACTCCCGACACGAGACGATAGTGACAAAAAATAACGATACGTGACTCATCTGAAGTTTCGTAATCGGAATCATTTAGCTAAGATCAAATGGAGAGCAAGTCTGGAGCCAGCAGCCGCGTTAGTTTGTTACGAGAAAATCAGGTTCCGCGACTTGGACCGCCAAGAATAAAAAAAAATTGAAATAGTAATACTCACAGTTAGGTTTTATCCAGTTGGGGGATTAGCTAATTCCGTACTTAAGTTACCTAAAAAGTAGTATTAAATCCAATCTAAAGGAGCATATAATGTTAACACAAGTAACAGGTCTCAGCATTTAATCATTTAATAACGCAAATGCGCAGCGTTTCCCTTCGACTAAACAGCATAAATTTCCCCAGTGTCGTCGTAGTTAATCTTCAAAAGAGGGATAATTTTGCAGGTTTCTAACCCTTGACGGTGTATAAGATAATAACGTTATCAATAATGTGACGTCATGAAAGTTTTTCAACTAGGCCACCTGCTAGTTATCTTCAGTGATAACGGTAAACATGTGGTGGGTACCAATATCCGCTACAGACAATTAGCACTGAATAAAAATTAAACCTTTAATAAACCCAACTTATCGCTTATCCCGATTGTAGCCTTCACAAATGTAATTGCATATTCGCGTGAAACGATCTAAAGGTAAAGGTTGCCCCGGGCGTAAAAGTACTAAACTCGTAGGTGGTCTTACAGGAAGTGAAGTTAAAAATGCTGTCTAAAATTTGACAATTTCGACGAAAGAGTAGGGAATTCTACGAATAAGAAATTTTCATACTCGCGAATTGAACTACTAATTTTTAACATAACAAGTTTCAGCTCCAGTCACGTATTTTAAAGTTGCTGCGGTTAAAAAGCTTGTAGTCGAAAGCTGGTATCATCAACCCGCCGACGATGTTCTTAACCGAGTGTACAGGTGGGAGTCGGTAATGTTACTGTAAACAAATAAAAGTGCTTAAAACAAGCTAAACTGCGCTCGTATAATGCGTGCATGGATTAATGGAATATGACCTCCATTCTATTTTGTTGGTTTTTGTAGAACGCACAGAGGAAATGATCAATAGGTGCGGATGAGCGCATTCGTATCGGAAAATTGCAAATCGTCTTAACCAAAACCAATCCACTATCATGCGCTATTACCAAGCATAGACTATCGAAGGTCAGAAGGGGGGCGGAGGTAAACAAACGAGTTGCAGGATCCCTATCTTCGACTTATGGCAATAAAAAATCGATTTTGAAATAGCAGATCAATCGCCGATCAATGTAATGTAATGATCATGTAACCCTTCGAGTTTACCGTCGAATCAGAAGCTTCTGATTGCAATTCTATCGGTCACATCTTGTGCTGGCGGTTCAACATCGACATCAACGTTTGGAGTAGTGTAGGTTGCGACTCTACTGGAATGTGGAATAGCATAGCGTAGTCTTTAGTAATTAATTCGATTCTGTTTGGAAGATGCATGATGACCATATGAGAGTCAGACCAAGACGCGTGGAACGGCGCAATGTTTAATTTTATGTTGAGCGGCATGTGCACCACACTGGGGATTATAGTACGGGTTGCTCTAGCCTATAGGAATAAATCTCGTTTGGTATTTATCCGAGGTAATATTGACTGATTCGAAAAGGCCCATATTAATCTCTTACCATGGCGACTCAGATCTTAATTAATTAATAAAAACAATTTTTAAAAACATTCACTCTAAATTTATCTGCTCGTAGTCAAATTGTCGCGTCAAACTTCCGCATCAATTTTAAATTCTTGTTCTCCATCCACCTCTTCACTCAGTTCTTTTGCCGTTTTTAAAAAAAAAACTTCTTTAAACTTTGTATCTGATCGATATTCTAAAGCAAATGTAATGTTCATATTTTTGTCTTGAAGCATTTTCCTAACAGGGCTTATTCTGTTAAGCAAATCATGCCAAGTTACAAGAGAACAAATAAATTTACAGTTCGTTATTTTAGCACATAATGTTTGTGTTTTTTAAATCGATGTTTAGAACGTTCTTACAACAAAATTATAAAACTGCTTATGAGATAAGTGTTTTGTAAACGTTTATATGATATTTGCTATAAGAGATTCGCCCTTTATAAATATTAGTTGATTTATAATAGCTATGTAACTTTGTCATTTATCACTTTAGAACTGTTTTATACAACTGTTTTAATAAAGTATGTGACTACGTTATATAATTGCTGTATTAGTAATATTATATAACAGTTTTGCTTTCTGGGTCAGATTACTCACAACGGAAGTTCCGATATAACTGTTAATTAAAAAGACACAAAGACTCAGTTATAAAAATTAGAAAAAGGCAGTTATAGAGCAACATGAACTAAATTTGAACGTTTTATAAGTTTTTTATATGCATCATAATTGTTGTATAAGAGTAAATTTGGTAATAAAAATGTACTATTAAAAAGTGACCAATTTGAAAACGTACTTGCATATATTTACATAGCCGCCATTCTCGAGGAAAATAAAATTTCTTTTTTATTTTTTATCTGATTTTTAAATTTTTGTTTAAACAATCATTAAACCTGCGGCGCACTTAAAATTTGCGACCTATCTACTTCATAATTGACAGTAAAATTTTCTTCGTAGCAAAAAACGACGTCCGTGTAGATCTATCTCATTAAATTTCGTGTAAATAATACATACTTTTATACGTTGCCATTTTTCATGAACTAGCCATCAGTTTTAGTTTAAGTAAATAATAGGAATAAGTTCCGAAAAGTAGTACTTAATAACTGTTTGATTTTATTGAAGCTGCTCTACACTACAAAAATGTTTTGTAACTTCATCAAAACTATTGTACTAAAGAACCAAACAACTATAAAATATTTATGAAACTGTTTTGTAATTGATATATAACGTTTACGTAACTATCCCACAACAGTGTTTTGTTGGCTTTATAAAACACGTTAAAAAACGAATATGTTTATAAATATGTGCCCATTTTGCATTTATAGCTACTGTAAGAACGTTTTAGTTACGTTCTTAGAACAAAAGGTGTTTTATAAATTTTATTTTGTATACGTTATAAAATATAAAATTGTTACTTGGGATGTTGGTCCAAATGGTTCGAGGAAGGGGTTCAACATCGTCGTTGTGGATCTGGACGTCCTCGGAGGACTACAGATCGCGAAGAGTTTGGCCACCTGAGACAGATTTTCAACAACTCGATCAATTGCAAATGATTGGATGAGAGGTATAGGACTACGCAGACTAGAGTAAACCAACGAAAGGGTTAATTGGGAGCAAGAATGGCATCAAGTTGTGTTTAGTGACGAGTCCCCGATTTTGCTTGTGGGCCCACGATGGTCGTAGGAGGGTCCGACGGATGCGTGGAGAACGTAAAAATCCAACATTTTTTGTGGAACGCAACACAGCCCTCACTCAAAGAGTTATGATATAGGGTGCAATATGTTATGGTAGCAGATCACCCTTGGTCTTTACTGACGGCAACCTAAACGCAGTTGGTTACATTGCTAATATGTTACAACCAGTTGGGCTTCCATATCTTCAGGGGTTGCAAAATCTCATTTTCCAGTAGGATAATGCGCGCCCTCATACGGCAAGGGCTACAACACGGTTTTTGGAAGAAGCTAATATTGTCGTCCTGCCATGGCCAGCTCGGTTGCTTGATTTGTCGCCCATTGAACTGGGTAATTTACCACACCCTCCAGATAACTTGCACGATCTCCAGCTACGGATTCAAGAAGCTTGGGAGGATATACCACAAGCAGCTATAGATCACTTGATTGATAGCATGCCAAGACGTCTAAATGAGTGCATTACAAATCGTGGCGGAGCAACTCATTATTGAAGAAACTTTTTAAGCTTTTTTTTTGTTTTTAAATTTTAATCATCACTTGGTTTCATGAAAATAGACGTTTTCTGAAAATTTCAATAAAATAGTTCAACAACTTTTAGGTGTTGCACTTTTTCTGGAAGTCCGTATGTTGTTTGTCATTCTTTTTTAGAATTATGTTGTTTTGATGTCTTTTAGTTTGCAAATGTAGCGTAACTTGATTTTTTTTAGTAGCAGTTACGGTCACTTCATCGTACTTGCAAAACATTCCGTTTTTCAGATATTGTTTTAAAATCGCACGCATTTTTTTCGGCATATTAAAAATCAAATTTGATGTTTGCCCAAAAAATCCAGAGCTTAACTGACTGTTTTGAGTAAAATTTATTTCGCTGTTAACTGAACTGTAATGATTTGATAAGGAACTTCCATAATAAAATTATTAGAAAGCTATGGAAGATAAGATATGGAATAAAAGGTAATTGGACAGGAAGCGATTATGTGAATACCTTCAATATAATAATTAGCTAAATGAGTTAATAAATGTATACTTTTAAGTTAGCATTCTAAGACCTATTCCTGTTTGGTACATCCAAATATGCATGTATAACCAAAAATGACGTAAAAAGTAACCACTGAAAGCTTTCAACGTGTGCACGATACTCTGGTAGTAATTTTTTTAAGATGCAGACGAAACGTCTCGTTTGACAAAAATAGTACAAAAACTTCTTGATACTAATCATACGGTTCTAATAATATGCAACCTGATTACTACAAAATTAAATAAATTAGCAAAAATTGAACAATTTTATTAATTAAAGTAAATAGACTTTATGTCGCTTCTGTTAAGTCGTTACCTATAACGTAAGAACCGGAAAAAATTCAATTACATCTAATTGAAAGGTTGCTCTAATCATTTACATAAATGTCCCAATTACAATTAAGAAATTATGTCAAGATCAGTGTTGATATTATTTTAAAAAATATCAAATCAATTATGTGCCATAATTTCTGATCGTAATTATATCTCGTACAAGGACAACGTAGATCTTCATACGCATATACATATTTTTTATTATTCTTTTTATTACTAGGTAAGCTCCGTCAACATACAAAAAATTTATATAGTTAGTTTAAACTAACTTACTAAAAGTAATTGACTGAAATGTTTCTGTATTATGCAATGCAAAGAAAAAGCATAATCACACACGCTTCATGGTATCTGTAAATAGCGCTATCGTCCAATGAACTATATTTCATAAAATATTGATTTTTAAATTTGAAATAATAGAACAGTTTACATTGATGTTGTTTCTTTTAGTGTATATGTACAATTTTATAATATAATAATATGTAAAGGATCGCATATAATTTTTGTACGTTCTTAAATTTAGTTGTACCAATTCTGTTCGACCAAATCTTCTAACGTTAGATATAAGTATATGATAACTATATTTATAGTTTAGGTCGATATCCATTGTGATTTAAAAAACATCCCTGATTTACAAATACCTAAAAAATGTTAGTTTCCTGATGGGTTTAAACAGACTTACATCTCTTAGCTCCTACAAAAAAAAACTTATCTTTACTTAATTAACTACAAAAATTTTCATATAGTAATTAGAGGTTCCCAAACTTTTTTGTGTCGTAGACCCCTTGCCACGTTTTTCGGTTTTGGGTAGGCCCCCTACTTACCTGCTATTGGTTTTTTGTTTCTAACTGTAGTGAAGTTTAGTGTTAAAAACTTAAAGTAAAAACAGATGTTAAGTTTTATACATTTATTAATTGAATTTAAATTAAAACTACTCAAAATAAAATTTTGTATCAGTTATATAAAATAAACCTAACATAAAATAAACTAAGCAGTAAGTAAACGTTTTTAGTGAGAAGGATTAACCTTATCCTTTAATAATAAATTATCATTTGGCGTCAATTTTGTAAGGTTTAATCTTAAATCTCCTCGGTTAATGATGTCCAGTCTGTTTCTTTTTTTCGTTAGGAGATTGGTAACAGCGCTGAACCCCCTCTCTACTAGGTATGACGATGGAAAGGAAATTAAAAATTTCCTCGCTATATTCCATAATACGGTATAAGTAACGGGTATGTTGTTTTGCAGTCAGAATTGCTGATATCCGTTTTTAAACTGAACCTTAAGTTCTTCGTTTGTACTTAGTACAGTCAGTTCCTCTTGTATTATGACATTCTTTTCTTCTATGTCACCATATGGGTTAATTATCTACCGTGGTATTACCATAGTCAAAACATCCTCAAACCTAGTTTCAAAATCTGAATAGAGGGCATTTAAATGTTGAACGTAGGTTGAAACGTCCCTTCCCTGGCAGTTTGTCTGTGACAAATTGAGGAACTGGGAAAATTCGCTTCGTCCAATATTTTACTTCATTAGTTTAACTCTGGCAAAAAACGCTGATAAGATGGACTTTGTTTTAATCAAATTTAGACTGTCGCTTTGTAACTGCAAATTAACCATATTAAATTTTGTAAACAAATCTGTAGATAAGCGATGTCTGTTTTCCACTTCATTAAATTGTTTTTTAAAATTTTATCTTTAGTATCCAGAAATTCTAAAATAGTCTCAAAAACTGCAAAAAATCTAGTCAAACATAAGTCTTTCGACAGCCAGCGTACTTCACTGTGAATGAGTAATTGATGAAAGTGTTCGTCATTTTTTTCACACAACTACGCAAATAACCGCGTATTCAACGCGTTGCTTCGTATTCGGTTTACTGCATCAATGACTAATTGAAGAGATTCATGTAATTTAACACTCAAATTTTTAGCAACTAAATGTTGTCGATGGATGACGCAATGTATTGCTACCACCCCTGACACATTTTTTTTTAAATAACTTACAAATCCACGATAACTTCCAACCATGGCAGGTGCTTTATCTGTAGCTACTGATATTATATTTGATAAAATGATTGCTTTTTCAATGAAGTAATCCTTCAAAAAATAAATTGTTGATTCACCTTTAGTGTCGGTTGTCAAAGTTCTTGCGAAGAGCAGTTCTTTGTAGATTTCTTGATTCATAATAAAACGAACATATGCTAATAAAAATGCTGCATTACCAGGTAAAGATGACTCGTCCAGTTGTATAGAGAAATTAATCGTTTGCAAATAATTACACAAGAAGCTTTCAATATTAGGACTCATTTCATCAATACGTCTTTCAACAGTATTGTTGCTTAAGGGAATTCTTTTAATGATATCAGATGCAGGTTTGTGTAAAACAGTTTTTAAAACCTCTTCAACGGCTGGCAAAATTAACTTCTCTCTGATAGTATGTGGTTTTTTGGATTTTGCTATAAGTAGCTAGATATTGTAAGACGCCCGCAAACCTCATCGTTTCTTTGTGACGTCGAAGCGAACATTCTGTCCAGCGTGGGTCTCTTCTGAAGTTTATCTTTGAGTGTTTGAAAGTATTTCAAATCTTTATCTGTTTTATCAGGGTCTCAGATGATCCTGCAGCTTAGATGGTTTCATAGCGTCATTGCTCAAAACTTTGTTGCATAAAAGGCACATAGGCAATTGTTCGTCCGACAGTGATAGAATGAAGCCAAATTTCAAATAATCCACGCTGTACTGTCTATATTTCTTTTTAGATTCGGACATGGCATCAGTCATCTGTGGGCAAAATTAATATATTTAAATAAGACATAAAGTCCAGCAGCTGTATATTAAAAAATCAAAGTCAAATTTAAATCGTATGGTCTTAGATTTTATGGCAGGCATAGGCGTACAGCCATTATAAATGAAAGTGAGAAGGGGAATGTTATGAATGTTACTTAAGGTTTTGATATGATGGAACTTTAAGGAAGTTTGAAAGTAACATGACAAAAAATGTTAAAATAAAATATTATATAACGAATAACAATAACTAATTGTTATGCGATTTAACTCTACGTACATTTGACTGTCATGTGTAAAGATTCACTGGTTACACTTTAGCAAAAATACAAAATTTTAATTTTAAAATAGAGAAGTATGTACAGTGCAATATCCATAATCCGAACTTCCGTAATCCGAACATTCCAGTAATCCGAACTGGTCCACAGTGTAACGACCAATGGACAAAAGTACAATTTTTTAAATTTTTTTGTGAAGTTATTTGGTAAGATTTATGTATTTATAAAAGAATAATAAATGCCTAACAAGATCGTAAATAAGTAAATTTTGACACACATACATATTTATTTATGTGACCGGCCAAAATATCTAGCTTAATTCCAAAATAATTTTTTTTAATATGTTTCCTATATGTAAACATTTAAATTCTATGAAAAATAAAACAAACAAATGAGAGTGTGTATTGGAAATTCTTCAAAAAAACACGCAGCTGTACAGTTGTGGATTTTTTATTTTTTTAATTTATCTTTCAAAGTGGTAACATATTGTATGTTAGTAATAAAATACATACGTAATATGTATCTACAGTTGTCTTTTTTTTAGATTTTTCTGAAACCATTCCATAATCCGAACATCTCCTTGCAGCAATTAGTTCGGATTACGGAGATTGCACTGTAATTATAATAACGATTGCTAAAACTTTGAAAAAGAAATTATTGAGGAGTACTCGTGTAATTTTGCATGATTTGAATATTAAACTACTAATAACTGAAGTCATGATTGGCGTAATTTATCTATCTTTGCTCACTACGAGTACGAAACTAAAATTTAATAAAAAATAATGCACTTACTTTTCTCCGGCACTCTCAAACAAAATAACACTGATTCACTATAATTAGTGTGATAAACTACCAGTTTATATTTTTTTAATATTTTCTTAGCACTTTCTTTTTCAAGATTCAGAAAACGCATAAACGTATTTGTTTCACATTTGTATTTATATAGTGACGAATTGAACAAGTCATATGCAGGTTTTTACAAGTTTAAAATGTATTGCGACCACAAAGCGAATGCCTACATACTACAACTTACACAATTTTATAAACATATATAATAAATTTTTTACTTCATAGGTACTTTTATAAATAATGTATATGTCTTTATATTATAAGATAGTATAATGTAAGTATATAGGTACTATCAGTGTATGTTGAGATCCACTATCGTGGACCCCGATTTTCATTTCATGGACTCCCAAATTTTTTTTCGCTAACGTAGACCCCTTGCAGGTTGTCATAGACCCCTGGGGGTCAATATAGACCACTGTGGGAATCACTGATTTAAGTGATCATTTAAACATTTATGAAAAGAGCAAGTTACATATCGAAAATGTTCTAAAATTGCTAGATCTTTCTAACCGTTTTAATAAAACACCCAGACTTAGGCTTGGTCCTAGTCTCTTTTTGACAACCAAAACAAGAAGTAGAACTTGGTCTTTGCTGTGTTGTCGTTCGTGAACCCAAACAAACTGACGTTTCGCAAGAGATTGCAGCTAGCATCTTCAGAGTGGTAAATGTCACTGAAAGAAAAAGTGTAAATGACGATATTTATACCGATAGCGATTAGCCTGATTAACGGACCTTATTTTTCCGTTACCGCTTGACAGACTTCGTTATTACTCGTAGTAAGTGTTTGTGTCCTTTCCAAGAAGGTCGATCTTTTGTTACATGCCAAAATTAACACAAAGTCACTGCCTGATATGAAGTAACATAAACGGAGTTGTGCCACTAGCTCAATGGAGATGGGGTGGGTTATAATTAACAGTTTCGTGATCGAAATGGATTAACTTGACGAAAACACAAAATCGAAAAGTAATAATGTCGAAATCAAAGGGCGCCAGGAAGGAGTAAAGCTTAATGGACTTCTGACCCTTGCCAACCACAAGTCCGCTTCTTCGAAATTAAAAAAATAGAACAAGGGGCCAGCGATTTGTATTTCTTCTGCATGAGTATTTCTTCACCATTTTATCGACGCTGTCCACAAATCCTTTGTAGCTATTATAGTCCAAGATAACTTGCGGTTTGTAACTGAGGTCTTCTCCGGACAATTCTAAATCTTAGTGTTGCGTTGAAAATAGCATAACGCTTCTATATTTTTTAGGTACGTAAGATACGAAAATTGTGTCTTTTCCATATAGAATTTCGCTTGAGTATTCTGCTCGATTTCTTTTTGGCAAAAATTTTTTGGTATTTCTCTACGTGTTTTACGAATTGTTCCGGTCAAGGTTTTTGATTGCTGCAGTAGCTCTTTCGCCAAAGACATAGACGTAAAAAAATTATCTGTGGTAATACCATAACCCTCTCTGAAATCCTCAACCAAATCCAAAACTACCCGCTTCCCTAGAAATAAAACGATAAAATTGTGTTTTACCTTGTTCCCGTTCTGGAGCGTTGTCTACCATTTCAGTATATATTTGGAAATTCCAACAATATCTGTTACTAACATCGCATAAAGCCCAGATTTTAATTTTGTATTTATCTGGCTTTGACTTCATATACACTCGAATGGGACATTTTCCACGGAAAGGAACAAGTTGTTCATCAATACATACTTCAGCATTAGGGCTATTCGATTTTTTGCAATTTGCAGCGAGAATATCGTGAATGTTACGAATAGCTGCAAATTTATCTGTTGCCCGACGTTCTTCTCGGGTGTCCATATGGTCAAATCGAATGTATTTCAAAAGGTCTCTCATTCGATTACAAAACATTGCAGCACAAAACATTGGTCTATGGAGAGACATATATTTCGTACTCCACAGCTCCAGTATTGGTTCTTGGCGTGTTTTCAAACCACCAGCTAAAAGTAGTAATCCAAAAAATGCATGCACTCATCCGCATCTACTGGTTTCCACGTATCGCCTACAATTCTTCTAGCTCGAATGTTTGTTTCTCTAAGTATTATGTCCATAATGTCTTCCGAGATAAATAAATGGAAAGCATCTAGGCATATTGAAACATGTTCACTGAATTTTGTTAATCCTGGCGGTGTTTTTAGAATATTTCGCTGATTTCGTCTTCTAACATGAAGCTTATCTTTTTTCCATATGGAACCAACTTTACTCACCAGTATATCTTTATCATTGGGCGAATTATCATCACTGTCATCGTCTTCCGAACTTTGAATCGAGTTTACATCAGGTACACTTACTTCTTCAAATTCGGCATCACTATCGTCAGATAAAATTTCATCTTCAATTTCATTCAGTATATTAATATTGCTAGCTATTTCTTCCACTTCACGCTGAGACAAATATTTTTTAGCCATAATTCAACAACTATTTCCAATCAAATATAATAACACAGCAGACGCACTTTTCAACTGATTTGAACAAACTCACCGAATGTAATGACTAAAAACGGAATGGTAGTTATCATGATTGAGACGAATAACACGTTGAAACAGGCAGAATAGATAACAAATGCAGATAAAAGATTAGAATTACTTTTTAGAACGTCGGTTATCAAGTGGGGTCAAATATGACCCCAACGACAATATTTTTTGACGTCGCAAAACAAATAACAATTGAAAAATTTGTTATATATTATTAAACATTGTTGAAAGAAACTCAGCTAAAAAATATTGGGACAGTTGTAAAAAAAAACTTAAGAAAAGACAACAAAAACAACACGTCTGGGGTCAAAAAAGACAATGGTAATCGGAATGTTAAATAAACGCCGAATCTCACCACTATCTAGTACAGAAGAATACTGTTTTGCATACTTTAGCCAAAAGATCTATACGTGTGTTAGATAATAAAAATCTACAAAAGGAAAAAGAAACACTGTTGGAGTCCCTACAACACAATCGATACGGGTTCGAAGAGATCCAAAACGCATGGAAAAGAGCAATAAATCCAAAAGTCAAAGAAGACTTATCACCTCCTACTAGCACCGCTTATTTACCATACTGTATGAAGAGAAACAAGGGGCTCGAAAACATGCCGGAGTTTACAAAATGCCTTGTTCCTGTGGATCAAGTTATATAGGACACACGGGACGCTATATTGAAGTTAGAGTAAAAGAACATATGGCTGACTGCAAACACCGCAGAGTTACTAAACCAGCAGTGGCAGAACACGTGTGGAACCAAAGACACACGCTGAACTTTGACCAAACTATAGTGTTGGCTAGAACTCCTTTCTACTTTCCCAGACTAATCTGCGAAGCTGTGGAAATAGAAAAACATCCATGTAATATGAACCGAGAAGACGGTTTAGGACTTAGCAAATCTTGGTTACCGGTATTATATCCTCTAAGACAAAGATCGACCTTATTGGAAAGGACACAAACACTTACTCCGAGTAATAATGAAGTCAATCAAGCGGTAACGGAAAGATAAGGTCCGTTAATCACGCTAATCGCTATTGGTATAAATATCGTCATTTACACTTTTTCTTTTAGTGACATTTACCACTCTGAAGATGCTAGCTGCATTGACTAGCGAAACGTCAGTTTGTTTGGGTTCCCGAACGACAATACGATAAAGGCCAAGTTCTACTTCTTGTTTTGGCTCTCAAGAAGAGGCTAGGACCAAGCATAAGTTTGGGTGTTCTACTACAACGCGGTCTAAGCCGAAAGTCGCTTATAAAGCTTAAGACTTTATTTTACGTTTAAAATCATAAGCGACTTTCGGCTTAGACCGCGTCGTAGTAAAACACCCAGACTTAGGCTTGGTCATAGTCTCTTCTTGAGAGCCAAAACAAGAAGTAGAACTTGGCCTTTGCCGTATTGTCGTTCGTGAACCCAAACAAACTGACGTTTCGCAAGACAATATCGTCATTTCCACTTTTTCTTTCAGTGACATTTACCACTCTGAAGATGCAAGCTGCAATGTCTTGCGAAACGTCAGTTTGTTTGGGTTCACGAACGACAATACGGCAAAGGCCAAGTTCTACTTCTTGTTTTGGCTTTCAAGAAGAGACTATGACCAAGCCTAAGTCTGGGTGTTTTACTACGACGCGGTCTAAGCCGAAAGTCGCTTATGATTTTAAACATAACAACCGCGAAAGCTTAAGATTTTACTTTATTTTACGTTTTAATAAAAATGAAATAATTGATTCTGAAGTTCAAAATGTAATAAACAGAGAAACTAAATACTGGCAAGCTGTTATAGAAAGAATTTTCTACGTGATTCAGTTTTTAGGTCAGCAAAGTTTAGCTTTTCGTGTAAGTAGTAATAAGTTGTTTGAGAAAAACAATGGTAACTTTTTAAAATGCATAGGAATGATTTCCAAATTCGACATGATTATGTCAGAACATACAAAACGCTCTCAAATAAAAGATCACAAAAGGTATCTTGGGGATAAAATACAAAATGAAGTAATCAACTGGATCGGTGAAAATATCAAATCCAAAATTTTAGAACTAATTAAAAAGGCAAAATATTATTCCATATTATTAGACTGCACTGCTGACTCTAGTCACCAAGAACAAATTTCTTTTGTCGGCGTTAGAGAAAGAAGGTTTAAAATTAACAATTTGCGGGGTCAGGGTTACGATAATGGGGCAAATATGCGTGTTAAGCATAAGGGTCTACAAAAAAAATTTTGGATTTCAATCCGCGAGCTTTTTTTGTTCCTTGTTGCAATCATACCCTAAATTTAGTCGTCAATAATGCCGCAAAATTGAATACGTTGAGTTTCTACTAAACGCTTGTCAATTCCGAAATCTAATTTATCTAATGTAGCAAATTTAAGTTTAAAACCTTTATCGGATACTCGATGTTCTAATAGAATAGATGCAATAACTCCTTTAAGGTATCAACTTGGGGAGGTTTGTGATGCTCTGTATTATGTAAAAATTGTGTATGCTTTATTGAAAAATAGAGTATAAAACACAACGTTTGGATTGTAGTTACACACTAATTTTTATATTAGAAACTATGTTATTCAAAAGTGGCGTAAACTTAATATTATTATTACGTAATCGTTCTCTGAAAGTTATGAATACATGAACGATTTTTAAAACCTTATAGGTACCTAAACTACGCTTATTTTACTCGAGGAAAAAAAATAATGCTTCCGGAATAAAGTTAGTTTAAAAAACTAAGAATGTTTTCCCCTTTTATTCAACACTCTCACTACATGATTAGTTTGTATTTGGTTTGTATCAACCATCATGATTTGAAGTCCAAGACGATTCTTTTCGAATGGAGTTTTCGGCAACGCTTTTGTCAGAATGTCAGCTAGCTGTTTTGACGACGGGACATAGGCAATCTCGATTTGACCATCCTCGTAAACTAATCGAATAAAATAGAACCGCACATCAATATTTTTCGTGCTCTTGTGGTATTCTGGATTCTTAATTAATTTAATGGAACTTTGATTATCCAAATGTAATTCAGTCGGGCCATTGTTGGTAACACCGAACGAATTGAATAATCGACGCATCCAAATAGCTTCCTTTGTTGCTTCACTAGCAGCAACATATTCGGCTTCGGTTGTTGATAAAGCTACGATTCGTTGTCGCTGACTCATCCAAGACACGGCACCACCCGCGAAAATTGCCACATAACCGCTAGTTGATCACCGAGTGTCTGCATCTGCTGCATAATCACTATCACTGTATATGATAAGCCCGTCACTATTATGACCATTGTAAACAATGCCATATTTTGCAGTTTCTTTTGCATAACGGAGAATTCGCTTCACAGCTAACCAATGTTCTTTACCGGGCTTGTCTAAATATCGGTTTACACTTGACACAGCAAACATTAAGTCCGGTTGCGATACGCACGCTGCAAACATTAAACAGCCAACAGCTTCTCAATAAGGCATTTTTGACATCTGCTGTTGATCACTGTTCATTTCTGGTGACATCCTTTTGTTTAAATAAACGTGGGGTTCGGCGGGTGTTGAGACACTCTTTTCATACGCCAATCCAAATTGCTCGGCAATTTGAAGCAGATAATTTGTTTGCGAGATTTTAATTTGTTTGTTTAACCGATCACGCTAGATTTCGAGACCTATGAAATATTGTGTTGAGCCAACTGTCACTTCAAACTCTGACATCAAATAATTCATTACTGTATCGACCGCTTGGTTCGACTTGCTCATTAGCAACAAGTCGTCTACATAAATCGCCATCAAAACGCGTTCGCTATCAATTTCACCAATTAGAACACAGCGATCAGCCTCACTGGATTTAAACGCATACTTTGTTAAGAACTCTATAAATCTCTTATTCCAGGGTTGAGCAACCTTATTTATCCACGGGTCAATCCAAATTTTGAAATGTTTTGACGGGCCGCACACAAACTAATATTTATTAATAATTTATAAAGCGTTATTTATAGGTATAATAAACATTAGAAAAAAAAACACGAAATTTGAAAAAAACATTAAGATTTCATAAATTTTAATACAATAAAAGAAGAAACGAATAAAAAAAAACGAATTTGCTTGAAGTTTTTAATGAGAAAATGCTTGGCGGGTCACATAATTATGTTCGACGGGCCGCAAGCGGCCCCCGGGCCACGGGTTGCTCACCCCTGTCTTAATCCATTGACGAGGCGATTGCTTAAGTCCAAACAGTGACCTTTGGAGTTTGGCAATTTCACCTGCAATCGGGGATCCTTCAGGAACAGTCATGTAAATATCTTCGTCAATTGTGCCATAAAGAAAAGCAGTTTTAATATCACCTTGAACGATCTCCAAATCTTCAACTGCTGCCAATGCCAACAAAGCTCTCACCAATTCGAAACGAGCAAAAGGTGAATAGGTTTCGGTGTAATCGACGCCTTTACGTTGACTGTAGCCAGGAGCTACTAATCGCGCCTTATAGCGATTAGTCGTGTTATCTAAATCACATTTTAATTTGAATACCCATTTTGAAGTTATAGGTTTTCGACCAGGCGGCAACTCAGCAACAACCCAAGCTTGATTTTTTTCAAGTGATGTGAGCTCTTCTTGAACATCCGATTGGCATTTTCACCATCAGATCTTGAGATTGCTTCTGCGTACGGTATCGGCTCGTTCATTGCAACACAGTGAGCTTGATAAAAATCGATCTTTTTTATTTGCGACCGATCACGTAATTGACGACCGCAATCATTTTGCTCCATTTGCCCGTCATCATGCGTGTCTTCATCTTCGGCGATTTTTATTGGTTTTCCTCTTCCAATTCATAATCCACAATTGGCCACGAACCTGAATTGATCGTCGGTGCCGACTCACTTTCATTAAACGTGACATCACGCGATGTTGTAATTTTATTTGTTGGCATGTCAAAGAATCTATAATTTCGAGACTCGATTTTTCATCCCATTTCTTTCGTTTTGAGTCCGCAACATGAACATACGCAACTGAACCAAATGTTTTGATTCCTGATAGGTCCTGGCTTTTTCGAACCACTGTTCGTACGGTGTCGAGTTTGGTGTTTTTGCACACGGTGTTCGGCTGAGAAGCCAAACTGCACACAAAGTAGCTTCGCATTGTTCGAGCAGTCTCGACAATTGTCCGATTATCGCGCTCAGCCGTACGATTTGACTCAGGCGTCATCTTTCAGATTTCATACTCAGTACCATTGTCACTAAACAACGCTTTGATTGTACGTTCAAAATGCGTCACGATTCGTTGATGACACTCAACAAACTTGTCATGAACATCATCTTTGTGTTTAAGAAAATAAACAAACCGAAAACCCATTGCTTCATCTTTAAATGTGACAAAATAACGATTGCCGCCAAACGAAGTGTTGCTCATGAAACCTCACACATCAGAATGAATTTTTTCACCTGGTTTCCTTTTGACTTTCTCAATTGGCTTGAATGATTTTCGTGATATTTTTCCCAATTGGCATGATTCGCAAAAAAATTCGTCTGATGACTTAATCTTTAGACTAGGAATGACACCACTTTTAGCTAATTTACGCATTCGGACAATGCCAGGGTGATCAAGCCGTTCATGCCAACGTTTAAGGTGAACTACTGCGTTCACTTCAATTTGCGGTCGACGAATGTTGACAAGAAATAAGTTGTTCGTCTACTGTTTTGCAACTAATTGCAGTTCTTTGGTTGTTATCAAGTTGCATACCGCCATTTTTTGTAACACAGTTGACACCGTTACGCGCTACAGCACCCACCGAGAACAAATTTTGTTTCAGTTCGGGCACAAAAAGTACATAACGCAATCTTCCAGGTAACCAATCACCATTCACGTAGCGCTCGATCTCCACTGAACCGATACCTTTAGCTGTTACGTTACCACTGTCAGCAAGACTCAGCAAAATGTCTTTTTTTCAAGTTCATTAAACCAGCTTGCGTCGTTGACCATATGACACGAAGCACCACTGTCAGCGAGGAACACATCGTCACCCAAGTGCGGTTGTTTTTCAATTGTAAAACATGCTGTGTTACAGTTGCTTCCATCGGGTGATAATGGTTGACCAGTTTTTTGCTCAAGGCAATCACGTTGGTAATGACTTGTCTTCTTACACGTACAACATTTTTTTCTTTTGGTTTCTTTTTTTTTATCATTATTGTTTAGCGGTTTCGGTTTTACACCATGATTCTTTGTAATTGCTAGCACTTGTTGGACTTCAACCATCGTAGCCATTCGACTTTCGGCAGATAACAACATACTTTGCAAATTTTGTCGCGTCTGTTCGCTCTTTATTGTCACTACCGCATTGAATCGATCGGGCAGTCTCTCTATCATTTTTGTAATGACGTTCGACTCTGATACCGACTTATTGACAAGTGCACATTATTGAGAAAGGTTGTCAACACGAGCCAAATGTTTCGCTATCGGTAATCCATCATACTTATAACGATGGTACTCACCGAGCGCTTTGAATTTTGATGTTGGGCCCGTTCTTTCGTAAACTGAGACAAAATTCGACCACATAGCAGCGGATGTCGTTGCCGAACTTATGTACTCACGTTGATTAGCATCTATAGCAGTAAGAATCGCTAACCGAGCAGCGGCATCATTCTTGACCCATTTAGTCAGATCACCGTCGTCATCATTAGGCGGTTTCTTCACTGTGTCAATCACTACATCCATAATACCGTGAAACTCTAGATACGCGGTCATCTGTAATTTCCATAATGGAAAATTGTCACCATTTAATTTATCGAAAGACTGCATTTGCTGCGTTGTCGACATTTTTAATTCCCTTAGTTAATTCACTACAATCAACAGTTTTTTTAATTTTAATTATCACAGTTTTATTGTTACAATGCAACTGTTCGAACCCGACCCGCAAAAAAAAACTAAAATAACTCCACAACTCTTATTACTAAATGAAAGCAGTTGTTTTCAGTTTTCTTTGTTTTTTCGCGAACACCCGAACAATTCTATACAATCAAACACAAGTAATTAAATCACATTTACGCAGTGGAAACGATGAACTGGGCCCATAACCTATTATGTAAAAATTGGGTATGCTTTATTGAAAAATAAAGTATAAAACACAACTAATTCTTATATTAGAAAGTTAACATTGTTAGTAAAATTATTCAAAAACCGAACTTTGATGTTGCTCAGTGTTATAATTTGAATAATTTTTTGAAAGCTTATCGCTCCGATAAAGGTTTTAATGATCTATTGATTGATGCTAAAGAAATAGCATCCAGGTTAGACATAGAACCTAAATTCAAAAAACAAAGAGGTCTAAGACCGCGAAAAATAAAAAAAAAACATTTTGATTATGAATGTGACGATGAACAATTCGAATTATGTCAAAGAGTTGAAAATTTATTAAACGACAAAACTCTCAATGAACGAGACATAACTGCCGTGGAACTTGTTAGAGAATTGCAATATTTACAAAAGTTTGATAAAAAAGTTATTACGTCTTCAGAAGAAACTTTAAATTATATAACAATTAACAACTTAGTGGATTCTTTTCCTAATACGAGCATAATATTTCGTATTTTTATTAACAATGCCGGTTTCCGTTGCTACCGCAGAACGATCTTTTTCAAAACTCAAAATATTAAAAAAATTATTTAAGATTGACCATGAGACAAAACCGACTATGTAATCTTGCTATTATTTCAATAGAAACGGACCAGCTAAAAGAATTAGACACCAAAGATTTAATTAAACAGTTTTCAAAAATTAAAGCACACGGCCAAAGCTCAATTCACTTAGCTAAAATATTAATAACAATACCTAATACCTGGATATTAACCTTTAAAAGGTGTCCTGTGATATATAAACGAGTATTTATAATGTTTTAAATATTTTTTTTTATTTCTTGTGCTTTTGTATCATATATTACATTTGAAACTAAAATAGAAAAATTTTGAGTAGTAACACTGCTAGAATATATTTCTGTTTTCTATAAGTTTATAATTATTTTATCTACATCAATGAAAAAATACTCGTATGGCTTATGGCTTGTACTTGTAAAATATAAAAATGAAAATAAATTTATGAAAATATTTTTTTAAATTATTTTTCAATAGTGGATAATAATGCCTAACTTAACCCGTATCTGTACTCACATATGAACGTAATACAAATTTGGGGCGTTATTTTAAATTTGCACAAGAGCGCCAAAGTGTTAGACGCGGGCCTGAGTATAGAAAATAGAAAACACCGGTTAGCAGACATTTATGTAAAACCAAACTGTCATTATCTGACAGAAAACTTTATTTGTTCATTATAATCAATTAAACTATTAAATTGTCTGTTACGTCAAAGTACGTAACTAAAAGACGATTATCAAATGTAGTTTTAAAATACACACTTGTGTTAGAAGCTATTTAAAAAAAAATCGAATATTAGCATATCATCGATTTAGTTCCAGACTTTTTAATCGCACTGTATCTGGTTGATGCGTAAATCATATTAATATAGACGTACTTTACAGCATGTTTGCAAACCCACTCCGAAAAATCAATTTCTAATCAGTAATTAATGCCTTGTTTTAATAATTAGTTTTCATGCGGGTATCGAAATACCTATGTTAATCGTATTATAACATAAAAATAATCTGTGCGTGTATTGGGTATCTGACAAAATATACCAGTAGCGGTTTATTAATTTAAATACCGAGTCGGATCGTATTTTACTGGCATTGGTTATTGGGCGCTGACGCACAACTCGGCGGCGTGCGCAGATGGTACTTAGACAAGTTTATATCACACAATTCCGTCACTTGTTGAAGCAGTCGTGTAAAGAACGAGCTAAATATCAAACATACTTTCTATTTAAATCAACATTTTTATTATCTTTTGGTGTGTTGGACGTTGCCAAGGTGGTGTAGCTTAGTCCGTTCTTGTAATTGACGTGAGATAGAATGACTTAACGTTATTTGTGTATAATTATTAGTGATTATATGCACAATTATTGTGGATTAAATAAGAATATGGCGTGCTCGATTAATCCAATTAAACAGTGATAAAACGCGGAAAATTTCCATTTCACTCTAACAATAACCTATAACCTCTATTATCGCGTTCACAAAAAAAAATAATCAAATCGGACCGTACGTTACGCCTAAAATAAAAATTAAATGATTTTTATGCGATTGTAATTGTGGCGCTGGACCCTTCAACGGTTATATTTATACATCGGCATCCTCTTCGATATCACTGACTATGAAAATACGTGACTATCGTGTGCAATAGACGTCATTTTTTCTTTTAACAATTTGTGAGCTGGATACCCAAACGTCAACTTCATTTGCTATGGGATTATACGAAGGTATTATTTTTTTTTAAATTAATCTTATCGCCTAAGTAGCTATCGTCAAATTTAGATTATAAGAAACAAGTAGAAAGTGCCTTACACGAAATAATCAGTTTAATTTAACAAAAAAATTCGTTTGATTACTTTCTTCGCGCCATAATCAGGAGAAATCACGTCAATTTTTAAAGAAAACTTGGAAAAATCGACTCTGTCGATAAACCGGTATCAAGGTGAAAGGGATATAAAGAAATGCAGATTAAAATTAAAGGTCAGTGTTTTTTATATACTTCCTTTTCAGTATCCATTTTCGATTAATCAGAGATATTCGGTTCATTAATATTAATGGAATTTTTTTATTGTGACGGAGCGCCGTCTTGTTAGAATCAAATTGTGCTAAACAGTACAAAATTTGAATGTAATCGTTAAAAAAAGAAATACAGTTTTATTTTACACTAACGCGTAACACGTGTGGCACGTTTTATTAAAAACATTAATTTTTTTTACTATTTTTATTTCTTAAAAATTGTAAGAGATTCTAAAGAGGTCTAAATTAAAAGTCTTCTGTAATCTGTTGGTATTATTAAAACAGGTTCTTCTAGTTTTTTAATCTTCGCTTTTTTTCTTTTTGAACGTTTTATTAATTAAGCCATAAATGTTTTTAATAAGAAATTTATCGTAGATTAACCAACGACCAGGAATACATATTAAGAAATTAGTTGAATCGATTAGTGTACAGCTCGATCGATCTACGTAAAGACAGATAGTTTTTTTAAATGAGGTAACACGATTTGTCCCGCAAGGTAACTGATCTTTTTTGAAGTTGTGAACATAGTATAGACCCGACGTCTATAGTGGCAATTTGGGCCATCTTAGCAGTTTTGATTTTGTTTTTATCAATGAGTTACTATCTTTTGACCAGTTAAAAGCAGCGATTATCATGATGACTATGTGTTTTTATACACCAGTCAAATATTTTTTTACAGAAATCAAATCAATTATGAATGTATCAATACAATTCAAATATTTCTTTAAAAGTCTAACTGCTTATCTATGAAAGGAAAGTATTAAAATATATACTCATATTTTCAATTTCTTTTGGCGTTCTTATACAATCATTTTTCTAAATAAAAAAATAATATTTTGCAACTCAAAACTTTTTTGATCGAAAGTGGTAGGCAAATGTTGTAAATTTTGTTGCGAATGTCAAGATTCGTTCGTTGATGAAATGAAAACTAGAAATTATATTTTTTTTTGAAAAAAATTAAAAAAACACCAGAAACATTTTAATCTGTCAAATTTGACAATTTTTCAATTTTAACTGAATTTGAATATGTGGATTTCTAGTTTTCATTTTGCCACACTAAGGCTTTTTTCGCCCATTACGTAACTACACTAACGAACTAATATTGACGTTTGCGATGTTGGCAGCACAAAAAAGTAATTGAAAATACCTTGAAATTTAGTTAAAGTTAAAATAAAACGATGTTAAAGTTAATGTCAAATTTGACAGAAGAATGTAATTTTTTTAAGGCAACACAAAAAATAATGTACGTTACTCTTGTCGAAAGTATCATAGCATACTCACTCAAATGAAACACTTGGCCTCGCGTCGCATTAACGTTCGTTATGCTACGCCTTACTTTCGACTCTTGTTACGTAAATTACTAGTTTGTGCTGTCAACATCACACACGTCACGTTAGTGTAGTTACGTAATGGGTAAAAAAGCCCTAGTGTGGCAAAATGAAAACTAGAAATCCACATAAAACTAAGTGTTCAGTAATAGTATACGACAGGTGGAAAAGTCATTTAAAAAATCTTGAATCAGTTAAAATTGAAAAAAAAAACTATTAAAGTCGAGGGGGAAATCGGTCCAAAACTTTCTTACACCAAATTCCCTTTCTAAGAAATAATTCTCTTCAATTCCCATTCAATTCTAAGCAATTCCCTTCTAATTCCCATCAATTCCCTTCTAATTCGCCTCAATTTCCCTTTAATTCCCCTCAATTCCATTTTAATTCCTCTAAATTTCGTTTCAATTCCCGTTCAATTTCCATTACTTTTAGGTTTCCTCTTAGTTTCCTTATACTTCATCCACAAATACTTTCACTACTACTTGTTGTACAATTTAGTTACTCAAAATTCAGTTCAAGTTTATAAAAGTTGCAGTTACATTGCAATTTTCGTAAGTATCTAAATATATTCATTCAATTATATCATAAATTAGTGCCTAGAAGCGAGCCTTGAAGGCTTGAATCATCGAAATTTCAAATTGTAATTGATCTGCGAGATCTGCAAGTTCATAATCTCTTAAATCGACGGGCCCAAAAAATACAATTTTTTTTTCTATCGTTTGGATATCATCCGATTTTGGCCAAAAAATTGGTTGAGTTCCTCTTTCAGGAACTTAACGGTACATGCATTGCCTTGGATATCGATGATTCTGCCGAGAAACCAGCTATGGTCATAATAAACGGCGTAGTATTTTTCTGATTGCAGCTCTTTTGACAGGTTTTCTTCTTCATTTTCTCCACTGTCGTTAAAGCTTTCTTCACTACAGTATTCGCTGGAATCATTCTTTTCCCAGGTAACTTCATCTTCCTCATCTTTAGTTAGCTCTTCATTCGGTTCTTCATTTTCACTCTTCTCGTCTTTTTTGTTTCGTTCTCGATAAGTTTTACGACTTCTTAGATAAAAACGTTTAAGTCGGTCACTGCTGACCCTACCCTTTTCTTCATCTAGTAACCAGCAGTATGTTAATTTTTTAATTATCAATTCTTTATTTGCCAAGTGTACTTTCACAAAAGGACTTTTTTCGGATAGTTTTATCTTGTTTCTCGCCAATTGGTCGGAATAATCTTTAATGCCCAGATCTTCGAAATTAACTATTTTCATCTCGTTTTCCATTATTTCGAGAGCATCATCTTTTTTCAAGCTTTGGTTCTCACTGTCGCTTTTGTTTTATTCTGTTTCTGAAATCTCGTCATTTTCTTCTAAGTTTTCCTCCGAAATTTTCACCGAGTTATCTTCATGGAAATTGATGTCAACCGAGATGTCAACATTATATGTAGAATTTTTTGGAATGTTCATGCCCAATTGTTTCACATCAGTGAAAGCTTTATCAAGCGCTTTGTTCACAACTTTTTTTATATCGATTTTCTCTATTTCTGCCTTCGTGATTAGGTTGTAGTTTGTACTACTATTTTTCTTTATTTCCCTCGGAAAAGTAAATTGGTTCTGCAAATCATTCACAACTGAATGCACGAATGAAATTCTCTCAATACGGTTGATGAACTTCATTATGTTGAAATTTACGATAGTGGAATAAGTTGAAGTCAAAGAGCGAGCAGCTCTAAAAACGCTTTCACATAGTTGACTGCTCCATAACCATGGACAAAACATATCAGAAGTTAATATTTGGCCACTGCTGTTTAAAGATTGCTTGAACATATCTATTAATTTCAAGAGCATATGGCCGTTTAGTTCAATACATGTATACGTATTTAGGGTAATAAAGTTAACGAATAATCGTTTTGTTTTTTTATGTATTCTCACCAAAATCTAAGGAAGAAAATACTGTACCATATTTTCTAAACGCGGCTTTCTAAAGTTCCCTTTTTATCTATAAGCAAATCGATTAAATAATTCATTATTCTTAAGTACTGGCACGTAGCATCGCTTTTTTCTGCTTTTTTAAAAAGTGAAATAACTTTTGGTTGTGCCATTTTTCTTGCGCTCTCATAGTTCATTTTATCTTCCGCATCGAGGTCCGATTTGACTAGTTCATGCTGGTCTTTGAAGAATTTAGCGATTAGCATCATCAAATGATCAATTGTCGCTTTAAAGTTCCCCATTGGTAACAATATATTTTTTTTAGTAGGCGAGTTTTCAGTCTAGCAATTATATGCGTCGGATCTTGCATAAAGCAAATGTCACTTTTTGTGTTGATAAGGCGATACCAAGGCATGTCTTTGGCAGCTTTTTGAATTGGATTAAGAAATCCCGAATTTATTTTCATGGCCTTCAATAGCCTAGTGTCTCCGTCAGATCCAACTCCTAGAATTTTTATGCCAAACTTTGATGCTTCATGTAATATAGTTTTCCATCGCATAATCACGTCTTGATTTGTGAATCTATTGTCTGTGCCAAAAGTCATGACACAAAAGGCTGGTGCTTTAGGGTCCAACGGTTGGGCCATTACAACATTAGCTTAATCGGCCCTTGGAGCTGTTTCGAAATATCGTTCCATATCTGCGGCCGAATTTTTTGGCATTCCGTTTTCCAATGGCAAAGCAAATCCCATCAGTCTATTAGTTTTAGAGCAATGTTGAATTCTTGGTGCGATTCTTGTCCCATCTTCTGATAATCACACAACCTTCGGCAGTTTTCTCTCTTCAAGGAAGTTATTGAGTCTTTCAAAATTTAGAGCTCCTTCTTCGGTTGAAATAGTTGTTTTACTTTTAAATCTGTAGAGCGCTGAGAGTGACGGTAATATATTTTTCAAGTTCGCATGTAAAGTCTGATATAATAACTTCTCACCACAGTAAAACAAATATAATGAGAACTTTTTCAGTTCATCAAAATTATTTTTCTTTTTATCACTATTTCGACAAGCCACCTCAACTAAGTGACTTAAGAGCGTATTTGGACTTCCACTCGCTGGTGGGGTTGAAGCCGAGGTCGAGGGTAACACGTCATGGATTATTGTCGTCAGTTCAGGGTTATTGTTTATGACTGCCTCACTTTGGCTAATTATTGGCAAGAATGAAGTAGTTTTTAATTGATTGGGTATCTCCCGTTTCTTCCTTCTTTTTCTTTCAGTCCAACTGTATTTTACTGTTTTCTATTTAGTTTGCTGGGGAATTCTTGGCTCAGTAGTCAATTCCATATTAATTGAGCTCGTGATCTACGATTGTAGTGATGTATTATTGTCATTAGATTGACTTTCAACTGTAGTAAAATTTTCAACGTCATTTGAAGTATCTTGACTAGACGAAAGATTCTCAGTTAAATGTTCACCATAATTTTCCCTAGTACATCTTTAGTGAAACTATGAAAGCAATTGATGTGTGAGAGTTCCTTGTTACTCTCGTCGTTACTCAACTGAATTTGATTTTTATTATTTGTCGTCTCAGACTGGTTAGAAGCATTAGTAAGTATTTGTGAAGGTCTTTTGGAGAAAGTGCTTGCTTCATGTGGCATCGGATGCGAAATCCTAGGTGAAATTATTTTATTTTCTATGACTACAATTTTTTTATTACTGTATTTCGAGCTGGATGCACTTTTCGATGGTTATTGCTGAATTTTGAATGAAAAGTCTGTCATCTTTGCCTGCTTATTCGGCTTATCCACTTCTTTACTATCGCTAATAGGCCTTTTTCTATTACTAGAATCACTATGCTCGGGATTATGCCTATTAAAATGAGTATAATAATTACCAAATATCCATCTTGGTTTACGAGTTGCACTTTTGGCAAGCTTATGACTTTTTAATGAATTTTCACAAAAGCAAGTTATATCACACGTCATATTTCCGTCAGTTTTTAATCGTGCTACGACTTTCAGATCTAAAATTTATTGTCAAAGTTATGTTTTCTCCATTGTTCTTCACAAATTTTACTCTTGGCCCAATTTTTTAAAGCTTTAAATATGATAGCATTTTCTTCAGTCAACCCTGATCGAGATCCTGGAGCATCCTGTTTTTCTGCAATCTCGAGCTTCTTTCCAATCGAGCTTCCAACCGACTTTTTATTTATTTCAATTTGACTTTGAGGCTCAGTCATGGTAGCTTTATCTTGGGTTTCTTTAGCATTACTCAAACACTCAGCTATACTATACCCAGCAAGAACTTTTTATGAACATCAAATATTTTAAATCTGATATGGTTACTCGAGAATTGGGGGCCATAATATTTCGGAAAATCAGTTGGATCAATATAACTTGGGAGCTCATCCCTAGCAAATTGTTCGATTTTATTTATATCTTCGATAGCAATATTTCTCAAGCTATATAGGTTGTCGAAACCAGATATTATCAAAAGATTTTTCAAATGATCAGGAATTTTGCTTTCTAGCTTAATTTCAATACTTTCAAAAATTTGTTGGTCCATCTGGAATGAAAACGAATTTGAGTGATATTTGCCTTATATCGCGTGAAATATTTCTAAATCAAACCACTAGGAGAAAGTGTATGCAAGCCGAGCACCTATGTAAAAAAGTAACTGGGGTGTACCAAATTTGTCAAGCTAAATAACTATTGGATATCGTTAATATCATGCCAATTGTCATTGTTGAAAATATTTGTGATTTATTTTTTACATCCATTGATTCCTTTGATTCAATCAGTTTGTGAATGGAAGCTCTAGTTTTTATACCTCAATATGATTTCAAAAATTTTCAAATTATTTTTTGTCAAAAACGGTATCTTAATACTGAATGAAGCCTAAAGATTTTTATTTCAGAAATGCAATGAATAGTTGAGGGATTACCGGTATAAAACATTAATAATGAAATTATAGGAATAGTAGCCACCAAACTTGTGAGCTAAAGAAGTTACCAACCTCTTTTTTACCTCCATTCCTCGATTGAAACGACTGTTGTTAATAGAAGAGGTATATCGATTTTGTTTGCACTCTGCTGTACATACATGTAGAAATAAAAATACATGCTACTTTAATATTACTATTCTCACGTAATAAACAAGTTTTAAAAATACATAAATAAAGCACAATAACATATCTTATCGTTCTCAAAAGTGCAGCACCACACTTGAACAGTATGCAGCTAACACAGATATGGCACAGTTACGACACGTGGTAGTTTGAGGTTATGGAAGAATAATAAGAGCATGCGCAGTGAACTATTCAATTCCCTTCAATTCCCATTTAATTCCCTTCAATTCACATTCAATTCCCATCAATTCCTCCCCAATTCCCATCAATTCCCTACAAATCCCATTCAATTCTTATTCAATTCCACTAAATCCCCATTCAGTTCCCAATCACCTACACCAAATTCTCCAACGATTTCCCCCTCGGTTAAAATAAACCGATGTTCAAGTTAATGTCAAATTTGACAGATTTAGTAATAAATGTAGTACCAACATTATATTTTTATTGATTTTTTAAAATCTTTTTCAAAAAAGAATGTAATTTTACAAAAGGCAACAAGAAATAGTGTACGTTACTCTTGTCGAAAGTATCATAGCACTAACTCACTTAAATGAAACGCTTGGTCTTGCGTCGCATTAACGTTCGTTATGCTATGGTGCACTTTCGACGCTTGTTACGTAAATTATTATTAAAAACCTGGAATGCAAACTGGTGTTGTGTTGTTTTGAAATTTGATAGGCGGCGTTAGTTTTATTTTTAATTTATTGAAACTAGAATTATTAAGTAGCAACCATATAAAAAAATTTGTTTTATAAGACTGTTTAGCACAGATCAGATAGAAAGACTGAGAAAAATTAAAATCTATTTATTATTAGGATAAGCAAATATTTAGACCTCGTTTTTTTCTGCTTAAGTGTGTTTTTAACTGTGTGCAAGAAACTTCTTAAAGGCGTTGTTTGGAGTGGTAGTGAATTAAGTTTACTAGCACATGTGTCACAGGAAGCCAAAGAATATCTTGCCTTCTAGGGAAAGAAAAGCTAGGTGCTGAAACAGCTGAGTTTCAAAATGAAATCTTTACTTCATCATTGACTTCTTCTTTTTCAAGCACATAGGCCAGCCACCAGTTGTCGTCATAGATGATAGTCACATATCCATTGACTTCTGCTAAACTTAAACGATCCTGAATTGTTGTCACAATTTCAATTTTGAACTCAGTGGATTCTGAGAAAACTTTTACTTTCATTTTGCTGTTACTAGAAGGGATAGGAATGAATGCATGTAGTTTCCGAGTGCTTTTTATCGCAACAGATTTTTCAGCTGATTGCTTCTCAGTTTCAATGTAATCCTGTTGTGTGACGTAAACAAAATTAGCCATAAAATATTTTGCATCGTCCATTCGAACAGGTGGAATGGTGTTTGTATTTTGTCTTCATAGGACCTTTGCAAGCTGGCTCTGGCGGCTAATCTCTTCACAGTTCCTCCAATACCATCACAGACACTTTTTCCATGGGTGGTGGCTGAAAAATGCCACTCGGCGTCAATTTTAAAGTCTTCTGAATGAAAGCTTAGATTGGTGAAGTTTTTCCGGTTCTTATATTGTGCTGCAGACCTATCAGAAAAGTAATACATTTTTGATATATCGTCGCCAAATTTCTCTTTCACGAATTCAATCAGTTTCTTTTATAAAACAATACACCGCTTTAGTATTATGCTCCAGAACCTTAGAAATAATAACAAAGCTTACATGTTTTGTTTTTCCTTCTCTTTTATAGTAGAACACAAATGGATGTACTGTTGCTTCTCCATTGTTCCAGTGGTAGTTTTGTGCCTTTATCTTGAAGTTCGAGTTCCATTGAGAAAACCAAATAATCTATTTATGTTTTGTAGGGATTGAAACCTTTGTCTCAGTTCATTCAGAATGCGATCTATTATTTGCATCATCAACAATCTGAACTTGTTTTCCTCTGAAAAGGAATGGATTTTATCTTTACCCTTCTCATGAAACATGCGCTTCTGTTTCCTTTTTACTTCCTTAAAATGAGGATCTAGATTACGCTTTGTAGCTATTTCTTTGGCTTCTTTCACTGTATTAGCTGAACAGTTTGACCTTTCCTTTTCAAATTCGGAGATTAGTTGCCCAATATGTACTGGTGATCTGTCGATAGTGGTGTTTCTTCTTTGTAAGAGCTTGTTCACAATGTGCAACTTAATTGCTTATACTAAAAACATGAGAGGACAATAAATTCAAAGCTTTTGACATTTTTTAGAAAAGAAGTTGCATGTGTTTTTGTTTCAGCAGTTGTTATTTAGTTGGTCATAAGGTTATTTAGAGCATCTAAAATTCTTCCAAGATATTCATATATTACTTTTACAGCTTCTCTCTTAGACCATCTGGTATTGCTTTGCAGTTTGAGAGACAGGGGACATGTTTTACTGGAACTTCCCATCTATTAGTGGCGGAAGCAAAGAAATTATAGACAATTAAGTAAGCCAAAGTACGACTCTGCCACCCCTGGCAAGCTAGCAGCATTTGCACCAATTAAGTTTAGGGAATGTGCTGCACATGGCACAAAATGCATCAAACTGTTTGCTTCAAGAATTTGGGATTGAATGCATTTGTACATGCGTGCCATATTTAAACTATTGTCATAGCGTTATCCTCTGCAGTTCTTTATGTCTAAGCCATCATTTTTTTATTTTTCTAAAATAATTTGAGTAAGAGCCATTCCAGTTTTCTTAGTAACTGCCACAAAAGCAATGTAGCTTTCGACTATCTCTGGATCATTGTCGGTATCCTTTGCACAACAAATAACTGCAGTCTTGCATAATAGAAAAGTATTTTTTAGATTTGATGTCAAAAAATATGTGTTCTCTTGTTTTTCCAGCAATGATATCTAAAAATTTGTTTTGTAGAGAAAGAGAGAAATTGCTTACTTGACCCTTTCTATGGCGAAGAGTATGTTCTATTAATTGGGGGTGGTAATGAGACACTAGTTCGATAGTATTTAAAAACTTACCACATCTTGGGTCACCAAAATCTAGGTTTTGATTAGAGCTTCGTAATGGACTACTCTCTTTTGCCAAGTGTATAATCACATCAATGATAACATACAAACTTCCGCTCCAGTGCGCTTCTTCAAGTACTATCTTGTGTTAAAGTTCTCTATCAATACCAGTACCTTTATTTACAGATAACTGCAAAGTTTTCCAAGAGCAAAAACTCCTTTTGTGGTTCAGTGAATTTTCATGCTTAGGAATTATTCGTTCACTCAGTTTCTTCCATTGAGTGAAACCTTCTTCCTTGGCCAAAACAGAAACTTTTTTTCTAAGTGAAAAATCAGTTTCCAAGGGACACAAAACAAGGCATTCTTTGATTGGCTGTATACTAGCCATGTTCGGTGCACCTATAAGCCACCAGGCAAATTTTTTGTAAACCAATCTTTAGTTAAGTTTTTCCTATCTCCTAAGGTGTTACTTACATCAGGTTCTATTTTTCTTTCGTCTAATAATCCCCTGACACTATAAAGCAGATTTCTGTATCCGAAAGTGTTGCAGGCCACTTTCCTGGATCTTCTAAGATGGAAATAGTGGATTCGCCCTCTGCTAAATCCATTGCCGCAATTGTTGAACCCTGATTAGTAAAGAGCGGCTAGTAAGGCAAGAAAAAATACTAAAAAGGTGGCATAAAAGGCATATTAAACTTGCCAAAAAAGCACAAATATCTATTAAAATATACAGTTTATCCATTAGTGCATAAGGTTAATGGGAGACATTGTACAACGATTTTTTGCTTCATTATATAGTAGTGGGACTCGAAACCAAAAACAAAAACAAAAAAAAATTTATTTTCACAAAAGTTATAGACCTTTAAGGGGACTGTATGCTCAGAAGTTCTTATAAGGTATGATATTGCCTAAAACAATTTTTGGGATGTAGTCCCACATTACACTTGATACAAATAAAATTGGGCTTTTTGCCACACGTGGCACATCTACGAGTTGGACAATAATCGACAATATGACTCCTCTCGTCATACCTCACTTCTCGGATAGGTTTGGAGGTTGTTTACCCTTAACAGACTTCATACCGTATGTGTTTAATAGAATCAAACACAAGTTTCTCCTAAAATTGAGTAAACTTTTAGACACCGGATCGTTAGGATGAATTTTACGCATTAGTAGCCAGGCATTTACAACACTGACGTCAAATAAATATGCAAATATTGGCCACCACCATTTTCGTTGTTGGATCCTGGTTCTGTAATTTGCTACCATCCCATCCAATTTATTAACTCTCCCCATTCCTTTATAACTATTTATAAATTATATTTATAATGTTATAACGTTTGGTTTTGATTTCTTGTTTCTAGAATATCGTAGGGCACTCTTTGTTTCAATACTATCAAAATTTGTTGCAGCACAAACGATTTTATTGTCCTTCCACTGAACCAACGCCACCTTATCAGAATATTATACTCAAAATGACCCCGTTCTCTTGCTTTCCACATCTTATTTTAGTTTAAACCCTTCAGTGGAGAGTTTCCTAAACGATTATCACGGAGTGTTCCGCTGGCACAATATCCATTATCGGCAAGATGACTCAATAAATTCACAGATGTGAAATAGTTGTCGAAGTAGAGCTTGTATCCTTCATTGGCAAGCATATTTGCAAACTCTACTAAAGAAAGAACTACTTGGCTACCTAATCCAAAGTCATTTACTGGTTTCTGTTGATTTCCCAGTATATAAATCAAATGCCACCATATATCCGTTGTCAGTACACAAGGCCCAGTTTTTAAAGCCGAACCTGATGAGCTTTCCTTTGATATATTGCTTTGCGTAATGTTTAACATAATACGGAATCATACTCTCGTCTATGCTCAGATTCTCTTCTAATCCACCCAACTTTAGATTTAGATTTGAAATGAGCGGTCTTAGTTTATAAAGTTTATCATTTTTGTTAATTTTAGAATAATCGTTGAGGTGCAAATTTCGTAATATCAATTCAAACCTATTCAGTCGCATACTGTCTGATAAAATTTTCGGACATCATCTTCTCGAGCCCAATACATTCTCTTGTTAGTGTATTTTCAGTAACCAGACAATAGCAGACCACCAAAGAAAACGTACAACTCTTCTTTGGTTAAGTTTAAGGGTTGATTTGCGTTTTTTCCCAAAGCATATACATTGCTTTGCTCTATAATGTACTCCAAAATGTTGTCGTTGAAAAAAAGGGAAAAGAGTTCTACAGATAACTGTTTATTGTGCACATCCGCTGGTGGACCTTTGGGCAGATAGTGAGTATTCAACGCAAAGTGAGGTTTTCGTTCGTCCCATTTGATTTCTTCTTTTTTTGGTGGCTTCCTTTTATTAGTTGTGGTAGTAGCTGATTTGTTCTTCTTCGCTAATTTTCTCTTCTTTGCTCCTTGTTCCTCTGGTAAGGTAGATTTTGGCTGTACAAAAGATAGGAGGGGCACTTAAGTCTCGCATGTCTTAAGGTAAACTTTCTGGCTGATCTTAACCTGTTCCAGGTTGTGAGTTATGATATAAAATAACCTTTAGCTTCCGATTGCAACATTGCACGACCTAAATGGTTGACATTTCCCTCATGCTCGTCATCTGAACGATCACTGTCTTGGTCGGTTTCCTGTCCGTCGTCGGGTGGAGCATTGTAAATATCCGCAGAATTGATTTCCGCATCTTCTAGAGCTGCTATTAATTCATGAAAAGGCAGGCTGGAATAGTAATTAATTGTCAAGAAAAGTAGTCATTATGCGCACCGTCCCTTTAAAGGGACACGAGCTTTAAGGCCCAATTAAGTCACATTAGAATGAACAAATGATCTCAGTGCGTTAGTAATGCAATATTACGGTACTTTAGCAATATTTTAAGATAAGGATTTGACAACTCTAACCTATGAATTATCTATAATTTCAATTAATGACCTACCCTTTTTGAATTTCAGTCGGTTGTTTAAAGAGGTCAAAGGAAAGATTTTTTGATGTGACGAAATCCAATTTTTGATTAATTTTTCTTTCTATAGTCCCTGGACATGCTTACCGATTGGTAACATATACCTAAATATTTTTTTCTCAAAGTTGATTCATCTGGAACAGCTTGTTCGGTGTATTTTTTGAGGAAATTGCAAAAATTGATATTATCAAGTTTTTTAAGAGGAATTTGAGCAGACACCAATGCTTCGCACAAATCTAGAGCAAAAGTTATTTTTGATAGGCTAGGTTTATTCTGTTGATCACCTATAACGTTTTTTAACAATGGTTGTTTCATAGTTTTTTTTTTAAATCTTTTAATGTAAACCACTACCCAAGTGTTGTTTTACATGGTTCTTTTTAGTAGCACCGATCTATAATAATACGTATACTAGTAATTAAAAGCATTTAAATTAAGATAATACAAACTTACTGATTTTGAACAAACTTGACGAAAAAGGTTTTTCCCGCCGGTTGTTAAATTATTGTCTAATTTACTCTACTTGTAATAATTTTCAAATTTTGATTGTTTATTAGGTGGCATTTTTTAAAACTTACTCACAGCACAACAGCAATAGACTGGTACAGTGTGACAATATCACGGGTATTTATAACAAACAAAGAATATTTTAGTCATGTGTTTCAGTCATTAAAGGAATCCTACCGGACAGAATTAAAATTACCTATATTTGTTTGCTTTACTTAGGTACTGAATAGACCTATAAAATATGATTCATTCCGAAATCCTTCCGGTTTTGTAAATAGTGTTCTGTTAAGCTTGTCATTGCTCATAATCCTAGTATAAATTCTTACAAAAGTTCTTCTCTATAAGCGACTTTTGTATTTAATGTTTTCTGGAAACCATTGTTTAACAAAACATGAAAATCCCTGTCGTTATTTATAGGTTCGTGGTAAGACCTTTTGAGCAAAAAATGTTAATTATATTATTGTACGTTATTTAAGTAAAATTCTGTAATGCGTTATTGTCATCTACCTATTAAAACACTGTTTACACAAACTTTTCAAAATTTATATGTGAAAAGGCAATATAAAATAATATTCTTTAAAAAGGTAAAAAAGTTACACAAAAAGGCAAAATAGGCAGGCTCCAGGCATTTGCCTGACTGTTTTTTACAGTTGTAAATAATATGAAATTTGTGCGCCAATGTGATTCATTACTCAAATCTTCACCGTGGTTATGTTTCTTATGTTAATTTTTTATCATATATTATTTTTAATGAAATGAAAACATACAGTGAAGATATCAAGTTAGTTCTATTGTTTACCCGATTCGGTTTATGTTAACATTAACCCCTGTTTATGAGATAAAGCTGTTTATTGGTAAATATTCGATTAATACCAGTCTTGTAATGTTATCAATCTGAAGTGTTACGTTATAGAGACAATGACACATTCATGTACGTATTTGGCGCAGATTTATTTTAGAGTAGTTTCTGTAAAAAGATATTTATTTCAACACTTTTTGCGCAATCCTCTATCTTGTTTTTACCAGTGGCTAGCAAGTCGAGATGCCTTTCATGCTGGCACCGTCTCTGAGTTACACAATGCTAAACTTTGTTATCCAAGGCAATAAGAAGTAGGTACATTTATTTTTCAATGGCCAATTTAATTATCTTAAGATTTCTTAGATAATTTAATTTAATGACAGCAAGATTAAACATTTTTATTTTAATTGGATCATCGTAATTTTATTTTGCAACTTAAGTAAATGAGTATGTTGAAACTGGTTTAAACAGGTACAAAATAATTAATGAAAATTATTATCTTTTAATTAGTATCATTTTCTTAATACATGTAACCCTGAATGTATGTATTTGAAGAAAAAAATCTGAACGGGGATAAAATTGCTGTTTGTTTATTACATGGATGTCATGGATAGTGTTTATCTTTAAGGTTATTTGTGCTTGAAAATAAACGCTTTTATTCTGTTTTTGAAGAATATCTAAAATAGTTTAGAATTAAAGAATAGGGATGTGTTTTTTGATGTTCATGGTGTACAACATTTGCCTTACAGATATGTTTTATCACAAATATCTGTTATATTAATTTATGTGTTATCTTAACGTTTTTCCAAGCATACTTGGCTACTGTTCAAATTTTATATTTGTGTTATTATTAGCATTTTTGAAAAGTTTAGCACGAAAATTTAGTATCTAACCCGTAATTAACAAAAAAGCTTTAATAGTGAAATAATTTAATGGTGCGTTTACCACAGGAAATCTTTATACACATAAGCCGAATATAAATATGCATTAGATTAAGGAATAATTTGAATGTGAAACTTCATTTATGATGGCATTAACAATTACTATGCGTATTTATTTATTAACTATACAGAATATCTATGCAAGTTGATGCAGTTTTTTAACAAGCATTTCCGCTCATTGTGCGATCCCTTAACAATAAAAATTTGTTTTGAAAAAAAAAATACGTTCATAAATAAACTTTAGAAGAATGCGACAATGAGTAAAATGCAGTAGAAAATATGTGCACGTATATGCGTTTTTAATGTTGCTTAAGGCGCTTAATGCTTCAAATCACATTTGTTCATCAATATTTTTATTGGGTTTAAGCAGTTTTTTAGTTTAAACTTATAATGGTAATAAAAACAGACAGATGTTGTTATTTTTCTCGAGACTTAACTGTATTGTCAGCGCGTAGATATTTTTAATTTGTGAGATTCAAAAATCAAAATTAGAATTTGGTAATCTCTTTATTACAGTAACGTCATATTTGAAATTAATTGAAACATGTGCACTATCTAAATTTTACAAATGAAAACTAAGTAAGGAAATTTTGTATGTTTGTTATAATTAAAGAGCGGATAGTAAGGCAAGAAAAAATACCAAAAAAGGTGGTATAAAAGACATATTAAACCTGCCAAAAAGGCACAAATATCTATTAAAATTTACAGTTTATTTTTTTGTTTTACAATGTTTATTAAGTGCTATTATTTTCCCAAGCACATATCAAATATTTTTCAATATTTTGACCAAAAAGCTGTTGCCTTTTATCATTTAAAATATTTTTATAGAAGGAAAAAGTTCTTTCGACATCACAAGATGTTAGTGGAGCAAATTTTAATGCTGATGTTTCTGTTATTGTTAAAGATATTTTCTGTTGATGCTTCATGACCTCCCCTTTTTGAATTTTAGTCAGTTGTTTAAAGAGGTCAAAGGAAGGGTTTTTTGATGTGACGGAATCCAATTTTTGATTAATTTTTCTTCCTATAGTCCCTAGACATGCTCTGATAATTGCTCTTATTCTTTCGAACGTAGCGCAAGATTCGTTAATTGCGGTTTCGCTTTTTTCTGGCTTCTTTAATTCGTCAGGAATGCCGAAAAAGTGTGTTTTTATAAAAACTAGTCCTCTCTTAACAGCTTCGTCATTAAAAGCTTTTTGAGATTTAGCAATTGCTGCAGATGCCGTCTCGTCAAATAATTCAACCACCTGAAGTGACAATTCAATTAATGTATAAGACAATGTCAGATTATAGTATGAACTGTATCTCTTTAATTTTTTCAAAATGTGTGGCATAAAAAATGCAAGCAGATAACCAAGTTTTCTCCATCTTGTTATGATAGGTTCTGGTGGAAGCTTCTTTATAGGCCTTTGCACGTAAAAAAATATTTTTTATAGAGCCCTGACACTATTCCGGGTGATTCTTATGTAAAATGACGTCCTGAATCCAAATATGTTTTCCGTTTTCTTCCATCACCCATCATTTTCGAGGGCGCCCCAAATCTCTAATTTTACCACTTTTCGATAAATTAATTATAATTTATTTATCGAACGATAATAATAATTAATTATAAAAATTATTATAATAATAAATATATGGACATGAATTTAATTTAAATGGGAAAAAGAACTATTTTAGCTATAAACAGTAATAAATAAAAAGATATTCATCGTTACTTGGTGCTTGCTTTCCTTTTATACCCTGAGGTACAGCTCTCTCGTTTCAAAAACCGGCAGTACTCCTCCAACATGCTTGCATTCCACTTCCCTGAAAATCTCTTCTCCAGCTTAGCGATGTCTTGATGGAACCGTTCCCCGTGTTCATGCGAGACTGCTCCTAAATTTTCAGGGAAAAAGTCTAGATGCGAGTGAATGAAGTGAACTTTAAGAGACATGTTATATCCTATGTCCTTGTTCGCTAAAAGCAGTTCCTCGACGTGAGCGACATACTCTTCACTTTTGTGGTTACCCAGGAAGTTCTTACAAACGTTTTGAAATGCAAGCCAAGTTCGTTTTTCTTTTCGATTTAGGTGTTCAATAAACGTCGAATCTTGGAAGAGTTGCCTAATCTGGGGACGAACAAAAACGCCTTCTTTGATTTTAGCTTTGCTAAGACGAGGAAATTTAGTTTTCAAAAATTGAAATGCGCCACCTGTCTTGTCCACTGTTTTCACAAACTGCTTGATCAATCCAAGTTTGATGTGTGAAGGTGGTAAATAAATATTTTCCTTCGGAACCAAAGGATTGTGGGCGACATTTTTCTGACCAGGAATAAGATTTTCTCGCAGAGGCCAGTCCCGTACGATGTAATGTTTATCTCGAGCTCGGCTATCCCATTCACAAAGGAAACAGCAATATTTTGTGAATCCTGATTGCAGGCCCGTAAGTAGAGCAACAACTTTTAAGTCAGCGCAAAGTTTCCACTTATAATCATGATAACTAATTTTATCAAGGATTCTGAAGATGTTTTCGTACGTTTCCTTCATATCAACAGAGTATACAACTGGAACTGATGGGAAGTCATTCCCATTTGCCAACAGGACAACTTTTAAGCTTGTTTTTGATGAGTCTATAAACAGTCTCCATTTGTCTGGGTCACATGGCATCTGTAGCTCTGTCATCAATAAATTTGCATTAGGGCAGAACACTAAACTTTTATCTTCTGAGAAAAGACATTTCAGGGTTGCTTGTCTGGTCCTGTAAGAAGATATTTTTACTCCCTTTTCTAAGAGATTCCACTGTTGAAGTCGCGATCCTAGGAGCTGAGATTTAGTCTTGGGTAACTGCAAATCTCTGACAAGATTATTTAATTCCGATTGAGTGAGGAGGCGAGGTTGCCGAGAAACTAAATCTGCGGAATACTCTTCATCATCATTGAACGTATCATTCGAAACCTCAGGTAGTGACTCAGAGTCTTTTAAATCAATTTCCGGCTCTAGAGTATAAGTGTTTGGGGGCATTTACCTGACTGTCCGCTCTTTAGTCATCTATATTTTGCGTATTGGTGTTTCCTAATAAAATAACAACGCTAGCTTACTACAGGCACCATCAGCTTTTGCCGCAAAAATCATATCCAATTATTACAAGTTGATGAAAAAAAGTATGCTACAACCTAATTTTTTCATTCTTTGACTACAGAATATGTCAACGTGGAAGCAGTTGAATGTTCACGAACAACTAAGTATCTCATAGTTTCCTACCTTTCCAACGATAGGTTTATTTCATTAATTCAGCAAAAAGTGCCATAGTCAGGATTTGTGTTTATGGAATTTGAACTAGTTTCCTACATTCCCTATATAGTGGATATCTAACTAATGAATTAAAATTAAAACCAGATTCTAAATGTTCATTTGTAGGGTAGGCAAAATATTATATGATTGGGTAACGATATTACAACGACATATAATACTTTACCACCTTGTGGGTGTCTTACGAACTACTATTGTGGAGAGGAAAATTTCAAATTTTAAAAATTCCGCGCAAGAGGGCAAGGGAAAAAGGAAGACGGGGAGAGAAGACCGACGTAAACGTAGTGCAAAAATGTAAAGACGTTATAATACTTTTCTATTAATTTTATGATTTAAATGTTTTTGATGTATCTAAGGTTTATTAGAAGTAAGTTTTATAAAGCACATTTTTTCAACGTGTGATCTAACATCTGTCGCTAACATCTTGAGGTTGAATTATAATCATACGAAGACGAAAATGGCCGAAATGATTTGCAAGTCCTTAATGGATATTGAGGAATTACGACAAACTTCTGTCCAAGACGAAGAAGTTGAAGCAAACGAAAACAACATTGACGATGGCACTTCCGCGACTGAATCAAAGTTTTCCACTATGAATTTTCGTGACGTCGAAGATTTGATACGTTTATACGATGGCACCGACACGTACTCGGTAGAGAAATGGATATCGGACTTTGAAGATTTAGTTTAGGATGGGGTCAGCACACGCATTTATTTTTGCAAAAAGTCGCTTACAGAGCTAGCTAAACTGTTTGTACAAACCGAACCAGGAATTACTCTTGGTCTTTGCTAAAGAAAATTTTGTTGAAAGAATTTGGTTTCAAACTAAACAGTGCACAGTTACATAAGATGCTAGCAGAACGAAAAATGAAAACGAATCTGTATCTTCTTTTGATTATGAAAGAATTAGCCAGTAGGGGTCAGGTTGAGCACATATCCTTAATTCAGTACGTCATAGAAGGAATAACGGATAGTACGAGTAATAATTTATCTTTTATGGAGCAACAAATTTAGATGAGTTTAAGAAAAAATCAAAAACTTACGATGACATCAGAACTCAAAGCGCCGTTACTAAGATGTCTTTTAAAACAAGTACTGAAGGGAACACGAGGACTACACAAATAAGATGCTTTAATTGCGGTGCACAAGGACATAAATCTAAATGATTGCAGATCATAAGAATTAGCCACCAAATGTTATAAATGCAATAGATTTTGACACAAAGGCTTCGACTGTAGAACAAAGCAGACGCCGGCACAGCAACCTTAACAAAATGCACAAACAGGTGGCAGTTAATGACGTAGACGTAGAAATGTTAGTCGACACCAGCAGTCATGTAACAATAATTGGAGAAACGATGCACCGATCTGTTAATTCGCCATCGCTGAGTAAATCCTGTTTGTTGTTAAGCGGTTTGGGAAAATTAAGCGTCAAGACCAATGGCTCCTTCCGTACAACAATACGTATCGATAATGATGAATTTTCGACAGCAATCCGTGTTGTCTCAGACGACTTAATGAATGTAAGTGGTATAATTGGTAACGACGTACGTTGTCAAGCTGACGTATTAATAACTAAATACGAAGTTAATATTTCAAAGACGAAAGAAGAATTAGACGTAGACCTTAACGCATTCGAAGACGCACAAGAAAAAGTTTTTGACATGATTAGAACGTACAACCAAAAAAAGTGAAAACTACTAACCTTGAGATGAAGCTGGTCGTAAAACACGATGAGCCGATAACCTGTAATTTGAGGTGCTTACTTTTTGCAGAACGTGAGATTATAGACAATCAAGTCGCGGAATGTTTCGGAGACGGTATAATCGAAGAGAGTTGTTCGGAGTATCCCAAGTCCAACTGTCGTTGCTAAGAAGAAAGACGAATCACCACGTATTTGTATAGACTATCGTCGCGTCGCCTAAACAAGGTACTCGAAAAAGATCACTATCCATTGCCATTGATAGAAAATATATTAGATAACTTACAAGGATCAAAAATATTTTGCACCATAGACTTACAAAACGGTTTCTTTCACGTAGATGTCGAGAAAGATAGTAAGAAGTATACTGGTTTTGTGACCCATAAAGGCCAATACCAATTTCGAAAAATGCCATTTGATCTGTGTATTTCAACGTTTTGTAAATCATGTTTTCTGACAACTAATCAGAAAAAACACAGTTTTGATCTATATGGATGACTTGATCATACCAGTCCAATCCGAAGTGGACGCTCTAAACAAAATTAGCAGAAATTTTACAAACTGCTAGACTACGGACTAGTGACTAATAAAAAGAAATGTCACTTTCTCAAAAAAAGAGTAGAATTTCTCGGTCATGTAATTGAAAATGATTATCTTTACTCATCTGAAGATAAGACCAAAGCTGTAATCAACTTTCCAGTGCCAACAACAGGATATTTTTGAAAGTTTGTACCCTTTTACGCTATAATAGCAAAGTCGCTTAGCGATCTGTTGAAAAATGAAGACTGAAAAAATTGCCGTTTTTAATAAACTGAAGAGAATTTTATCCACCAATCCAGTTCTTAAAATTTACAAAGAAGGGGGTGAAATGCAACTACATACTGACGCAAGTATTGATGGCTACGGCGCAATATTGTTTCAAAAAGTCAATAAGACGACTGCTTCCGTCCCGTTTACTATGCGAGTAAGAAAACAACAGAACCTGAAAGAAAATACAGCAGTTATAAATTAGAAGTTTTTGCAATCATCTACGCTTTGAAAAAATTTCGAGTATATCTTCTGGGTACTAAGTTTAAAATTATCACCGATTGCGAAGCATTTCAAAAAACTATGTTTAAAAATGATCTACCACCAAGAGTGGTAAGATGGTCAATGACGCTTGACTACACAATCGAACATCGTCGTGGTATGAGGAAGAAGCACGTCAATTTTCTAAGTCGATATCCTATAAATATGATATAAAGAGTATTTGACAAAAAATAACATCCTCTATAAGCTTGAAGAGGATAAAGAACTCTTAGTTGTGCCAAAGACGGTGTAAATGGAATTAATACAAAAAGTACATAATGGCGGACATTTAAGTAACACGAATGTGGAAAAAATACTTAAACAAGACTACTATTTTTCAAATTTAAAGCAAAATGTAGAAACATGTATTACTAGCTGTGTTAGGTGCATCCTAGTAAATCGCAAACGGGGAAAGCAAGAAGGTTATCTGCACCCACTTATAAAAGAAGAGGTTCCTTTACACACATACCACATTGACTATTTGGGACCCTTAGAGTCAACCAATAAGAACTACAAACATATTCTAGTCCTCGATTCTTTTACGAAGTTCGTATAGATTTATCTAACCAAATCAACTACTGCAGCTGAAGTAATAATGAAGCTAGAGCATTCGAATACTACTGTAAAGAAGAAGGCATAAAACATCCCACAGTTACAGCCAGTTTACCTAGGGCCAATGGACACATCAAGCGGGTCAACGCTGTCCTTGCAAAACTATCTATGGAATTACTAATTGGAACAAATATAAGACGTAAGGAAGACGAAAAGCTTAAAGACATGGTAGAAGAAGAGATGAAAAAAAATTCGATGAAGAAAGAGACGAATTGAGAAGATTAACTAAGATACAAATAAGTAAAGTATAGAAAGAGAATAAAAAGACCTACAACCTGATAAGAAGAAAAACAACCAAATACAAGACCAATGACTTGGTAGCTATTAAGCGCATCCAACTAGGTACGAAATTCAAGATTAAATTTCTTGGACCTTATCGGATAGTAAGAGCGAAGTTTAATGAAAGTCTTCACTAGGGTCCGATGCGTACCACCACCTGTGTCGAATATATGAAGCCCTGGGCTACAACAGAGTCTAATCAGTCTTTGTCCTCCGGGTCAGACGACGAGGCCAATTTGTCAGAAGCAACATTTCAAATTTTAAAAATTCCGCGCTAGAGGGTAAGGGAAAAAGGAAGAAGGGGAGAGAGGAACGACGTAAACGTGGTGCAAGAAGTGTAAAGACGGTGTTAAAGATCTAAGATTTATTAGAAGAAATCTTTCTTTTGAATTACGTTATTTTTCATTGATATTCCCACACTATTTAAACAAAACTGTTTAACCTTCGGATTACCAAGCAATTTTTGAGGCGCCGATTACCAAGTGGGGTCAGGTTTGACCCCAAGTTTTTTTTCTAATTTTGTAAAGAAAAACCGATTAATTTGTAATGGTAACCTTTATTAATATTTTAAATTAACATTAGATTTTATATAAACTATTAAAAATATAAAAAAAAATGTAAACATAAACTAGTGAGGGCAACAACTATTACATATTATTGTAGTTTTTTTCTGGCAATGTTGTTTACATACAAAGAGTTTGCACTTTTCACATGTTTCCGAACATTTTTTGTCATTTGCTCTTGGACATATCTTACAACGACCTCTTTTTGGGCGAGCGATAGTTTTGTCTTGCGGTCCCACTTCCTCTGTTTCTGTGTCTGCCAAAACCATCGCTATTGCATTCTGCACGTCTTGGTAATCCTTGAAGTGTACGTTTTGTGATATATGGGATTACTAATTCAAACTCAAATTTTTGCAAAAATAATCTCCTTCTGCCTGTTTTCCCTTTTTTAAAATTTCCAAATTTCGTAGTGTATAGAATAAATGCATTCATGGCAGCAATATCAATGAAATTAAAAAATAGAACAAGAGGCCAGCGATTTGTATTTTTTCTGCATAAGTATTCGTTCACCATTTTATCGACGCTGTCCACAGCTCTTTTGCAGCTATTATAGTCCAAGATAACTTGCGGTTTGTAACTGAGGTCTTCTCCGGACAATTCCAAATCTTGGTGTTGCGTTGAAAGTAGCATAACGCTTCTGTATTTTTTAGGTACGTAAGATACTAAAATTGTGTCTTCTCCATATAAAATTTCGCTTGAGTATTCTGCTCGATTTCTTTTTTGCAAAAATTCTTTTGGTATTTCTCTACGTGTTTTACGAATTGTTCCGGTCAAGGTTTTTGATTGCTGCAGTAGCTCCTTCGCCAAAGACATAGACGTAAAAAAATTATCTGTGGTAATACCATAACCCTCTCAAACCCTCAACCAAATCCAAAACTAACCGCCTCCCTAGAAATGAAATTTTATACTCGCGCATAAAACGATTAAATTGTGTTTTACCTTGTTTATATATATAAGTTTAACTTTATTCATTGCCATTTGGCTTACAAATTGGGTCGTGTTGTCTATACATATATACTACATTTTCTTATCCCTTCTTCCCCCTTAACTTTTTCCTCCTGCTCCATACTTCCTCCATCCATTCCGCTCCTTTTCCGTTTTCATCTAAGATATCCACTATTTTCATCACCTCTTCTCTTAGTTCCCTGCATCTCTTTCTCATGTGGTTAAAGTCTTCCGTTTCTTCTCCACATAGCCTGCACAACTCTGGTTCTTCTTTCCAATATTTGTTCCCTAACTCCTCGTTGCCACATCTGAACCTTACCGCCATTTTTTTCCTTTTGTTGCTTTTAATCTCACTGTCTTTTAAATATTCCGGCACCCCTTCACCCTTGATATCTTTATAATTCCTATTATATCTGTTCTCTTTTATCTTTGTCCATCTTTCTTGTTTTTTGATGTCTCTATCTCTCCTTATTATTTCTTCTCTTGTCCCTACCCCCTCTTCTCTTAATCTCTCCACTTCTTCACTAAGTGTACCCGTTTCTTTTGTAATACTCTTCTCTGCCCTCCTGCCCGTACTTCACTTTCCCTACCTTTATCTCTTTCCAACGTTCTTGCAGAAATTTGCAATCTGTTCTTTCCCTCATTTCTTCCTCGTATTTTATTGCTCTTTTTCCTGTCTCGATCCTTATTTTTCTATCTGAACCTCCTCTCTCACAATATACCCCTGGTGTATCCCTGTCCAATCCTAACACCCATCTCCAGTATTTTTCCTGTAGCCCTCTACCTCCCTCCACTCCTTCCAGCCCCATATTTCCGCTCCATACATTACCACCCCTTTATTAATTTTTCAAACAACAATTTTCTTTTTTTATATCCATCTTGAATACTCTTTCCCCACACCCCAGACTTGTCCTATTAGCCTGTTTCCTTTCTTCACCCTTTCCTTTATGTGTTCTCCCTCTTTATTATCCTGTTTCATCGTGTAGCCTAGGTATGTAAATTCCTTCACTTGTTGCACTTTATCATCACTCCATCTCCACTCCTCTCTTTTTCTTTTCCCTGCTTTTTTAAATATCATTATCTTTGTTTTCTCCGTGTTTACTTCCATTTCTTTTTTTTTTTCATATATTTCTCTAGCGTTTTCATCATCTCTTTCATTTCCTTTTCCTCCTTAGCCACCAGCACTATGTCATCCGCATACGGCAACGACCATACCTTAGCTTTCCCTACCACTATTCCTCCTGTCTGTTGTCCTCTCATTGTCTCTTCCAGATCCCCCGTATATGTTCTTCCCCTCCCAACAGGTTCCGAAAATATATCTCCCATTCTTTAATTTTTATTCCCTTTGTCGTCCTGTTTTTTTTCCTCTGCTTCTTTAGGTACTTCCATACATCTTCTTCCGTTTTTATTCCTTTAATCTGCTCCTCTTGTTTCTTTTGTTTTCCTCCTTCTTTCTGTCGCATGTTTTTTTGTATATTTTTACTGCTTCTTTGTATTCTTCTTTTTCTTTCTTCCTGTTTTTCCACTGTCTTAATGCTCTTCTTGCATTTTTCTTTGCTTCCTTGCATTCCTTATCCCACCATTTCTTCCATCCAGTTTTCTCCCCTTCCATTTTCTAAATCTGACTCTCTCTGTTGCTTTCTCCATCATCTCTCTCATTTCCTCTACACTTTCTTGTAATTCCTTCCCTATCCATACCGTTTTCCCTATTCTCTCTTTATATCTTTTTATACTCTCTTCTGTCCACTTTTTTTTAGTTATGTACTTCTCTTCTTCCTCTCTCTCTTCTCTTTCCCTTCCTTCCATTGTCAATTCCAGTGGTTGATGGTCTGACTCTACCCTTTCTCCCACCTTAAATGTCTTTACCTTCTCTGCGGCCTCTTCATTTGTCATTACAAAATCTCTTATTGATTCTCCCCTTCCTCCTATGTACGTAAATTCCCCCTTTCCATCTTCTTCTCTGTTCTCGTTCCAGTATATATTTGGAAATTCCAGCAATATCTGTTACTAACAGACATTTTCCACGGAAAGAAAGAAGTTGTTCATCAATACATACTTCAGCATTAGGGTTATTCGATTTTGTGCAGTTTGCAGCGAGAATATCGTGAATGTTCCGAATAGCTGCTAATTTATCTGTTGCTCGTCGTTCTTCTCGGGTGTCCATATCGTCAAATCGAATGTAATTCAAAAGGTCTCTCATTCGATTACGAGACATTGCAGCACAAAAAATTGGTCTATGGAGAGACATGTATTTCGTACTCCACAGCTCCAATATTGGTTCTTGGCGTGCTTTCAAACCACCAGCTAGAAGCAGTAATCCAAAAAATGCATGTAATTCATCCGCATCTACTGGCTTTCATGTATCGCCTACAATTCTTCTAGCTCGAATGTTTGTTTCTCTAAGTATTATGTCCATAATGTTTTCCGAGATAGCATCTAGGCATGTTGAAATATATTCACTGAATTTTGTTAATCCTGGCGGTGTTTTTAGAATATTTTGCTGATTTCGTCTTCTAACATGAGGCTTATCTTTTTTCTATATGGAATCATCTTTACCCACCAGTATATCTTTATCATTGGGCGAATTATCATCACTGTCATCGTCTTCCGAACTTTGAATCGGGTTTACATCAGGTACACTTACTTCTTCAAATTCGGCATCACTATCGTCAGATAAAATTTTATCTTCAATTTCATTCAGTAAATTAATATTGCTAGCTATTTCGTCCACTTCACGCTGAGACAAATATTTTCTAGCCATAATTCAACAACAACTATTTCCAATCAAATGTAATAACACAGCAGACACACTTTTCAACTGATTCGAACAAACTCACCGAATGTAATGACTAAAGACGGAATGGTAGTAATCATGATTGAGACGAATAACACGTTGAAACAAGCAGATTAGATGACAAATGCAGACAAACTATTAGAATTACTTTTTAGAACGTCGGTTACCAAGTGGGGTCAAATTTAACCCCAACGACAATATTTTTTTTTACGTCGCAAAACAAATAACAATTGAAAAATTTGTTAAATATTATTAAACATTGTTGAAAGAAACTCAGCTTAAAAAATATTGGGACAGTTGTAAAAAAAAGGCAACAAAAACAACACGTCTGGGGTCAAAAAAGACCCCAATGGTAATCGGAAGGTTAAATGCAGTTAATGCCTTATCTAATAGTAGTTTGTGAAACACTCGCGAGTGGTATGTCGCTCACACAATCAATTTCGAACTAATCCATAATGACGTTTCTACTGGTTTTTTAGGTATTTTGTGGAGGGTCTTCTTTTTAACGTCTCTGTTTCTGGTCGGTTTCGCTTTGCTTTATCTTACTGTTTTTTTGTGTCTCCTTGGAGACCTAGGGGTATAGTTCTTGCTAAAACCATGCGAGTTTATGTGCTTATTTGTTTATACAGAATTTATTCTTCTATGCTGGAACAACATGTGTCGTTAGGCATCAGTTTGTTTTGACAGCTTCTCCTACTCCAGGTAGTAACTTTATTAAGGATTTTCCTTGCTCTAAAGTCTAAATGTTTATTCTGTAGATAAATTGTTGTCTAAACTTACTTGAAGATGTTTTTAACATTGTTTTTCGGTGGTATCGCTGGGCCTGCTACGGTAAACTTCACCGATGTGGGGTTTTCCCGCGTTTTTTTGATCTGTTATTATTTTTGTATTTCCTCCGGGAGCGTGTAGTTTTAATATTGCATCGTAAAGTATGTTCCATACCAGCAAAACCAAAGCAAACTTTTTGCAAGATTTTCTTATCTCTGCAATTTTTACGTTCCAAATTTTGTACTAGGTATATAAATTTTCTTCTAGTTGTTAAAACTGAGTTAAACGCATTTCTGGCAACTAAATTTCTCGGTTTGAGTCTTTTTTTTGTAGTTTAGCTTGCTATTGCTGTTTGAATGCACATTTTGGGGGTTGTACCAGGTAGATTAGATTGATGTGCCGCTCTCTGTTAATAATGAAAACTTTAATTTACATTTGCCGCTCCAAATTTCCATAATGAATGCGTATGAATTTCTCTTGTTTATTAAGTCTCTAATTGCATTACTCTTGAAATAGTTTATGGATTTGGCGCTTTGCTATTCCAAAACTAAACATTTTTGACTTAAGCAAAACGTGGTGTACTTTTTCCATAAAATCTTCAAATTATTTTAGCAGATATTGCTATTTACTTAGTGAACTCTATCTAATCTAAGGTAAATTTATTTATCGTTACATTGCGTTTGAATTTAAAAAAAAGAATGAGGTTTTCGATATAGATAAAGGATAATTTTGAAGCACTGGAATTTAAGATTTTCTTATCTTGTAGATTTAAAAAATTTCATTACTTTCTTTTTTGGTTGATTTTTAAAAACACTTCAAGATAATTACAATAAACAAGTACCGAGTGTGTTTTTATGATTCTTTGTGGGGAATATTTGGTTTTTCTACTAATTGATGACTATAAAGCGGATAAGTGGTTTTTGTGATAACCGTTCTACACAAACTTAGTATTGGTTGTGATTAATGTATTCAAAAAATGTTTAAACATTAACGAATGCTGACACTATCATCATTTATTTACCATTTGTTATCAACACGTGTTTGGTAATAAGCATAATTACTTAAAAAATAATAATAAACACAGATCAGTCTACTACAATCGTAATACATAAGCTGTTGATCAACTTCCTTGTTAAATTAAATTCTAATCAAATTAATGAGTGTAATATAATTTAATGACCCTTTGTCTTGAATCAACGTAATGCAATTTTGAGACAAAAAAATGTGTGTAAATTTAATGTCAATGCCAAAGTTTTGGATGACCTATATTTGTATTTACGCCCAATCGCGAGCAAAATATTGAACCAACGCAAATTACATATTGAAATCACAAAAAAACAAGCACAATGATAATCTATATATAGTTTTATTTACTGTTTGAGTAAACAACTACACATAGCTGTAAACGCGTATTAAGAAAAAAGTGAATTTTGATCTAAACTGACGTAGTTTTAGTCTGGTAACCCGTTACTGTTGCAATGTTATTTATTGAATTACTGACGGCACCGTGAACCTTTGAATTGTCCAAAAGTCAAACCATTGCCTGCCTCAATAATTGTGTAATCAATTTTCATCATTGTTATGTTCTAAGTTTAAAAAGCACTGAGCTGAAAAAACTACCGGTACGTATTTAGATTCAGCGCTCGTCATAATATTCTGGAATTAAATTGGAAACAGATTTTTCTAGACATTTACGTTCAATCTAGTTCGTATCTCAATAAATCCAGCGATAACTGCTTATAATGTTTAATTTATCTTCACGCATGAAAGACATTCAACTAAAGATTAATCGAGACGCCTGTTTTTATCGTCTAGTAACGTTTATAATTGTAAATTATGGATTCGTCTAAATATTTCCTGTGGTTATTTATTATTGGATTTTCTTTCCTTTACTGTTTTTATTCGGCTTTCACAGACAATTTTATCTAAATACTATCTTACTTAAATTGATTCTGTTACAAAAGTATTTTTTTGGAATTCAAAAGTTTGATTGCGAATGTTGTCATGTATAGTTTCTTCATTTTATCTTTTTACCAACAGGTACAAGAAATTTATATAGAAACTCGTTTTTTCTTCATTTATATAAGGTTGTCATTACTGAACTTGAATACTTCATCTTCACATCAATTCTTAGTGGTTTCCTGAAGGTTGACGAAACAACTTAATTTTGCGTTTTATTTGGACTTTTTGAAAAATCAGTATTTTAAGTCGTATAATTTGTGAATATGGATTCAATACGCTATTCTAGTACTTTCTATCTATTCTGAATTTTCTTTTATGCCAATTAAGTCTACTTTATAGTCTTTTTCCCTTGACTTATTCTCTTTTTTTAGCAGATGGGCTAAAGCTACTAGTTTATTTTTTTAACGTTTTAGTACCTACTTCAAGCAATAATCGTTCACTTTTCTTCTTTTTCCCACTTTGATTTTTTCTGTTTTTATTTTTTAATTGATAATAATGCATTTCTATCAACAGACTATTTTAATGTTGGAATTTGTTAACATTATTGTTCAAGGTTAATACTGCTCACAAATATTTTATGCTTTTGATATTTTATTTTGGTTAGTTGTTCGCGTGTTAGGTTCTAATTACAATCTTTAACTATGTAAATATTAATATAATCAGTATATCCTTGAATTATAGAAGCAAAAACAAGACGGTGGTGATTACAAATTACTTTCTATGATTTGAAATATGTACATTTGTTCATGTGTCTATTTTTCTGATGAAAAAACTAACAAATTAGATTGTTTACAAAATAAACTTATATTAGTCGCTTGATATTGCGTATTTTATTATTGCTGTTATTAATATCAGCCTAACAATGTTTTATTGGTTCTGCTTATATACAGTGTGATGATTATAGAGCGGATAGTAAGGTAAGAAAAAATACCAAAAAAGGTGGCATAAAAGGCATATTAAACCTGCCAAAAAGGCACAAATATCTATTAAAATTTACAGTTTATTTTTTTGTTTTACAATGTGCTACTATTTTCCCAAGCACAAATCAAATATTTTTCAATATTTTGACCAAGAAGCTGTTGCCTTTTATCATTTGAAATATTTTTATAGAAGGAAAAAGTTCTTTCGACATCACAAGATGTTAGTGGAGCAAATTTTAATGCGGATGTTTCTGTTATTGTTAAAGATATTTTCTGTTGATGCTTCATGACCTCCCGTTTTTGAATTTCAGTCAGTTTTTCTTTCTATGGTCTTTGGACAATGCTCTTATAATTGCTCTTATTCTTTCGAATGTAGCGAAAGTTTCGGTCATTACGGTTTCGCTTTTTTTTAGCTTCTTTAATTCGTCAGGAATGCCGGAAAAGTGTGTTTTTATAAAAACTAGTCTTTTTGAGATTTAGCAATTGCTGCAGAGGCCGTCTCGTCAAATAATTCAACCACCTGAAGTAAGACAATTCAATTAATGTATAAGACAATGTCAGATTATAGTATGAACTGTACCTCTTTAATTTTTTCAAAATGTGTCGCATAAAAAATGCAAGTAGATAACGAAGTTCCCCATCTTGTTATGATAGTTTCCTGTGGAAGTTTAACAGGTGGAAGTTTTTCTTTATAGGTCCTTTGCTTTGGTGCTTTCACAAAAACCTGAAACAAGATCCAATAATCAAAAAGAGAATCTCATATGTTAGAGATTTTTACCTTTTTGGTGGCACAAATTAACTTGTTTACTATTGCTTCGCCCAAATCTAGAGCAAAAGTCGTTTTTGATGGGCCAGGTTTATTCTGTTGATCTTCTATAACGTTTTTTAACAATGGTTGTTTCATAGTTTTTTTTAAATATTTTTTAAATGTATACCACTACCCAAGTGTTGTTTTATATGGTACTTTTTAGTAGCACCGTTCTAAAAATAAAGGTTTTCTCCGTCGGTTGTTAAATTATTGTCCAAATTACTCCACTTGTAATTATTTTCAAATTTTGATTGTTTATTAGGTGGAATTTTTTTAAACTTACTTACAGCACAGCAGCAATAGACTATCACAGTGTGACAATATCACAGGTATTTATAACAAACAAAGAATATTTTAGTCGTGTGTTTCAGTCATTAAAGGAATCCCACTGGACAGAATTAAAATTATGTATATTTGTTTGCTTTACTTAGGTACTGAATAGACCTGTAAAATATGATTAATTCCGAAATCCTTCCGGTTTTGTAAATAGTGTTTTGTTAAGCCTGTCAATGTACATAATCCTAGTATAAATTCTTACAATAGTTCTTCTCTATAAGCGGCTTTTGTATTTAATGTTTTCTGGAAACCATTGTTTAACAAAACATGAAAATCCCTATTGTTATTTATAGGTTCGTGCTAAGACTTTTTGAGCAAAAAATGTTAATTATATTATTGTACGTAATTTAAGTAAAATTCTGTAATGCGTTATTGTCATCTACCTATTAAAAAACTGTTTACACAAACTTTTCAAAATTTATATGTAAAAAGGCAATATAAAATAATACTCTTTAAAAAGGCAAAAAAGACAAAAAGTCAAAATAGGCAGTCTCTAGGCATTTGCCTTACTGTCCGCTCTTTAGTGATGATTAAAAAAATGTTGGGTTGGTGTTTTGATCATCGCTTTATGGTATTTAAAGTTTTTCAGAAACTTAGCAAATGTATCGGTCATTTTCCTTAAATCTAACTACTCATTAAAAAAATGGAAGCATACAATCAAATGATTATTGTCTCTTAGAATCAGTTCATGAAGACGTTAAAATGCTCGCACCGGGAAAACGAGAAGCATACGTTAAGCACAGAAGCAATAAGAACCCGGAAGAATACCAGCATTATGTATGGAGTACGTCTTATATGGTGGTCAAAGAAAGGTATGGAATATGCTCAAAAACAGGAACAAGTTTGTAATTGAGAACATATACATACAAGCACAATCGTCGCTGAAGTACTGACGAGATATTTCAAAGAACTATACCGCGCTAAAACAGACAGAGAACAAGAAACTGTAGATGAGCAATTCCCAGCGTACAATCATGTCACTTGAAAAGTGCAATACAAATGTTTATCAGCAAATTAAAGAACAGGAAATTTCTTGGAGTTGACAATAAAGCTAGCGCAAGAAATAACAACTACTCTCTGAGGAATCATTCATTCATAAAGTCACTGTCCCTAAGACATGGAAGTTAAGTATCCTGATCTTTAAGAAGGACAGCAAAACGAACCCAAAACATTACAAACCATTGATCCAATATTTATCATACGATAAATAATTGAGAAAGCGATCGAATTCAGTAAACTTGCATTTATGTGCTTCATTGACCTAACTCAAGCCTTCGATAAAATCAGACTACCAGACGTCATGAGGACAGGAAAGTAAAGTCATTAACCCCAAATCACCAAAATTATAAAAATAGCAGCAATGTGATCAGAATAATGGTGAACAACAGTCGAACCCAAGCACTCCCTGTAGGTATCGGCATTCGGCAAGGAGAGAATTTGAGCTCCGTCCTATTTAAGACAATTATCGATAAATGTCGACGAGATTATACAAGAAGTCAAAAGAGGCAGGGAACAATATAAAATCGGCGATCAGAAAATTAAGATATTATATTACGGTGATGACATTGTCATTATTGCGGAGGAAGAAGATTACCTACAACGCAAGCTGTATAAATTTAAAACAACGGCAGCAACTCTCAACATGAGAATTTCCATCAAAAAAACCAAAACAAAGACTATATGGAAAGAGCCTCTCCGCTGCAAACTGGAAATAGATGGTAAAATGTTAGAATAAATATCATTATCGAGTGATAGAAACATACACATAGCGAGGCGCAGGCTCAGGTCTCCAAAGCAACAGCAGTATTAAGATCTACGCGATGTTATATTATATTAAATCTTGCGTCAGACGTATTAACTTACGTCGTGGAAACCCGGTCCGAAATACATATGAAGTACAAAACTGGGAACGCTGGACTAGCTAAAATAGTATTGGACAGCCAAATATACTCGAAGAGATTCCGATGATGCTAGCCGCCCAAACGCTGGAAGGAATGTAATAGCGAAGGCTTCCCCGGCCGGAATCTATACTAAGAAAGAACCTTCCGCGTTTGGACTGTGTCATTGTTGTTGTAACCGAAGTTGCCAACGTTTCGCCCACTTTCGTAAGGGGCTTTATCAGGGCGTGAGATAAATCGCAAAACTCAAACAAGCAACCGAAATCTAACTAAGAACTTCTCAAAAGTTAGGTTATCAACTTGTAAAACAAGCCATAATCTAACCTCTGAAAAGGTAAGAAAGAAAACGATAACTTGAAAAAGCAAAGGAAAATCTAACAAAGAATCACTACCGAGTTAGGTAATCAACTTGTGAACCAAACTCCGTAGAAGTGACTTAAGAAGAAATAGTCTCTGTATATAAAGGAGAAGGTTCGTCACGGATGGCTAAGCTCAGCTCTACTTGGGTTACGGTTGCTAAGGAGCGTGTTTTCGATAAATGATTAATGACCGGGAACCAAAGAGGGGATAGCTCGAAACCATGATAGCGACTCTCACTCTCTCCCCTACATATTTCCATTGCTCTCCTTGCGTACCGTCCGTTCCTGCCGTCTTTCTTAATTTTAGTCTATTTATTGCTTCCTCCATTTCCTCTTTCGTTATCTCCCACCCCTCCTGTATTGTATTTACTCCTTGCAATGTCACCTGTCCTGGTCCTTCTATTGGACCCTCCAAACGCTCCATACAATAACCCAACCACACCTTTAAATCCATTAAACCTCCTCTCCTCTTACCTCTTCTTCTCTCCTTGTTTAGAAATTCCCACACTTCTCCTTCTTTCTTTATTTCCTTTTATATACATTTCCTCTTTATAAGACACCTTTCTCTCAAAACATACATTTTTAAAATTCTCTTTTTTCTCCTTATACTCCTGTACATCTATTCTACCTTTCTTCCATCTTCTTCTAGCATTTCTCATCTCTGTTTTTGCCTCTCTACATTCTCTATTCCACCACCTATTTTCGTTCCTCTTTTTTCCTTGTCTTCTCTCAAACCTTTTCTTTTCTACTGTCTTCTCCATTTCTGCAGTCAACTCCTTTAATCCTTCTTCCCCCCTACATCTCCCCAAATCACTTGCTCCAACTTCATCTTATGTCTTTCTATGCTTTCCTCAGTCCACACCTTTTTCACTCCCCATCCCCTCTGTTCCTCCTTATTGTCTTGCTCTTTTCCTTTTAAAATCACTTCCAGGGGCTGATGATCCGATTCCTCTTCATCCCCCACTTTAAACCTTTCTATGTCCTCCCACATCTCCCCACTCACTATCACGTAATCGATCACCGGTTCCCCCCTCCCTCTGTCCCCCTTCTCTATATTTCCATTAAGAATTGACCACCTTTTTTCCTCACATATCTTCACTAACATTTTCCCATTCCTATTAACTGTCTTATCCATGCTAACTCTTCTCTTTACTTCCCCTCCTATAATCACTACTCTCTTTTTCCCTGTTCTTGCGTTAAAATCACCCCCTATAATAATCTTTACCTTTTCCTCCCCCTGTACCACTATTTTTAATCTGTTCACTTATCAACCTCATATCCCGCCCATAAACTGTTAACACTATATATTTTTCCTTTCCTTTTCTGACCACATAATTTTTTACGATCCCTTCCCCTTGCATCTCGTCTCCCTCCTCTTCTTCCACCGACCAGTTCCTTTTTATACCCGTTAGTATTCCTCTCCTTGCTCTACCTTTACTTTCTTTTCTAGTTGCAAATTCTACCTTCCAATTATACCCCTCTGGTAATTTTTCCTTCCATACTTCCCAGTCTTTTTCCTCCAACCATGTTTCCGACATTCCCATCATATCAAAACCCTCTACGTATCTCCAGAAATCCTCTCCTTTATTTTGTATGCCTGCCACATTCCAAAACAATAATTTCATTTGATTCTGCATTTCCATCTCTTTTTCCTTAAAACATGCTAAGCCAACATCGTTTGATCCATCCTTCCCTCCCTCAACTCTTAGTTTTTTGCTCCCTTCTTCACTAGAGTTCCTCTCTCCTCATTCCAAAAGCTTTCTTCACCTTCCACTCACACTTTCAAGAATCATATTTTAATACTTTTCCTCTCTCCCTTCATCTTACTTGCCTCATATCTTATCTTCATTTGTATTTCTATTTTCCTTCTCGTCATGTCATCGTCTAAATAAATGTTCGTACCTCAAATGTACCCATCCTTACTAACATTATACGCTCTGCTAGCTTTCTAGTTTCTACTACTGTTTTCTCTATATTTAAATCCTTGCTCCTTCTTTCCATCTTTCACTTCCATACCTCCTTTTTTCTTTTTCCGTTTTTTCCCAGCTTGTCTCTATCTTCTCCAATCTGGCCTCCAATGTTCTATACTTTTCTCCCATTTCTTCAAATTTCCTCTTCCATTCTTCATTAGTCTTTCTTAATTCATCTTTCATCTCCTTTACCTCTTTATTATTCTCTTCTAACTTCTTACCCATCTTAATTTGTTTCTCTCTTATACTCTTTACCTCATTTAACAGTTCTCCTCCACCGTAGTTTGCTTTTTTCTTTTTCCTTCAGACCACTCTTCCTCGGAATCCGACATAATTTCCCTTCTCCTCTTATCGTTACACTACTTAACTGTCTACCCTTTCTGATTAACGAAATGTTAATTATATTACATTCACCAAAAATTCCACGTATTTTATGAATACAAATGCAATATATAAACGCCGGAAAATCCACGCTGATTATTATATTATCTTATCTGCACGCCGCACCTTATTTCGTAATCAAAACGACCCCCATAGTAAATTTGATATCTAAGTGTTGATTGTTAAGATGATTAAGAAACTTAGACAATTCGAGATGACCATGAGGCCAAACAATAAACGTGTCGTCAACATACCTAAACCATACTTTAGGTTTTAATATTGATGATTCCAAAGCAACCGTTTCAAAGGATTCCATAAAAATGTTAGCGACAACAGGTGATACAGGAGAACCCATAGCAGCACCAGAAACTTGTTCGTAAAACTTATTATCAAATTGGAAGTAAGTAGAGGATAGACACTTATCAATAAGAGGAACCAAACCAATGTCCTTGCCATGTTGAGACAGAATCTGTTTGATGATAATAAGCGAATCCTTAATAGGAACTTTAGTAAAAAGTGAAGTAACATCAAAGCTTACGAGAAGATCTTGGGGTTCAAGTTTTATAGTTTTTAGACGTTGAATAAAATGCTGAGAGTTGAGGATGTGAGAAAAGAATGTTGGACAAGAACTTGGCTAGCTTGCAGGTAGGAGATTGGATAGTACTGACGATAGGTCGAAAAGAAATACCTTGACTTTGGGAAGTCCGTATAGACGAGGTGGTTTAGAATCTGATGGGGTAAGTCGACGTTTAGTTTCAGGAGGTAGATTGGAAGATTTGATGATTTGGCTGACCTCACGTTCAATCGAAGTGGGGTTGTGAGTTAGAAGAGCGTAAGTTTCCTCAGACAAAATAGAATGGATTTTCGCAATATAATCAATTTGGTTCAAAACTACAGTAGCGTTGCCTTTTTCGGCTGGAAGAACAATAATATCAGGGTTCTTACGAAGAGTTTGATACGCGAACGGTTACTCCCAAACATATTCCTAAAGAAGATATTTTATGTGCTGTTGAGTCTTCTATAAGACATCTTCCTTGCCACATCTCAGATCCCATTCGTATTAACATTGGCAAAATCCTTGAATCATCTAAAATTCCTAAATCCAACATTTCTAAGTCGGAAGAGTCAGCTTCGTTACAACAACAATGACACGGTCCAAACCCGGAAGACATTTTTATCTTAGCTGGAAGGAATGCTGGATCTCAACCTCACAGGACTTTTTGATTAACAAAAGTTTCGAACATCCGTTTCCTAATAATAGCGATGTATGCTGATACCATCCACAGAAATTGTCTTTAATAATGTTAATTAATGTATTGTTTATTTATCCCCACATTTAATATTTAGCTGCAGCAAGTTGAAATACAGAACCAAGGATTTACACTGAAAAATTACTGAAAACCCTTTACGTCTCATTGCTTGTGGGTTGTCTATTAACCATACACATTAAGGTTTTCATCACCTTAGCGGAAACAGAAACCTTGTCTTCCACCTAAATAATTTTTCTTTAATAAGCATCTCGGTAAAAAAGTTATCAATTACCCTATATGTATATGTAACTAAGGGAAAGTAATAAATTGTGTAAAACATTGCTAATCTAATCTCTAATATGGATCTTAAAAATTATTTGAATCGTCAATAAAAAATAGATTTATAACCACGTAATGATCTCATTTTTGTTATCTTTTTGAGTCATTATCCTCAATTTTTATAAAACACATTCACACTTTTCTTTTCAATTTGACAGTAGCTCTTTTGTAATTTTGTACAAGTAAGTGATAAAAAAATCAATATCTAAATCAATGTTTACTCATATTTATCTCGACGATTTCCGCATTTAGACATTATTTTTAAGAATTATAGCATAGTACAAATTTATCACGGAAATTAATTATTTAATTTATCGTTGATTAATTATAATTATCAACGGTAGTTGGCAATCGTCCAGAAAAAAAAACTGTTCAGGCCGTTCTATAATAATTCATAGATGATGATATTGAAATGCAATTACCAAGTTGGCGATTATTGCATTATCATTATGTAACTATCTCAAGGAAATATTTCGATGGAAATTAATTTAATAAGGTTACCTACTTGTACATTTCCATTTTATCCTTGATTCTCAATTAGCACAAATAGAAAATTGACAATTGTCCTTTATTTTATCTAAGTCTATTACAATAACATGCATATTGTTTTAAAATTATAAGTTTCTCAGAATGCTATTTTCTTATTTATGTAATTATCTATAGTACAAGTTGCACTCAACAACAAATAGTTACGTAATGTGTAAATAAAAACAAAACTGTAATTGATTTTTTCTTTTCAGATTCAGAGATGACAATGACCAGTAGCAGCACACTAGCAGCCTCCATAAACAATACGGGGGTACCTAGTGCAGCTGCCATGAGCCAACATTGTGCTATTTGTGGAGATCGCGCTACTGGCAAACATTATGGTGCTGCTTCATGTGATGGGTGCAAAGGTTTTTTCAGAAGATCGGTTAGGAAAAATCATTTATACACATGCAGGTAAAAAGTTTTTTTACTTTGCTGTTTTATTTTATCTTGCGCCAATAATATTTAGTTTTTAATTTCGGCAAAACACCAGTGCGTTTTTCGCAAAATCTAACATATGATTTCTTATATAGAACATTAGAAAGCTACTATATAGATCAAATAAATCATATTTTATAGCTATTCGGAAAGCAATTAACTTAACTCTTTCTTTTTGGGATGAAAAAGTCCTCGATGGACAGAACAATCTTGTTTATTTTTTAAGTATGAAATTATAAAAAACCTAAATTTACTATTAGTGTACCACTACAATATAATACATTCACTGATTATTGTGAAAGTATTGGAAATATCATTTTTGCTTCTCTAAGCAAACTGATCCAGTCTGTCCGAACTTTCCACTGTTCGTATTTCACCATACGGTTTTGACTTTGTACCAACACGGCAGTTCTTTTGTTTTTTCCATTTACAGTTATTATTATGAATTTTTTCAACAAAATTCATGTTTCGATTATAATCGACCAGTGTAATAGGATAAGGCAGCTTTCTCATTCATCCGTTTCATCTCTATTTTTCCGATCAACTTTGCTAATTTCAGTGAGATTGTGCGCTATTTCTAGGCGACAGTATGGGTATCTAATCTAAAGGTTTTAGTCAGCCACCACGTTTGCTCACTTTATCTGGTTTGAAATTTGAAAGCAGTATTCTGTTAACTGTACCACGGGCATGAATGCTCGTACTTTTCACTGCCTCTAATAGATGTACTGAATTAAATAAAATATTAAAAAACGACAATACGATTCTTCCTTTCCATGCCTTTCAACACATTTTTGTATCGTTTGAGTTTTTTGGGCAATTTTTAAATTTCTGGCAGTATCCATTTTTGTTCGCTATCATAGGTTATTCGTTTTTTGCATTAGATTCCAATCAAATCGTTTGACTGTCATCACTAAGCTGATATAGTGATCATGAAAATTTAGTGGCGAACTCCAGTGATCCCTATATCTGAGAAGTTTTTTTAAATCCATAAGCTTTGATTTCTCTCAGAGTTATGACTTTAGGCTTTGTAGATGTTTTGTGGCAATATAGGTTCAAAAGATCGTCGGTGGCAAAAAGTTGAAAGTTTTCCTGGTGTAGGAGATTCCATATTTTTTACGCAGTTGCTTATTTCAGATTTTTCAACAAAGTTTCTTGCTTCTTCGGGTACTATATTTTTAGACCAGTATTTGATGCTTTTTTCAGATTATTCTTAATAATTGACAAAGCCGACAGAGTTATGCTTTCTTCTAGATCCGATTCGCTCTTTGATTGTTAAAGTCCTCCACTTCTTCCATCAGTTTGTTGTATGTCATATTCTTTAGTTTGAATGATAAAAATTCCATTTTGGTGATTTAAAAACAAAAACTACTTCAAGGGCAGTGGTAAATCATATCACAACACAAATTCATTTCATTCCAAAAAACTTCATAATCTACACGCTCCAATGGAATACATTTTCAATGGTTTCAAACTAAAATAATTTTTATTTACGTGTTAGTAATAAATTTTATGCACCTCACAAACGTATTTTAAACACTGTGACTCTAAATATTTAGAGCTGGTTCACGATTTAAACCATTTCTCGACAAAATATATAAATTTTGAAATGTTAAAATTTCCCGGTACAAGTTATGTACTTATTCCCGTAAAAGAATTAAAGTGTTTGTTTTTCAAAAATTTCTTAGGAGCAGAAACTATTTTGCCTCAGTGGTTTGTTATGGTCTTCTTTTACACCGATTGTAACTAAGTGGCTATTAAAATATTTTTGTAAATTAGTAGTGATCTTCAATATCTTATTTAGATGCCCACACTCTGATCAATGAAGGCTTATCATTTATAGTAATAGGCATCCCTAAAAATCACTGACAACCTTCTACAGTAATTTTCCAGGATCCCTATATGCCCTATAAAAGTTATACGCTCTCAATGTTAAATTTAAAATGTAAAAAAATTACTTTACCTCCGAAAATTCTGAAATTATTTTATTGATTCTTATGCAAATATTGCTCGTTCAACGAAAACTTCTTATCTGTTTGAGGAAATGTGTTTTTGCTTATTGTTTGAAACTTTGGATTAAGTGAACGTGAAGGTAATTATCGAACCGATAGCAGGAAGATATTTAGAAAGATTTCCGATTAGACATCAATCTCACCATACACCTTTTGATTCCATTAACCGTCGTCTTTCTGTAACGGTTTTTTTTACAAAGCCAGCTCCGTGTTGAACTGTTCATTTAGAAGAGCGCAGATTGTAAATTGTTGACGTTAATCCAACTATAAGTATTAGACGCGTCGCTTCTATAACACATATTTCTAAAAATGCTTGTCACCGAACACTTACTGAACAATTGTTGAAACGTTACCACATCCTGAAAATTCAAGAACTTCTATCAACGGATCTACTACTTAGACGATAATATTGCACATAGTTGATGAACAATTTAATTGAAAATCTTCAGATTGTTGCTCGAATTCTTTTTACGGACGAAACCTGTTTTGCCAGAGATGGCATTGCTAATTTTCATAATTGGGTAGATACTCCATAAGACAATACCTTGCAGCTTTCTAAGCGGTGAGGTAACGACGCTCCTATAGCTTGGATTCCCAGATCACCCGGTATCTTGAGTTTCTTTGTATAGGCTGTTGTCAAAGACAAAGTCTATTTATACTATGATAAGAATGTCGTCCGGGTTTCGACCGTCTCATAGTTGTTGTAACCAAAGTTACTAACGCTCGACTCTGATTAGGTTACGGTTGCTAAGGGGCGTGTTTTCGATAAATGTTTAATGACTCGGAACCAAAGAGGGGATGCTCGAAACCATGATCGCGGTTGAAGTTATTGGGGTGTTTGATGATTTCTATGCTCTCTCGGAATTTCCTGTTGAAAAAGAATGGAGATTTGGCAATCAACGAAACATTATCAAAATATATCTTGTGACCTGTAGTAAAATGATGTTCAGCAACCGCAGACTTTGAAATATACCTTTTCCTTATACAACGATCATGTTCTGAAATGCGAGTAATGACGAAACGACCGGTTTCACCAATGTAGACTAAAAAAGAACTAGGAATTTGGTATACACCTTGAGATGAAAATATAGGAAATTTGTCTTTGGGAGAATGTAAAATCTGAGAGATTTTGCCTGTCGAGTTGAATATGGGTTTAATACCATTCTTACCAAGAAGTTTCCCTATTTGATCTGTAACCTTGTGAATGTAGGGTAAAAGGCTAGTTTCGGATTGGATTCGGGAGTAGAAATGTCCTTAGGTAATCGAGTACGTGGATGTAGACTACGATTAATAACTCTATGAATATCTCGCTTCACATAACCATTGTTCACTAAGTTTCTAGTAAGATGACGGAGTTCTGAGTCTAGATTCTTAGGTTGGGAAATAAAAAAGGCACGATGAACCAAATATTCAATAACGGAACGTTTCTGTGCAGGATGATGATGAGACGCAGCATGAAGGTATCTGTCCGTATGGGTGGGTTTGCGATAAACAGAATGGCCCAGAAGTCCGTCGGGTTTACGAGTGACAAGAACGTCAAGAAATGGAAGAGAACCGTTACTTTCGATTTCTATAGTAAATTTGATATCTAAGTGTTGATTGTTAAGATGATTAAGAAATCTAGACAATTCAAGATGACCAGGAGACCAAACAATAAACGTGTCGTCAACATACCTAAACCACACTTTAGGTTTTAATATTGATGATTCCAAAGCAACCGTTTCAAAGGATTCTATAACAATGTTAGCTACAACAGGTGATAGAGGAGAACCCATAGCAGCACCAGAAACCTGTTCGTAAAACTTGTTATCAAATTGGAAGTAAGTAGAGGATAGACACTTATCAATAAGAGCAACCAAACTCAAATCCTTGCCATGTTGAAACAAAATCTGTTTAATGACAATAAGCGAATCCTTAATAGGAACTTTAGTAAAAAGTGAAGTAACATCAAAGCTCACGAGAAGATCTTGGGGTTTAAGTTTTATGGTTTCTAGACGTTGAATAAAATGTTTAGAGTTGAGGATGTAAGAAGAGGTTTTACCAGTAGACTCGCAAAAAATGTTGGACAAGAACTTGACTAGCTTGTAGGTAGGAGATTGGATAGTACTAATGATAGGTCGAAAAGGAATACCTTGTTTGTGAACTTTGGGAAGTCCGTATAGACAAGGTGGTTTAGAATCTGATGGGGTAAGTCGACGTTTAGTTTCAGGAGGTAGATTAGAAGGTTTGATGATTTGGCTGACGTCACGTTCAATCTTCGAGGTGGGGTTAGGAGTTAGAAGAGCGTAAGTTTCCTCAGACAAAATAGAATGGATTTTCGCAACATAATCAATTTGATTTAAAACTACAGTAGCGTTGCCTTTGTCGGCTGGCAAAAAATTAATATCAGGGTTCTTACGAAGACTTTTTAGAGCTGACTCTTCCGACTTAGAAATGTTGGATTTAGGAATTTTAGATGATTCATGGATTTTGCCGGTGTTAACACGAATGGGATCTAAGATGTGACGAGGAAGATGTCTTATAGAAGACTCAACAGCACATAAAATATCTTCTTTAGGAATACGTTTGGGAGCAACCGCAAAATTCAAATTCTTAGAGAGCACCAATTCCTGTTCTGGGGTGAGGACCAAACTGGATAAATTCACAACCGTCTTTAAGTTGTTAGTAGTGGATGAAACTTTACGATTCTTGGATTCCAATAATTGAAACTTTTTGAGATATCCTTCAGTCGTTAGTCGTAGAGTGGTATCAGACTGCTGGTAAGTAATGTTGTCGAAGAGATTCCAATCATCTGGTGATAGAGTGTTGACCAACTCAAGATTAAGATAAAAGAGTTGTTTCGAAATGGTGTCTAACTCTCGCCTAGTTTGCTTAATCCGTTCGCGTATCAACGCTAGACTAGCACAGCGTAGGATGTTTTTAGAAGAACGTGTCTGAATGTGGAACTTGATTCTGAGGAATGCAAGAATGATGTTGGGGTCACGACAGCGACTAAGAAAGGTTGAAGTGCACAAAAGTTTGACGAGTTTGTGACGAAGTTTGGAAAATACGGAGGTTTTAGAAGAAATATTCTCCCCGTAGAGATTGTTAATGTAATAGCGAAGACTTCCACGGCCGGAAGCTATGCTATGAAAGTGGGCGAAACTTCGGTTACAACAACAATGACACGGTCCAAACCCAGAAGACATTCTTATCATAGTATAGATTCCGGCCGACACTTTTTATTTATTCTGCAAATAAAATTTTTTTAGGAGTTTAAAACTGACACCACTGTTGAACGGATAGTTCTAGTGGTGCGATTTTTTTAGAAATTTTTATCAAATTTTGACCTATATTAAGATAGGCCTACTGTATAAAAATGAATAATTCAGAGGTAAAGCGGGTTTTACATTTTAAATTCAACTTTGAGAGCGTATAACTTTTTATGGGTCAGTTTTGTGATATTATTTCACGAGGGGAAAATGTCCTAATTTGGTTCTGTGAGATCACTGTAGAACGTTGTCTGTGATCTTCAGGGTGAATTTTGTATATTAGTAGTATCTTCAGGCTGTTCGTAGCACAAAAAACTACATAAAAACCACCGGCTTCTCGATTAGGTCATTTAGTCAATGACTCCAAAATACTAAAAATTGTTTTATTAATAATTTACAATTGCAAATATGTAAAGTTTTATTTTTCGATTCTAAAAATAGATAAATTGTCTTGAAATATAAATCTTTTATTAAGTAACAATGCGTTTTTTGAGTTTTAATATTTAAATGACCCTCTTGCATCACTGACTACTGATGACGCCACTGATAAAAATCACAAAGTTCTACCCGTTACACTAAAATATGTTTTGAGCAAAAAACTTGATTAAAACATTAAGGTTTTTACAAATCACCATAACTAAAGAGCGGATAGTAAGACAAGAAAAAATACCAAAAAAGGTGACATAAAAGGCATATTAAACCTGCCAAATATCTATTAAAATTTACAGTTTATTTTTTTGTTTTACAATGTTTATTAAGTGCTGCTATTTTCCCAAGCACAAATCAAATGTTTTTTTAATATTTTGACCAAGAAGCTGTTGTCTTTTATCATTTAAAATATTTTTATAGAAGGAAAAAGTTATTTCGATATCACAAGATGTTAGTGGAGCAAATTTTAATGCCGATGTTTCTGTTATTGTTAAAGATATTTTCTGTTGATGCTTCATGACCTCCCCTTTTTGAATTTCAGTCAATTGTTTAATTAGATCAAAGGAAGGGTTTTTTGATGTGGCGGAAACCAATTTTTGAATAATTTTTCTTCCTATAGTCCCTGGACATGCTCTTATAATTGCTCTTATTCTGTCGAATGTAGCGAAAGATTCGGTCATTGCGGTTTCGCTTTTTTCTAGCTTCTTTAATTCGCCAGGAATGCCGGAAAAGTGTGTTTTTATAAAAACTAGTCCTCTCTTAACAGCTTCTTCATTAAAAGCTTTTTGAGATTTAGCAATTGCTGCAGAGGCCGTCTCGTCAAATAATTCAACCACCTGAAGTAAGACAATTCAATTATTGTATAAGAATATGTGAGATTATACTATGAACTGTACCTCTTTAATTTTTTCAAATTGTGTGGCATAAAAAATACAAGCAGATAACCAAGTTCCTGATCTTGTTATGATAGATTCCGGTCGAAGTTTAACATCGGAAGTTTTTCTTTATAGGCCCTTACCCAATCATGAAAAAAAAACTTACGTAAATAATCATCGAAAAAATTTGCAACTGTTTTGTGATTGGTCTGTGGAATTTCTTTGGATGCTAGCAAATGAGCTTTTCCTGGTTCTAGTTCAGACAATTTACCAACTACAAAATTTGCTATATATCGACCTCTGCAATCAGTTGTTTCATCAACCGAAGTCCAAATGTGATAGTCCCCATTGTCATTCCTTATTGTCTGTACTTTCTATAAAATGTAAACCAGCATTTTGAAAACTATTAATACTTTAATTAAACTGCTTACCGATTGGTAACATATGTCTAAATAATTTTTTCTCAAATTTGATTCATCTGGAACAACTTGTTCGGTGTACTTTTTAAGGAAATTGCGAAAATTGATATTATCAAGTTTTTTAAGAGGAATTTGAGCTGACACCAATGCTTCGCACAAATCTAGAGCAAAAGCTGTTTTTGATGGGCTAGGTTTATTCTGTTGATCTTCTATAACTGTTTTAACAATGGTTGTTTCATAGTTTTTTTAATATTTTAAAAGCATTTAAATTAAGATAATACAAACTTACTGATTTTGAACAAACTTGACAACAAAGGTTTTCCCCGTCGGTTGTTAAATTATTGTTAAATTTACTCCACTTGTAATTATTTTCAAGTTTTGATTGTTTATTAGGTGGCATTGTTTAAAACTTACTCACAGCACAACAGCAATAGACTATCACAGTGTGACAATATCACAGGCATTTATAACAAACAAATAATATTTTAGTCATGTGTTTCAGTCATTAAAGGAATCCCACCAGACAGAATTAAAATTATTTATATTTGTTTGCTTTACTTAGGTACTGAATAGACCTATAAAATATCATTCATTCCGAAATCCTTCCGGTTTTGTAAATAGTGTTCTGTTAAGCCTGTCATTGTACATAATCCTAGTATAAATTCTTACAATAGTTCTTTTCTGGAAACCATTGTTTAACAAAACATGAAAATCTCTGTTGTTGTTTATAGGTTCGTGGTAAGACCTTTTGAGCAAAAAATGTTAATTATATTATTGTACGTAATTTAAGTAAACTTCTGTAATGCGTTATTGTCATCTACCTATTAAAACACTGTTTACACAAACTTTTCAAAATTTATATGTAAAAAGCCAATATAAAATAATACTCTTTAAAAAGACAAAAAGGTAAAATAGGCAGGCTCCAGGCATTTGCCTGACTCCGCTCTTTAATCCATAACAAATAACACAATGTTAAATTGTGGAGAAAATCCTTAGCTAATTAAAACAGTAAACTTTCTGAAGCTTAAGTTTCATTTTAAATTATCTAATCTGAAAAAATTACATAAATGATAAGATATACAAATTTGGTAATTTTCAAGATCATATTGCTTATGTTAAAAGTATTTTTCTATGATTACGAGTTTGTGAAACGGAGGTTTAGTTTCTTTTAGTTGTTACGTAGTAATCAATTACTTTTATGTTTACCTCTAATTTTCATAAGTAAAATTTGAACAGTAATTGTATAAAAACACTAATTCACAGTGAAGTAGGTAAATTGTGCATATACATATATAGTTTACTAAATTGTTAACAACATTCTTCTCCACATGCTTGTCTTATCACGCCTACAAACATTATATCTACTTTTTGCACTGTTAGAAAAAACAACAAATGCGCATTCGTTTCGTTATGTCGAATGTTTGAATACGTTTACGTTGACCTATTTAGATAGTGCATAAGTTGTACCTACTTTGGTAAATGTATCGTAGTTTGTAGTACACATTAAAAATACAATCAGAATTTAAAATTTACTGAAAGATGTTCCTATTGAACGTTGTGTCGAAAACGGAAATGTGTGACTCGTTTTGCTTCTTACAATTCTTATCTCGCATAGATTAACTTACCATAAAATTGGGTTAGTTCATAAAATAAGCTTCGATTTGATAATGTGCATACACATCTGCAATTGCCTGATTAGCTGTGTTACTTTTTTTTATTTTCTCCTTTTTCATAAAAATTCATTGTCCAAAAGCACCGAGCTAAGAAAAATCGGGATTTCCACAAAAAGCTTTTCTTGTGACGATTCTTGTGATAATTGAATTTGTCTCATGTTTTTAAAAAATTTCTTCATATTGGCTAAAAATCAAAATCTTTTCTTCTATTTGAAAATTTTCTCTCTAATATGCAAGGACAAATTACATAGTTAAAACACAGTTGGATGCACTGAAGAAATTTTAATGATAAAAAAATTTGTTTTTGTTACATTTTCACTCACCAAGAAACTTTTCTTAGTGTTCGTTTTTTTTTGAAATTTTAAAGTCAAAGACAAAAAAGAAATTTTCAGTTTCTACGCTAAAGTATACTCGTTTAAATAAGCAATGAAGCAGTTAACAAAAGTTAATTAAGACCATTGTTTAAGTTTTCCCAACTTATTTTTATACAACGAAAAATATACAGAAAACCACTGTTACCACCACAAGATAACTTTAATGTCTGTCTTAATTGCTTTTCTTTGAATTGTCATCAATGTCACAAACATAAAAACATTGTTACGTTATGCAATATGATTTAATATCAATAATTGTAGTTTCAAAATTATATGTATACAAAAGTAATGGGTTTCTTGCAGTATATTAAAGAAAAAAACTTATATTGCGTAACATTTTAAAATTATATGGCACGTGTGCACTTAATTTTAATTAATGTTAGTACATGCAAATTTTATTATATAATTATTCAAAAAGAAGCAAATTGTAATTATGGTGATTACTGAAAAAAGCATGTCTTTACGACTATTAGCTCACTTAATTAATTACGGCGACGCACAATTTGTATGTTTTGTGTTCTTACAGATGCATTGCTTAATTCATGTTTAAATATTACGTGAAAGTTTTTGATGTAACGTTATAGTTAAAAAATGATGTTACTTTAGAATATCAACATAAACATGTTTCTTTAATTTCACTTTTGTTATAAGTTATGTATGTTATAAAACTATTTGTCTTTTAATTATGTATAATTCATAGTGATATCTTATTCTTATATATAAGAGCTTGAGTATAATGTATATTGGACAGGTCCTCTGAATCAGGATAACTGCGGTAATAAATCAGTTAATAGTAGAAAGACGTTTTTAAATACAATTTGTACTTTTAATGGCAATATTCTAATTTATCATTTTTTTCACGAAAATGGCTGCATCGTTGTCAGAGTTTTAGAACATATGGAATGAAACAGTGGAAATCCACTCTTTGTATATCTGTCTATATATCTGTCATTTATGACTAAAGAGCGGATAGTAATGCAAGAAAAAATACCAAAAAAAGGTGGCATAAAAGACATATTAAACCTGCCAAAAAGGCACAAATATCTATTAAAATTTACAGTTTATTTTTTTGTTTTACAATGTGCTATTATTTTCCCAAGCACAAATCAAATATGTTTCAATATTTTGACCAAGAAGCTGTTGCCTTTTATCATTTAAAATATTTTTATACAAGGAAAAAGTTCTTTCGACATCATAAGATGTTAGTGGAGCAAATTTTAATGCCGATGTTTCTGTTATTGTTAAAGATATTTTCTGTTGATGCTTCATGACCTCTGTTTGGGCTTCGTTAAAGTTTAATCGGAGTGGACTGTATTTTGAAAGATTTGAAATTACCAGGCCTTCAAAAAGGAAGACCCTACAAAGCACTGGACCGCGACCCGTTCGGAAGTAAAAAACCACTATTTACAATACAACTAATTTAATTTCCACATGATAGCATTATCTACAATAAAGGTACAAATTGGCGGGAAGGAGCCAACGCGCTCCGGCCCTTAACGTATAACGCGTATTTTGCAAGTGTTGTTCAACAACAACAATCCTTCATGCGAAAGAAACTCCTGCGACGCAAGATCGTGGTGCGCAATTGCTTCTTACCGCGCTTTACATGTTTAAATACAAGTGAGCTTAAGGCTCCGAAACACCGCCCCCTTTGGAACAACTGAGGGTGTTTCAACATTCCCCAAAAAAAAAACATTGACTAAGCTGGTTAAATATACTTAAGAACAAGCAACGTTTAAACTTCACTACCCGAAGGCAAAACACGCACTCGACGCACTGACCGTTTTATAATATTTTTATTTACCAGGCGAAACGACACTAAACGCACGATATCGTCAGTATTGCTGTGGAGCTCCGTAACGCGTCCCAACAACCATTTTTGAGGAGGCAATCCATCTTCTTGAATGAGAACCACCGAATCAATTTTAATCGGTGGGCTTCGATGCTGAAACCACTTTGTTAAGCGCTGCAACTCTGCAACCACTTCTCGACTCCAACGTTTCCAAAAGTGAGCGGCCAATTGTTGGGCTCGTTGATAAGCTGACAACCTATTCTCGGCAACGTCTGTCAGGTCAGGGCTAGGCGTGGAATCCAAGGGACGCCCAATTAAAAAATGACCAGGAGTTAAAGGTTGCAGGTCATTTGGATCGGTGGATAGATATGATAAAGGACGTGAATTTAATACGGCCTCTATTAAGGTTACCGTAGCATAGAAATCTTCAAATATAAGTTTTGAGTCTCCTAGAATACGTTTCAAATGTCCCTTTACGGACTTTACCCCACTCTCCCAAATGCCTCCTTCATGAGGAGAACGATGGTTAATAAATTCCCATTTTATTGAACGCGAACTCAGATAATCACATACAGTTTCTTTAAACTCTGTGTTCTTAAATAATTTTTGAAATTCGTCAAGACTATTTTTTGTTCCACGAAAATATGCAGCATTATCACTAGTGATAGCATACGGTAACCTCCTACGAGCAATAAATCGCTTCAAGCAATTGAGGAACACTTCCGTAGTACAGGAAGTCATTAATTCTAAATGCATGGCTTTGGTCGTCAAGCAGACGAAAATCCAAAATAACTTTTAATTAAACGCGCTCCTCTCGTGCGTTTATCCTTTATTAGGATGGGACCAGCTAAGTCTGTTCCAACGCTATGAAAGGGATGAGCATTCGCTTGCCAACGTTTGGTAGGGAGATCAGTCATAATTGGGTGTGTAACTCGCGGTTTTGCCTTGAAACAAGTAACGCAGATTCTAACAAATTTTTTTGTGATATCCCGGCCTGATACGGGCCAAAACTTCTCCCTAATAACCGCGAGCAACTGCTGAGGGCCACAATGTAAAAATTGACGGTGGTATTTATCAATTACTAATGTAGTAAAATTATGAATTTTTGGAAGGAGTAAGGGGTGCCTTTTATCATAAGCAAATGGCGAATTTTTTATCTTACCCCCCACCCTTATGCAGCCACTTTCATCAATAAACGGACGCAAGGCCTGAAAATGAGTGTTTTTAATAGGTTTTGCCGTTTGCAGTAAATCAATTTCGTTGGCAAATGTATCGTTTTGGCATAATTTGGTTAAAACAAGGGAAGACCTGCTGAGCTCTTCAACCGATAAACTACCTGTCTTACGCAATGTTTTATTACCCTTTAGGTTATTGATGAACCGAAGAACATATACAAAGCAACGAAAAAGCCTTGAATACGACGAAAACTTGTCAAAAATGAATGCACTAAATGGTTCCTTGATTTCGTTATATAAGTTTACTTCCTTTACATGTGCCTTTGTTTCACAATCGTCTAAAGTATTAATTTGAACGTTCGACTCCGTCCATTCGTCAGCACTTAATGACAGGAATTTCGGACCATGATACCAAACCGAATTGTTATTCAACACTGCTAAACTAGCTCCCCGAAATGAGGTCGGCGCGATTATCCTCGCTTTTAACATGTCGTCAATTTACCGCCTTCGAAAGTTCTTGTATGACTGCGATGCGGTTCGCCACAAACACCTTATATTTATTGGGACTAGAATTTATCCAATGTAAAACGATAGAAGAATCCGTCCACAAAAAAACTGCATGGAACTGAAGTTTCAATTATTTTATTGGTGAGCTCAGACAGCATTACCGCCGCACACAACTCAAGTCGTGGAATAGTTGTTGTGTGCAATGGTGCTACTCGGGATTTTGCAGTAAGCAAATTTGATACGATTGTATCGTCACTTAAAATGCAGCGAATATAAAAACAAACCCCATATGCATAAGAGCTACTATCTCAATTCTTCCTTTAATTCTAACCAGAGGTCAGATATTTCTTTTGGAACTGGAACGTCCCAGTCCAATTGAAGTTGCCAAGTTTTTTGAATAATCAACTTTCCTCTAATAACTAATGGCGAAACTAAGCCTAATGGGTCAAACAATGTCGAAATTTCTGATAAGATGCTTCTCTTGCTAACGATCGATGCGTCTTTAGGAGTGAATTCAAAAAACAAGGAGTCAGTTACCGAATCCCAGTGTAACCTCAACGCTCTCGAGTTCGTTAGTTCCCCTAGAGGAATGGTGGTTTTTGTTCGAGTCTGTTACCGGGATGCGAAACTTCTAGTTTGTTTGAGACGAATTTTCGAATTAAAAACCCTGCCGAAATAAGTATTGACGACACTTTCTCTTTTATTTCGCGAGCACGTTCTGCTGAGTCGCAAGAGTAAAGAAAATCGTCCATGTAAAAATTTGCCTTAATGGCCGCGCACGCTTCTCGAAATTGTTTAATGTTTTCGTCAGCAAGGTACTGAAGAACTCGAGTGGCTAAATAGCTGGCCGCACTCGTCCCATATGTGATTGTATTCAACCTGAAAACGTCAAATTGTTGTGGGTTATCTCGCCAGAGAATATGTTGGAAATATCGATCCCTAAGCTTTACATTATTCATTCTGTACAATTTTGCTATATCGCCACAAATCGCGACATCGTACAAACGAAATCTAATTAAAACATCGTAAAGATTGTCCTGAACTGGTGGACCTACTATTTGAGTATCGTTGAGAGCAACTCCCGACGACGTCTTAGCACTTGCATCAAAAACGACGCGTAACCTAGTTGTTAAAGATGAGGCCTTGACAACAGCGTGATGCGGTAAATATTGAGGAAGGATTTCGTTGGCAACGACGGGCCCATCCTTGGTCGGAATTGTCCCTGATAAGATGAGTTCAATATCCGCATTTGAAATTTTAGTCATGTGACCTAACCTTTCGTGTTCTTTGATACATATAGTGTAATCTCGGAATAAAGCTGGGTCTTTGACAAACCACACTATAACTTTTTTGGAATATTGCTTTTTGAAATTAATAACCCAGTTTGGGTTCTCTTTTACTCAATATGTGCAGTTCTAAGATGAAAGAACAAACTGAAACACGCTGTATATGATATCTTAGAAATATCTTATCTTACAATCTCTTAACTCAATACGTTTGAAACTGAAATCAAGAGGAGCTTTGCCTACTCGTTGAATAAAATAAAATATCTATTTTCTGTAACTTCTTTTGGAATTCTCAGTGGTAAGGTTTGTTACCAACTGAAACAACCTGAACATTTCTAAGCTTCACAAATTTTAAAACAGAAAGAATTACTTTGATTGTATCTTAATAAATTCAATATTGAATTAATCTACAGCCTATTACGATCTTGGCTCATTCTACTACTCGGTTAAAAAAAATTATGGTCAACAATTTAAATGTTACCAGTTTAAGAAACCGGAAGAAAATGAATTGTGTATAAGTAATGAAGTATGTAGGATGCTGTGTAACCGCTCTCGAACTCGAGCGAACTTAATATTTTCATATTTATTTATAGTCAAGGTCAAGGTGTCAACATTTTTTTTTGTAGAATTTTAACTTATTTTTATTTTTGAACTGACGTATTATGATATGAATTATTGATGCGTCATGAATAATCAATATGCAATAGTGTTGCAAAATTTTGCTGTTTGTTTTAGGGAATTATTTACGCATTTTAAAAATAATTTAACCGTGAATACTTTGATCTACGTCAACCAACTCGGAAGTTAGCCAACTAATCAATAATTCTACGATTCAATTTTACCAAAAAGCTTCCGTTTCGTTTTGAATAACTTGATTTTCTTAAAGGTAACAATTTCAAAAAAGCTGTTTCCTTTCTTTACAAAATATTGGAGATACGTAGAAAAAGGTTTTATTTTTAAGTTCGTAGAAATGACGTATCTATGGAATACTGTATTATCTACTAATCTATATACAAGGCCGCGCAGAATTGCACTTATGAAAACGGTGTTGAATAGCAAATTAAAAAAAATATTAATGTACGGTTTTAGAATCAAATTATATATTCGAAGTTCAAGTTAGGGCATCCTAAAGTACATAGCGCTCGTGTTGCCCAATAGGACGGTACGGCCATGTCTATATAGTGATGCAGAAATTGTGAAGAAAAGAGTGCATCGATTATGTGCAGAGCATCGTCTTAGAGCATCGAAGAAATATATAAATACTTAGATCTAGCGATTTGACGAATTGACGCTATACCATAAATCATCAATCATCATCATCGTCGACTAATAGTGCAACTTTCAGAAACCAAAAGCTGGTGATACACTGAAATCACTGTGTGATACGCTTGCCTTTTTGAAATAGTTGAATTATTGATAACCAGTTATATAGAAATTTCCGTTTTGAACGTCCTTCGACGTTGTCCGATTGCTAGGATCCACTCCTTTCTATTTGCTCATCGTCCTTCTAAGTTTCGGGCGCTCATTGCTTTTCTGATTCCTTCACTCCGCCAGGGCGGCGTTGTCTTGGTACCCAATGCAGCATTTTTTTGTGAGTATTATCTGCTATGCGTTGAACATGACCATACCAGGCCAATTGTTTTCTCTATGTCCGTTGTTATTGTGCCTTTAACGCCTATTTGTTGTCGAATTATTTCATTTTCAATTTTCTCGTCTTGATGTCCTTGCTGATCTTTGTAATGCATTTAGTTCAGTAGTCTCCACTTTCTTTCGGTTCCTGTCTTTCTACTCCGTAAAGTAGGCTACTTTTAATTATGACATTGTAGATGTTAATATTTAGTTTTGATTCATAGCGGTTTACTCCATAATACACTATTGGGGCGTGCTTCAATTATTTTAGAGTTTATTTCTGTTTCGTCTATACCGTTTGTGTCCAACGTTACTCCTAAGTACTTATATTCCTGGCATACTGTTTTATCTAGGTTCATTCCAAGTTTAAAGTTTCTTTTAATTTTCTCGTCATATATTCGAGATCGTATTTGTCGTTTGCAATAACCGTCTGGTCATCTGCAAATCGTAGTGTATATAGGTGGGTATTGTCTATTTCTATTCCCATCTCCGCACACTTTTTTTCCATTGATGTAATGCGTTCTTGATGTATATTTTAAACAATATCGGTGACACGCAGCATCTTCTTATTATTGATTACATTGAAAGATCTAGGAGTACAGTGTTTATCAACTACTTTCCCCTTTTTCCAAAATTTGTCTTTAATCAGTACATTATCGTCTGGTTTTAAATTTTGAGTGAAATTGTTCGCAATTTTGTCGTTATTACGTTTGAGATATTCCTGCTTAGCTACAAGTTTATTATGAGCATTTTTAGGAATTACCGGCTTTAACAGTTCGTTGGGAATTGGAAGTTTAGTTTTAGTTAGTCTATTCATTAACATTTGGGTCGGCGATATACCAATACCCGAAACAGGAGTATTCATAAATTTCAGCAATGCCAGATAGATATCAGTATTACTATGAGAACATTTCTTAAACATTTGCTTAGCAGTTTGAACCGCTCGTTCCGCCTGGCCATTACTACGTGGATATTTAGGAGAACTCCTACCAAAATGTAAAATTCCAATCTTTGCATTCATACGATGAAAATGGCATATTATCACAAATAACCATCTTTGGAATACCAAATATTGAAAACAGTATTTTGAGATGTGTAATGATCTCAGATGAAGTTTTGTTTTTTAATAAAATTATCTCAAGCCATTTAGAAAAATAATCCTGTACAATGAGATAGCTATTTCCAGCATAGTCCATTATATCGCAAGCTACTTTATAAAAAGGTATATTTGGTATTTCATGAGGAATTAATACATCATTTTGTTTGGAGATTTGGTAACGCTCACAAACATAACAGTTTGAAATCATATTTTGAATATCACTCGACATGCCAGGCCAAAACACAATTTGTCTAGCACGTTGCTTTGTCTTAACTATACCAAAATGAGGTTTGTGTAAAAGACGTAAAATATAGGATCGGAGTTTATCTGGAACTACTAAACGATGATTTAAAAATAGCAAACTATCTTCAAGAGAAAGTTCTGCTTGGAATTTATAGAAATAATTGATTGAGCCGTACATGCGTTGTCAGTTTTTTGAGCAACTATTAAAAATGTATAACATCACTTTTGACAAGACTGGATCATTGGCTGTAGCATGTTGAAACTCCAACCTCTTAGCATCTGATATATTTAGATTTTTACTTAAAGTATAAACAGATTCTGAGATCCAATGGTCATCGCCTTCACTCTCTTGCTCATTCAAATAAGATCGCGAAAGCAAGTCAGTAATAAACATATATTTTCCCGGTACATAGTTTAATCCTAAGTTATATTTAAGTAGCTTTATTCTCATTCTTTGTAGGCCTGATGAAGCTATGTCACCAACCTTTTTTTTGATTAATGTAACCAAAGGTTTATGATCCGTGCTGACATTTACCTCACGACCATAAATGAAATTATGGAACTTTTTTACAGAAAAAACAATGGCCAGAAGCTCTTTCTCTATTTGCGAATAATTCTGCTCACTAGCAGTTAAACTACGTGAAGCAAATGAGATTGGTCTGTTGTCTTGAAGAAGACAGCAACCAAGACCATCTTTCGAAGCATCGGCTTGTATGGTTATAGATTTAGATGCGTCAAAGTTAGCTAACACTGGAGCATTTGAAATTATGTTTTTAATTTTATCTAACACAACTGAGTGTGCAGGTAACTATTTAAACTCGACTTTAGATTTTAATTATTCGCGTAATGGGGCAGTTATCTCAGCTAGGTTTGGTATAAACTGTCGCAAAAAATGTATCATCCCTAAAATACTTTGCAACTCTTTTAAATTTTGAGGGTATTTTATTCGCCTAATTGCTGCAATTATATTAGCGTCAATTGACATTCCATCTGCTGAAAAGACATGACCACAATAATTAACAGTGTTCCTTAAACTGAACTTTGTTAGGATTAAATTTAACTCCGTTTACAATAGCTCTTTTCATAACAGCATTTAAAATTTGATCATGTTCCTCAGAAGAATATCCAGCGATCAACAGGCCATCAATGTACACTTGCACACCCTTAAGGTCTCCAAAATGTTTCTGATTTACTGCTTGAAAATATTCTGGTGCCATATTTAGCCCAAAAGGCATAAGATTAAATTTATAACAGCCAAAGCGTGTGGCAAATGCACAAAGATTACTAGATTTTTCAGTAAGCTCTACCTGCCAGAAACCTTTCTTTAAGTCAAGGACTGTAAAAAACTTTTTTCCTTTAAGTTTTTCAATTATATCTTCCAGGGTGGGAATGAGTACAAATGCAGGTCTTCTAATTTCTAAATTTAAATCACGTGGATCCAAGCATAATCTTAATGCTCCATTCTTTTTTTCAACTATGACAATGTTATCAAGGTTTCCTTCAATTTGTCGCGAACAGCAAAAGGTATCCTTCTTGGCGGATCAACAACCGGCACGATCTTATCATTTACTTGAATTTCACACTTATCCCTAAACTTACCCAGACCTTCAAATAATTCTGAATTGTTCTTAATGAATTCATCCTTAGTACTAAACTTAACCAAGTCATCAACATTTTTCTTGCGTACAACGAGCCTTAACTTTGAACATGATTCAAGACCTAATAAAGAAGAAACAACTTTATCCACAATTATAAAATTATCGATAAATTCAAGTTCGTTGCATTGCACTTTAAGTGGAACGACACCTAGGGGTTTTAAAACACTACCACCAAATGCCTCCAACATTATTTGTGTATCTCGTAGCTGCGACTCGGAAAAGCCAACTTTACTCAGCATTTTACGTGATAGTACGTTTACATCAGCACCTGTGTCTAATTTAAATTTAATAGGCACACGATTATCACCAATATTTACAGTTTGAAACCACGAGTTAATCGATAGTACTTTGTTGTTCCGATTACTTACTCCAATGATGTTGATGGCAAAGTCAGATTCGTCAGAATTTTCTACCTTGGCTGATCCTGTCCCTGAAGCACTTTCACATTCTTTACCTTACACGAAATTGCAAAATGATTTAATTGTCTACATTTACGGCACTTTTTCCCAAAAGCAGGACATTCACGAACTCCATGCAAAGTTTGACATCTTCTGCATTGAAATTTTTCACCAAATTGCCTCTCATTTTTCAGTAATTTCTTACCAGCACCACCAGATTTTGGAACTGACTTCTCCTTGATAGCCTCAACTTCAGCTGGGATCCTTGCAAATTTTTAGCCTGTGATTTGGAAATTTCAGCAGCTTGGCATAAATTTACAGCTTTTGACAGGTCAAGATCTTCCACACGTAACAATCTTTCTTGTATGGCCTTGTCAAAAATTCCTAAAACAATTCTATCACGAATCATCTCTTCACATAAAGCATCAAATTCGCAGGGCTTCAACAATTTCTTGATATCCGTTAAGAACTGATCAAAACCTTCAGCTTCCTGTTGAACTCGACTATAAAATTTGAAACGCTCAAAGACAATATTTTTCTTGTGGCTGCAGTGATTCTCAAACGCTTTCAGTACACTCTGAAACGACACATCATCCTTCCCACATTTGTCGGATGCCGTAAAGGTAAATTTCGAAGTTTTGTTTAAATTTGCGCCAGTTCTCACTTAAATTTCCTTGCAGTGACAAATTTGCTGGGGGTTTAAATTCCATTTCCGCGTGGTTTTCTTTTTTATTGCCACCTGGGACAAAACTTTTTTATGTTAAGTAGGTACAACACTAAACTTTTTTTTGTGTTATAATGTAACTTAACTTATATTTCTTAAAACTTTGTAAAAACACTCATAAATAGGCCAACGCCTCGACTGCGCCATGTTGTGTCTTCTCAATAATAAGACATAAATAATTTAAAAAGATTTTTAATTAATTCAGAATATTGACATTTCGTAACTCATAAAAACCGGCACACACTGTTGCCAACTCAGGCATCTGTGTCACTACTTATTAGCTTTTTTATAAATTCCTAGGATTTTGAACATTTTTTTTCGCCAGTATATGTGTCTTATTGCCCTATGTTCTGTCCTTATGCTCCACTATTATTCTTCTTGTTTGTCGTTTGATGTTTTTATACTCTTCCTTGTCTTCTTCTTTTTGCGACATTTCCGATAAGCTTGTTTTCGCCTCTTGACGTATTGTTCAATTTCTTCGTTTCATCAGATTTTACTGCTGTACTTTCTTCCAACTTTTATTTGCTAGCGCTTCTTTTGCTGCTGCGTGCAAACTATCTATGATGTTATTGTATAGTTCTGGGAATGTAGTGTTAATGTGGTCTGTTAATTTGTCGTCAAGTCGTTTTTGATATACATTTTTCGTGCTGTCATTTATGAATCTATGTAAGTTGTATTTAGAATATTTTGCAGTGCTTTTCTCATATGGTACTTCATCTTTGTTAGTGTTCTTGTAAGCTGAAAATAATGTTTTGTTTTTACCAGAGAATGATCTGATCCACAACCATTTGTTATTCTTAGATCGTTGCATTCACATAAATCTATTAAGCGTTCACCGTTGTTGTTTCTCTGTATGGCCCAATCACTGCATTTCTTTTTTTTCCGGTTCTCGCATTAAAATCTCTCAGCAAAATTATGTCTCTTGTGTTATCCACTTCACTTTAGCGTCGTTCAACTTTTCATAGACGATGTCTTTAATTAAAATATCATCGTCTGAGGGGACATAGATGCCAAATAAGCTTACATTTTTTTCCATATATTTGCCTTCACTATGCTGTCATTGATAGCTTCCCAGTTTGTTTTTTTCCGCTTAAACGCTGAACTCTTAAACTTACTTTCCTTGAGTACTCCACTGTATAAATGAATATGGTAGTTTCCTATTTGTTCCACACCCGAACGTTTCCTTTTTGTTTCCGTTAGTGATATGAAGTTGACTGTTAGCTGCCGTAGTTCTGTTATTATTTTTGACATCTTTCCTTTGCATCTCTGCACATTATACGTTCCGAAACTCATCTGTTTTCGCAGTCTTTGTCAACTTTTTTTAGATGCGATCAGGGGGCTGGCCTACTGCTACAGCCCCGCTTCTACATCCGGGCATGGGACCGGCAACAGTATCCTCGGCTATTCAATCCACTTAGGGCAACTGCAGGCGTAGTAGTTTTGATTACCATTTATACAGATAAACTGAAAAAGAGAGTGCTGGAAAGATAGTTCACTCAAAATACCAATGAATGGTTTAATTAATCTTGGGGGTTGGGGCACGACAATTTTTAATTTGTCTCACCATTAAATGAAACTCGGGGCAGTGAGTTGGTTCCAAGCGCGTGAATTACTACTTCTTGGGTTTTTCAGGGGGGCAGCAGAATTCCACCCCTTGCGACGGTGCTGGTAGTCACCATTACATGATAATTTAAAATGAAAAAACTCAACATAAAAATGCTTATAAAAAAATATTTGCTAGCAAGCGTAAAAATTTCTTCGGAAAGCAGCATGTTGATTTTTTAATTATCAATTCTTTATTTGCCAAGTGTACTTTGACAAATGGACTTTTTTCGGACGGTTTTATGTTTTTTCTCGCCAATTGGTCGGAATAATCTTTAATGTTCAGATCTTCGAAATTAACTATTTTTATCTCGTTTTCCATTATTTTGAGAGTATCATTTTTTAAAATCTCTTTTTCCAAGCTTTGGTTCTCACTGTCGCTTTTTTTATATTCTGTTTCTGAAATCTCGTCATTTTCTTCTAAATTTCCTCCGAAATTTTCACCGAGCTATCTTCATTGAAATTGGTGTCAACCGAGATGTCAACATTATATGCAGAATTTTTTGGAATATTCATGTCTAATTGTTTCACATCAGTGAAAGCTTTATCAAGCGCTTTGTTCTCAACTTTTTTTACATCGATTTTCTCTATTTGTGTCTATGTGATTAGGTTGTAGTTTGTACTACAACTATTTTTCTTTATTTCCCTCGGAAAAGTAAATTGGTTCTGCAAATCATTCACAACTGAATGCACAAATGAAATTCTCTCAATACGGTTGATGAACTACATTATGCTGAAATTTACGATAGTGGATTAAGTTGAAGTCAAAGAGCGAGCAGCTCTAGAAAGGCTTTCACATTGTTGACTGCTCCATAACCATGGACAAAACATATCAGAAGTTAATATTTGGTCACTGCTGTTTAAAGATTCCTTGAACATCTCTATTAGTTTCAAGAGCATATGGCCGTTTAGTTCAATACATGTATACATATTTAGGGTAATAAAGTTATGAGTTAACGAATAATCGTTTTGTTTCTTTATGTATTCACGCCAAAATCTAAGGAAGAAAATACTGTACCATATTTTCCAAACGCGGCTTTCTAAAGTTTCCTTTTTATTTATAAGCGAATCGATTAAATAATTCATTATTCTTAAGTACTGGCACGCAGCATCACTTTTTTCTACTTGTTTTAAAAGTGAAATAACTTTTGGTTGCGCCATTTTCCTTGCGCTCTCATAATTCATTTTATCTTCCGCATCGAGGTCAGATTTGACTAGTCCATGTCGGTCCTTGGAGAATTTAGCGATTAGCATTATCAAATGATCAACTGTCGCTTTAAAGTTCCCCATTGGTAACAATATATTTTTTTTAGTAGGCGAGTTTTCAGTCTAGCAATTATATGCGTCGGATCTTGCATAAAACAAATGTCACTTTTTGTGTTGATAAGGCGATACCAAGGCAGCTTTTTGAATTGGATTAAGAAATCCCGTATTTATTTTCATGGCCTTCAATAGCCTAGTGTCTCCGTTAGATCCAACTCCTAGAATTTTTATGCCAAACTTTGATGCTTCATGTAATATAGTTTTCCATCGCATAATCACGTCTTGATTTGTGAATCTATTGTCTGTGCCAAAAGTCATGACAAAAAAGGCTGGTGCTTTAGGGTTGGGCCATTACAACATAAGCATAAGCATAAGCCCTTGGAGCTGTTTCGAAATATCGTTCAATATCTGCGGCCGAATTCGCTGTATAAGCAGTATTTTTTGGCATTCCGTTTTCCATTGACAAAGCAAATCCCATCAGTCTATTAGTTTTAGGGCAATATTGAATTTTTGGTGTGATTCTTGTCCCATCTTCTGATAACCAAACAACTTTTGGCAGTTTTCTCTCTTCAAGGAAGTTATTGAGTTCTTCAAAATTTAAAGCTCCTTCTTCGGTTGAAATGGTTGTTTTACTTTTAAATCTGTAGAGCGCTGAGAGTGACGGTAATATATTTATCGTTCGCATGTAAAGTCTTATATAAGAACTTCCCACCACAGTAAAACAAATATAATGAAAACTTTTTCAGTTCATCAAAATTATTTTTTTTTATCACTATTTCGACAAGCCACCTCAACTAAGTGACTTAAGAGCGTATTTGGACTTCCACTCGCTGATGGGGTTAAAGCCGAGGTCGAGGGTAACACGTCATGGATTATTGTCGTCAGTTCAGGGTTATTATTTATGACTGCTTCAACTTGGCTAATTATAGGCAAGAATGAAGTAATTTTTAATTGATTGGTATCTCTTGTTCCTTCTTCCTTCTTTTTCTTTCAGCCCAACTGTATTTTACTGTTTTCAATTTAGTTTGCTGGGGAATTCTTGGCTCACTAGTCAATTCATTATTAATTGAGCTCGTGATCTCCGATTGTAGTGATGTATTATTGTCATTAAATTGACTTTCAACTGTAGTAACATTGTCAACGTCATTTGAAGTATCTTGACTAGATGAAAGGTTCTCAGTTAAATTTTCATCATAATTTTCCGTAGTACAGTCTTTAGTAAAACTATGAAAGGAATTGATGTGTGAGAGTTCATTGTTACTCTCGTCGTTACTCCACTGAATTTGATTTTTATTATTTGTCGTCTCAGGCTGGTTAGAAGCATTAGTAAGTATTTGTGAAGGTCTTCTGGAGAAAGTGCTTGCATGTGGAATCGGATGTGAAATCCCAGGTGAAATTATTTTATTTTTTATGACTACAATTTTTTTATTACTGCATGTCAAGCTGGATGCACTTTTCGATGGTGATTGCTGAATTTTGAATGAAAAGTCTGTCATCTTTGTTATCTCTAATAGGCCTTTTTCTATTACTAGAATCACTAAGCTCGGGATTATGCCTATTAAAGTGAGTATAATAATTACCAAATATCCATCTTGGTTTACGAGTTGCACTTTTGGCAAGCTTATGAATTTTCAATGAATTTCCACAAAAGCAAGTTATGTCACACGTCATATTTCCGTCAGTTTTTAATCGTGCTACGACTCTCAGATTATTAAATTTATTGTCAGTCATGTTTTCTCCATTGTTCTTCACAAGTTTTAGTCTTGGCTCGATTTTTTAAAGCTTTAACTATGATAGCATTTTCTTCAGTCAACCCTGATCGAGATTCTGGAGCATCCTGTTTTTCCGCAATCTCGAGCTTATGGAGCTTCCAACCGACTTTTTGTTTATTTCAATTTGACTTTGAGGCTCAGTCATGGTAGCTTTATCTTGGGTTTCTTTAGCATTACTCAAACACTCAGCTATACCCAGCAAGACCTTTTTATGACCATTAAATATTTTAAATCTGATATGGTTACTCGAGAATTGGGGGCCATAATATTTCGGAAAATCAGTTGGATCAAAATAACTTGGGAGCTCATCCCTAGCAAATTGTTCGATTTTATTTATATCTTCGATAGCAATATTTCTCAAGCTATATAGGTTGTCGAAACCAGATATTATCAAAAGAGTTTTCAAATGATCAGGAATTTTGCTTTCTAGCTTAGTTTCAATACTTTCAAAAATTTGTTGGTCCATCTGATATGAAAACGAATTGGAGTGATATTTGCCTTATATCGCGTGATATATTTCTAACTCGATTTATTCAATTCAATCAGTTTGTGGATGGAAACTCTAGTTTTTATACCTCAATATGATTTCAAAAATTTTTAAATTATTTTTTGTCAAAAACCGTATCTTAATACTGAATGAAGCCTAAAGATTTTTATATCAGAAATGCAATGAATAGTTGAGGGATTACCGGTATAAAACATTAATAATGAAATTATAGGAACGGTAGCGACCAAAGTGGTGAGCTAAAGAAGTTGCCAACCTCTTTTTTTAACTCCATTCCTCGATTGAAACGACTGTTGTTAATAAAAGAGGTATGTCGATTTCGTTTGCACTCGGCTGTACATACATGCTACTTTAATATTACTATTCTCACGTAATGTATGTATTATAAAAAAAGTTTTAAAAATGCATAAATAAAGCACAATAACATACCTTATCGTGCTCAAAAGTGCAGCACCACACTTGAACAGTATGCAGCTAACACAGATATGGCACAGTTACGACACGTGGTAGTTTGAGGTTATGGAAGAATGATAAGAGCATGCGCAGTGAACTATTCAATTCCCATTTAATTCCTTTCAATTCACATTCAATTCCCATCAATTCCTCCCCAATTCCCATCAATTCCCTACAATTACCATTCAATTCCTCTAAATTCCCATTCAATTCCCCTAAATTCCTATTCAATTCCCAGATCACCTACACCAAATTCCCCAACGATTTCCTCCTCGCTCTGACGGAACTGACTATATAAGTTTATTAGAGCAGGGTATCACCTACATCATATAAAAAATCTGTGCTATTACAGATCCGTATTTTTGAAAAAAATCGATTTTAAGTTTTCATGATGTATATTTTTTTAATTGTCACCTTCTGTTACATGTTTAAAAATTATCAATTTCATGTTTCAAATTCAAATGCATTTGTTTTTTCAAATTCAAATGCAACTTCAGGGTGGTTTTATTCTTTAAAGTATTTGGAATTTTTCAAACTAAATTGTTATAGTTTTAGATTTTACAAGCAAAACAATTCAAGGTTTGCTGATTACGTTTATTAAGTATACTTTATATTTTTTTGTTTTTCAAAGCAAATTCAAAACTTTTTGATTTATACATAAATATGTGTAAAAGAAAGTTTTGCATGTGGTGTACTGGATACAGAACTTAATGAATAATGTAAATGTAACGGCAGTGCGTTGTCATTTCCCGCCGTTTTAATAACAAGTATTTAATAAACATGAACGTACAAGTATGATGAAATTACTGACGGTTTTAAAAAAATATAAAGAAAATAAATAAATCAACGTTGATTCGGCTTTTACATGATTAAATTATAGGGGCTTCCGTTGTATCATTATAAGAGGAGTCTGCTAATGGCAATAATTGACAAGTAGACCCATGCACTGAAGCATGTAATTCTCAAATAAATGATCGGTTTAATGTCTTAATTTTCCAAAGATTTTTTCGATGAACTTGTAGTTTTAACGCTGTTATTACACGAATCCAAGGCTGCTTATTTTAAGAACCTAATAAGAATAATTTTCTTTTTAATTAGTTTCTAGTTTTTTCCTTTCGTAATTTATGAGAACCGTAGTGGTTAATCGCTCAATAACAACTTATTTAAATAATTATGTAAATGTACATATATACTGGTAGACATTAAATAATGATAGAATTATTGTCTGGTTATGTATCTAAGAAAAAAGCGATGTCAAAAACATTACTTGCGTCATTTCAATGTATCAATAATATTATTACACAGTTATTAAGCAAATACTGTTTTAGCCTTGGTGACATAAGCCTAAGATGTTATTATTACTTACTTTTAGTTTTTACAACGATCTTTTATTTTCTTTTTACGTGAAGGCCAGGAACACAAACTAACTACAATTTAATTATCATTGTGTGTAATGTAACACATTTTGTTTGATAACTTATAGACACCCTTGAAATAATATAAAAAAAAATTAGCATTTTCGCACATTAGATTATAAGTACAATATCTTATTTTTGGGAATTGTGCAAACATTTTTCTGTAGATTATCTATTGTATTCATGAATTACCTTATAATCAAAAAAAAATTAATTCGTGTTTTGTGATGGAATTAAAAATAAAAATGTATTTGTGAGAAAAAGTAAAATTGCGTCCACGTTGGAAATTTTAAAAAATAGCATCACGCGAAAGTGCGTCAAAACATGTTTCATTGCCAAAGTCTAAATATTTATGTTTTGTTACAGATTCAGTCGAAACTGTGTTGTAGACAAGGATAAAAGGAATCAATGCCGCTACTGCAGACTGAGAAAATGTTTCAAAGCTGGAATGAAAAAAGAAGGTAATTTTCTTAATTTTTTTTTCTAATAACTGTTACGTTTTGCTTTAGCCGTTCAAAACGAAAGAGATAGGATAAGTTGCAGACGGCCAAGCTATGAAGATAATGGACAGGGCAATGGTCTTTCTGTTAGTTCGTTGTTAAATGCAGAAATGTTATCGAGGCAGGTTGGAGCCGCTTTAGAGGTAATGCGGTTTGATTTTCTATGTCTTTACTGAATGTGTATTTTTGCAGCAAATGGGATCGCCCGTGAACGATTTTGACCTTTCCAATAAACAATTAGCAAGTATAAACGATGTGTGCGAATCTATGAAGCAACAATTACTGATACTGGTTGAATGGGCTAAATATATTCCCGCATTTACAGAACTTCAATTAGATGATCAGGTATTTACAGCATTTCTGTCCGTTACAGTTTTACGTAATCGCTTTGGTTTAAGAATTCAGTTATAATTAAACATTAATTATTGGTATTACATGTATCAAGGATCTTTGCTGACGCCAAATCTATTCTTTCCATAAACAAAATTATTTTAATTACAATTAATACTTTGGTGTGCTGCGCAAAAAAATAATTATCGTTATCACAAATGCATCCGATCTACTTAGATTTACATTTTGAAGAACTCTTGTTCAATGTCAATTTGGTTTAATTCAATTCAGTGTGAAATTTTTGGATCTTCAGGGTCAAGTTGATTGTATTTTCACATATGAATTACTGTACGCGATTTTATTTACATTTCATTAATATGTACCCAACTGTCAATAAGAATAATTGTTGCTTATATTGGTAGTACTTGATAAAAAAATTTATTTTTATTATATTATATTCCGTTAATCAATGTGTTAGACTAAATAAGATGATATACATTTTCTTACACAATATTTATCTTGCATTATTTACGAACGTGAAAAATTGGTAACAAATAAACGTTTTCTTGGAATTAACATTACACATTTGTTATATAGAAAAACCACTTGCACATATTTTTTGTTACAGTATCATATATTTTCTAATACATATTTGCATACATTTCTTACTCCTGAACTGATTTTTTAAATCCATCATTTGAAGAAACCACACATATCCGTATTTTGTCAAATATTACTTTTCACGGTTTCTGCGCCATTTCTTTAAGAATTCACATTAATTTGATTTTGCCTCAGATACACCCAGGGTTTATCAAATTTTCTTTTTAAAAGAACCAATTCTGGCAGAAAACACTTTCTCGTCCCAATTTTAAAATATTGTATAATCTCAATTTTCGCTATGTAAAGGAGGTTTGAGTTTGGCTCCTATTCACAATGGACCATATTTAATTATTACAGCGCAGATATAGCGTAACAATTTTTTAATGTTTTATTTCTGAAACTGACACCAAGTAAACAAGACAAAAATAACAGTTCGTTACTTTTTTTCTCGCTCTCAATGTGGGCAAAACGTTGAGACTTTTGGTTGAACGTGATAACCGTTGACAACGGCTCCGTTTAAATACGCGAATAGTAAAAATTGAAAGTGAAATAAATTAATAAACTCATTAATGATAGTGATGCAGTATAAGTATAAATCAAAATTAAAACTGTAAACATAATTAGGAGTTTATAAATTAATGAACCTTAAAAGTAACTCGAACATAACATGGCTGTGTAGTATTCTAGATAAACAGGTGCGGGCACGAGATAAAACAAAATTTTAATACATTTATTCCTTATACCAGAATTGTATACATAATTGAAAAAAACTTACAAACCAAATTTGCAATTTCAAAGTTCAGTAGAAAAAAGAATTAATGAACGTCAATAGTAAACTTAGAGGACGTTCAAATAGTACAGGTATTCTAGAAAAGTATTTGAAAAGAAAACGTAAAGACAATCTGGAAGAAAAATCAGCGATTAAAACTAGCAAGAAAACATCAAGGTCACCTCAACGCGACTACGCACAAACGAAGGAAGCAAACGCGAGAACAAAATGGATGAGCTAAAACAATTAATGGAAAGTATTAGTAACGATATTAAAGACATTAAAAAAGAAAACACGCAAACTAAACAGGAGCTAGTCGACATCAACAGACAACTAAAAGAAATCGAGGAATTAGAGAGAATAATCCACAAAAGAAGAGTGGAAAATAGGAAAAGATGAGAACCTGCGGAGGACAAAAAAACTAGAAACAAAAATAGAACAGTTAGAGAATGAACTAGAAATAAACAAAAGGGAAAAAAGAAGAAACAACGTAATAATAACAGGGCTGATAAGAGGGACGGAAACAAATTTACAAATAAAGGAAATTGTGGTATAAATCCTCAAAGAAAAATTAGATCTATAACCGAAGATTAAAGAGATCTATAAATCTGGGGAAAATAGATGCGTAGTCAAATTGGTAGATTAGAACGAGAAAATAGATACTTAAAAATAAATATAAGCTAAAGGAACACAAGATTTACATCGATAGTGATCTTACTTGTTCAGAAAGAGAAGTGCAACGGAAACTAAGAAAAATAGGCGCAGAAGAAAGAGAAAAAGGATCGCTCGTTAAAATAGCTCACCAAAAAATTTTCATTAATCAAGATGAATATATATGGAGCAAAAAAGAAAACCGATTAATACGTAATAGAACAACATCAAAAAACTAAATAATATTATGGAGGAATTAGAGACGACACGGCGAGAAACAAGGTCAACGAGTATTGGATACAAACAAAAACGAAAACAAAAAACCAAAATCGACAAAAACGAGCATACAATATGGAAACTAGCAACATGGAATATAAGAGGATTAAATGGCAAAAAACTAGAACTGATAGATGAATTTACACAAACAAAACTAAAAATAATTGCATTAACAGAAACGAAAAAAAGGGAGAAGGCATTATCAAAACAAACGGGGGACACATCCTTCTATACAGTGGAGTACCACAAGAGGAGAGAGCTAAAGGAGGTGTTGCATGCCTGAAAAAGAATAATCGATTACTGCACAGAAAACAATTTAATAATAGCCAACACATTTTTCGAACAGAGACATACATCGGTACACAAGGGAAGTTCCAACTAGGAACGAAAAATCGGTGATAGATTCCCACATAACACAAAAAGGTCCATTACATATGCAATGAATGTGATCTTCATGGATTATGGAGGTTTAATGTACATCCACAATAAACATTATGGATCTCATATGGAGTTACAATGGATGTGACATTTCGTCAAATATGACCTCCACTGTATATCCACGGTACCTCCATTTCTATTCCAGAAGGTATAGATTATGGAGTTGCAATGGACGTGTTATTTCATCAGATATAACCTCTAGTGCATATCCACTGTCCTCCAAATATACTCTTGTATGTAGATTGAAATATTTATTTTAGATATTGGTACTTAGGTTAAAATAAACTAAAAAAACTTATATTTACTGTTTACTTTTTGATTATAAAATATATATAGAAATATAAAAATAATGTCAGTGTCTGTCTTGAAGTTTCTCTAAATTGATCGTTTCCTGAAAAAAATCAAAAATGTACAATAACTATTCTAGAAAGCAATTATATAATCACAAAGGGCGCTCACAGTGAAAATAATTCATAAACTTTAATACCTCTGTAGTAGTTTGTATATAAATGTTTATATCACTAACGAAAAACGCTAAATCACTAACCTCGCGAACTACTATAATGTGATCAATGTGATCACAATGCTTTATGGGTAAGAAATGGCGGCGTTGCCGATAATATTCAGATTTCCTATATAATCATGAATTGAAACTTGTCTGTAATGTTAGTGATATAAAGATAGTTAATTCAGATGAAAAAATGTTTTTCATCACACATTCATAAACTGTTTTCCGAGTCTTCCCAAACCTTTACAGGTCCTTGGTGGGTCTTCTGCTGACGTCTCGTTTCACAATTCTTACTCGGATTATGTGGTTTAAAAGATCCATGTAAATACATTCTAATGTATATACGTTCATGGATGTGCACGTATGTATATACTGTGGAGCTGTAATGTACATTACTTGATGGATATTCATCAATGTATGCCTAATGGATAAGTATGTATGTTCATTGTATCTCGTGTGCTATCTTGGTAGAAACGAAATGACGTGAAAGTGAACAGAAGACCAGAAATTAACAGATCATACATGGTAATAGGTAAAATAAAAACTAAAATGAGGAAAAACACTGAAGAACATACATATAATGGAAAATAAGACAAAGAAGCATTACGAAAAGATAAAAACATACAACCTAGAAAATAAAGAAATTGCAAACAAATTTAGAAGTATACCAGACCAACATTATGGTAAATTGTCAGGTAATTTTGCAAATAAAGAACTAGAAAACGTGGCAGACATTTAAAGAATTGATAATCAACTCGGCGAGAGAATCTTGTGGTACATCAAAAATTAACACTAGTAAAAAGCAGAGGACAGAGGAAATTAAAAAACAAACAAAACAGAAGAAAAAGAGTGGGAAAGGTACCTACAGACAAAGACGAAAGAATCTTACAATATGTATAAACAACATAGAACAATAACAAAAAAATTAGTAATAACTGAGAAAAAAAGAGTTTTGGCAGGAAAATGGAAAGCAATAAAGACAACGAAAAACTGTTTTATAAAATGATCAGAAACCTAAAAGAAAGGCAGACACCCTAATCCAAATCAGAAGCAAAGACGGGGAAATATTGAAGAACAGCAATCAAGTTTTTCCAAGAGTTGCTAACCGGACAAGAAGAGTTACAACACAACACCGAGAACACGGAACCAACCGAAATACTGATGGAACTGATGGAAACGAACTACATAACGGAAGAAGAAGCACTGGAAGCAATAAAAAAGATTAAAAATGGTAAATCGGCATGACACGATGAAATTCGACCTGAGGTATTAAAAAACATGGGGAAAACTGGAGACTTAATGTTGGTGCAGATAATTAATAAAGTCCGACAAGAAAAAGAAAATCCCACAAGCCTGGAAAGCAGTAGCAATATTACCAATATACAAAAACGGGGACATACTAGATTGTAGGAACTATAGAAGAATTACACTAATATGTATAGTAAGGAAAGTGTACGAAAGAATACTGGAACATAGACTAAGAATAAAAATTGATCAACAATTGTCAGAATCACAGAGTGGGTTCCGTAAAGGACAAAACATACAAGACCTCATTTTCACAATAAAACAAGTAATAAAGAAGACCTACAGACAAAATACCAAAGTTTACTTAAGCTTCATCGATCTAGAAAAGGCGTTCGACCGTACATCAAGAACTAAAGTCTGGGGAAGTTTGAAAAGAAGAGGGATTGACGAAAATCTCATAAATGCCATTAAAAATATGTACAGTGATAATTCAAACTATGTAAGGACAATGAATAAATGTTCAGACACATTTAGTACAAAGGATGGCTTACAGCAAGGAGAAGTTCTCAGTCCTCTCCTATTCAACGTGGTTATGGACGATATTATAAAAGAAAATCACAAAAAAGTAAAAAAAAAATTACCTCGGTTATAAAAACTTAACACCGACAGTAATGTCGGAATGTGCCTTCGCAGGCGACATAGTTTTGCTAGCATCTAGTGCAAGCGAATTGCAACATAACATGGACACGTGGACACAAACACTTAGTAGATACAATAGAAAATTAACGTCAAAAATACCAATATCAAGAACACAAGAAAGTGTGTAAATAAAAATCCAAAACGAAGAAATACAACAAGTGGACAATTTCAAATACCTTGGTGTCAATATAAGTGCAAATGGTAAAGAAGAAAGTGAAATAAATAGAGTGCGACAAAACTATATCATGTGTTAAACAAAAAATTTTTAAGTAATAAGAACATATCCAACAGAACAAAAATAACTGTGTATAAAACCACGGTCCTTCCAATCTTAACGTTCGCGTGCGAGTCATGGATACTGTCAGAAAGACTAGCATCCAAACTTCAGGCTATAGAAATGAAATTCTTAAGAAAAGTCAAGGGAGTAACGAAACTCGACAGAATCAGAAATACCATTATCAGAGAAGAACTTCAAATACCACCATTACAGATGACAATTGAAGTAAAGCAACTTAAATGGTTTGGTCATCTAACAAGAATCAGCGAAAACAGACAAGTTAAACTAATATGGAAAACAAAGACAAAAATCTTCAGAAAAAGAAGAAGAACCTAAAAAACATGGAATGAAACGATACACAAAATTCTTCAAAATCGATCAATAAAATGGATAGAAGCCAAATATTTAGCACAAAATAGAAGAGAATGGGCGCAACTTTTGACTTAATTTAATTTGATCGAATACTGTGGCATGTGTGACAGTTTTTCGGAAGTATGTTCTTTGTTAATTTAACAATTTCAATTATCGTGGTAACCAAACCTTAAAAATTAGAGAACGTTCTTTTTCCAAATTAAAATTTTAAAACGTCTCTGTTAAAAAAATATAAAATTGTATTGTATTAAAATGATTCAAACAAATATCATTGCTCACCTAATTATTTAAATATTAAAAGTATTAAAAAAAAACGATTATAAACAATTAAAACTTGTTTTTAAGAAACAAAGATTTTTTTAAATTTTAGTTTCATGACAAAATTGTAAAAAAAATTTTTTAATAATAAAACTAGTCAATTTGTTTATTTTCATTGCAACCTTAAAAAAATATTGTAAAAAACGTAATCACCTCTGAGAAACAAAAAATTTTTATTTTAAGTATTTAACCTTCGGATTACCAAGCAATTTTTGAGGCGCCGATTACCAAGTGGGGTCAGCTTTGACCCCAAGTTTTTTTCTTATTTTGTAAAGAAAAACCGATTAATTTGTAATGGTAACCTTTATTAATATTTTAAATTAACATTAGATTTTATATAAACTAATAAATATATAAAAATAAAATGTAAACATAAATTAGCGAGGGCAACAACTATTACATATTATTGTAGTTTTTTTGTGTTTACATACAAAGAGTTTGCACTTTTCACAGGTTTCCAAAACATTTTTTGTCATTTTCTCTTGGACATATCTTACAATGACCTTTTCTTGGGCGAGCGATAGTTTCGTCTTGCGGTCCCACTTCCTCTGGTTCTGTGTCTGCCAAAACCACGGCTTTTGCATTCTGCACATGTCTTGGTAATCTTTAAAGTGTACGGTTTTTGATATGCGGGATTACCAATTCAAACCCAAGTTTTTGCAAAAATAATCTCCTTCGGGATGTTTTCCCTTTTTCAAAATTTCCAAATTTCGTAGTGTATAGAATAAATGCATTCATGGCAGCAATATCAAGGAAATTAAAAAATAGAACAAGGGGCCAGCGATTTGTATTTCTTCTGCATGAGTATTCCTTCACCATTTTATCGACGCTGTCCACAGCTGCTTTGCAGCTATTATAGTCCAAGATAACTTGCGGTTTGTAACTGAGGTCTTCTCCGGACAATTCTAAATCTTGGTGTTGCGTTGAAAGTAGTATAACGCTTCTATATTTTTTAGGTACGTAAGATACTAAAATTGTATCTTCTCCATATAGAATTTCGCTTGAGTATTCTGCTCGATTTCTTTTTGACAAGAATTCTTTTGGTATTTCTCTACGTGTTTTACGAATTGTTCCGGTCAAGGTTTTTGATTGCTGCAGTAGCTTCTTCACCAAAGACATAGACGTAAAAAAATTATCTGTGGTAATACCATAACCCTCTCTTAAACCCTCAACCAAATCCAAAACTACCCGCTTCCCTAGAAATGAAATTTTATACTCATGCATAAAACGATAAAAGCGTGTTTTACCTTGTTCTTGTTCTGGAGCGTTGTCTACCATTCCAGTATATATTTGGAAATTTCAGCAATACCTGTTACTAACATCGCATAAAGCCCAGATTTTAATTCCGTATTTATCTGGCTTTGACTTCATATACACTCGAAAGGGACATTTTCCACGGAAAGGAACAAGTTGTTCATCAATACATACTTCAGCATTAGGGTTATTCGATTTTTTGCCATTTGCAGCGAGAATATCGTGAATGTTACGAATAGCTGCTAATTTATCTGTTGCCCGACGTTCTTCTCGGGTGTCCATATCGTCAAATCGCATGTATTTCAAAAGGTCTCTCATTCGATTACGAGACATTGCAGTACAAAAAATTGGTCTATAGAGAGACATGTATTTCGTACTCCACAGCTCCAATATTGGTTCTTGGCGTGCTTTCAAACCACCAGCTAGAAGCAGTAATCCAAAAAAATGCATGTAACTCATCCGCATCTACTGGCTTTCACGTATCGCCTACAATTCTTGTAGCTTAAATGTTTGTTTCTCTAAGTATTATGTCCATAATGTCTTCTGAGATAAATAAATGGAAAGCATCTAGGCATGTTGAAATATGTTCACTGAATTTTGTTAATCCTGGCGGTGTTTTTAGAATATTTCGCTGATTTCGTCTTCTAACATGAGGCTTATCTTTTTTCCATACGGAACCATCTTGACCCACCAGTATATCTTTATCATTGGGCGAATTATCATCACTGTCATCGTCTTCCGAACTTTGAATCGGGTTTACATCAGGTACACTTACTTCTTCAAATTCGGCATCACTATCGTCAGATAAAATTTCATCTTCAATTTCATTCAGTAAATTAATATTGCTAGCTATTTCTTTCACTTCAAGCTGAGACAAATATTTTCTAGATATAATTCAACAACAACTATTTACAATCAAATGTAATAACACAGCAGACACAGTTTTTAACTGATTCGAACAAACTCACCGAATGTAATGACTCAAGACGGAATGGTAGTAATCATGATTCAGACGAATAACACGTTGAAATAAGCAGATTAGATGACAAATGCAGACAAAATATTAGAGTTATTTTTTAGAACGTCGGTTACCAAGTGGGGTCAAATATGACCCCAACGACAATATTTTTTTTACGTCGCAAAACAAATAAAAATGGAAAAATTTGTTATATAGTATTAAATATTGTTGAAAGAAACTCAGCTAAAAAAATATTGGGACAGTTGTAAAAAAAACTTAAGAAAAGACAACAAAAACAACACGTCTGAGGTCAATAAAGACCCAAATGGCAATCGGAAGGTTAAAAAATTTTTATTGGTTCTAATGATGACGAGGTTATCAAAATTTTCTGGATTAGCAATCGCCTAACTTACTTAAGTTGGATCAATTTTTCCAACGGGACTTGATTTCCTCAAGTGTCGAGAATACACCATATTTTTTTTCAATTAATAATTTAATACTTAAAAAGTATTATTTTATGTGACGTACTCGCATCCCGAAATGGTCACACAGAGGCCTACTTAAGCGTTCATTTAAAATTATTGACAATGGAGATAGCTTGGGATCTGAGACTTTTTTTCCTCCTCTTTAAGAACCTTTTTTCAGATTTCGACTATCTCTTACAGTTCTGATCAGGTACTGGTGATTATGGTTGTGAAGATGTAGAGAAATTTCATTTGTCGAGAATTCAAGGCTTTCTTTGAATATCTGCGCTCGTCCATATTTTTTTAATAAATAAATTTTAGTTTTTAAATGAATTTACTACACATAAGAGGTTAAATTTATTTTAACTGTTTATTGAGATGCATTAAAGAATCGAGCTGTTTAAAATGTCCATTTCTATAAGCGTTCTGACCTGTAGCAACTTGTAAACATCTGTGTCAGCATATTTAGAAACGTGATTTTCGAAAACTTCAAAGCATTTTTTTCCTAAATTTTTCCGTATTGTGAAATAGTTCTAGCTGAAAGCTTGAACCAGAACATTTTGAAATAGTAATGTCTTTTGCAGTTTTATAAATACATTAGCACCGTACACAAATGGCCGAAGTTTGATTTTCCCATATGTATTCGCACATCCATCCAGAACTTCATCGTTGTACATTTGTATATTGAACGGCAAATCTCACAGATCTGCCTATGTATTCTTCTACACTACCACCAAACGGCAAACCACTTTGAATCAGTCGCCGACAGAGTACTACTTTCTGAACAAGCCTCGTAGATAGATGCTGTGTTAGTTCCAATCGTGATTCTGCACTCGAATTTGCAATAAATGTCAATGTGTTTAATACTGCTACTATATTTACAAAAAATATTTTCTAATCGTTAAAACTCAAAAATGTTATAACAGCTGTTGGAAAAAATCGAAATGCCACCACAAGGCTTTTACTCATTTTATCAAATATACATCCGTCGCCGAGATATGTATCATCGCAAATGACGTAATTTATGCACGCGGTGTACAAGATAAAGATTAAAAAAAGCTGCTTCAAGGTTTTACTTCTTTAAGTGATGAAGTAAACATTTCACTGTTTTCTTATCGTAGCGATCAAAATCTTAAGGTACTATATTAACCAAAAAAATTTAAACGTTTGCAAAGATACTGTAAATTCACTTTTACTCTTGATATAGAAACGTCTTCATCGATAAGGATTTTTTTCTAAATGAACTAGATTTTTATCTACTACTCTTGGTTTTTAAGCTTTGATGCTCGTCTTTTGTTTAGATTTTGTTTTATTCTGTACTGAGGAAGTTAAATAGACAATTGAGATAAAGAATGGATATTGCTCTCTTAAATTGAAGTTGAAAAGGTTGTAGGAAGTGGAGTAAATAAAAAGAGGAAATTTTCAAAAATTTTATGGTCATAATTAAAATCTTTAGCAGACGCAGCAAATATATATCAGAGAAGGTTTCTGACAGCGATAATTATTCCAGTGGCATAAGATTAATTTCTTTGTTTATCTTTTACTAAACGAAATTGGCCATTGTCTTAATTATTTGAAGACAGTCTAAAAAGCATTTCTACATATCGAGAATGGTTCAACTATTGATTTTCTTCAGAAGTTGAAATCCAAAGACGAGCAAAGATTTGATTTTATACGATTATTTCCGAACGGTGATGGTAATCACAAATTAAACATTTTAATCAAGGGATCGGTACCCAAAGATGGTGTCAAAACTCAGTGGTTACAGGAAAAATGGTACTTCAACCTACATTATATTTATCGAATTAGCAACTTCGATAACGAAAGAGATTGTCGTAAAAGCTTAATTAACAAAATTAATTCGTAAATTTAGTACAATATAAGTTTTATATATCATTAGTATTTAAAGTACCTGCATTGTTCGTACATGTTTAATTTACTATTGTACCATTGCAACATTAGACAAGCCCGTTTTTTGTTCTGACGAGGGACCGGTAGTTCATTTGAAAGTCATTTTTTAATTACGTTTGTTATTCGTAATCGTTTAAAGCAAGTTTTAGTATTCTGTTTTGAGGTGTTAATCGAACAGTCTTAACAATTAATTAGTTTTGATTACATACGAAAAAATCTAATGACAATTAGCGTGCGTCATTGGCAGCGCTTGAATAAAAAGAAATATTGATTATGTTGTATTTAATATGATTTATTGTATGTCTTAATTATTTATGACTTTAATGTGCGCGCGTTGTTTCATTTTTCATATTTATCCGATAATTTAATTCGGCGATACAAGTGACTGATGAAAATATGTATTTTTTAACTGTAGACAACTCCTACAATAATTATGTGCTTACTAAAATCCAAATTTGCGAGCATTAATGTTTGTATTTATATTAGATTAAAACATACAGGGTGTGCAAAATAATGAAAGTTAGAAATTGAGTTAAATTAGCAAAGTTCAAATATTTTCCAGTGTAATCACGAAAGAGCAGATACTAAGGCAAGAAAAAAATACCAAAAAAGGTGGCATAAAAGGCATATTAAACCTGCCAAAAAGGCAATAAAAAAGGCACAAATATCTAATAAAATTTAAAGTTTATTTTTTTGTTTTACAATGTTTATTAAGTGCTATTATTTTCCCAAGCACAAACCAAATATTTTTCAATATTCTGACCAAGAAGCTGTTGCCTTTTATCATTTAAAATATTTTTATAGAAGGAAAAAGTTCTTTCGACATCACAAGATTTTAGTGGAGCAAATTTTAATGCCGATGTTTCTGTTATTGTTAAAGATATTTTCTGTTGATGCTTCATGACCTCCCCTTTTTGAATTTCAGGAAGGGTTTTTTGATGTGACGGAATCCAATTTTTGATTAATTTTTATTCCTATAGTCCCTGGACATGCTCTTATAATTGTTCTTATTCTTTCGAATGTAGCAAAAGATTCGGTCATTGCGGTTTCGCTTTTTTCTAGCTTCTTTAATTCGTCAGGAATCCCGGAAAAGTGTATTTTTATAAAAAAACTAGTCCTCTAACAGCTTCGTCATTAAAAGTTTTTTGAGATTTAGCAATTGCTGCAGAGGCCGTCTCGTCAAATAACACTGGTCTGCAAAAAAATATTTTTTATCGAGCCCTGACACTATTCCGAGTGATTCTTATGTAAAATGACGTCCTGAATCCAAATATGTCTTCCGTTTTCTTCCATCACCCACCATTTTCGAGGGAGCCCAAAATCTCTAATTTTACCACTTTTTGATAAATTAATTATAATTTATTTATCGAACGATAATAATAATTATAATAATTATTATAATAATAAATATATGGACATGAATTTGATTTAAATGGGAAAAAGAACTATTTTAGCTATAAACAGTGATAAATAAAAAGATATTCATCGTTACTTGGTGCTTGCTTTTCTTTTATACCCTGAGGTACAGCTCTCTCGTTTCAAAAACCAGCAGTACTCTGCCAACATGCTTGCATTCCACATCCCTGAAAATCTCTTCTGCAGCTTAGCGATGTCTTGATGCAACCGTTCCCCGTGTTCATCCGAGACTGCTCCTAAATTTTCAGGGAAACAGTCCAGATGCGAGTGAAAGAAGTGAACTTTAAGAGACATGTTACATCCTATGTCCTTGTACGCTAAAAGCAGTTCCTCGACGTGAGCGTCATAATCTTCACTTTTGTGGTTACCCAGGAAGTTCTTACAAACGTTTTGAAATGCAAGCCAAGCTCGTTTTTCTTTTCGATTTAGGTGATCAATAAACGTCGAATCTTGGAAGAGTTGTCTAATGTGGGGACCAACAAAAACGCCTTCTTTGATTTTAGCTTCGCTAAGACGAGGAAATTTAGTTTTCAAAAATTGAAATGCGCCACCTGTCTTGTCCACTGCTTTCACAAACTGCTTGATCAATCCAAGTTGGATGTGTAAAGGTGGTAAGTAAATATTTTCCTTCGGAACCAAAGGAATGTGGGCGACATTTTTCTGACCAGGAATAAGATTTTCTCGCAGAGGACACAGTCCCGTACGATGTAATGTTTATCTTGGGCTCGGCTATCCCATTCACAAAGGAAACAGCAATATTTAGTGAATCCTGATTGCAGGCCCGTGAGTAGAGCAACAACTTTTAAGTCAGCGCAAAGTTTCCACTTATAATCATGATAACTAATTTTATCAAGGAATCTGAAGATGTTTTCGTACGTTTCCTTCATATCAACAGAGTATGCAACTGGAACTAATGGGAAGTCATTCTCATTTGCCAACAGGACAACTTTTAAGCTTGTTTTCGATGAGTCTATAAACAGTCTCCATTTGTCTGGGTCACATGGCATCTGTAGCTCTGTCATTAATAAATTTGCATTAGGGCAGAACACTAAACCTTTATCTTCTGAGAAAAGACATTTCAGGGTTGCTTGTCTGGTCCTGTAAGAAGATATTTTTACTCCATATTCTAAGAGATTCCACTGTTGAAGTCGCGATTCTAGTAGCTGAGATTTAGTCTTGGGTAACTGCAAATCCTTGACAAGATCATTTAATTCCGATTGAGTGAGGAGGTGAGGTTGCCGAGAAACTAAATCTGCGGAATACTCTTCATCATGATTGAACGTATCATTCGAAGCCCCGGGTTGTGGCTCAGAGTCTTTTAAATCAATTTCCGGCTCTAGAGTATAAGTGTTTGGGGGCTCTGGGATTGGCAAAGTATCGTTATGAGGAACAGGTCTTAGAGCTGACGGAATATTGGGATACTGAATTGTATCCTTACTTTTGCTCGAAAACCCGACGGTGGAAGTGATACAAAAGTAACAATCTGTAAGATGACAGCGAGGTTCACGCCAAACCATGAGCACAGCAAATGGCATTGATTTACGGGTACCTTTGAGTCATTTGGTCAAACTGCTGTAACAAGTCGTACAGTAAACTAGAGCCCAAGTCTTGTCCTGGTCGCCAACTTGACAATCAAAGTACAATTTATAAGCTGTTTTAACAAGCATAGAAAGGGGTTTTCGTTGCGCTTTTAAAGGTAATTCCCAGCAGACATAGCAGAAGCTATCGGGATAATTATTACACTCGCGTGGCATAATTAAACAGCAATTCAACGCCCGACATTAACCACTAATCACACTTAGTCATTTGAAAAAATCCGGAGTAAAAGTAGTTTTACTGTTTTACACAATTGAACAAAAATTAACACAAAATCCAGCACGTTTAAAACGTCGACAAATTAACTCTGCAACATCTATAGATGTACTGATCGAAGCAGTTAAGCAAACAATGTAATATACTATAATGAGAAGAGTAATGCAAGTTCAAGCCTGTCGAAGATTCCTGTTCAAATCTGCATGTGGTATTGAGATCGCCAGCGTCGTGCAGTGAATCTTCCTAACTGTTTATTGATATTTTTTTACTGTTCTTATATATTTGTATTTTATTGTTGTTTCTATATACATTTTATAGCAAAACTTTTGCCATATACTTTGGTATAAATTTTATTACCTGTTTTGGGATGTTTAACGGCTATAAGGTAAAATTCTAAAAAAAATGCAAAAAATAAAATAAAAACGGGGTCCCCCCAAAATAGGTGGGTGATGGGTAAAAACGGAGTTCATTTTTGGATTCAGGAGGTCGTTTTACATGAGGATCGTCAAGAATGACACCAGGGCCGATTTTCATGCAGACCAGTTGAATTATAATTCAACCACCTGAAGTAAGACAATTCAATTAATGTATAAGACAATGTCAGATGATAGTATGAACTGTACCTCTTTAATTTTTTCAAAATGTGTGGCATAAAAAATACAAGCAGATAACCAAGTTCCCCATCTTGTTATGATAGGTTCCGTTAGACGTTTAACATCTGAAAGTTTTTCTTTATAGGCCGTTACCCGTAATGGTGCTTTTACAAAAACCTGAAACAAGATCCAATAATCAAAAAGAGAATCTATGTTAGAGATTTTTACCTTTTTGGTGGCAGAAATTAACTTGTTTACTATTGCAAACTCGTCTCTAATGAATTCACACACCCTATGTATTCCATGTGCTAGACAAGTTAAATGTTTTAAATTCGGATAAAATATTTCTAATGCCTGAGCGGATTTGATCATATAAGGTGTTGCATCGGTTACGAATAAGATAACCTTTTCTTTTTTTACGCCATTGGGATACAGAAGTCCTACAAACATAAAATTATATAATTCTAATTAATATATTGGATTATATTAATCAATCATTAAAAAAAAGCTTACGTGAACAATCATCGAAGAAATTTGCAACTGTTTTGTAATTGATCTGTGGAATTTCTTTGGATGCTAGCAAATGAGCTTTTCTTGGTTCTAGTTCAGACAACAACTACAAAATTTGCTATATATCGACCTCTACAATCGGTTGTTTCATCAACCGAAGTCCAAATGTAATGGTCCTCAATGTCATTCCTTATTGTTTGTATTTTCTATAAAAGGTACCACCAGCATTTTGGTAACATATGTCTAAATATTTTTTTCTCAAAATTGATTCATCTGGAACAACTTGTTCGGTGTATTTTTCGAGGAAATTGCGAAAATTGATATCAAGTTTTTTAAGAGGAATTTGAGCCGACACCAATGCTTCGCACAAATCTAGAGCAAAAGTTGTTTTTGTAGGGCCAGGTTTATTCTGTTGATCTTCTATAACGTTTTTAACAATGCTTGTTTCATAGTTTTTTTTAATATTTTTTAACTGTAAACCACTACCCAAGTGTTGTTTTACATAGTACTTTGAAGCAACGATCTAAAATAATACATATACTAGTAATTAAAAGCATTTAAATTAAGATAATGCAATCTTACTGATTTTGAACAAACTTGACAAAAAAGGTTTTCCTCGTCGGTTGTTAAATTATTGTCCAATTTAGTCCACTTGTAATTATTTTCAAATTTTGATTGTTTATTAGGTGGCATTTTTTAAAACTTACTCACAGCACAACAGCAATAGACTATCACAGTGTGACAGTGACAGGTATTTATAACAAACAAAGAATATTTTAGTCAGATGTTTCAGTCATTAAAAGAATCCCACCAGGCAGAATTAAAATTATCTATATTTGTTTGCTTTACTTAGGTACTGAATAGACCTATAAAATATGATTCATTCCGAAATCCTTCCGGTTTTGTAAATAGTGTTCTGTTAAGCCTGTCATTGTACATAATCCTAGTATAAATTCTTACAATAGTTCTTCTCTATAAGCGGCTTTTGTATTTAATGTTTTCTGGAAACCATTGTTTAACAAAACATGAAAATCTCTGTTGTTATTTATAGGTTCGTGGTAAGACCTTTTGAGCAAAAAATGTTAATTATATTATTGTACGTAATTTAAGTAAAATTCTGTAATGCGTTATTGTCATCTACCTATTAAAACACTGTTTACACAAACTTTTTAAAATTTATATGTAAAAAGACAATATAAAATAATACTCTTTAAAAAGGCAAATAAGACAAAAAGTTACTCTAATAGGCAAAATAGACAGGCTCCAGGCATTTGCTTGATTGATTCGCAAGTAAATTATGCCTATCCTAACGTTGAGGCTTAACCTATGTTGAGGATTTTTCGGATCTACTATAAGAGGATTTTTTCTGCTCCAAAAATGTTGAATTTTGGTTAGAGGAGAAGGTCACCAATGTGGACCATTTTTTATCTGGTTTAATATTTTAAAAAACAAAAAAAATATATTTTATCATAGTTTACTGACTTTACACACAAGTAGTAGCAAATTACAACTTATCTGCTGATCACAGTCCAATCATAACAATAAACATAAAACGTGCACTAAAATTGTGCACAACAAAAACAGAGTGGGACATATACAAGTACGAGTTAGCAACTAAAATTAACTAAAAATAAGATTATAGACACTGGCTGAATTACAATGAGTAAACTCTTTAAATGCACTTATACATCAAGCTGCCAAAAAAGCTACACCTGAACTACACCCTCAAGGAAACGTTGATACTATCTCGTGTGAAATTAAAAAAACTTATCTCCAATAAAAGAAAAGCTAGAAATGTATGACATCGAACCCATGCCTCAGCAGATAAAGCTAATTATAATCATCTAAGTAACAAACAGCAACTGAAAACAAGTTAAAGCTTCAAGATAACCAATAAGAATAATACCACCAATACGCATTGAATCCCTATCCGTTGGGCCATGGGCAAAGAAAAAACTGGCTTCTTTGCAGAATATTTTGAAGCAGTATTTACTCCCAATAACGATAAATCAGACTGGGATATTTTAAATTTCCTAAATGCTAATACATCGGATGCACTGCACTACTCACCCCTAAAGAAATACGGAAAGAAATAGTTCTTCTTAATAACAAAAAAGCTCCAGGATTTGATCAAGTTACTTCTAGGATGCTCAAAAAACTTCTCAAGAAAGGAACAGTTATGTTAACTTATATGTTTAATACTGTACTCAGGCTTCAATATTGGTAACAAGTCCTGAAATTTTCAGGAACAATTTTAATACCAAAACCTGGAAAAGACTCAGACAATGTAACATCGTACAGATAGATAAGCTTGCTCTCAACGATATCACAACTACCAGAGCGATTACTATTTTGTATCATACCTCTACAAGGTGTAAATCTCGGACCGTCAATTCGGGTTTCGAACCGAGAACTCTAATACACAACAGTGTCATCGGATAGTTAACACTATTCAAGAGTCTCTGAGCAATAAAAAATATTGTACAATGGCATTCCTCGATGTCTCCCAGGTTTTTGACAGGGTCTTGCATGCGGGTCTTTCTTTCTCGTTTCATATCTTAAAAATCAAATACTGTTCTATAAGTGAGGCGATTTTAACACAGGATAAAGCGAATTTTAAATAAGCATAAAAATAGTCAGATTTAATTTGATTTAAAGAAACACCCAATCCTGCTTAGTTCGTCTAAAAATCAATTTACTCTATTAAATAAGAGTAGAAAGTTGTGACGAGAATTTTCTCGTAACTTAAAAGGTAAGCGCCTAACTCAGTTGAACCTGCAAACGTGTCGCAAGTCTCAGTGTGCTAATCCTACACTAATTTAAGAAGGCGCCAAAACGGTAAATATCACCCAATACAGACTTTGTTTAAATCTGTCTCAGATTCTGTCTCAACATGGCAAAGATTTGAGTTTGGTTCCTTTTATTGGTAAGTGTTTGTCCTTCACTTACTTCCAATTTGATAACAAGAACAACTTCCAAACGGAAAAAAAAGTAAAAAACCAACGTTCGACAGCAATATCGCGCTTATCCCTACTCATAAAACTGATTTGATCGTCAGTAGTGGCGTATAAACAGTGCAGCCGTTAATTTTAATTTAGTATAAATATTTTTGAAAAATCCAAAATAACGACATGTAACCAATTTAACTAGCAGTCTATACACACTACATCGGTGTGACCGTCAAAACTCACGACAAACCTGTTCTGAAGGTAATATGTATTATGCCAGGTGTTTTAGGGATTGATTATCTAGACAACGACATTCCTTACTTTTCACCAATTTCATGCTTACGGGAGAACAAAAGAACCATGTTGAAGAATCTTATTTTGGCTTTAACAACACGGCAGGATTGAAAGAAAACTAGCTTATTTAGAGATAGAATTAGTTCAAATACGTCATCCATATGATAAACATCAGTTATTTAAGTTCAATTCACTAAGAAAAAAAAGCGTGGAGGGTGGAAGTACGGCTGATAGCAACTTTGACGGAAATCAAAAATCAACCGACTCTGATTTGATTCTACCTACGTTATTAAATTGTTTAGTACGAAATCACAAGCCAGAACTATTAGCGAAAGAAACACGAATTAGTATTTTTTCCCAGATACATAAAAATCTTGTTGATTTTTATAGAAAGGCCTACCAATCTCGTCAATTGCAATGTTACATTTGTTTGAAGCGTTCGGGATACTTCACGACACCAGTTGGTGGAGATTATAAATTTATTAAAAAGTAGCTTGGCAGCTGTTATGTAACATAATGGAAACAAATGAAAACAAACTTACGCAATCAGAACAGGGAATCATTCATGGTACAAAACAGCAAAAAAACTAAAACTTTAGTAATGGATGTGATTCAAGCATTTTACAGTGCTAACTGCAATTGGATATTTTAAAATTCAGATCCAATCCGAAATTGAAAATTTTATAAAGTTACAGGTCAAATAGAAAAACTTCTTCGTAAGAATGGCATTAAAGCCATATTTAACTCTACAGGCGAAATAGCGCAGATTTTTCCTTCTTCCAAGGACGAATTTCGTACTTTCATTTCAAGGCTTATACCAAATTTCTTGTTCATGTGGTTTAGTCTACATTGGTGAAACCGGTCGTTCCGTCATTACTCGCATTTCAGAACATGATAGTTGTATAAGAAAAAGGCATATTTCTAAGTCTGTGGTTGCTGAACATTGTTTTACTGCAGGTCACAATATAAATTTTGATAACGTTTTGGTGATTGCCAAATCTCCATTCTTTTCTAACAGGAAATTTCGAGAGAGCATAGAAATCATCGAACACCCCAATAACTTTAATCGTGATCATGGCTTCGAGCTATCACCTCTTTGGTATCCGGTCGTTACTTCTTTATCGAAAACACGCTCCCTTTCGGCCGTAACCCAATCAGAATCGAGCTTAACCAGCTGTAACGATACTTCTTTATATACGGAGACTACTTCTTCTTAAGTCACTTCTATGGAGTTTTTGGTTAATTATCTGACTATAGCGGTTTTTTGGTAGATTGTCGTTTGCTTTTTCAAGTTTATCGTTTTCTTTTATACTTTTTCAGAGTTTAGAATCTAGCTTGGTTCATAAGTTAATTACTTAATTTTTGATAAATTATTAGTTAGATTTCTGTTTCTTGTTTGAGTTTTTTGTTTTTCTCACACCTGGATGAAACCCCTTACGAAAGCGGGCGAAACGTTGGCAACTTTGGTTACAACAATGACACAGTCTGAACCCGCAAGACGTTCTCATCTTAGTATAGACTTCGGCCGTAGAAGCCTTCGCTATTACAATAACTGCTTTGCTTAAGGCTGACGGTTAACTAATAAGATTGATACAATTTAAAAAAAAAAGAAATAACACGATACTACTAAGTAGTACGCATAAAGCTGACATGATTAATTAATGAATGCGCCACAAACGCAAAATAAATATGATAAGGAAGGACCATAAAACTGATTAACTAATTCTATAAGTAATTTCTTTTATACCATTCTCTGACTTCAAACGAAGGTGTGAGTCATATCTCGTCACTTCTAATTTATTAAAGAAGGTGGATAAATTATCAGTTCCTCGAAAATCGCTGCAGCGTCAAGCAATCAACCAAATTGGTTATTCGCTCACTACTTGAATAAGTCTTTCCCAGCACATCTGATTAGCCGACTAGCCCTGTGATACGACGCTCAACAGCGGTAAAGGAAAAGTAAAAAATGGACGTTCGCTTATCCCCACTCATAAAGTAGATTTGATGGTCAGTAGCGGCGTCTAAACAGTGCAGTCGTTAGTTTTAAGTTAGAATAAATATTTTTGAAAAATACAATTTTTTTTTTCGTTTCGTTTTTTGATATGTTATTGTACATGGCGTGTACTGTAAGTGTTCCAATTTGCATAAAAATTAAACCGCGCACTCATGGTTTAAATCGACTTCAAAGGTTAGCTTTGTAGTTGCGGGCGGCGGGGTATTACGCGTCGTTATAGTTAAATAAGTTGTTTTGCAAAAATAGTTACACTTTCGTTTTCTGATGTGTTATTGTACATGGCGTGTACTATAAGTGTGCCAATTTGCATAAAAATTAAACCGTGCGCTCATGCTATAAATCGACTTCAAAATTTAGCTTCGTATAGTTACGGGCCGCGAAACATTACGCGTCGTTAAAGTTAAATAACTTTTTTTGCAAAAATAGTTACACTTTTGTTTTTTGATGTTATTGTACATGGTCTGCACTGTAAGTGCGCTAATTTGCATAAAAATTAAACCGTGCACTCATGCTTTAAATCGACTTCAAAGTTTAGCTTCGTATATCGTATTGTTTAGAAACAAATAATTTAATTATTGATAAATTATAATAAATAAGACTCTAATATACTCGTAATATTTATATTGAAGTCATTATTACCAAATAAATCCTTTAAATCTTTGTTTGAGTTATTAAAACTGCGGTAGGATTTTTATGGCTGGATTTGTGGGTAACTTCACACAGGTACAAATATAAGGGTTAGTCGATATGATCTTAATAAAATCGATGAGAAAAGTTTCAAAAAAATTATACCATGCTAGGAAATCAATGCAAACGTGTACATGTCACTTCAAAATGGTTTTATGACAACATAACCTTAAAAAAATATGTAGACATTCCTTCATCATTCCTTCTAGGAAAGTCTTGTGGTGACCACACCAGTTTTTTTTGTCCGAAAAGGAGGTTGTGAATATTGTTCATAAGAGAAAATGTATTAGTGGAGGGGGGGGGGGCTACTGTGGACAAATTTATTTAAAATATTTTTTTAACCTCACTAATCGAAAGTGACACAGTCGTTCTGTAAATTCTGAATAAAGCATACCATTCCCCATTAACCAAAAATTTTTTAGAATTTGCAAATTCATTGTAGGAGTGAAATTTGACAGTTTCATTTGATCATGTCAATTGTCCTTCACCCGGGGTCATTGTGAACAGTACAAGGGGCTATTTTGGACAGTTTAAAGAAATCCAGTACCAGCAATTAAAAGATAATATTTATCAAAATTTACATTAAAAGTAAAAAGACTTCCCTGCCTCTTCGTTTTTTGTTGAATGGGAGGTGGTAGGAGTTCAACAATATCCGGCCGTGTCACAACTGACTCATCAACAACATCAGGAAACAGAAAATGACGATTCTTATATCGCAAAAATTTGACTGTGACCTCGATGTGACTGTCAACGGCCGTGATTTCACCAACATAGTATTTAAGGGTTTTTTTTTTACTGGAAATTGTACCAAAACAAATCTGTTTTATGACCAGCACTTCCTCATCGATATTTATTAGTCCCTCACTTTTGTCACTGTCCTCGTCTTCCTCAGTCCAATCTTCATCTTCAGATTCGAGAATCATGTCGATTTCAGAATCGGAGGACTGGTCATTTTCGACAATATCTTTCTTTTGTATCCGTATTTTCTGTTTTTTCATGAGCTCTTTTCTCTTTTCTTCTAGTTTTTCTTTTTCCGGTGTAGAGGTGTAAATTGTTGACTTTATGTGCAACCTTTGTCTAGTTTTATTTTCATTTCTTTCAGCAGCTTTAGGCAAGGGAAAGCAATTTTCAGGAGTTAAGCCTATGGAAGTTGTTCCAATTAAATTAGCCACGCCAGGCGTTTCTTCTTGACTTAGTTTTGATACATGCTCTTCTTTTTCTGGAGTTCTTTCTTCAGCCCTGTTAGGCATGTCATTTTATTTGGAATTTACCAAGGTTTACACATAAGCGTGCTCTGGATGCTCAGTCACAGAAGATGGCAAAAAATGAACATCATTGAACCTTAACCGATTGTTGGGCCAAATGCCATTTTCCTCGTCAATCGTTGCTCTGTCAGTCGTCCTAACGTAATTTCGCACCATCTGTAAGCAAAAGTAAAATCATCAAGAAAAATATCTAGACACAAAACAAATAATGTATATATGGGGGCCACTTGGGACAGCGTTCATAATGGCTCCATCACACTTGTTCACACTGGCCCCGATATGCCTCTGAACAAAAATATGATTACATTTTTTTTATATGAATTGTTCAAACGTCAAAATATGCATATTAGACTAAAAGTTTACTGTATAAGAACATCCAAAATAACTTACCTTAAAAGAATGTAGTAGAAAAAGCAGAGTCAAAAAATTTTACCGTTTTTACGAACACCATCCGCCATTACTTCATTATTGTTTGTGTCAGGGTGACTAACTTTTGAACACGTATTTAAGAGTCCGTTGATACATATTCGTGTGGTTGGCGCGAAATTCAAATTAATTTTTAAGGCTTTTTTGTTACTGACCACACTAGCCCCTGTCCATACTCTGGCCCCCTTCTCCCCTATATCTTCACATTTCTAATTGTAAGAATTTGAAAAATATTAAAAGTAAGTTTAATTTACTTGACTTTAATAGTGGTAAACACAGCATCAGAAGTATACATTACGCATCTTTACTGATTTCTTTTTAAAATTTAACTTTAAAGTAACGCGACGTGGATTCTTGTTTTTTTGTGGTTTTGTAGCATTACCGAATTTTCACAATTTTTAATTTACTTTTTTTTTTAAAAACGCCGATTTCTGTATAATTTTGTGTAAGTATTCGATTTTATTTTCATATGTTGAAACAATGTGTAGAGATGTGTGTGGTGATGTCTAACGTTTTTCTGTTTATTTCAAGTAATGCAATAATTAATTGCAACTATTTCTCAAATTCGATTTATTTCTGGACTCTTTGTTTGGCTCATATTATTTCATCACTCCCAATTCGTTTATTTTTAGTTTTAGCTATGGTGTCGATACCTTTTCAAGTTCCATATACTCAACATTTATAATCCTTCCTTCCTTCCATTGTTTTTTTATGAAAACACCTCTGTCAATTTTCTGTTTTGTTTTCATTTTCTGTGTCATTTTCCCTGAACTTACTATACTTTTTTGTTTGTTTTTAAGTCACATTTTATATTTACCGACAATACACATAAAATTCGATACGTAATGGTAGTATAAAATAAATTTATTGTAACAATGCATTCAGTTTCTTGATTAAAAATATTTAATAGCAATTTCGCAATGTTACTTTTTTAATCACGTTTTCTACTATCGAATATACGTTAGGATGTTTCAGATAAATGTTATCGAGTACTTTAATCTTTAAGGAGTTAGCGATTTATTGATTAAAAAAGTTGTTTACTTTCATTGTTTTTTCCATTGTTATTAAAAATAATTGAGAAGCCATCTTTTTTGTATTGATAGTCATATTTAATTTCATTCTCATACGTAAATTACATAGAGTAATGTAAAATTGGTGTTACTCTTACGTTTGATTTGGAAAATCAAAAATTCTATTTTATCTATTTTTGTCTTTCGTTTACAGGTAGCACTGTTAAGAGCACACGCCGGTGAACATCTTTTATTAGGCCTCGCCCGTCGATCAATGCATTTAAAAGACATACTGTTATTGGGCAACAATTGCATCATAACAAAACATTGTCCAGGTAAATTTCAGAATTGTTTACTCATTATTGTTGCTGTGGTACTTCTGCACGAAGATATGTATGTAAGTTTAATACGGAGTACCACAGTGACTGCAATAAAGGCAATGGGTTTAGTTTTAATTACGTTAAATAATGATCTTTGATACAGCATTAAACGTATTTGTGAAAACAAGAAAAAAGTATCTTCGATTGTTATTAAATGTAAAAATTTTCCGTTCACATGTTTTCGCATTTATATGTGGGTATTCAAAATTGGAATCAGCTGATTACGTTCCTCAACATTCGAGCATCCGCACGCCTATTTGGAATTTTTAAAGTTGCATGTTAATTAAATCATTTACTAGAAAATGCATGATAATGTTACTTAATAATTTTACTGGTGCAATTTCATTATTAATTAAGTAGCACATTTATGCAATTCATACTTAAAAACGCAATTCTTTAACATCCTACCATTTACCTTTAAACTCATGCTATTTTTATGCAATTAAGTTGGTGGTGGATTTGTTATTTAAGAATACTAACTCTGTTTTGGTTAAATTATAATCTAAAGAAATTATGCAACATGCTTAGTGGAAAAATAAATGTTTGTTAGCTCGTTAACACGCTTTCGTCATTATAAAAATTTGCATATTATTAGTAACCAGTTTTTTCTTAAATGTAACAAAAAAATTAGGATGCAACAGGAACAATTTGTTAAAGTTTTGTAAAACCAAAAGCATGTTGGATTAACCCCACATCTAGATGTAATAGCATGTAGTAATGAGTATCGCGTGTTGAACACAGTGATCCTGTTACCAGACTCTCGAGTCTCTCCCGATTTGGACATCTCCAGAGTGGGAATCCGTATTATGGATGAATTGGTTAAACCCATGACAGAAGTTCAAGTTGACGACACCGAGTTTGCTTGTCTTAAAGCCATTGTGTTTTTTGATCCTAGTAAGTATTTAATTCTATTATAACTTATTATTAAATTATTTTAATTGCATCTTTCTTTGGTTATATGCTAATTATCGACGTAATGTTCTCAAGGATTTATTAAGATAATTAATTGTTTCTCTTTCTTACGTCAACAGGTGGTTCAGGTGATTTTTACTTCAATTATATAAATTCCTGTAAAAATGGCTTTGAAACGGTTTTGTTCTAAACATTTTCATCTTTGATTGCAATTAGTGCAAAAATATGTGCTAACGAATGTTGACAAAGAAAGCGTACAGGTGTAAAGATTTCCGGTAAACTAACGCTGTTTATGGTTAAACAAATGTGTCAGTCCCTTGAATCATTTTAAAAATGTTACTACACCTATGTATGTACATTTCATGATCTGTTTAAACCGAGTTTACATTTTTTCGGCTACTATTCATAATTGAAGGGAAAATCGAAAGGAAAAAATCAATATAAATTATTCAACTATTTATTATTATTTATTACTTGGGCTCGGCAAATCGTGTAATCAATGGGAATTCTTTCGGCATGAATACTATAGTAGTCGTGATTTGATCCCATTGAATTTTTTATCGGCAATTGCCAGACATGGTATATGTGTAAAAAACTATTGTAACTTCTGTAATTTTTAATATTTCGCACCATTTATTTGTTACGCGAAGCAAAGTTTTGACTGGAAGTAATGTCTTTTGAATTTGTAAAACTGTTAACCTTCCTAGTAGGTACCAGGTGATTTTTAAAACGTCCAATACCACGTGGGGTGATTTCTCACCCCACACTTTTTCTTCGTTTTTTAATTTACTTACTTATTTACACATGCTATATGATTATTAATTAAGTTTAGATACCTAATTTGTATCTAATAAACTAAGAAATTGAAAAATATACATTTATTTATAAAAATTTATTTAGATTAATTTAATTTTTCACATATTTTTGTCGACTTGCTGTGGACTGGGCATACCAAGTTTTTACAATTTGTACATTTCGATGTATCTGTAGCCCTACTGCACACGTGGCATCTCCCCTTTTTTGTAGAATCACGCACCTTTTGCACTGGTTCTTTTCGATATTTATTAGGTTGGTTTTCAATGTCATCTAATATTTTGGTAATGTTTTCAATGGTCTTCTTATTTAGTCTTGATCGAATAATCGAGTTGCCTATCCTCCGTCGCATATGGGGTTCTATCAGTTGTTTTCCCAATTCAATTCAATTACATACATGTTTATTGCTTTTTCAATGATACATTTTTAAAGCGTAATCATAAATGGTAACATAGTCTGCTTAAATAGCCCCGTTGGATCGGTTTTCCACCTCCGAGTTGCCTCTTCGGTTTCGAACTTTTCCGCTGGGCTGTACATTTCATTCTAACTTAATTTAGGATGACACACTTTGGCCGCTTGTGCCTCGGCATGTCATCTCGATCGTAGTCCCAAAGCCTTCGGACGAGTGGGTTAGGGTGGGCCGCGAGGTCTGCATGGAGCGCAGCTGCGGATTGACTAATGAAATCTGCGACCATCGGGATGTCGAGTCTTTCGTGGAACCGGCCTGTTCGGAAGAACCATGGGGCGTCTGCGATCATTCGGAGCATCTTATTTTGGAATATTTGAATTCGGCTGGTGTGGGTTTTGGCAGCGTAGAACCATACTGAGGCTGCGTAGGTCATGGAAGGGCGGATGATCATCTTGTAGATGAGAAGCTTGTTGTCGATCTCGAGGCGGCTGTTGCGGCACAACATGGGGTATAATTTTACCAGCAGACTGTTGGAAGAGGCCAGCTTCTGGGTGATGTGGGATTTCCATAGAAGTTCTTTATCTAGGGTGAGACCGAGGTATTTAGTCTCGTCTACCCAGGGGACTTCGTTGCCTTTGATGTGGAGGCGGCGTGTGGGAGCGATGTTCCTTCGGTTGAAGAGGATTGCGGCACTTTTGGTGTGATTGACTTCTATTCTCCAGTCGTGGTACCAGTTGTCCAGTGACGTGAGGGCCATTTGAAGATTTCTCTCGGCTTGAGCGGGTGAGTGGGATGTTGCCAAAACGGCGGTCTCGTCGGCGTAGAATGTGTAAGTGAGTCCGTCGATTTTTGGGACGTCTGACGTGAAAATGTTGTATAAGAGTGGGACGCCGGCTTCTATGTATCGTGGAGTGGATTTGACGGTGAAAAGTTTGATCGCAAACGAACGTCGATTTAAGAAGAATCCGATGAGCTGGACCATTGAGTGATTGATGCCTAGTCCATACATCTTATGGAGTAGCCCGCGATGCCAGACTTTGTCGAATGCTTTCTCGATGCCGAGAAAGACGTCGCCGGTGACGTCGCGGTGGTTGAAACCGTCGGTGATCTGCTCAACGACGCGTAAGGCTTGATGGACAGTGGAGTGTTTCTTGCGAAAACCGAACTGTTCGTGGGGGATGATTTGGTTGGTATCGACCTGTTCCTGTAATCTAGTGAGAATTATTCGTTCCAATAACTTACCCAGCGTCGGTAGTAAGCTGATTGGACGGTAGTTTTGAAGCATAACGTGATCCTTTCCTGGTTTGGGGATTAGTATGACGTCCGCGGTTTTCCATTTACGTGGAAAGTCTCGAAGTCGTAGACATGCGTTGAAAATTGCAGTTAGGGTGGCTATACCCTTTTTGGGAAGAAGTTAGAGGGCTTTGTTGGAAATACCGTCGTTCCCGGGAGCTTTTCGCAGTTTGACATTTTTAATCACCTCTTCGATTTCCTTCGGGTGATGTGCCTGATGGGCTCGATTGGGTTGGCCGTCAGGATGCTTCTGACTTCGCGGTGAATTGCGTTTGTGCGACGGAAGTCTTCGTCGTGTGGATGATTTTCTCTGAATTGGAGTGCGAGCGTGTCGGCGAAAGCTTCGGCTTTGTCTAAGTCGGTGTAGACTAGACCTCGGGGACCGTGAATGGCGGACATGGGTGACTTGTTCCTGTTTTTTAGGATGTTGGTCATTTGCCACACGCTGTTATCTTGTGCATTTAGGGACTGGAGTTTGTTGCTGAAGAGAAGATTTCGATGTTGCTCGATTTGTGTTCCAATCGCGGTTTGAGCTGCGTTGAGGGCTCTTTTGTCGTCTGGCTGGCGGGTGCGTTGCCATCTGCATCTTAGGCGGTTTTTCTCGGTGATCTGATCGCGAATGTGAAGTGGTAGTTAAAGGGGATCCGATTTGGATTTCGTGATGGTTTTGGTGGCTTTTGTGATGCACTTTTTAATAATTTCGGTGAAATTGTCAACCGCGGCTTGGAGTTGTGGGACGTTTTCGATGACCGTAACTTTCGTGATAAGTCTGCTGGCCTCGAATTGGAAGGATGGCCACAGGGTAATCTTCTTTTCGAATTGGAGATTGTCGTTGTCAGCATGATCACCGAGTTGTAGAAGCACGGGCTCGTGGTCAGAACTGAGGTCAGTAACCGTTGTTAGATCGTGAAGTAACCTAACGTTGTTGAAAATTGCTACGTCGATAACGCCTGGAAGTCCGTCTACGAAAAAATTTCGGATGCTGGCGAGGTCATGCAGGAGTCGACCATTGCGGTTCGTTTTCCTGCTGTGCCAGTCTGGATGTTTCGCGTTGAGATCTCCTGCGAGAATAGTGGGAGTTCTGGCGTTAAAAATCGCGTCTAAATCTGCTGGTAAGACGTCTTTGGTTGGCGGAATGTAAGCGGCGCAGAGAACAATGTCTCCGTTGGTTGCCGTGTTAATGACAATTTGGGTAACTTTTAAGTTTTGGAGTTGTGGCGTCGGCACGTGGTGGTGAGAGATGAACCGTTTGGCGTAAACGGCCGTACCACCTCCGCGACCTGTCGTTCGGTTTGTGTTGTACAAGGTGTAGTTCCGGATATTGGGGTTGTCGCAGTTCCGAAGATGAGTTTCTGAAACGAGAGCAACGTCGATGTTGCGGCGATGGAGGAATTCTTGAAATTCGAGCTTTTTGTTTAGGAGACTATGGGCGTTCCAAATCGCGATGAGAAGGGAGTTCGGTTTTCTTTTCTGTGCTACCATTTTACTGGTTTCGAGAGCGGAGTTGGATGAGGCATTCCCTGATGAGGCGGCTTTCTTCCCTGGTAACTTCTGTTTGGACGTATCGCTGCTTCTTCGTCTGTTCGGTGGACATAGGTGGCGCGGGAACGGGGACGGTGGACTCGACTGGTCTCGTCACCTGGGCAAACGAGACGGTGGGGTTCACAGGCCTGGCTGGAGCGCGAGGGGACGCTGAAATAAAATGGTTAGTACGAATGTTGATGATCGTCTGTCGCTGCCTTGGGTGGGCTGGGCATCCTTTGTAGTTGGCCGGATGGTCGTTTCTACAGTTGCAGCACGTAGCGCGGCCATCTTCGCGTTTCTTCGGGCATTCATAGCTGAAGTGACACTCCAGGCACTTTACGCATCGTGGGGTTCTTCGACATCCCCTGGCGGAATGTCCAAATCGTTGGCACCTGTAGCACTGCCCGATGCCGCCTCTTGGGTGCGGACTCTCAACGCGGGCTTCGACGACACCGATATCAGTGATATCGAATATCGTCTTGGCCTGCGGGGGTTCTTCTAACCTGGACTAGAAGCAACGGCAACGGCGACTTCCATACCTTTGTGACGAAGGTAGGTGGCGGTGGCATCGATCGAAGAATCGCAGTGAGGCATCCCTCGGATCACGGCCTTCAGCGGTTGGTCTCCCTTCAGCTGGAACGAGTGGAAGTCTTGACATGCTTCTTCTAAAACGTGCGTCGCAATGCGGAAGTCATCTGGCGTGGCGACGTGGATGGCAACCCCGTTCCGGGTTGTCTTCGCTCTAGAAACGTCTACGCTGTTTTCTTGCAAAGTCTGCATCGCTTTTCCGAAGTCCTTCTGGTTATGAAGGACGATGTTAAAGGATTTTCTCGTAATTTAATTGCTAGAGACTAACTCGATGAATGAATCGATAAGCGGATCGCAGGTATCGATGTGCTAATTAAAACGTAAGATGAAAAAGGCGCCAAAACGGTTAGAATCTAGAATGAAAGACACCGTTTAAATCTATCCAAGGCTGAAAAAGAACAAATGACAACACACTAGTTGTAACACGAATATATTTTTTTATTACAGAGAGGTTAGAAAAGAGAAGCGAAGTAGATTTACATAAATGCGGTTAATTATTAGTATGTAGGTATGGATCACAGACAATAATTGTTGACACAAACCCTCGTCGGTTGGACAACACATCGTATATAACATTAAACTTGTGCATTCCAAACGAACAGGTTTATATTGGTAAATATAATACAAATGCACAATATCTCGATAACTAAGAGAACCCGAGCAGCTAGCTAGCGGCACCTTCCTCAGAATTTTCTAAAATTCGCTGAAATGAATATGGCGTTATTACAAATAAGTTCCCTTCGGTTGATACGATCTATGAGAAAAACCAAATGCGTCTAGTTTCCCCCAGATTAATAAAGATATTTTAATAAGTGGGTCTTCCAATACGGTTGCATTGTAGTGTTTGATGGGTACAAATTGATATCCTTAATTAATGTAGAGCTAGCTCTTTTTTCATACATCGAAGGATGTGACGTCATCATTGAAATTTACCCCAAATTAATTAGTAGGTGTATATCTTCGCATTAATGTGATGCGTTGTGGGTATTCAAAGTTTGCCTAGAAAGGCCTAGAGGAGAAGGTCCGAATATGGGCTACCATTTTGCTTTTTAGTTATAAATTTTACAATTTGGTCGCAATTGATCTGAAATTTTACAGCGATTTTTCATCGGAAAACCCAGCAGTGGAGGAATATACTGACCACTAGCACTCATGCAAGCAACAAGAGTAACGAAGGGATCCTCTTTCAGCAGAAGTTAATAAGGCTATTTGCCGTTTACCCTTTTTACCCACAACTTCAGTGACTTTGCTCTGAAATACGGATAAACCTGTTTCATCAACGTTGTAAATACGATGAGGAGGAAAATTGTATTTTGAATACTCAGTTGCTAGATTGTAAAATTGTTTCACGTTTTGTTTCTTGAAACCTAAAGCCCTGACAAAGGAAGTTCGTGTCGGTCTTCGAGTTGACAAAACATGACTGTGTCGGTGTGAGAATGCATCCAACGATGAGCAGCCTGCAGTGCCATTTTTGAAAGGAGTCTGTATGTTATTTCTAACAGCTACAGTGTAAGCTAATCTCCGTATATATCTCCGTGTAAGGCCATAAAATTTAGCTTCCATTGCTAAAACATACATAACAAGCTCATCTTGTATCTCTTGATTGAGCATAGTTTTTTACAAAGTTTCGTTTTTACAGCTTGTGGTTCGACGCCACCTTTGGCTAGTCTGTGCAGCGTAGTTCAAGGTACTACAAAAATTTTGGCAGCCTTCAGGGTTCCCATTGCTTTTGTACGATCTGCTTCTATTGCACGTGACATATCCGCCGCATTTCATTTTTTTCTTGAACCCTTGCACACATATTTCTGTTTTTCTCGGCATGGTAATGTCTCAAAACATATATTTAATAGCTTGGTCCTAATATGGGCCATGACCCATGTTAAATGCATCAAGTGACCCATATTAACAACATGCCATGCCATAAGAACATTTTGGGTTAAAATGTAATCCACAAAAATTACAAAACTTAACATTTAACATTTCGATAACTGACACTACTTGTATCATATGAATATTTAACTAGCCCATAATAAATGCATAGCCCATATTCGAACCTTTTTCTCCACTAAACCCATTTATAACGTGGATGCGTATGAATATTTAAAGATGAAAGCCGGGCGTGTATGTTAGCTCATTTTTGTGCCACAGACAACGACAAAAAATTTTTTTTTTTTGACGGTTACCACTTTCGATATGGTGAAAAGTGGGTGTTCCGGGACGAAACTTATACAGTACAAAAATCACACCGAAATACTTTTACATAACAATTTTCCGGCGATCATATTTACTTCGACAATTTCATTGTAGTTACAAAATCTCGTGGCGCTGGGCCCTCCATGCGGACATTACGTAACCTCGTTCAAAGTACTTGGCAAATACTCAACTGTACAACTTATAAATGTACTCATCCGCTTTATTTACTTGTCACGTTGTATTCGTATGCTGTAGTGTGAGTTTATTCGTTCCGTTTTATACAAAATTTTATTATTTCATCGTTATGAAAATAAGTACATCCACATTTATAAGGTAATCGATAATTTTGTGGAGTGCTCAGCACGTCGAAAAATCGTTTGTAAGGTACCCCAGTCACCGGGAACGCATGAAGTCGCCGCCGCTATCAATAATCGGTACGTGAAGGTTAAGATTGGATTGCATCAATGTTAGTTGCCAACGTTTTGTCCACTTTTACAATAGGAGCTGGAATGAAGTGAACAAAAATAAAGAAAAACACGTCACTAATGGGAGAGAGTAACAATTGGGATCACAATTGCTAATGTGTGATGATTTCTATGCTCTCTCGGATTTTTATATTGAATGAGAAGAAGAAGAACGCGTTATCAAAGATTGATGCTCGATTATAGAAAGGCGAATGATATTTATAGTTTGGCACTAAACGTTTAGCACGGTATTATGTCGAATACAATTGGATAAATAGTGTTTAGTTCGGGATTAAATTATAATGCCGTAGTATGATGGAGGGGATCAAATTGCAAATTCAATTGCATAAACGCTTTGATCCCGTATTAAATTACTACTACGGTACTAAACTGACACCAACGTTTTGATGCTTTAAACGCCTGATCAAATTGATACTTGAAATATTTTGTTAAAAGAATAATATTCATTTATTATATTAGAACAAAAATAGTAGATATACAGGGTGATTCAACGTTTTAGTACTGTTTGTTCAACAGAAATTAAGCCACTCACTAAAAATTTATGCTGTGCTATAGCACATAATAACCATAAGGGAAACTCAGTAATTTGTCGCGCAAAAAAAGCACATAAGCTAGCTAGTTTGCACACATAAGAATATGGCGGTCGTTAATCTATTGTTTCTGTTAGGTTATATTATTTTGTATTTACATCTTTTATGATAAATAAAGAAATTGAATTTGGCACTACAACGCTATTTTCAAAATGGCTAAAGGTCGCTCATTTTCCGGACTGGAATATCGAAGGCGCTGACAGTTAGTGTTCTTTAGGGCGAGTTTAAAAATATGTTTTACACCTGGCTAATTAATACATTCTGTTCATAATTTATTTAATTATGTACATCGAGGTTAGGGTTCATGTTTCAACTGACGACAATCTATGTGAAACGAGGACAAGTGCCAGAATAGCTTTACACAGTGAACACACAAAATAGTTTGGATTCAATGTATAAATTAACTTCTGTAGGTATCGTTTTTGTCTGTAAAGTTTAACCTGTTTTTTAAACTATAAACTTGTTGCTTGCATATCAGCTTTTTTTTCTTCTAGAGTTTGATATTTTTTCTGTTTTTCTGCCCTAATACGAGGCATTGTCCATAACGATCACAGAATGTTGTTCTAAGCTTGGTAGAATTTTTTATACCCCCAGACATCTCTTCTTGGTAATTTCCAGTTTTTTTTTGGATTGAAAGCATAATAAACAATCTTCAGCAAAGCCATTTTTGGATCTTATATGAAGATCTATTAAGTCTATTTTCTTTACTCGATGGATTATCTAAGTCAATGGTTAATCCTTGTAGGAAAGCCTAACGTGGAGTCAGGATTGTTGAATCCGATTATACATCTAAGAAGTATAATTTTTTGCCTTTTCGGTACTTTACATTAGAATGTGTAAAAACACAATTTCTATTTACTCACCAAAGACCAATTCATTTCTTTAATCTCTACAAAGAGCACTACGTTTTAATTGTTATCGTAGTACAGCATAACAAAATCAGATTATATGTAATCTCAGATTTTTTTTTAATTAAGAGGTGGTTTGTCTAGCGCCTCTGCACTGCGGTCTCCTTGGTCCTTTTGTGTACCTCTGATTTATTACTTTTTCTTCACTTGTGTCGAGTCATGCTTGATAGTGCAGATTGAGTGTTTGATTGTGGCTCTGTAAGGATGAATTTTGTGTGCCTCATCCCTGAAGAGTTTTTCCACAGTTTTTTATGCTCCGCTGTAAGTTTGCTGCGAGTCGTTTCTTTTATCTCTTACACGCTTCCGAAAACTGGTTTAGGTCCGATATATGCCTCATGTTGTGCTCTTTTTAGCTAGTGCATTCGCCATTAGGTTTCCCTTTACATTCTGGTCTTTTGGTATCCAGATGATCTGCTCTAGTTGGCGAGTTGCCAATATTTCTAGACTGTTTATGCATGCCATAATCAGTTTGGATTTTATACTAGCGATCTTAGCGCCAGTAGTGTTGCTTGGCTTTCCGACATCATTGATATCGTATGAATTTGAGTCAATAGCAGCGAAAATTGTTTCCCATGTTCGATTTTTGGCCTCATCTGTACCAGATAGTTCCTTTAACCGCGCCGGTTAAATCTTTTTTGTCCACTCGTTTTGTAACTGTATCATCACTTTAAATTTCTTTAAAATGTGATAATTTTTTGTGAAGTCAAATCTCAAAGTTAAGATTGTTTCTTCACGCAGCACGTTGTATATATTCGATTTGTGTTTCTTGGTAACTGACGCGTGTTTATTAATCTACAGCCTGTATACTGCTTGTCTTGCTTCTTCCATCATTACAACGAGGTGTAATGGAAGTGAAAGTAGTGTTTTCATGGCTGCTGTGGGCGTGGTTCTCATCGCTCCTGTTATCAGCACACATGCCATTCTCTGTATTTTGCATAGTTTCGAAACTGTGCTTTTCAGGTTGGTCATTGCATACAAACGCACCGTATGTGATGATGGGTCTTGTTACCACAATATATAACCATTTGGTCATTATGGGTTTCAATCCTCATGTGTGCCCGACCATCCGTTTAGTTGTATTAAGAACTCTGATGGTCTTCGTTGTGACTTTTTCTAGATTAGCGTTGAAGGTCAGTCCAGTATCAAGACTGCGTCACAGATATTTGGCTTCTTTTGTCATTGAGAGCGTGATTCCGTACATCGTAGGTAGTTTTACGTTATCCGTTTTCCGTCGTTTGGTAAACGGCCGGATTGCCAGCTTGGTTGGGTCTTTTTTTTGCACCATTTTTCGGCGGTGTAAATCTGCGTCCGTTAATTGTGATAATATCTATATCTAAGTCGCACGTAGTACTAGCAAGAAAAAAATATACTCACGATTATCCAAGATATGCGATCCCCTAAAATCGCCAAGAAAAATAAAGTAAAAATTAAATATAGAATCGTACCACAAGTAAATCGACAAACCATAAATCGTCGTAATCAATTGCGTCAAGCGTCCGAATGGTTTTCAATATTCTTATCGTAGTTGTGTCCCCAAGTTTCACGTGAGATATAACAACGACTTGTTCCTAGATTATGTTTCGGAAGTAGTTTAATTAACCAATAGCCCCCTTTAGTACGTGCTCCTAGTTATAGTTAATGGATTGACTCGAATCACGATAATATCAATCAATGATTACTCCAGGAAGGCTTCCACAAAAGCAGCGAAAATACTACACCCATTTATAACACGGATGAATGTGAAAATTTAAAAATGAAAACTTTGCTGGGCAGTTGGAGCATATGCGAAGCGTACCACAACCACCGGAAAAATAGTTTTTTCCTTTGGAAAATCCTAGCTGTCAAGAAGCAACCACTTAACAGCGCATCGCTCTGAATGTAGCGAAAAGTGACCGAAACTTATACGGTACGAAAATCACCCCAAGACACTTCTTAACAAATCCTTTCTAAGCGATTTCCCTGTCTGGTGTAATTTTTAATAAACTAAGTTAGTGACGTACAAACATAAAATCATTTATGTTTTTAAAAGCGGAATCTTAAATTACTTCTCTTTCATTTTTATTTATTTTACTAAAATAGTTTTGTTTTACTGCAGAAACGATATCAGTGAGTGCTAATTTACCAATTTAAATTTACCGAAGAGTTTGCAATATTTAGCATGAACTTTTTTTTAAAAAATTTTGCCTATTTTTCTTTAAACTGTTAGAATTAAATCTAAATTATTTATGTTACTTCTTACTTGAAAAACTGTTCCTGAGACAATTTTTATAATTCTATAATTACAATTGTGGTAGTTTATAAAGCATTTAAAATGTACCATCTCCATAAGACCAGCTCCTCAAGACTTTGAGCATTTGGCTCCGTATTTGCACAAAATATTGCACCAAGCGACAAGTCTGTGGGTGAAGAAGAAAATGATGTAGACGAAATATGGATTTAGACACAGAATTTACACCAGGTTCGTTTTACAGTGCACCGCGTTTTTTAGGTCGAGGAGATTTCGACAATGTCAGTGATTTAAATTGTCTAAGCAGCAACTCGAACCTGCAAGTTCCAGACTACTGGATTATAAATTTCTTTAGACGAGGACAAGAGTGTCTGTGGTCGCTATGCGGAATTAAAGCATTGTTGCTTCTCTTGCGAATGGGAATGGGATAGGAAAAATCAACATAAAAAGAAAGTGGTCAAAACGAACATCACTGTGTCGATTTCAAATCGCTGTCATTAAAAATTTTGCAACAGAAGCAGTAAAGTGAATTTTTTTTCGGAGTACAACAACCAAAAACGCTCAATTTTTAATTTGTTTGGTAAAATTCTAAAGCAGTAACTACTGGAAAACTTACTCCGAACTATCTCTAGAATAAATATTCATTTTGTTTTGACAATGAGCAGGGCCACGTTCTGCCAATTCTTGAATATTATTAGGACGTAATTTCTTTTGTCATAGTGCAGCATCTTTCGAAAGTTGACTCATATTTTCAGTTCTGGTAATTTTTGAAGGTGTATATGGCAAAGTAGACTCGGGTTTTGAAAAAAAATGTAATATCTCTAACAGCACATAGACATCGTAAATACATCTCAAAGATATTCCAGACATCTTGCAGACACCTCGTTACGTCTTTAGACATCTTTAAGACATACTGAAGACGTCGAATGTTAATAAACTGTACATCTTGAAGACATCTTATTTAGACATCTTTAAGATATCTTTTCAGAACCCGTTTAGAACAAAAAATATTTTGGGTAAAACAGCACATGCAATAAAACACTAAATATAAAACAAATAATATAATACACCTACCGACAAAGACTACAACATACTTTTTGATACAACTCTGCCATTTATAAAGAAAACTTTAGAGAATCTTAAAACAAATGTCTTTCAACAGCCTTAAGTCGGATGTCTTTAAGATGTCTTACAGTAGATATCGTTAAGACGTCTTCCAAGCATCCGCGGCATAAAGGGCCACTTTGCAGTTCCATTTTATGCATATGTTTGTTAAGGCCACAGTACCCTGTAATTAGTCCTGTGAGTTTCCTTAATTTTTGTCGACTAATGCTTGATAGTGGAGTTTGAGTGTTTAATTGTGGCTCTGTAAGGAAGAGTTTTGTGTGCCTCATCCCTGAAGAGTTTTTCCATAGTTCTTTATGCTCCGCTGCAAGTTTGCTGCGAATTATTTCTTTTCCGATCCCCGAAAACTGGTTTAGGTCGATATATGTCTCCTGTTGTGCTCTTTTTAGCTAGTGCATTCGCCATTAGGTTTCCCTTTCTCATATGAGGCCAGTAGAAGTGATAGCGAAGAGCTTCCAACGTACTCCTAACACTGCGGTGTTCACGCTCAGATGGAAGATGGTGATCGTGGATTAATTGTTTCCGTTGCTCCGAAGGAACAACTAATTTCCACACGCAAGAGTCCGACAAAGAAATGCGTACACGTTTACATAGAAGACCTTTCACAAGACACCAACGAGAGAAACGACGAGGAAAAGCAGAAACTTTAGAAACCAAACCTAAGTACCAAGGATCGGTAGTAGGTCTAATAATCCTAGAAACTGAAGTAAAATTTGGAGGAAGAGAAGCTAAAGAACGAACAGGACGTACAAGTTTCTCAGTTTTAGAACGACAGTGCATACAAGTATTTGACTCAGTAGTTATAGAAGAAGGAAGTGAAGGAGTAGTAAGAGAATCAGCAACCGTATTAACAGAAACTGCGGGAGTAGCAGTATTAATCACAGAGGATCCTAGAAGTAAGTCACTCCTTTCGGATGTTATAAGCCTAAGAGAATTGCTCCGGTTAAAGTTCAACTCCAAACGTTTGCCTAAAGAAATCAATTGAGAAAAGGATGTAATATCCACTAGTGCAAAATGCGATTGATACAAAGGAGCCAAGTTGCGGCGTACGATTTTTAACTGCGTCTTCTCCGAGACTGGTTCTAACTTTTGCATGAAAAGATATTGCATAGTAGCAACGTACATCACAATAGGTTCCTTAGGTTCCATCACTCGATTACGAATAGTATCCATTAACCGTTCATCATAATCTAAAGGCAGAAATTCAGTTTTCAACATCGCAGTAACCTCATTCCAAGAACGTAAAGTATGTCGTCTACTTCTAAACACAAGAAGAGCTTTACCCGATAACACCTCAGAAGCTGAAAGAAAAAGTTGGTGCTGAGAAACTTCACGAGACAAACACAACTCATCAATACGAATAAGAAACTCCATTAGTACAAACGGATCTTCACCAGAGAAAGTAATATTCCAATCAGCCAAGTTCATTTCCGAATCAGAGTCGGATGAAGTAAGAAGTGGTGGTTCTTTATCTGAAGAATACATAGCTAAAACAATAACAAGTAAACAAGAAACTAACCAAAGCAGTCAACTACAACAGAAATCTGCCACCACGTGCCTGACAAAAATTCAAAATAACAGTAAGTACCAGCCGTATTACTACCAACTACGTAATCCAATAAGAAAACAAATTAATCGACGTAGTCAAGTCAATCCAGAATCAAAACGAAGGTCCGATTAAAAGAAACGTAAGCAAAGTGCTAATCTACAGTCAAACTGCAGCACTAAAGAAAAATACAAAAAAAGTAAAAGTTAGTGAAGTAACTCAGACGTCAAGTCTAGTAGCAATAACTACATAAGCAAAGCAAAGTAACTCGAACCCACGTAAGACTAAGAAAAGATAAAAGGAATCAATAAAGCTAGAAGAACTTATGATCGCACACACTAAATCGAGAGAAATTCAACAGTATAAGTTACCTATGAGTGCCAGTAATCCTACGCTAATCACAATTAAAGAAAATTGCTAAAAGAAATATAGTGAAATGAGAAATTCGATATGAGAAAATCGAGGCCCCTTAAAGTTGGGTCGCCAATTTGTTACAAGCTTTTTGTATTTTACGAACCTGCACGGCCAACTCACAATAGTCGGTGAGAGGGGTAGGTTTCCAAGAAATATATAAAAGGTGTTCCAGGGCGCCAGAGCTTATCCCAAAGTGACTTCTGTCCGCTCACAACAGAATGGTATCACTTGTAACAAGATGTTAGGTTCGTAATGCTGAAAGAAGCGAAGGAAAGGGAAAAACTAAATCGTTAATAACAATTGTACTTTAATTACTCTATCAAATATATCTATATATTATATATCTAAATATAGTCAAAGTTAAATAGCCAAATCTAAGTAGATACTAGTGAGAATATACAACATCGAATAACAGCAGGATCGGCAACTTACACTACATAAGTGAAGAACATAGCGAAGAATAGTTCGCAGTAAATATCGTTTACATAATTAGTAATATGGCATTACTGACAATAAAACAATGATAATAAGTATGGCATTAACATTAAATTATCACAATAAGTATTGGTGGTACACAGCATGCGTAACCCGAAACAAGAGAAGAAAAAGTACTATATAAATGGTACTTCAATAACGTTCGTAACCACGAAATTAATATGTACAACAGTTTCGTGAGCGACCTTGTTGACAACAAAATAAGATACAGATAAAATCACTTACCAAACACAGGAACTTCCAGTTGTGCAGAGAAAGTACTTTCCCCGACACGTAGTCCTGTAAATAATTTGAATTGCAAATCGTGTCAACCTAATATCTCACGAAATCCACATCTACAAAATCATTACTTAAATTTTAAAGTACACACATAACACAACCCGAAAGTCGGATGCTGTTATACCCCTTTTCTGTGATTTAATTAATTCCAACAGTAGGCCTTAGAAATATTTAGAATCGTTCCAACACAATATTCGTCGAGGGTTATCTCTCGTCTTTCGGTATCGACTAGAATTCATGGGTCGGATGGTGGTAAGAATGGCCGGTGACGATACGAATACCCCACGATCGCAACGAAACCACAACTTTCCCTGGTGGGCTTTAAATTATAACCAGAATGCCCCTAGTTATGAGGTAGCACATGGCGCTAACAAGAAGACATAAAAATTACCTTTAATTAAAGAAAGAACAAAATCTACTTACTCTGCGTGAATAAATTAGTTAGTTAATGAAACTTCTCATTTCCATCGTGTCCCAACACGTGGATGATTTTAGAAAACGAATTTTTCACTCACGCAGACATAGGTTAGAACATGAACGATGTCAAAGTCAAAATGCCGGTCTGTCACCGGATGTCGTCTACTCAATACAAAGTGACCAACGAACCCGATAGATGGCGTCAAGAAATATAAAAGTAATTTTTAATTAAACTGATATACAGGGTAATGCATTATTTAAATTTATGCACGTAACAACGGAAGAATTGCCGTCTTAGTTGGGTTCACTGATAGTCTCTCTTTTTTGCACCATTTTTCGACGGTGTTTAGTGCACTTTGCATTATGTTCGATACGGTTGCCCCAAACTTCCCGTTTGTGATAATGGTGAGATCGTCGGCGTAACCTAAAGCATACACCCCGCCGTCTTCTAGTTTCTGTAGTAGGCCGTCCATGACAAGGCACCACAGTAGGGGTGATAGTACCCCGGCTTGTGGGCATGCGCCAGCCGCGCTTTGGCTCTCACAGTGCTACCGTACAAAGTAGCTGTTACCGTCCGATTCCCGAGCATTGAGTTGACCCAGTTTCGGACTAGAGGTGTGATTCCTTTTTTCTCCATTGCCCTTGCAATTGAGGTGAAGGTAGTATTGTCAAATGCTCCTTCAATATCTAGAAAAGCACCCAATGCAATATCATTGTATTGGATTGCATTTTCGCATCTGCTTACTAGTTGGTGAATTGCTAGCTCGCAAGATTTTCCAGATTTGTAAGCATACTGGTTTCGGTGCAGAGGCGAAGCCTTTAGTGTCCCGTCTCGTATATACCTGTCGATCGGTCTGTAGGATTTAGCCTGGGCGTACGTCGATCTCCCTGGCTTGGGTATAAATACCACCTTGACAATCCGCCAGCTGTTTGGTAGGTGCAAAGCACTTTTGCCGCTGGAATTCAACCCATCATGCTGCAAAAAGGATTTGCTGCTCTTCGAAGCGCTGTATGCGAAATTCTTAGAGCCAGCATAGCACTTATGCTCTAAGAATTTCGCATACAGCGCTTCGAAGAGCAGCAAATCCTTTTTGCAGCATGATGGGTTGAATTCCAGCGGCTCCTGAAGACTGAAAGGGTTTAAACGTATTGATTCCCCATTCCAGGTTTTCAGGATTGATTGTTTTTCTCGCTAAGCTCCAGTTCCTTTTGGATGCCCGTTTGTTTGGTAGGTCCTGGTGCTTAGGAACTTCAGTTAACGACGAACCCGGGAAGTGTTTTTGCAGTAGTTCTTGCAAAGTACCTTCAACCGAGTATATAAACTTTCCGTTTTCGGTAAGCAAAGAACCAATGTTTTCAGTGCGTTTTTTGTTCAGAGTTTTTTGGAGTCGAGAACTTGTAGGTTCGTTTTCTACGTCCCTACAGTACCTTCTCTATGAGTCTCTCTTTGCCTTTTTAATGGCATTGTTGTATGTTGTGAGGCTGGTTTTGTATTCATCCGTCTCCGCTTTTTTTGGCTGTATTAAATAGCCTTCTGGTGCGTGTCCTTGCTTTGTCAAGCTCCCTGTTCCACCAAGTTATTTTGTTGGGGGTTCGTTTGACAGTTTTTGGTCAGCTTGCTTCAAATGCGGATTTTAATGAATTAACAATACTATCCGTCATTAGTTCTAACTCATGCGTTGATCTTGCAACTGTGGGACAGTCTCTGATTTGGCCCGCTAAAGTTTCGTTGAACAAATCCCAGTCGGTTTTTCTCGGGTCTCTGTATTCCATTACGAGTTTCCTGTCTGATTCAATGTTGAATCGAATGTATCTATGATCAGATAAAGAAGGTTTATCTGATACATGCCACATTTTTATCACTTTGCTCGCTTTTGGACTAGCAAGTGTAAGGTCAATAACTTTATTGCGCGACACGGTTATAAACGTAGGCGCATGTCCGTTATTTATTATGTCTAAATTGCCTTTTAAAATAAATTCTAAAAGTTTTTCACTTCTTGGATTTGTGTTTGTGCTCCCCCACAAGGTGTGGTGTGCATTAGCATCACATCCAAGAATCAGCGGTTTGTTGGCCCCATTGTTGATCAGCCTGTAGATTTTCTCTAGTGGCGGCGATCCTGTCTGGTCGTAGGGAGGTAACCGGATCCGATAATGAACTTTCTCCGATTGCCTTCCTCTACTACAGATATTTTAGGCCACTAGGTTTCTAGAACATAAATTCCACAATGGCATTAAGTTTAGTGCATTTTTTACAATACCTGGACAGTTCAACCCTTTTATTGTTCCCTTGTGGATCCATAGCTCCTGGAGAAGTGCGATGTCAATGTCGTGTGTCACGATATAAGCACTGAGGCCCGCTAAGGCTGCCCTGCAGTGATGTATGTTTGTTTGAATCACTTTCAGCATTAGATTTGCCGTCAGCAAGTTCTTTCTGGCTCTGGATTTTTATCCATTGCCTTGTGGACATCCCTTGTAGCATCCGGTTCTTTGCTGTCTTTTTTGGAGTCGGCCAGCGCCCGGAGAGCGATTCTTGCAAATCCAAGGTGCAATTGGTTGGTTGACGCTTCCATTTTCTCCCAGGACTCTTTGTCCATAAACAGGACGTATTGGTTTCCTTTAGGACCTGGTTTAGAGTTAACCATCCGCCACGTTTCGGTACTGATGTTGTTCTGTACCGATATTCTTTTTAATAGGTTGGTCCAGTGCTGTTCCCGGGACCCAAGTGATAACCTTCTTGGGTGCAGGAAGGTCTTTGAGATAGATAATCTCTAGTTCCCTATCCTCCCTCAGTAGTTTCTAAATATTTGACCTGCGGACTAGCCACTCTCTGGTTGCTTCGTCTGCGCACGTTATGTTCAGAAATCCCCCTTTATGGGTACATTCCTGAAAACGCGGAGAAGCTTGTTCCTTCTCCAATTCGACAATCCGTCCAAGTATTGAGGTTTTTATGACCTCGGATTCTTCAGGACTGATGGTGTTTTCAGGGAATCCTTTTGGTATAATCGCAAGAGCAATTCCTGTCAAGAGTGTCCCTGAATGTCTTTTTTTGGGTTCCTTCGACCCCTCGACTACGCTTTACCTGTCGTTTTTGTGACAGCGGTTGCTTGCGCTCCCGATTCTCGTTGTTGTTGTAAGCTTTCGCCTTGCCGCTCCCGAAAGCTTTTTGGGCTTTCTGGGTTCGCGCTCAGCGTTAGTCGTTATTTTTGGTTTCTGCTTAGAGTCCCCGCCTTTTTTTAAATTTTGAGTCGATGGTTCCATATATGTTCCCACGAGTATGGAGGAAAAGAAGGTCGCCGTGTGCAGTGTCCCGAGGTTGGATCCAGTGACGACTGGCCTTCCATGCAGTCACACATCTATCGGCCTGGTCCTCTCCACCTTAGATTTAGGTTTTTGATGAGGTTGTTTCCTCTTGGTCTGGACAATTAAGCCAAGACCCCCAACACTGCTTGCTCGTGAGGCATGTCTACAGCATCAAGAGGTTTAGGTTTGGCTGTCGTGCTTGGAAACTGAGCGATCTGTATCCTGTGTAAGCAACAACGAAGAGATTAATTGTTGACACCATAAACTTATTCATGTCACAGAGTTTTCTTTCTTACCCTTCATTAGCAATCTCTTTGATCGAATTTGATCATCTGCAACCTGAAGTAAAGGTCGCCTGTGTAAATGTGCAAAAAGATGAAAAAACTGCACCGAGGTTCTGTTCTAAATAAGATTATGGAAATTAATACACGAACAAATTGAGTTTCTTAAATGTTCATTTGTGTTTTTTCTTTCAACTTTTCAGATGCAAAAGGTCTAAGCGAACCGCAACGTATTAAAGCGCTTCGTTATCAAATACAAGTAAACTTAGAAGATTACATCAGCGATCGACAATATGACAGCAGAGGACGTTTTGGAGAGCTTCTACTAACTTTACCAGCACTTCAATCGATCACTTGGCAAATGATCGAACAAATTCAATTTGCCAAATTATTTGGAGTTGCGCACATAGACAACTTGTTACAAGAAATGCTACTTGGAGGTAAACTTAATTTTATGTCGTATTTTAGTAAAACCGATACGTACTTTTATTTAACAAAAGTGTAATTACATAATTAGAAACTTGTTTTAATTTCATTTTTTAATTTTCAAGGTAAATATTTGTAGTTGTTTAACACGTTCTCGGGATTTACTTAAATAATTTTTGCTACTCTGACCTTGCAAACTGGATGTTTGCATTGTTAATTAATTTGCATTCAAATTGTGATTGTTAATTATGAGCTTTTGTTTTTTAAAATGGATGCGAAAATTTAATTTTGAAATTCTGTCCCTAGGCACCTCTTTCTGCACCGAGTTAACACCCTTCATCGTGCGGAAAAAGATGCATAGGGACTGTAAGTACGGGCCTGCTTGTATGTACTTAGTTGAGTTTTAAGTAGATTGATTTACTAATTATAAAGGCATGTGCATGTGTGGATTTTAAAGTCTTGGATTGGTACCATCGTAGTTTTTGGTGCTTCGAAAGTAAACCGTTTATGATTTTCAGGTGCCACTATCGACACTATTGGGCAACAGGCTATTCTACCTCCAACTTCTAATAGTTACCAAAGTAATCATAGTGATTCGTCCGATGATCCCAGTACCCCACCGTGCACGACGCAATGTCACAGTCCTACAGATCAGTTCCTACCAAATGGAAGTTTAGCTTCCCCATCCTCAATTGTAAGTGACGGTAATTCCAACGTTCTAATTGTACGCGATATGGGACATTTGGGAGAAGATAAGTATCCGATGCCTTTTAAACAAGAGCCAAAATTAGAAACAGAGCATCCATTTTAATTTATAAGATTTTAGATTGTATAAAATGACATTTCATCATTAATAATTATAAGATCGGCGTGCAATTTTGAAAGGTGCCAACACAATATAGTGTTCAGCTTATTTTCAAATCATTACTAAAAGTGGGCATTAGCGTAATTTAAAAAAAATTCCATTTACGAAGGACGAGCACTCGTTCGAAAAGGCATTAGTTACCAATTAATTATAGACCAAAACGTGTACATACATAAAACTTTGTCATCTTTTTTAACGAATAAGTAAATAGTTTTTTTTTTCATTTTTACAGTTACATAGAGGTAGTTACCACAGATAATTCTTAGTGCTTATGCAGGCTGTGATCACTGTTTTGACAATATGCCTTTTACACAAGAGACTGATTAAGTTGTTACTAACAATCATATTTGGTATTTCTATATAAAAATTAGTTTCGAAATGTTGGGTCATGAACACGGTGATTTAAAAACATCTTAACACTAATAGGTAAAAAAACAACTTATCAAGCTATTTTATACTTTAGTAAATAACGTTATTTAGTATATAATTTTTTTGTAGGATAATAGAAAACTTTTATGTTATCTCTAAATCTTTGTTTTTGTTTATATTTAACGGTTTTATGGTGTAATTAGTCAGCAAGGTGTTGCTCAATGTTATAGATTTTTAATGGTACATTGTTGCGTTTTATTTTTATTATTATTATTATTATAACAGAAGTTGTTATAAACAGTATGTAAGATTTCTTACTTAACGGTATAGTGGTTTCACATGTAGTTATATTTCAATCAGACAATTAATAATTTATATCGTCTGTATATGTTATTGTTAGAAAAATCTTGATTCACTGGATGTTGCTGTAAATCCAATATTTACCTGTATTATTTAGGTGATTATGAATTTAAAATGTTATTTTAAGCCCATCGTTCATTACATTTTTTTTTTAAATTTTTGAATATGTTTCTAATTTTAATTTAGTTAAGGCCAAACTTTGTTTTTATTTTATTTTTTATGGTAATCGTTGATGAAAATGCCGTTTCAATGCAAAATTGTGACTAAAAAAATTTTACATTGTAATGAATGCTTATACAGGCTGGTAGTGGCAATAATAGGTTTAAGAGTGCTTGTTATACAAAATAAAATATTTTCATATCGGTTATTTTCTTGACTTTATCGAGAATACGGAAGGAATTTTGTGAATGCACGCTAATAATACGGGGTAAGTATGAAGTATTTCGGGAGCACTGCTAGGCGATGTCCAAGATGAGGTAGATTGGTTGAAAGTACAAATTTGGTTGAAGAGGAAAAAAAATTACAAAAACAAACTAAATATTTATGTTAGCGCGAGCGTTTTCTTTTTAAGTCGTTATCCTCGCGTTGCATTTTTGGTTTTGTGACTTGCTGTCCCCTCTTTTAAGTTTCTATTTGTCACTGTAAATACAAGTTTTTGATAAATACGAGAGTACGTTACTTAGTTTTGAACCGATTATTACGTCTCCTTTCTCGAATTCCATTTCGTTAATTTTTCTTAAATGTTAACCGTGCTGTTTAGTGAGTAAATCGTGCGCCCTTTTGTGCAGACTATAGACTTAACTCCACCATCCAGGGAAAAGTAAGATCAGGGTAAGTCGAGCAATCGCTCATTTCTGGATGAATCGAGGCCTTGGTTTATTACGGGTTTGGGTGGTTGTGCGCTCCCGATTTTCCAGAAGAACCAGAAACTTTACGTAAGTAATTTTAAATTGTCGTTGACTAATAATTCGGTGGGTTGCTACCGGAAGTCCTCTCCTTTCTAATAAAGTAAATACAGTCCGCTGTTCAACTTCCGTGTGGCCGAAACATTTGGTCCTTCGAGCCGGATATTTAAAGGTTCCGTTTCTGTTACATTCCTTTCAATTTTTCAAGTTCATAACGATATCACGCGATAAGCATTTATTTAAGAATTTACGCCGATTTTAATACGGGATTTTCCGTTATTTGTATTATTCGTACTAAGTTATTTCATATCACGAATAATGTCCGAAAGTGATTTGAATTTCCTGGTGATAACGAGGTCACAGGTCTTTGCCAACGTCACTGATATCGCTGATCGCTGTTCTAATATTTCCAAAAAAAGATGCGAAATTTCATCTATTTATGCTCGACGAATTGCTAATTTGCGAATCCAACTTTCGTGAAGTTCAGCGCCAAATATTAATTAAAAACGCCGCTCTGGCTAAGAAAGATCAGGTTCCTACCGATCAAATACAAAAAAGCTTTAGAGATTTAGTTTACTCGATTCAGACCATATTTGCTTAACTTCAAAGTGCTGACACTGATAGCGGAGCATCACAACAATCATCCAGTTCTTCTTCTGACCCACTTCAAGGTTTTCTTCCGAAAATTGTAATTCCGCATTTCGATGGAAAAATTGCGACATGGACTAATTTTATCGGTCTTTTTGATTCATTAGTACATAACAATAAAGGCTTAACGTGTCTCGCTAAATTTCATTATTTGAAAACTTCTCTTGCTGGGGAAGCAGAATCCGTTATTGCTAGCTTTCCATTAACCGAGGCAAATTATGAAATTGCTTATCAAGCATTAAAAGATCGTTACCAAAACGATAGGCGTTTAGCCGGAATGTACTTAGATAGCATTTTGAATTTTAAGCCTCTTGTTTCACCTACTCAAGAAAGTCTTAGAGCATATCTTCAAGTACACTAAAATGCAGCCAGTGCTTTAGCAGCACTTCCCATTCAAAATCACTTTGAATTTATGCTCTTTTATTTAGCTATGCGTAATTTGGATCCATCTACCTCTCGTGAATTTGAATCTCGGCGACAAAAAGATGATTTTCCTACTTATAAGGAACTTATTGAGTTCATCAATCGACAAGTGCGTAGTCTCGAACTATCTGCAGCTGAATTCAAATCACGTTCTTTGACCAAGGTCAAACCAAAAATCCTTATAGCCGCTGCTTCAGTTCCTCTTCGAGATAAGGAGGTTGCTTTAACTTCCAAACCGCGTTTGGCCGCTTCGTTTTTTAAAACTAATAAACTTAATTGTACTTACAATCGTTCCTTTTCATCATCTAAGCGATGTCCTGTATGTAAATCTGACCACAGTATTACTTGGTGTCCAGAATTCTAACGAATGTCCATAGATGAAAGAGGCAAAGCCATGCGTAACCACACGCGTTGTTTTAATTGTCTCGGAGCTCATTTAATAACAGATTGTAAATCGGAACGATCGTGTGTGCATTGTGGCAGTCGTAAACATCGTTCATTACTGCATTTGGATAAGGAAGATAATTCTGTACTTTCGAAAGCGGCGACTTCCTCAAGTAATCTTACAGCTGCTCAAACAATGTCTTGTTGCCTTCCGCTTACTCATTCCAATCATACGGTTCTTTCAGATACAATTCAAGCACTGCTCCGAGATAGTTGCGGTGACTTTCGCTCTATTAGAGCAGTTATGGATCCAGGTTCGCAAGTCTCTGCTATTACTAACGCAATGGTTAAAGGTTTAGGTTTAACCCCCCAGTTACAGATCTCGGGAATTGGACAAATGGGCTCTCGCACTCTTGGCACTGTTGACTGTGTAATAAAATCTCGTTACTCTTCCGAAATTATCACAGCTACTCCTTACGTACTTTCTTCAATATCTCAAAACCTCCCTTCGGCTAGTATTTCTGAACAAGTCTATTCTAGTCTAAGACATCGTCAACTAGCAGACAAATATTTTCATGTACCTGGTAAGATAGAAATGCTTATCGGAGCTGATCTATTTTCTACAGTCATTCGAGAGGGTTTCTCTATTATTAAAGGTAATCCTTCAATTTTTCCTACTATATTTGGCGACGTTATTGTAAGTCCTGTAAGTCTGGGTTCGTTAACTTCTTCGGCTGTCTCTCTTCTAACTCTTCAGTCCAATCCTACAGACTTCCTTGTTAAGTTCTGGGAAGTCGAAGAAGTGCCTGTGGTAAAGATCCGTAACCCTGATGACGAATGGTGCGAACGGCTGTTTTGCGATACTCATGCTCGAACCTCCGAAGGTCGATATGTCGTAGCTCTACCTCTAAAACCCAACGCTGTCAAAGTAGCTGCGAATTCACAGTTATCGTACACAGCCTTTTTAAACTTAGAAAAGCGTTTAATTCGAGATCCTTCCCGCTATGCCGCTTATCAACAATTTATGTCTGAGTATCGAGACTTGGGCCACATGTCCGTTGCTACTTCTTCTTCGTCATACGTGCTACCCCATCACTGTGTTTCGAAATGTAGTGAAGAGGGAACGAAGATTCGTGTGGTTTTTAATGGTTCGTCTTCTCTTCATGGCAAATCATTAAACGAGCAACTTTTAAGTGGTTCTAAGCTGCAAAAGGATATTTCTACAATTTTGATAACTTTTAGGTTAAATCCGATCGCGTTGTGTTGTGACATTCGCATGATGTATAGACAAATTTTATTACGTCGTGAAGATCGTTGTTTACAACACATTTATTGGCGCGAATCCATTCATAATCCTGTCGTCGAGTATGAACTAAATACGGTAACGTACGGCTTGACTCCTTCCGCTTACCTGGCTCAGCGATGTCTTCAGCAATTAGTTGAGGACGAAGGATCTCATTACCCGACTGCGTCCGTCGCTATCCTTAAGAATACGTATGTTGATGACGTGATAACCAGTGTTGGCACCGTTGAGGACGCGCTAATTCTCCGCACCGAACTTGCTCGTCTTTTGGGAAAAGGAGGTTTTGAATTGTGCAAATGGTCCAGTAATGTTCCTGAAGTTTTAGAAGGTCTTCTTGAAGATCATTTAGAAACTCCTCTAATGTTTTCGACCGAGGATAAGTCTCTTAAGATCCTTGGTCTGTGCTGGAATCATCGTTTAGACACTTTTTCTTTTCAAGTTCAGCCTTTTAGTGGTGACTGCACCAAAAGAGCAGTTCTTTCTTATATTGCTAGAATATTTCATCCTCTAGGGTTCCTTTCCCCTCTGGTTTTTACAATGAAGCTCGTTCTACAGCGTATATGGACCGAAGGGCTTGATTGGGATGATGTTCTTTGCCCGGCTCTTGCCTCCCAATGGACCAAATTGGTCGACGGTTTGCCTCACCTCTCTCAAATACACATACCAAGATGCATCTCCCCTTCTTTTCATAAAATCTTACACGTTGTTGGATTCTGCGATGCTTCTCAGAAGGGATATGCAGCTGCTATTTACGCTTCCTCTGGTTCCGCTGAGTCTCAACAAATACAATCGTGCCACCTCATAATCGCTAAGTCAAAGCTAGCCCCATTAAAGGTTTTGTCAATTCCAAGACTCGAACTATGTGGAGCGCTCGTGCTTGCGCGCCTTTTCTATTCGATTAAACCTCTTTTTGCCAGTAGTATTATTAGAGAAGCTCGCCTTTACACTGACGCTCAAGTAGTTCTTGCGTGGCTCTTTCTTCCCTCACATCGTCTTCATACCTTTGTCGCTAACCGTATTGTCACTATTCTCGATCTCACTGAACGACAACAATGGCATCACGTTGATACTGCCGGAAATTCTGCTGATTTAGCCTGTCGTGGTGCTACTCCTGAAGTTATGAGCAGCGCTTCTTTTTGGATTTCCGGTCCAACTTTTCTAAGTAAGCTTTTGTCGCAGTGGCCGTTTTTTGCTATTCCTACTGTTTTGGATTGTTCGTTACCTGATCTTAAAGTTGGCGCAACCCTTCTTGCTCGCCTTGTGCCTTCTCATCCTTTGCTCCCCGTCATCGAACGATTTTCTTCTTTTCAAAAACTGCACCGTACGTTTGCGTGGATATTTCGTTTCTTTCAAAACACCCAAGCTCGCAACACAACCTTTTCTTCTGATAAGCTTCTGCCTCTTTCTCCTGCCGAACTACAAAAGGCTACGCATGCTTGTGTACGCATCACTCAAGCCGCTTATTATAGAGAAGAGATTGCGCTGCTTCGGCAAGGTAAACGCCTCCCTTCCTCTTTAGCACAGTTGTCTCCGTTTATGGATGAGGAGGGTCTCCTTAGGGTGGGCGGAAGGCTGGGCCACTCCGCTTTGCCGTCATCTTCTCGTCATCCGCTGCTATTACCTCAGCAGCTCATCTCTCCGCTCTTTTGTGTTCATACTATCATGTCGTCTCTCTTCATTCTGGTCCTCAGACCGTTCAAGCTTTATTACAAACTAAATTCTGGATCGTTTCGTTGCGTAGTCTTCTAAGAAAGCGCATCCGTCTATGCATGACGTGTCATCGTTTTAGAGCTAACACGGTTAAGCCAACGATGGCGCCTTTGCCCGCGGATCGCGTCAACCCGCAAAGGACTTTCGCCGTAACCGGCGTAGATTATGCAGGACCTTTCACTGTTAAGGTTAATACTCTTAGTTTGTCTCGTACTACAAAAGGCTACCTATGTTTGTTTGTCTGCACCGCAACCAAAGCTGTACATCTAGAGTTTGCTTCGTCTTTATCTACAGAAGCTTTCTTTGCTTGTTTAGACAGGTTCATCGCGCGTCGGGGAATACCATCTCGCATCAGATCGGACTGTGGCCGCAATTTTGTTGGCGCAGCTAGACAGCTTGCTGAGTTGTATAATTTTTTGCGCAAAAACAATCATTCGTTGTGCGAGCATCTCTCTCTTCGTAGTATTCAATGGGTCTTTAATCCTCCATATGCTCCTCATTTTGGAGGACTTTGGAAAGCCGCTATTAAGTCCGCCAAGCGTCTTTTATATCGCAAAATTGGTAACACGGCCTTTACATTTGAAGAGTTTTGTACCATATTTTCTCAAATCGAAGCGGTATTAAACAGCCGTCCGTTGTGCGCCCTTTCATCTGATCCCGCCGAAGCAGCAAACTATTTGAGTCCGGGCCATTTCCTTATTGGTGAGCCTTTACTATCTTCTCCTTCCTTTCTAGATACTAACCACTTTACTTTCAAACAACGCTGGCGTCATCAAAACAGCATAATACAGTACTTTTGGCGTCGCTGGTCTGCTGAATATTTGCATACCTTAACTCAACGAACAAAATGGTTTCAACATAACCCCGGTCCTCAAGTGGGGGATGTAGTGCTAGTTCAGGATTCCAACCGACCGCTAATGTCATGGTTGTTTGGTCGAGTGACTGCGTTACACCCAGGACCTGATGGTCTCTCTCGGATAGCCACCGTTAAAACTGCCGGTGGTCATCTCACTCGTTCGCTTTCGCGGTTAGCTCCGCTTCCAGGACCCGTTTAAATTTCTTTCCTTCTTATTTTTTCTATGTTATTTTTTTTTTATATACTCTTTAATTTTTTTTTAAAATAGAGCATCGCTCATTTTAGGTGGGCGGTATCTTAGCGCGAGCGTTTTCTTTTTAAGTCGTTATCCTCGCGTTGCATTTTTGGTTTTGTGACTTGCTGTCTCTTCTTTTAAGTTTCTATTTGTCACTGTAAATACAAGTTTTTGATAAATACGAGAGTACGTTACTTAGTTTGGAACCGATTATTACGTCTCCTTTCTCGAATTCCATTTCGTTACTTTTTCTTAAATGTTAATTGTGATGTTTAGTGCGTAAACCGTGCGCCCTTTTGTGCGTGTTAAAGACTTAACTCCAACAACTAGGGAAAAGCAAGATCAGTCGAGCAATCGCTCATTTCTGGATGAATCGAGGCCTTGATTTATTACGGGTTTGGGTGGTTGTGTGCTCCCGATTTTCCAGAAGAACCAGAAACTTTACGTAAGTAATTTTAAATTGTCGTTGACTAATAATTCGGTGGGTTGCTACCGGAAGTCCTCTCCTTTCTAATAAAGTAAATACAGTCCGCTGTTCGACTTCCGTGTGGCCGAAACATTTGGTCCTTCGAGCCGGATATTTAAAGGTTCCGTTTCTGTTACATTCCTTTCAATTTTTCAAGTTCATAACGATATCACGCGATAAGCATTTATTTAAGAATTTACGCCGATTTTAATACGGGATTTTCCGTTATTTGTATTATTCGTACTAAGTTATTTCATATCACAAATAATGTCCGAAAGTGATTTGAATGTCCTGGTGGTAACGAGGTCACAGGTTTTTGCTGACGTCACTGATATCGCTGATCGCTGTTCTAATATTTCTAAAAAAGATGCGAAATTTTATCTATTTATGCTCGACGAATTGCTAATTTGCGAATCCAACTTTCGTGAAGTTCAGCGCCAAATATTAATTAAAAACACCACTCTGATCAGGTTCCTACCGATCAAATACGAAAAAGCTTTAGAGATTTAGTTTACTCGATTCAGACCATATTTGCTTAACTTCAAAGTGCTGACACTGATAGCGGAGCATCACAACAATCATCCAGTTCTTCTTCTGACCCACTTCAAGGTTTTCTTCCGAAAATTGTAATTCCGCATTTCGATGGAAAAATTGCGACATGGACTAATTTTATCGGTCTTTTTGATTCATTAGTACATAACAATAAAGGCTTAACGTCTCTCGCTAAATTTCATTATTTGAAAACGTCTCTTGCTGGGGAAGCAGAATCCGTTATTGTTAGCTTTCCATTAACCGAGGCAAATTATGAAATTGCTTATCAAGCATTAAAAGATCGTTACCAAAACGGGTCTAGACCGCAACGGCCACCCGGAAGTGTGGCCGTTGTAGTCATGACCACAACGGCCACCGTGACCATAACGGCCACCTAGCAACTTTAACAACAACGGCCACTTGCATTTTTGACCATAACAGCCACCGTGACAACAACGGCCACTTATCTTCATGACCACAACGGCCACCGCAACCACAACGGCCACCGACGCCCGATCTAAAAATCGACTGCCGACGCTAGTTACAGCGACCTCTGTGACTATAACGGTCACCTCTGCTTGTAACCACTACGGCCACCTATTTTGTCGCCCACAACAGCCACCATGACCCCAACGGCCACCGCGACCACAACGGCCACTGATCGTTATTCTTCATGAATTTTGATTATTTAGCTTGCCATGGGTCTAGACCACAACGGCCACCCGGAAGTGTGGCTGTTGTAGTCATGACCACAACGGCCACCGTGACCATAACGGCCACCTAGCAACTTTAACCACAACGGCCACCGTGACCACAACGGCCACCTATTCTGTCGACCACAACGGCCACCGTGACCACAACGGCTACTTGCATTTTTGACCATAAAAGCCACCGTGACAACAACGGCCACCTATCTTCATGACCACAACGGCCACCGCGACCACAACGGCCACCGACGCCCGATCTAAAAATCGACTGCCGACCCTAGTTACAGCGACCTCTGTGACTATAACGGCCACCTCTGCTTGTAACCACAACGGCCACCTATTTTGTCGCCCACAACAGCCACCATGACCACAACGGCCACAGCGACCATAACGGCTACCGCGACCACAACGGCCACTGATCGTTATTCTTCATGAATTTCGATGATTTAGCTTGCCATGCGTTATCAAAACGACGCGTGTTAGGTAATATTTCAAAGCTTGCAACTTGTGCTTACTAGATATGTAAATATTTTTTTCCGGAAACGTTAACGCGCAGGAAAATTGATTTTTTCTGGACTAGTACTGTAAAGACTTTATAAGACGCAAAATAAATCTGTAACAGTAGTTGCCAACAAAATCGACAAATTTGATTTTTGTAGAATTTGTAAAAACAGTTTCTAAAATTTGTAAATTTTTTCCTACGATTTCCGAAAAAATTTAATACAAAACACGCCAGTAAAATCTCTTACTTGACTCGGAGCTTTAAATTACTCGGCACAAAGTGCCTAGTATTTGAATTTAGCTCCTCTTCAGTAATGTGAGATTATCCTGACTTTTATGTAAATAACTATTATTTTACTTCACCATTGGAAACACAGAATTGTACTAATTTGAGTTTTAGACCAATAATAATTGACTTTGAACACTTAGCTTTATATGTGGATTTCTAGTTTTTATTTTGCCACACTAGAGCTTTTTTCGCCCATTACGTAACTACACTAAGGAACGAATATTGGCGTTTGCGATGTTGGCAGCACAAAAAAATATTTATATATCCAATAAGAACAACTTGCAAACTTTGAAATACTACCTAACACGTTCCATTTTGACAATGGATGGTCACAAAAGAAAATAAAAAAGACACTCAGCTAGAAATGCGAGCTAAATTTCATCGAAACCCATGATGAATGATGATTGGTAGTCGGTATGGTCGCGGTGGCTGTTGTGGTCGCGGTGGCCGTTGTGGTCGACAAAATAAGTGGCCGTTATAGTCATGGTGGCCGTTGCGGTTACGAGCAGAGATGATCGTTATAGTCACAGAGGTCGCTATAACTGGCGTCGGCAGTCAATTTTCAGATCGGACGTCGGTGGCCGTTGTGGTCGCGGTGGCTGTTGTGGTCATGAAGATAAGTGGCCGTTGTTGTCACGGTGGCTGTTATGGTCAAAAATGCAAGTGGCCGTTGTGGTCAGGGTGGCTGTTGTGGTCGACAGAATAGGTGGCCGTTGTGGTCACGGTAGCCGTTGTGGTTAAAGTTGGAAGGTGGCCGTTATGGTCACGGTGGCCGTTGTGGTCGTGACTACAACGGCCACACTTCCGGGTGGCCGTTGTAGCAAGTGGCCGTTGTGGTCATGTCCCACCAAAACGATAGGCGTTTAGCTGGAATGTACTTGGATAGCATTTTGAATTTTAAGTCTCTTGTTTTACCTACTCAAGAAAGTCTTAGAGCATATCTTCAAGTACACCAAAATGCAGCCAGTGCTTTAGCAGCACTTCCCATTCAAAATCACTTTGAATTTATTCTCTTTTATTTAGCTATGCGTAATTTGGATCCATCTACCTCTCGTGAATTTGAATCTCGGCGACAAAATGATGATTTTTCTACTTATAAGGAACTTATTGAGTTCATCAATCGACAAGTGCGTAGTCTCGAACTATCTGCAGCTGAATTCAAATCACGTTCTTTGACCAAGGTCAAACCAAAAATCCTTATAGCCGCTGCTTCAGTTCCTCTTCGAGAAAAGGAGGTTGCTTTAACTTCCAAACCGCATTTAGCCGCTTCGTCCTTTAAACCTAATAAAGCAAATTCTACCTACAATCGTTCCTTTTCATCATCTAAGCGATGCCCTGTATGTAAATCTGACCACAGTATTACTTGGTGTCCAGAATTCCAACGAATGTCCATAGATGAAAGAGACAAAGCCATGCGTAACCACACGCGTTGTTTTAATTGTCTCGGAGCTCATTTAATAACAGATTGTAAATCGGAACGATCGTGTGTGCGTTGTGGCAGTCGTAAACATCATTCATTACTGCATTTGGATAAGGAAGATAATTCTAAGCCTGTACTTTCGAAAGCGGCGACTTCCTCAAGTAATCTTACAGCTGCTCAAACAATGTCTTGTTGCCTTCCGCCTACTCATTCCAATCATACGGTTCTTTCAGATACAATTTAAGCACTGCTCCGAGATAGTTGCGGTGACTTTCGCTCTATTAGAGCAGTTATGGATCCAGGTTCGCAAGTCTCTGCCATTACTAACGCAATGGTTGAAGGTTTAGGTTTAACCCCCCAGTTACAGATTTTGGGAATTGGACAAATGGGCTCTCGCATTCTTGGTACTGTTGACTGTGTAATAAAATCTCGTTACTCTTCCGAAATTATCACAGCTACTCCTTACGTACTTTCTTCAATATCTTAAAACCTCCCTTCGGTCCGTATTTCTGAACAAGTCTATTCTAGTCTAAGACATCGTCAACTAGCAGATAAATATTTTCATGTACCTGGCAAGATAGAAATGCTTATCGGAGCTGATCTATTTTCTACAGTCATTCGAGAGGGTTTCTCTATTATTAAAGGTAATCCTTCAATTTTTCCTACTATATTTGGCGACGTTATTGTAGGTCCTGTAAGTCTGGGTTCGTTAACTTCTTCGGCTGTCTCTCTTCTAACTCTTCAGTCCAATCCTACAGACTTCCTTGTTAAGTTCTGGGAAGTCGAAGAAGTGCCTGTGGTAAAGATTCGTAACCCTGATGACGAATGGTGCGAACGGCTGTTTTGCGATACTCATGCTCGAACCTCCGAAGGTCGATATGTCGTAGCTCTACCTCTAAAACCCAACGCTGTCAAAGTAGCTGCGAATTCAAAGTCATCGTACACAGCCTTTTTAAACTTAGAAAAGCGTTTGATTCGAGATCCTTCCCGCTATGCCGCTTATCAACAATTTATGTCTGAGTATCGAGACTTGGGCCACATGTCCGTTGCTACTTCTTCTTCGTCATACGTGCTACCCCATCACTGTGTTTCGAAATGTAGTGAAAAGGGGACGAAGATTCGTGTGGTTTTTAATGGTTCGTCTTCTCTTCATGGCAAGTCTTTAAACGAGCAACTTTTAAGTGGTCCTAAGCTGCAAAAGGATATTTCTACAGTTTTGATAACTTTTAGGTTAAATCCGATCGCGTTGTGTTATGACATTCGCATGATGTATAGACAAATTTTATTACGTCGTGAAGATCGTTGTTTACAACACATTTATTGGCGCGAATCCATTCATAATCCTGTGATCGAGTATAAACTAAATACGTTAACGTACGGCTTAAATCCTTCAGCTTACCTGGCTCAGCGATGTTTTCAACAATTAGTTGAGGACGAAGGATCTCATTACCCGACTGCGTCCGTCGCTATTCCTAAGAATACGTATGTTGATGACGTGATAACCAGTGTTGGCACCGTTGAGGACGCGCTAATTCTCCGCAACGAACTTGCTCGTCTTTTGGGAAAAGGAGGTTTTGAATTGTGCAAATGGTCCAGTAATGTTCCTGAAGTTTTAGAAGGTCTTCTTGAAGATCATTTAGAAACTTCTCTAATGTTTTCGACCGAGGATAAGTCTCTTAAGATCCTTGGTCTGTGCTGGAATCATCGTTTAGACACTTTTTCTTTTCAAGTTCAGCCTTTTAGTGGTGACTGCACCAAAAGAGCAGTTCTTTCTTATATTGCTAGAATATTTGATCCTCTAGGGTTCCTTTCTCCTCTGGTTTTTACAATGAAGCTCGTTCTACAGCGTATATGGACCGAAGGGCTTGATTGGGATGATGTTCTTTGCCCGGCTCTTGCCTCCCAATGGACCAAATTGGTCGACGGTTTGCCTCACCTCTCTCAAATACACATACCAAGATGCATCTCCCCTTCTTTTCATAAAATCTTACACGTTGTTGGATTCTGCGATGCTTCTCAGAAGGGATATGCAGCTGCTATTTACGCTTGCTCTGGTTCCGCTGAGTCTCAACAAATACAATCGTGCCACCTCATAATCGCTAAGTCAAAGCTAGCCCCATTAAAGGTTTTGTCAATTCCAAGACTCGAACTATGTGGAGCGCTCCTGCTTGCGCGCCGTTTCCATTCGATTAAACCTCTTTTTGCCAGTAGTATTATTAGAGAAGCTCGCCTTTACACTGACGCTCAAGTAGTTCTTGCGTGGCTCTCTCTTCCTCCACATCGTCTTCATACCTTTGTCGCTAACCCTATTGTCACTATTCTCGATCTCACTGAACAACAATGGCATCACGTTGATACTGCCGGAAATCCTGCTGATTTAGCCTGTCGTGGTGCTACTCCTGAAGTTATGAGCAGTGCTTCTTTTTGGATTTCCGGTCCAACTTTTCTAAGTAAGCCTTTGTCGCAGTGGCCGTCTTTTGCTATTCCTACCGTTTTGGATTGTTCGTTACCTGATCTTAAAGTTGGCGCAACCCTTCTTGCTCGCCTTGTGCCTTCTCATCCTTTGCTCCCCGTCATGGAACGATTTTCTTCTTTTCAAAAACTGCACCGTACGTTTGCGTGGATACTTCGTTTGTTTCAAAACACCCAAGCTCGCAACACAACCTTTTCTTCTGATAAGCTTCTGCCTCTTTCTCCTGCCGAACTACAAAAGGCTACGCATGCTTGTGTAGGCATCACTCAAGCCGCTTATTATAGAGAAGAGATTGCGCTGCTTTGGCAAGGTAAACGCCTCCCTTCCTCTTTAGCACAGTTGTCTCCGTTTATGGATGAGGAGGGTCTCCTTAGGGTGGGCGGAAGGCTGGGCCACTCCGCTTTGCCGTCATCTTCTCGTCATCCGCTGCTATTACCTCAGCAAGCTCATCTCTCCGCTCTTTTGTGTTCATACTATCATGTCGTCTCTCTTCATTCTGGTCCTCAGACCGTTCAAGCTTTATTACAAACTAAATTCTGGATCATTTCGTTGCATAGTCTTCTAAGAAAGCGCATCCGTCAATGCATGACGTGTCACCGCTTTAGAGCTAACACGTTTATGCCAACGATGGCGCCTTTGCCTGCGGATCGCGTTAACCCGCAAAGGGCTTTCACCGTAACCGGCGTAGATTATGCAGGACCTTTTACTGTTAAGGTTAATACTCTTCGTTCGTCTCGTACTACAAAAGGCTACCTTTGTTTGTTTGTCTGCACCGCAACCAAAGCTGTACATCTAGAGTTTGCTTCGTCTTTATCTACAGAAGCGTTCTTTGCTTGTTTATACAGGTTCATCGCGCGTCGGGGAATACCATCTCGCATCAGATCGGACTGTGGCCGCAATTTTGTTGGCGCAGCTAGACAGCTTGCTGAGTTGTATAATTTTTGCGCAAAAACAATCATTCGTTGTGCGAGCGTCTCTCTCTTCGTAGTATTCAATGGGTCTTTAATCCTCCATATGCTCCTCATTTTGGAGGACTTTGGGAAGCCGCTATTAAGTCCGCCAAGCGTCTTTTATATCGCAAAATTGGTAACACGGCCTTTACATTTGAAGAGTTTTGTACCATATTTTCTCAAATCGAAGCGGTATTAAACAGCCGTCCGTTGTGCGCCCTTTCATCTGATCCCGCCGAAGCTGCAAACTATTTGAGTCCGAGCCATTTTCTTATTAGTGAGCCTTTGCTATCTTCTCCTTCCTTTCTAGATACTAACCACTTTACTTTCAAACAACGCTGGCGTCATCAAAACAGCATAGTACAGTACTTTTGGCGTCGCTGGTCTGCTGAATATTAGCATACTTTAACTCAACGAACAAAATGGTTTCAACATAACCCCGGTCCTCAAGTGGGGGATGTAGTGCTAGTTCAGGATTCCAACCGACCGCTAATGTCATGGTTGCTTGGTCGAGTGACTGCGTTACACCCAGGACCTGATGGTCTCTCTCGGATAGCCACCGTTAAAACTGCCGGTGGTCATCTCACTCGTTCGCTTTCGCGGTTAGCTCCGCTTCCAGGACCCGTTTAAATTTCTTTCCTTCTTAGTTTTTCTATGTTATTCCTTTTTTTATATACTCTTTAATTTTTTTAAAAATAGAGCATCGCTTATTTTAGGTGGGCGGTATGTTAGCGCGAGCGTTTTCTTTTTAAGTCGTCATCCTCGCGTTGCATTTTTGGTTTTGTGACTTGCTGTCCCCTCTTTTAAGTTTCTATTTGTCACTGTAAATACAAGTTTTTGATAAATACGAGAGTACGTTACTTATTTTGAACCGATTATTACGTCTCCTTTCTCGAATTCCATTTCGTTAATTTTTCTTAAATGTTAATTGTGATGTTTAGTGCGTAAACCGTGTGCCCTTTTGTGCGTGCTAAAGACTTAACTCCAACAACTAGGGAAAAGTAAGATCAGGGTAAGTCGACCCTTCGCTCATTTCTGGATGAATCGAGGCCTTGGTTTATTACGGGTTTGGGTGGTTGTGCGCTCCCGATTTTCCAGAAGAACCAGAAACTTTACCTAAGTAATTTTACATTGTCGTTGACTAATAATTCGGTGGGTTGCTACCGGAAGTCCTCTCCTTTCTAATAAAGTAAATACAGTCCGCTGTTCGACTTCCGTGTGGCCGAAACAATTTATTTACAGGCATTACTTCTCTAATTCAAAAATGTTGCCCCTGTTTCAAGTTTCGCGCAAGATAAGAACGCATGGGCACTATCGCGGCGGTCGTTATTATAAGGCCGGTAATCTCTCTAGTGGGACGATGTTATTCTTTGTAAAATTATTAAATTTTGTGACAAAAGTAAAGTAAAATTTCGATTTTCCATTGCCCTAAACATCATTCAAATTGAAAACTCTTGGATAGCAAAAATATTCTTATATAGACAAGGCTAAAGACTTTAACCTTCTCTTCAGAACATCCGTTTGAAACTTTTCCTATAAAACAAAGTTCAAGCTAAAATCGCCACACTGATTTCGAATTATTCTATTTCTTTAGTAAATTTGTCATTTCTTCTATACCACTCTGAATGTTTGCATTTGTTTTCATTGTTACAAAATCCTTTCACTTTTCCTTCACTTACACAAAATTTTAGGTAACGCAAATAATAAACATTGACAATACCAGAAGGTCAAATTGTTTATCCCCAAAAACTAAAAATCAATATATGTATTCTTATTTTTGAACGATTTGGAACATTAAACTACATATTATTTTTATAAGAAATATATTCGTATGTAAACAAAGGTTCCGTATTGAAACAATGCATTATCAACTTTATTATCAGTCCAGAAAAACAGTCAATCTGCCTTCCTATGTTCTCACTCACATGCGTATACAGACGAGCACCTATAGTTGCCGCCAGCAACTCTAAACGTGGTATAGTCATTTTCGAACTCGATTTTCTCATAGGTGCTACTCTAGCTTTGGCAGCCAACAAGAAGACAGAAACGTTGCCACGCAAAACTACTCGCACAAACACAACACAAGCAAAAGCATCTTGGCTCGCATCACAGAATGTATATATGCTCAAATCATGTGATTCCGGGTCGCCCACCAGTATATAGCGAGGTTTCTCAATTTTCGACAAGTGATGCAAATCCTTCATCCAACTTTTGAATGCTTGAGCCGTGACATCATCCACTGGCTGGTCCCAAGTTAACTCGTTCTTCCATAATCTCTGCAGCATTAGCTTAGGTAGTAAAGTAGATGGGCATGTATGCCCAATCGGATCGAAAACTTTCTGTGTTATGGAAAGAATCTGACGTTTCGTAACCACCATACTATCAATGTCAAAATTCTCTTCCAAAAGGTTTGAATTTATAGTCAAAATATCTTTCCTTGGGCACCAATTCAAACCAAGGACAGGACATAGCTCGACAACCGTATCTGATGTTAAATTCTGGGTACGCTCCCACCCTCTCAGTTCGAATTTACCCTTCATCATAATAGCAATAGACTCTTTGATAAATCTTGCGGCCGATTCCTCATCTGCCAGGCTCGTCACACAATTATCAACATAGAAACTACGACTCAACCTTTCTACAGTCTCCTTGGAATAAACAGTTTCAGCCTCATTGCATCTTTTTAAGCACAGAGATAGATGGTATTCCAACGTTGCCCCTAGCAGAAACGGGCTACTAATCAAACCGAAGACCACGCGGTTGTGACGGAAAATGACCTCTTGGCCCTTGCCATCAATCCACAAAAATTTGAGAAATTCTCGGTCTTTCTCGTTAATACTAATTTGTAGGAAAGCTTTTCTTATATCGGACACAAAACCTATTTTGTTTTCCCTAAATCTTAACAGCAACGAAGGAATTAGTTCTATTAAATTGGACCCTTTTTCCAAGCAATGGTTTAACGATGGTCTGTCCTTTTCGTGCGCAGACGCATCGTATACAGGTCGAATTTTTGTTGTCGCACTGTTTACCTTAATAACCGGTCTATGAGGGAGATAATGACCTTGATTAACGTTCACACATTCTGATGTATCCACCTTTTCGACAATTCCCTCCGCTTCCCACTCACAAAAGATGCGCTCGTACTGCTCAAACAGGTAATCATTTTTCAGTTTACGGACAGCTGAATCCAACCCCTTTTGAGCCAATTTGTAGTTATTCGAGAGAGGAGGGTGGCCCTCTAACCATGGAAGGCAAACCTCATAACGCCCATCTTTATTAACATTCACCGTTTGCAAGAAGAGCTCCTTAGCTGCTACGGCTGTTTCCTCCTTGGTCCGCTTATCAGAAAGTGCCTTGATTCCTAACGCTTCAAGTTCCCACAAATCGGTTATGGAAGCATTCTTCACAAATAGGTTCAAAGTGGTCATAGCGATATTAGAACGTATACTAATGTCCGGCATTTTACCCATAAGTGTCCACCCGACGTGTGTTTCAATCGCTACTAGTCCGCATGGTAGTTCTCGACGGCTTCCTGTATATAAATATCCAGCTACGTCAGCTCCTAGCAAGAGCTCGATCGGACCAGGTTGTTGAGTATCTGATGTTTGGACATTTAAGGTCCGCATCTCATCGGTCCATGGTCCATAAAAAACTGGAGTTACCTCTCCACAAATCGTCAACTGATCTAAGGCCTCGAATGTGTAAAAATACGTCCCATTGCAGATAGTGACGTCAAAGGAGTTGTGAGTATTTACCATCTCTGACCCACCAAACAAACAATGAACGATTTTTTCCTGACGTTTAGGTCGGTATCCTAATTGTGTAGCAGTCTCCTTTAAGATGTAAGACCTTTGCGATCCACTATCAATCAATGCTCGAATCACTTTACAACCATTCGCTCCCTTCAAGGTCACTCGTAGAGTTTGCAGAAACACCTGCGTGCTGGTCCGGTTGGTCAATGTTTGGTCTTTTCCGGTATCACTCGAAGGCACACTGCCGTTGTCGACATGCGACTTCTCTGTATTCTTGTGGGTCGGCAGATCAGGACACATTAAAGCTACATGTGCACGAGTGCACAAAACACACCTTAAGCGTCCCTTACATCTTTTAGACTGATGGCCTATCTTTAAACATCGGAAACAAGCCTTTTTTCCCGAAAGTGCATCCTTTTTCTGAGAGTAAGTCATTTTCTGTGCCTTAAAACACGCTTCACTATCGTGAGACTCTGCGCAAAATACACAACCTGCAACTTCACAGTTCATAAACCCCGTAGCTGTCGGACCTTCGAAAAATGTTTTTTGAAATGGCTTATTTCTAGTATGTCCTTCGTTAGTGCCCATTTTGGTAGACGACGTTCTTTCTGACAAACCAAACCCCTCTGCCGCTAAGGCTATCCGCTGCTCGTTCTCTACCTCCTGTCTGAGAAAAACCATCAACTTCTTAAGTCGAGCTTCTAGGAGAGATAAAGTTTCTTCAGAATCCGCAGAACCGTTTAACGTCGCAGAACGTTGCCAAACTCTCAGTAACTCTTTCGGTAAACACGATTCTATTAATGGAAACAACATGGCCGAAAATTTGTCAGAGGTTATGCCCAAGGTTTCGAGAGCTCGTAACTGGGACTCAATTTGATCATAAAGAGTGGCAATATCCATTTTTTGCTTCGAAGTAGATCTAGTTAAAATAAGCTTCAACAGCTCTCTCACATATACTTCGATCTGAAGACTTCCCTACCAAATCTGCTTTGCATACTCTCTACTATCTTTTTGTAATTTTCACTCATGGCTAGATAGCTCTCGACTAATTGCCTTGCCCTACTCCCCGGTACCGTGGCTTGTACTAAATACTCTATTTTGTCATGATTATCAATAGTATCATCTTCATGTACCTTTTTAAACTGGGCCCAGAAGGCCAACCAGTCTTTGACGCTACCATCATAGTGTTTGAATTCTATTCGAGGTAATTTAAATTTTCGCCTACCTGTGGTTTCCCGAACATTTGACCTGTATGTTCCTGTGCGGTGCGAACCGGTGCCTTCTGTTGCTGAATCTTCAGATAACCTGTTGTACTTCACCTTTAACCCAGTAAATCTCTTGAAATACGTATCTCGGCCCTCCACATCAGTCTCAAGTTCGGCCTCGGTAGCACCTTCCAATAAAAGTTCGTAAATCTCATGGTCCACTATCTTTAAGTCGTCATATTTCGATAGTAAAAGTTCCCACGCAACTTCGATAGATTCGCGATCAAGCTTATCGACACTAAAAAGTGCTTCAAGTTCGTTTGCCGTTTTCGTAAACGAAGTCCGTAGCGCCTTCCTACTTTTCTTTTTAATTTCGATTTCGTTAGCCATCTCAAACTTGGTTCGAAACCACCGAACGTTTTAAAAATGCAAATACTACACAAAACGCGGTAAAAGTTTGCCGGTAGGAAATCGACACGCACTTTTGTCCCCGATCAGTTTATTCACTTCACTGTTAATCGCAAACCTTCCTTAGAAAAAACACCCTGTCCTGTCACGGTCGCCAGCTTTTATGTCGCGCCAACAAAGAGCTACCAGTTCAAATGCGGCATCGACGGTTCGATTAATAAAACAAAACTTAGTACGCGAACAAAACATACACAGTTCTCTTTATTATTTTATTGGATGTTTTCGGCCCACGTTAATTATAACAGCAATTCAACAAATCAAAATCGGTACAAAACTATAACACGCATACACAAAGACCCTCTAAAAAAACGCGGCAATCACATTCCGCCCAAAAATTCACACCTTAACCTTACAACTAAACTTGACAGCAAAAGAAAACCACAGAGTGAAACTAAACCTAAAATTGACATGTTGCGACGGTGTCGCATTGCACTATTAAAACTACCGATATAATTACGGTCTCTGACACCCAGCCTTTCTCAGTTACAGATTTCGGGAATTGGACAAATGGGCTCCCGCACTCTTGGTACGGTCGACTGTGTAATAGAATCTCGTTACTCTTCCGAAATTATCACAGCTACTCCTTACGTACTTTCTTCAATATCTCAAAACCTCCCTTCGGCCCGTATTTCTGAACAAGTCTATTCTAGTCTAAGACATCGTCAACTAGCAGATAAATATTTTCATGTACCTGGTAAGATAGAAATGCTTATCGGAGCTGATCTATTTTCTACAGTCATTCGAGAGGGTTTCTCTATTATTAAAGGTAATCCTTCAATTTTTCCTACTATATTTGGCGACGTTATTGTAGGTCCTGTAAATCTGGGTTCGTTAACTTCTTCGGCTGTCTCTCTTCTAACTCTTCAGTCCAATCCTACAGACTTCCTCGTCAAGTTCTGGGAAGTCCGTGGTAAAGATTTTGAGATTCTTCCCGCTATGCCGCTTATCAACAATTTATGTCTGAGTATCGAGACTTGGGCCACATGTCCGTTGCTACTTCTTCTTCGTCATACGTGCTACCCCATCACTGTGTTTCGAAATGTAGTGAAAAGGGGACGAAGATTCGTGTGGTTTTTAATGGTTCGTCTTCTCTTCATGGCAAGTCTTTAAACGAGCAACTTTTAAGTGGTCCTAAGCTGCAAAAGGATATTTCTACAATTTTGATAACTTTTAGGTTACATCTGATCGCGTTGTGTTGTGACATTCGCATGATGTATAGACAAATTTTATTACGTCGTGAAGATCGTTGTTTACAACACATTTATTGGCGCGAATCCATTCATAATCCTGTCGTCGAGTATGAACTAAATACGGTAACGTACGGCTTGACTCCTTCCGCTTACCTGGCTCAGCGATGTCTTCAACAATTAGTTGAGGACGAAGGATCTCCTTACCCGACTGCGTCCGTCGCTATCCTTAAGAATACGTATGTTGATGACGTAATAACCAGTGTTGGCACCGTTGAGGACGCGCTAATTCTTCGCACCGAACTTGCTCGTCTTTTGGGAAAAGGAGGTTTTGAATTGCGCAAATGGTCCAGTAATGTTCCTGAAGTTTTAGAAGGTCTTCCTGAAGATCATTTAGAAACTCCGCTAATGTTTTCGACCGAGGATAAGTCTCTTAAGATCCTTGGTCTGTGCTGGAATCATCGTTTAGACACTTTTTCTTTTCAAGTTCAGCGTTTTAGTGGTGACTGCACCAAAAGAGCAGTTCTTTCTTATATTGCTAGAATATTTGATCCTCTAGGGTTCCTTTCCCTTCTGGTTTTTACAATAAAGCTCGTTCTACAGCGTATATGGACCGAAGGGCTTGATTGGGATGATGTTCTTTGCCCGGCTCTTGCCTCCCAATGGACCAAATTGGTCGACGGTTTGCCTTACCTCTCTCAAATACACATACCAAGATGCATCTCCCCTTCCTTTCATAAAATCTTACACGTTGTTGGATTCTGCGATGCTTCTCAGAAGGGATATGCAGCTGCTATTTACGCTTGCTCTGGTTCCGCTGAGTCTCAACAAATACAATCGTGCCACCTCATAATCGCTAAGTCAAAGCTAGCCCCATTGAAGGTTTTGTCAATTCCAAGACTCGAACTATGTGGAGCGCTCCTGTTTGCGCGCCTTTTCCATTCGATTAAACCTCTTTTTGCCAATAGTATTATTAGAGAAGCTCGCCTTTACACTGACGCTCAAGTAGTTCTTGCGTGGCTCTCTCTTCCTCCACATCGTCTTCATACCTTTGTCGCTAACCGTATTGTCACTATTCTCGATCTCACTGAACAACAATGGCATCACGTTGATACTGCCAGAAATCCTGCTGATTTAGCCTGTCGTGGTGCTACTCCTGAAGTTATGAGCAGCGCTTCTTTTTGGATTTCCGGTTCAACTTTTCCAAGTAAGTCTTTGTCGCAGTGGCCGTCTTTTGCTATTCCTACCGTTTTGGATTGTTTGTTACCTGATCTTAAAGTTGGCGCAACCCTTCTTGCTCACCTTGTGCCTTCTCATCCTTTGCTCCCCGTCAGCGAACGATTTTCTTCTTTTCAAAAACTGCACCGTACGTTTGCGTAGATACTTCGTTTCTTTCAAAACACCCAAGCTCGCAACACAACCTTTTCTTCTGATAAGCTTCTGCCTCTTTCTCCTGCCGAACTACAAAAGGCTACGCATGCTTGTGTACGCATCACTCAAGCCGCTTATTATACAGAAGAGATTGCGCTGCTTCGGCAAGGTAAACGCCTCCTTTCCTCTTTAGCACAGTTGTCTCCGTTTATGGATGAGGAGAGTCTCGTTAGGGTGGGCGGAAGGCTGGGCCACTCCACTTTGCCGTCATCTTCTCGTCATCCGCTGCTATTACCTCAGCAGGCTCATCTCTCCTCTCTTTTGTGTTCATACTATCATGTCGTCTCTCTTCATTCTGGTCCTCAGGCCGTTCAAGCTTTATTACAAACTAAATTCTGGATCATTTCGTTGCGTAGTCTTCTAAGAAAGCGCATCCGTCAATGCATGACGTGTCACCGCTTTAGAGCTAACACGTTTAAGCCAACGATGGCGCCTTTACCTGCGGATCGCGTTAACCCGCAAAGGGCTTTCACCGTAACCGGCGTAGATTATGCAGGACCTTTTACTGTTAAGGTTAATACTCTTCGTTCGTCTCGTACTACAAAAGGCTATCTATGTTTGTTTGTCTGCACCGCAACCAAAGCTGTACATCTGGAGTTTGCTTCGTCTTTATCTACAGAAGCTTTTTTTGCTTGTTTAGACAGGTTTATCGCGCGTCGGGGAATACCATCTCGCATCAGATCGGACTGTGGCCGCAATTTTGTTGGCGCAGCTAGACAGCTTGCTGAGTTGTATAATTTTTTGCGCAAAAACAATCATTCGTTGTGCGAGCGTCTCTCTCTTCGTAGTATTCAATGGGTCTTTAATCCTCCATATGCTCCTCATTTTGGAGGACTTTGGGAAGCCGCTATTAAGTCCGCCAAGCGTCTTTTATATCGCAAAATTGGTAACACGGCCTTTACATTTGAAGAGCTTTGTACCATATTTTCTCCAATCGAAGCGGTATTAAATAGCCGTCCGTTGTGCGCCCTTTCATCTGATCCCGCCGAAGCAGCAAACTATTTGAGTCCGGGCCATTTCCTTATTGGTGAGCCTTTGCTATCTTCTCCTTCCTTTCTAGATACTAACCACTTTACTTTCAAACAACGCTGGCGTCATCAAAACAGCATAATACATTACTTTTGGCGTCGCTGGTCTGCTGAATATTTGCATACTTTAACTCAACGAACAAAATGGTTTCAACATAACCCCGGTCTTTAAGTGGGGGATGTAGTGCTAGTTCAGGATTCCAACCGACCGCTAATGTCATGGTTGCTTGGTCGAGTGACTGCGTTACACCCAGGACCTGATGGTCTCTCTCGGATAGCCACCGTTAAAACTGCCGGTGGTCATCTCACTCGTTCGCTTTCGCGGTTAGCTCCGCTTCCAGGACCCGTTTAAATTTCTTTCCTTCTTATTTTTTCTATGTTATTTTTTTTTTATATACTCTTTAATTTTTTTTTAAAATAGAGCATCGCTCATTTTAGGTGGGCGGTATCTTAGCGCGAGCGTTTTCTTTTTAAGTCGTTATCCTCGCGTTGCATTTTTGGTTTTGTGACTTGCTGTCTCTTCTTTTAAGTTTCTATTTGTCACTGTAAATACAAGTTTTTGATAAATACGAGAGTACGTTACTTAGTTTGGAACCGATTATTACGTCTCCTTTCTCGAATTCCATTTCGTTACTTTTTCTTAAATGTTAATTGTGATGTTTAGTGCGTAAACCGTGCGCCCTTTTGTGCGTGTTAAAGACTTAACTCCAACAACTAGGGAAAAGCAAGATCAGTCGAGCAATCGCTCATTTCTGGATGAATCGAGGCCTTGATTTATTACGGGTTTGGGTGGTTGTGTGCTCCCGATTTTCCAGAAGAACCAGAAACTTTACGTAAGTAATTTTAAATTGTCGTTGACTAATAATTCGGTGGGTTGCTACCGGAAGTCCTCTCCTTTCTAATAAAGTAAATACAGTCCGCTGTTCGACTTCCGTGTGGCCGAAACATTTGGTCCTTCGAGCCGGATATTTAAAGGTTCCGTTTCTGTTACATTCCTTTCAATTTTTCAAGTTCATAACGATATCACGCGATAAGCATTTATTTAAGAATTTACGCCGATTTTAATACGGGATTTTCCGTTATTTGTATTATTCGTACTAAGTTATTTCATATCACAAATAATGTCCGAAAGTGATTTGAATGTCCTGGTGGTAACGAGGTCACAGGTTTTTGCTGACGTCACTGATATCGCTGATCGCTGTTCTAATATTTCTAAAAAAGATGCGAAATTTTATCTATTTATGCTCGACGAATTGCTAATTTGCGAATCCAACTTTCGTGAAGTTCAGCGCCAAATATTAATTAAAAACACCACTCTGATCAGGTTCCTACCGATCAAATACGAAAAAGCTTTAGAGATTTAGTTTACTCGATTCAGACCATATTTGCTTAACTTCAAAGTGCTGACACTGATAGCGGAGCATCACAACAATCATCCAGTTCTTCTTCTGACCCACTTCAAGGTTTTCTTCCGAAAATTGTAATTCCGCATTTCGATGGAAAAATTGCGACATGGACTAATTTTATCGGTCTTTTTGATTCATTAGTACATAACAATAAAGGCTTAACGTCTCTCGCTAAATTTCATTATTTGAAAACGTCTCTTGCTGGGAAGCAGAATCCGTTATTGTTAGCTTTCCATTAACCGAGGCAAATTATGAAATTGCTTATCAAGCATTAAAAGATCGTTACCAAAACGGGTCTAGACCGCAACGGTTACCTGGAAGTGTGGCCGTTGTAGTCATGACCACAACGGCCACCGTGACCATAACGGCCACCTAGCAACTTTAACAACAACGGCCACTTGCATTTTTGACCATAACAGCCACCGTGACAACAACGGCCACTTATCTTCATGACCACAACGGCCACCGCAACCACAACGGCCACCGACGCCCGATCTAAAAATCGACTGCCGACGCTAGTTACAGCGACCTCTGTGACTATAACGGTCACCTCTGCTTGTAACCACTACGGCCACCTATTTTGTCGCCCACAACAGCCACCATGACCCCAACGGCCACCGCGACCACAACGGCCACTGATCGTTATTCTTCATGAATTTTGATTATTTAGCTTGCCATGGGTCTAGACCACAACGGCCACCCGGAAGTGTGGCTGTTGTAGTCATGACCACAACGGCCACCGTGACCATAACGGCCACCTAGCAACTTTAACCACAACGGCCACCGTGACCACAACGGCCACCTATTCTGTCGACCACAACGGCCACCGTGACCACAACGGCTACTTGCATTTTTGACCATAAAAGCCACCGTGACAACAACGGCCACCTATCTTCATGACCACAACGGCCACCGCGACCACAACGGCCACCGACGCCCGATCTAAAAATCGACTGCCGACCCTAGTTACAGCGACCTCTGTGACTATAACGGCCACCTCTGCTTGTAACCACAACGGCCACCTATTTTGTCGCCCACAACAGCCACCATGACCACAACGGCCACAGCGACCATAACGGCTACCGCGACCACAACGGCCACTGATCGTTATTCTTCATGAATTTCGATGATTTAGCTTGCCATGCGTTATCAAAACGACGCGTGTTAGGTAATATTTCAAAGCTTGCAACTTGTGCTTACTAGATATGTAAATATTTTTTTCCGGAAACGTTAACGCGCAGGAAAATTGATTTTTTCTGGACTAGTACTGTAAAGACTTTATAAGACGCAAAATAAATCTGTAACAGTAGTTGCCAACAAAATCGACAAATTTGATTTTTGTAGAATTTGTAAAAACAGTTTCTAAAATTTGTAAATTTTTTCCTACGATTTCCGAAAAAATTTAATACAAAACACGCCAGTAAAATCTCTTACTTGACTCGGAGCTTTAAATTACTCGGCACAAAGTGCCTAGTATTTGAATTTAGCTCCTCTTCAGTAATGTGAGATTATCCTGACTTTTATGTAAATAACTATTATTTTACTTCACCATTGGAAACACAGAATTGTACTAATTTGAGTTTTAGACCAATAATAATTGACTTTGAACACTTAGCTTTATATGTGGATTTCTAGTTTTTATTTTGCCACACTAGAGCTTTTTTCGCCCATTACGTAACTACACTAAGGAACGAATATTGGCGTTTGCGATGTTGGCAGCACAAAAAAATATTTATATATCCAATAAGAACAACTTGCAAACTTTGAAATACTACCTAACACGTTCCATTTTGACAATGGATGGTCACAAAAGAAAATAAAAAAGACACTCAGCTAGAAATGCGAGCTAAATTTCATCGAAACCCATGATGAATGATGATTGGTAGTCGGTATGGTCGCGGTGGCTGTTGTGGTCGCGGTGGCCGTTGTGGTCGACAAAATAAGTGGCCGTTATAGTCATGGTGGCCGTTGCGGTTACGAGCAGAGATGATCGTTATAGTCACAGAGGTCGCTATAACTGGCGTCGGCAGTCAATTTTCAGATCGGACGTCGGTGGCCGTTGTGGTCGCGGTGGCTGTTGTGGTCATGAAGATAAGTGGCCGTTGTTGTCACGGTGGCTGTTATGGTCAAAAATGCAAGTGGCCGTTGTGGTCAGGGTGGCTGTTGTGGTCGACAGAATAGGTGGCCGTTGTGGTCACGGTAGCCGTTGTGGTTAAAGTTGGAAGGTGGCCGTTATGGTCACGGTGGCCGTTGTGGTCGTGACTACAACGGCCACACTTCCGGGTGGCCGTTGTAGCAAGTGGCCGTTGTGGTCATGTCCCACCAAAACGATAGGCGTTTAGCTGGAATGTACTTGGATAGCATTTTGAATTTTAAGTCTCTTGTTTTACCTACTCAAGAAAGTCTTAGAGCATATCTTCAAGTACACCAAAATGCAGCCAGTGCTTTAGCAGCACTTCCCATTCAAAATCACTTTGAATTTATTCTCTTTTATTTAGCTATGCGTAATTTGGATCCATCTACCTCTCGTGAATTTGAATCTCGGCGACAAAATGATGATTTTTCTACTTATAAGGAACTTATTGAGTTCATCAATCGACAAGTGCGTAGTCTCGAACTATCTGCAGCTGAATTCAAATCACGTTCTTTGACCAAGGTCAAACCAAAAATCCTTATAGCCGCTGCTTCAGTTCCTCTTCGAGAAAAGGAGGTTGCTTTAACTTCCAAACCGCATTTAGCCGCTTCGTCCTTTAAACCTAATAAAGCAAATTCTACCTACAATCGTTCCTTTTCATCATCTAAGCGATGCCCTGTATGTAAATCTGACCACAGTATTACTTGGTGTCCAGAATTCCAACGAATGTCCATAGATGAAAGAGACAAAGCCATGCGTAACCACACGCGTTGTTTTAATTGTCTCGGAGCTCATTTAATAACAGATTGTAAATCGGAACGATCGTGTGTGCGTTGTGGCAGTCGTAAACATCATTCATTACTGCATTTGGATAAGGAAGATAATTCTAAGCCTGTACTTTCGAAAGCGGCGACTTCCTCAAGTAATCTTACAGCTGCTCAAACAATGTCTTGTTGCCTTCCGCCTACTCATTCCAATCATACGGTTCTTTCAGATACAATTTAAGCACTGCTCCGAGATAGTTGCGGTGACTTTCGCTCTATTAGAGCAGTTATGGATCCAGGTTCGCAAGTCTCTGCCATTACTAACGCAATGGTTGAAGGTTTAGGTTTAACCCCCCAGTTACAGATTTTGGGAATTGGACAAATGGGCTCTCGCATTCTTGGTACTGTTGACTGTGTAATAAAATCTCGTTACTCTTCCGAAATTATCACAGCTACTCCTTACGTACTTTCTTCAATATCTTAAAACCTCCCTTCGGTCCGTATTTCTGAACAAGTCTATTCTAGTCTAAGACATCGTCAACTAGCAGATAAATATTTTCATGTACCTGGCAAGATAGAAATGCTTATCAAAGCTGATCTATTTCCTAACGTCATTTGAGAGGGTTTCTCCATTAATAAAGGTAATCCTTCAATTTTCCCTACTATATTTGGCGACATTATTTTAGGTCCTGTAAGTCTGGGTTCGTTAACTTCTTCGGCTGTCTCTCTTCTAACTCTTCAGTCTAATCCTACAGACTTCGTCAAGTTCTGGGAAGTCGAAGAACTGCCCGTGGTAAAGATCCGTAACCCTGATGACGAATGGTGCGAACGCCTGTATAGCGATACTCATGCCCAAACCTCCAATGGTCGATATGTCGTAGCTCTACTTCGAAAACCCAACGCTGTCAAAGTAGCTGCGAATTCAAAGTCATCGTACACAGCCTTTTTAAACTTAGAAAAGCGTTTGATTCGAGATCCTTCCCGCTATGCCGCTTATCAACAATTTATGTCTGAGTATCGAGACTTGGGCCACATGTCCGTTGCTACTTCTTCTTCGTCATACGTGCTACCCCATCACTGTGTTTCGAAATGTAGTGAAAAGGGGACGAAGATTCGTGTGGTTTTTAATGGTTCGTCTTCTCTTCATGGCAAGTCTTTAAACGAGCAACTTTTAAGTGGTCCTAAGCTGCAAAAGGATATTTCTACAGTTTTGATAACTTTTAGGTTAAATCCGATCGCGTTGTGTTATGACATTCGCATGATGTATAGACAAATTTTATTACGTCGTGAAGATCGTTGTTTACAACACATTTATTGGCGCGAATCCATTCATAATCCTGTGATCGAGTATAAACTAAATACGTTAACGTACGGCTTAAATCCTTCAGCTTACCTGGCTCAGCGATGTTTTCAACAATTAGTTGAGGACGAAGGATCTCATTACCCGACTGCGTCCGTCGCTATTCCTAAGAATACGTATGTTGATGACGTGATAACCAGTGTTGGCACCGTTGAGGACGCGCTAATTCTCCGCAACGAACTTGCTCGTCTTTTGGGAAAAGGAGGTTTTGAATTGTGCAAATGGTCCAGTAATGTTCCTGAAGTTTTAGAAGGTCTTCTTGAAGATCATTTAGAAACTTCTCTAATGTTTTCGACCGAGGATAAGTCTCTTAAGATCCTTGGTCTGTGCTGGAATCATCGTTTAGACACTTTTTCTTTTCAAGTTCAGCCTTTTAGTGGTGACTGCACCAAAAGAGCAGTTCTTTCTTATATTGCTAGAATATTTGATCCTCTAGGGTTCCTTTCTCCTCTGGTTTTTACAATGAAGCTCGTTCTACAGCGTATATGGACCGAAGGGCTTGATTGGGATGATGTTCTTTGCCCGGCTCTTGCCTCCCAATGGACCAAATTGGTCGACGGTTTGCCTCACCTCTCTCAAATACACATACCAAGATGCATCTCCCCTTCTTTTCATAAAATCTTACACGTTGTTGGATTCTGCGATGCTTCTCAGAAGGGATATGCAGCTGCTATTTACGCTTGCTCTGGTTCCGCTGAGTCTCAACAAATACAATCGTGCCACCTCATAATCGCTAAGTCAAAGCTAGCCCCATTAAAGGTTTTGTCAATTCCAAGACTCGAACTATGTGGAGCGCTCCTGCTTGCGCGCCGTTTCCATTCGATTAAACCTCTTTTTGCCAGTAGTATTATTAGAGAAGCTCGCCTTTACACTGACGCTCAAGTAGTTCTTGCGTGGCTCTCTCTTCCTCCACATCGTCTTCATACCTTTGTCGCTAACCCTATTGTCACTATTCTCGATCTCACTGAACAACAATGGCATCACGTTGATACTGCCGGAAATCCTGCTGATTTAGCCTGTCGTGGTGCTACTCCTGAAGTTATGAGCAGTGCTTCTTTTGGATTTCCGGTCCAACTTTTCTAAGTAAGCCTTTGTCGCAGTGGCCGTCTTTTGCTATTCCTACCGTTTTGGATTGTTCGTTACCTGATCTTAAAGTTGGCGCAACCCTTCTTGCTCGCCTTGTGCCTTCTCATCCTTTGCTCCCCGTCATGGAACGATTTTCTTCTTTTCAAAAACTGCACCGTACGTTTGCGTGGATACTTCGTTTGTTTCAAAACACCCAAGCTCGCAACACAACCTTTTCTTCTGATAAGCTTCTGCCTCTTTCTCCTGCCGAACTACAAAAGGCTACGCATGCTTGTGTAGGCATCACTCAAGCCGCTTATTATAGAGAAGAGATTGCGCTGCTTTGGCAAGGTAAACGCCTCCCTTCCTCTTTAGCACAGTTGTCTCCGTTTATGGATGAGGAGGGTCTCCTTAGGGTGGGCGGAAGGCTGGGCCACTCCGCTTTGCCGTCATCTTCTCGTCATCCGCTGCTATTACCTCAGCAAGCTCATCTCTCCGCTCTTTTGTGTTCATACTATCATGTCGTCTCTCTTCATTCTGGTCCTCAGACCGTTCAAGCTTTATTACAAACTAAATTCTGGATCATTTCGTTGCATAGTCTTCTAAGAAAGCGCATCCGTCAATGCATGACGTGTCACCGCTTTAGAGCTAACACGTTTATGCCAACGATGGCGCCTTTGCCTGCGGATCGCGTTAACCCGCAAAGGGCTTTCACCGTAACCGGCGTAGATTATGCAGGACCTTTTACTGTTAAGGTTAATACTCTTCGTTCGTCTCGTACTACAAAAGGCTACCTTTGTTTGTTTGTCTGCACCGCAACCAAAGCTGTACATCTAGAGTTTGCTTCGTCTTTATCTACAGAAGCGTTCTTTGCTTGTTTATACAGGTTCATCGCGCGTCGGGGAATACCATCTCGCATCAGATCGGACTGTGGCCGCAATTTTGTTGGCGCAGCTAGACAGCTTGCTGAGTTGTATAATTTTTTGCGCAAAAACAATCATTCGTTGTGCGAGCGTCTCTCTCTTCGTAGTATTCAATGGGTCTTTAATCCTCCATATGCTCCTCATTTTGGAGGACTTTGGGAAGCCGCTATTAAGTCCGCCAAGCGTCTTTTATATCGCAAAATTGGTAACACGGCCTTTACATTTGAAGAGTTTTGTACCATATTTTCTCAAATCGAAGCGGTATTAAACAGCCGTCCGTTGTGCGCCCTTTCATCTGATCCCGCCGAAGCTGCAAACTATTTGAGTCCGAGCCATTTTCTTATTAGTGAGCCTTTGCTATCTTCTCCTTCCTTTCTAGATACTAACCACTTTACTTTCAAACAACGCTGGCGTCATCAAAACAGCATAGTACAGTACTTTTGGCGTCGCTGGTCTGCTGAATATTAGCATACTTTAACTCAACGAACAAAATGGTTTCAACATAACCCCGGTCCTCAAGTGGGGGATGTAGTGCTAGTTCAGGATTCCAACCGACCGCTAATGTCATGGTTGCTTGGTCGAGTGACTGCGTTACACCCAGGACCTGATGGTCTCTCTCGGATAGCCACCGTTAAAACTGCCGGTGGTCATCTCACTCGTTCGCTTTCGCGGTTAGCTCCGCTTCCAGGACCCGTTTAAATTTCTTTCCTTCTTAGTTTTTCTATGTTATTCCTTTTTTTATATACTCTTTAATTTTTTTAAAAATAGAGCATCGCTTATTTTAGGTGGGCGGTATGTTAGCGCGAGCGTTTTCTTTTTAAGTCGTCATCCTCGCGTTGCATTTTTGGTTTTGTGACTTGCTGTCCCCTCTTTTAAGTTTCTATTTGTCACTGTAAATACAAGTTTTTGATAAATACGAGAGTACGTTACTTATTTTGAACCGATTATTACGTCTCCTTTCTCGAATTCCATTTCGTTAATTTTTCTTAAATGTTAATTGTGATGTTTAGTGCGTAAACCGTGTGCCCTTTTGTGCGTGCTAAAGACTTAACTCCAACAACTAGGGAAAAGTAAGATCAGGGTAAGTCGACCCTTCGCTCATTTCTGGATGAATCGAGGCCTTGGTTTATTACGGGTTTGGGTGGTTGTGCGCTCCCGATTTTCCAGAAGAACCAGAAACTTTACCTAAGTAATTTTACATTGTCGTTGACTAATAATTCGGTGGGTTGCTACCGGAAGTCCTCTCCTTTCTAATAAAGTAAATACAGTCCGCTGTTCGACTTCCGTGTGGCCGAAACAATTTATTTACAGGCATTACTTCTCTAATTCAAAAAATGTTGCCCCTGTTTCAAGTTTCGCGCAAGATAAGAACGCATGGGCACTATCGCGGCGGTCGTTATTATAAGGCCGGTAATCTCTCTAGTGGGACGATGTTATTCTTTGTAAAATTATTAAATTTTGTGACAAAAGTAAAGTAAAATTTCGATTTTCCATTGCCCTAAACATCATTCAAATTGAAAACTCTTGGATAGCAAAAATATTCTTATATAGACAAGGCTAAAGACTTTAACCTTCTCTTCAGAACATCCGTTTGAAACTTTTCCTATAAAACAAAGTTCAAGCTAAAATCGCCACACTGATTTCGAATTATTCTATTTCTTTAGTAAATTTGTCATTTCTTCTATACCACTCTGAATGTTTGCATTTGTTTTCATTGTTACAAAATCCTTTCACTTTTCCTTCACTTACACAAAATTTTAGGTAACGCAAATAATAAACATTGACAATACCAGAAGGTCAAATTGTTTATCCCCAAAAACTAAAAATCAATATATGTATTCTTATTTTTGAACGATTTGGAACATTAAACTACATATTATTTTTATAAGAAATATATTCGTATGTAAACAAAGGTTCCGTATTGAAACAATGCATTATCAACTTTATTATCAGTCCAGAAAAAACAGTCAATCTGCCTTCCTATGTTCTCACTCACATGCGTATACAGACGAGCACCTATAGTTGCCGCCAGCAACTCTAAACGTGGTATAGTCATTTTCGAACTCGATTTTCTCATAGGTGCTACTCTAGCTTTGGCAGCCAACAAGAAGACAGAAACGTTGCCACGCAAAACTACTCGCACAAACACAACACAAGCAAAAGCATCTTGGCTCGCATCACAGAATGTATATATGCTCAAATCATGTGATTCCGGGTCGCCCACCAGTATATAGCGAGGTTTCTCAATTTTCGACAAGTGATGCAAATCCTTCATCCAACTTTTGAATGCTTGAGCCGTGACATCATCCACTGGCTGGTCCCAAGTTAACTCGTTCTTCCATAATCTCTGCAGCATTAGCTTAGGTAGTAAAGTAGATGGGCATGTATGCCCAATCGGATCGAAAACTTTCTGTGTTATGGAAAGAATCTGACGTTTCGTAACCACCATACTATCAATGTCAAAATTCTCTTCCAAAAGGTTTGAATTTATAGTCAAAATATCTTTCCTTGGGCACCAATTCAAACCAAGGACAGGACATAGCTCGACAACCGTATCTGATGTTAAATTCTGGGTACGCTCCCACCCTCTCAGTTCGAATTTACCCTTCATCATAATAGCAATAGACTCTTTGATAAATCTTGCGGCCGATTCCTCATCTGCCAGGCTCGTCACACAATTATCAACATAGAAACTACGACTCAACCTTTCTACAGTCTCCTTGGAATAAACAGTTTCAGCCTCATTGCATCTTTTTAAGCACAGAGATAGATGGTATTCCAACGTTGCCCCTAGCAGAAACGGGCTACTAATCAAACCGAAGACCACGCGCTTGTGACGGAAAATGACCTCTTGGCCCTTGCCATCAATCCACAAAAATTTGAGAAATTCTCGGTCTTTTCGTTAATACTAATTTGTAGGAAAGCTTTTCTTATATCGGACACAAAACCTATTTTGTTTTCCCTAAATCTTAACAGCAACGAAGGAATTAGTTCTATTAAATTGGACCCTTTTTCCAAGCAATGGTTTAACGATGGTCTGTCCTTTTCGTGCGCAGACGCATCGTATACAGGTCGAATTTTTGTTGTCGCACTGTTTACCTTAATAACCGGTCTATGAGGGAGATAATGACCTTGATTAACGTTCACACATTCTGATGTATCCACCTTTTCGACAATTCCCTCCGCTTCCCACTCACAAAAGATGCGCTCGTACTGCTCAAACAGGTAATCATTTTTCAGTTTACGGACAGCTGAATCCAACCCCTTTTGAGCCAATTTGTAGTTATTCGAGAGAGGAGGGTGGCCCTCTAACCATGGAAGGCAAACCTCATAACGCCCATCTTTATTAACATTCACCGTTTGCAAGAAGAGCTCCTTAGCTGCTACGGCTGTTTCCTCCTTGGTCCGCTTATCAGAAAGTGCCTTGATTCCTAACGCTTCAAGTTCCCACAAATCGGTTATGGAAGCATTCTTCACAAATAGGTTCAAAGTGGTCATAGCGATATTAGAACGTATACTAATGTCCGGCATTTTACCCATAAGTGTCCACCCGACGTGTGTTTCAATCGCTACTAGTCCGCATGGTAGTTCTCGACGGCTTCCTGTATATAAATATCCAGCTACGTCAGCTCCTAGCAAGAGCTCGATCGGACCAGGTTGTTGAGTATCTGATGTTTGGACATTTAAGGTCCGCATCTCATCGGTCCATGGTCCATAAAAAACTGGAGTTACCTCTCCACAAATCGTCAACTGATCTAAGGCCTCGAATGTGTAAAAATACGTCCCATTGCAGATAGTGACGTCAAAGGAGTTGTGAGTATTTACCATCTCTGACCCACCAAACAAACAATGAACGATTTTTTCCTGACGTTTAGGTCGGTATCCTAATTGTGTAGCAGTCTCCTTTAAGATGTAAGACCTTTGCGATCCACTATCAATCAATGCTCGAATCACTTTACAACCATTCGCTCCCTTCAAGGTCACTCGTAGAGTTTGCAGAAACACCTGCGTGCTGGTCCGGTTGGTCAATGTTTGGTCTTTTCCGGTATCACTCGAAGGCACACTGCCGTTGTCGACATGCGACTTCTCTGTATTCTTGTGGGTCGGCAGATCAGGACACATTAAAGCTACATGTGCACGAGTGCACAAAACACACCTTAAGCGTCCCTTACATCTTTTAGACTGATGGCCTATCTTTAAACATCGGAAACAAGCCTTTTTTCCCGAAAGTGCATCCTTTTTCTGAGAGTAAGTCATTTTCTGTGCCTTAAAACACGCTTCACTATCGTGAGACTCTGCGCAAAATACACAACCTGCAACTTCACAGTTCATAAACCCCGTAGCTGTCGGACCTTCGAAAAATGTTTTTTGAAATGGCTTATTTCTAGTATGTCCTTCGTTAGTGCCCATTTTGGTAGACGACGTTCTTTCTGACAAACCAAACCCCTCTGCCGCTAAGGCTATCCGCTGCTCGTTCTCTACCTCCTGTCTGAGAAAAAGCATCAACTTCTTAAGTCGAGCTTCTAGGGGAGATGAAGTTTCTTCAGAATCCGCAGAACCGTTAAACGTCGCAGAACGTTGCCAAACTCTCAGTAACTCATTCGGTAAACACGATTCTATTAGTGGAAATAGCATGGCCGAACATTTGTCAGAGGTTATGCCCAAGGTTTCGAGTGCTCGTAACTGGGTCTCAATTTGATCATAAAGAGTGGCAATATCCATTTTTTGTTTCGAAGTAGATCTAGTTAAAATAAGCTTCAACAGCTCTCTCACATATACTTCGATCTGAAGATCTTCCCTACCAAATCTGCTTTCCATACTCTCTACTATTTTTTCGTAATTTTTACTCATGGCTAGATAGCTCTCGACTAATTGCCTTGCCCTACTCCCCGGTACCGTGGCTTGTACTAAATACTCTATTTTGTCATGATTATCAATAGTATCATCTTCATGTACCTTTTTAAACTGGGCCCAGAAGGCCAACCAGTCTTTGACGCTACCATCATAGTGTTTGAATTCTATTCGAGGTAATTTAAATTTTCGCCTACCTGTGGTTTCCCGAACATTTGACCTGTATGTTCCTGTGCGGTGCGAACCGGTGCCTTCTGTTGCTGAATCTTCAGATAACCTGTTGTACTTCACCTTTAACCCAGTAAATCTCTTGAAATACGTATCTCGGCCCTCCACATCAGTCTCAAGTTCGGCCTCGGTAGCACCTTCCAATAAAAGTTCGTAAATCTCATGGTCCACTATCTTTAAGTCGTCATATTTCGATAGTAAAAGTTCCCACGCAACTTCGATAGATTCGCGATCAAGCTTATCGACACTAAAAAGTGCTTCAAGTTCGTTTGCCGTTTTCGTAAACGAAGTCCGTAGCGCCTTCCTACTTTTCTTTTTAATTTCGATTTCGTTAGCCATCTCAAACTTGGTTCGAAACCACCGAACGTTTTAAAAATGCAAATACTACACAAAACGCGGTAAAAGTTTGCCGGTAGGAAATCGACACGCACTTTTGTCCCCGATCAGTTTATTCACTTCACTGTTAATCGCAAACCTTCCTTAGAAAAAACACCCTGTCCTGTCACGGTCGCCAGCTTTTATGTCGCGCCAACAAAGAGCTACCAGTTCAAATGCGGCATCGACGGTTCGATTAATAAAACAAAACTTAGTACGCGAACAAAACATACACAGTTCTCTTTATTATTTTATTGGATGTTTTCGGCCCACGTTAATTATAACAGCAATTCAACAAATCAAAATCGGTACAAAACTATAACACGCATACACAAAGACCCTCTAAAAAAACGCGGCAATCACATTCCGCCCAAAAATTCACACCTTAACCTTACAACTAAACTTGACAGCAAAAGAAAACCACAGAGTGAAACTAAACCTAAAATTGACATGTTGCGACGGTGTCGCATTGCACTATTAAAACTACCGATATAATTACGGTCTCTGACACCCAGCCTTTCTCAGTTACAGATTTCGGGAATTGGACAAATGGGCTCCCGCACTCTTGGTACGGTCGACTGTGTAATAGAATCTCGTTACTCTTCCGAAATTATCACAGCTACTCCTTACGTACTTTCTTCAATATCTCAAAACCTCCCTTCGGCCCGTATTTCTGAACAAGTCTATTCTAGTCTAAGACATCGTCAACTAGCAGATAAATATTTTCATGTACCTGGTAAGATAGAAATGCTTATCGGAGCTGATCTATTTTCTACAGTCATTCGAGAGGGTTTCTCTATTATTAAAGGTAATCCTTCAATTTTTCCTACTATATTTGGCGACGTTATTGTAGGTCCTGTAAATCTGGGTTCGTTAACTTCTTCGGCTGTCTCTCTTCTAACTCTTCAGTCCAATCCTACAGACTTCCTCGTCAAGTTCTGGGAAGTCCGTGGTAAAGATTTTGAGATTCTTCCCGCTATGCCGCTTATCAACAATTTATGTCTGAGTATCGAGACTTGGGCCACATGTCCGTTGCTACTTCTTCTTCGTCATACGTGCTACCCCATCACTGTGTTTCGAAATGTAGTGAAAAGGGGACGAAGATTCGTGTGGTTTTTAATGGTTCGTCTTCTCTTCATGGCAAGTCTTTAAACGAGCAACTTTTAAGTGGTCCTAAGCTGCAAAAGGATATTTCTACAATTTTGATAACTTTTAGGTTACATCTGATCGCGTTGTGTTGTGACATTCGCATGATGTATAGACAAATTTTATTACGTCGTGAAGATCGTTGTTTACAACACATTTATTGGCGCGAATCCATTCATAATCCTGTCGTCGAGTATGAACTAAATACGGTAACGTACGGCTTGACTCCTTCCGCTTACCTGGCTCAGCGATGTCTTCAACAATTAGTTGAGGACGAAGGATCTCCTTACCCGACTGCGTCCGTCGCTATCCTTAAGAATACGTATGTTGATGACGTAATAACCAGTGTTGGCACCGTTGAGGACGCGCTAATTCTTCGCACCGAACTTGCTCGTCTTTTGGGAAAAGGAGGTTTTGAATTGCGCAAATGGTCCAGTAATGTTCCTGAAGTTTTAGAAGGTCTTCCTGAAGATCATTTAGAAACTCCGCTAATGTTTTCGACCGAGGATAAGTCTCTTAAGATCCTTGGTCTGTGCTGGAATCATCGTTTAGACACTTTTTCTTTTCAAGTTCAGCGTTTTAGTGGTGACTGCACCAAAAGAGCAGTTCTTTCTTATATTGCTAGAATATTTGATCCTCTAGGGTTCCTTTCCCTTCTGGTTTTTACAATAAAGCTCGTTCTACAGCGTATATGGACCGAAGGGCTTGATTGGGATGATGTTCTTTGCCCGGCTCTTGCCTCCCAATGGACCAAATTGGTCGACGGTTTGCCTTACCTCTCTCAAATACACATACCAAGATGCATCTCCCCTTCCTTTCATAAAATCTTACACGTTGTTGGATTCTGCGATGCTTCTCAGAAGGGATATGCAGCTGCTATTTACGCTTGCTCTGGTTCCGCTGAGTCTCAACAAATACAATCGTGCCACCTCATAATCGCTAAGTCAAAGCTAGCCCCATTGAAGGTTTTGTCAATTCCAAGACTCGAACTATGTGGAGCGCTCCTGTTTGCGCGCCTTTTCCATTCGATTGAACCTCTTTTGCCAATAGTATTATTAGAGAAGCTCGCCTTTACACTGACGCTCAAGTAGTTCTTGCGTGGCTCTCTCTTCCTCCACATCGTCTTCATACCTTTGTCGCTAACCGTATTGTCACTATTCTCGATCTCACTGAACAACAATGGCATCACGTTGATACTGCCAGAAATCCTGCTGATTTAGCCTGTCGTGGTGCTACTCCTGAAGTTATGAGCAGCGCTTCTTTTTGGATTTCCGGTTCAACTTTTCCAAGTAAGTCTTTGTCGCAGTGGCCGTCTTTTGCTATTCCTACCGTTTTGGATTGTTTGTTACCTGATCTTAAAGTTGGCGCAACCCTTCTTGCTCACCTTGTGCCTTCTCATCCTTTGCTCCCCGTCAGCGAACGATTTTCTTCTTTTCAAAAACTGCACCGTACGTTTGCGTAGATACTTCGTTTCTTTCAAAACACCCAAGCTCGCAACACAACCTTTTCTTCTGATAAGCTTCTGCCTCTTTCTCCTGCCGAACTACAAAAGGCTACGCATGCTTGTGTACGCATCACTCAAGCCGCTTATTATACAGAAGAGATTGCGCTGCTTCGGCAAGGTAAACGCCTCCTTTCCTCTTTAGCACAGTTGTCTCCGTTTATGGATGAGGAGAGTCTCGTTAGGGTGGGCGGAAGGCTGGGCCACTCCACTTTGCCGTCATCTTCTCGTCATCCGCTGCTATTACCTCAGCAGGCTCATCTCTCCTCTCTTTTGTGTTCATACTATCATGTCGTCTCTCTTCATTCTGGTCCTCAGGCCGTTCAAGCTTTATTACAAACTAAATTCTGGATCATTTCGTTGCGTAGTCTTCTAAGAAAGCGCATCCGTCAATGCATGACGTGTCACCGCTTTAGAGCTAACACGTTTAAGCCAACGATGGCGCCTTTACCTGCGGATCGCGTTAACCCGCAAAGGGCTTTCACCGTAACCGGCGTAGATTATGCAGGACCTTTTACTGTTAAGGTTAATACTCTTCGTTCGTCTCGTACTACAAAAGGCTATCTATGTTTGTTTGTCTGCACCGCAACCAAAGCTGTACATCTGGAGTTTGCTTCGTCTTTATCTACAGAAGCTTTTTTTGCTTGTTTAGACAGGTTTATCGCGCGTCGGGGAATACCATCTCGCATCAGATCGGACTGTGGCCGCAATTTTGTTGGCGCAGCTAGACAGCTTGCTGAGTTGTATAATTTTTTGCGCAAAAACAATCATTCGTTGTGCGAGCGTCTCTCTCTTCGTAGTATTCAATGGGTCTTTAATCCTCCATATGCTCCTCATTTTGGAGGACTTTGGGAAGCCGCTATTAAGTCCGCCAAGCGTCTTTTATATCGCAAAATTGGTAACACGGCCTTTACATTTGAAGAGCTTTGTACCATATTTTCTCCAATCGAAGCGGTATTAAATAGCCGTCCGTTGTGCGCCCTTTCATCTGATCCCGCCGAAGCAGCAAACTATTTGAGTCCGGGCCATTTCCTTATTGGTGAGCCTTTGCTATCTTCTCCTTCCTTTCTAGATACTAACCACTTTACTTTCAAACAACGCTGGCGTCATCAAAACAGCATAATACATTACTTTTGGCGTCGCTGGTCTGCTGAATATTTGCATACTTTAACTCAACGAACAAAATGGTTTCAACATAACCCCGGTCTTTAAGTGGGGGATGTAGTGCTAGTTCAGGATTCCAACCGACCGCTAATGTCATGGTTGCTTGGTCGAGTGACTGCGTTACACCCAGGACCTGATGGTCTCTCTCGGATAGCCACCGTTAAAACTGCCGGTGGTCATCTCACTCGTTCGCTTTCGCGGTTAGCTCCGCTTCCAGGACCCGTTTAAATTTCTTTCCTTCTTATTTTTTCTATGTTATTCCTTTTTTTATATACTCTTTAATTTTTTTAAAAATAGAGCATCGCTTATTTTAGGTGGGCGGTATGTTAGCGCGAGCGTTTTCTTTTTAAGTCGTCATCCTCGCGTTGCATTTTTGGTTTTGTGACTTGCTGTCCCCTCTTTTAAGTTTCTATTTGTCACTGTAAATACAAGTTTTTGATAAATACGAGAGTACGTTACTTATTTTGAACCGATTATTACGTCTCCTTTCTCGAATTCCATTTCGTTAATTTTTCTTAAATGTTAATTGTGATGTTTAGTGCGTAAACCGTGTGCCCTTTTGTGCGTGCTAAAGACTTAACTCCAACAACTAGGGAAAAGTAAGATCAGGGTAAGTCGACCCTTCGCTCATTTCTGGATGAATCGAGGCCTTGGTTTATTACGGGTTTGGGTGGTTGTGCGCTCCCGATTTTCCAGAAGAACCAGAAACTTTACCTAAGTAATTTTACATTGTCGTTGACTAATAATTCGGTGGGTTGCTACCGGAAGTCCTCTCCTTTCTAATAAAGTAAATACAGTCCGCTGTTCGACTTCCGTGTGGCCGAAACAATTTATTTACAGGCATTACTTCTCTAATTCAAAAAATGTTGCCCCTGTTTCAAGTTTCGCGCAAGATAAGAACGCATGGGCACTATCGCGGCGGTCGTTATTATAAGGCCGGTAATCTCTCTAGTGGGACGATGTTATTCTTTGTAAAATTATTAAATTTTGTGACAAAAGTAAAGTAAAATTTCGATTTTCCATTGCCCTAAACATCATTCAAATTGAAAACTCTTGGATAGCAAAAATATTCTTATATAGACAAGGCTAAAGACTTTAACCTTCTCTTCAGAACATCCGTTTGAAACTTTTCCTATAAAACAAAGTTCAAGCTAAAATCGCCACACTGATTTCGAATTATTCTATTTCTTTAGTAAATTTGTCATTTCTTCTATACCACTCTGAATGTTTGCATTTGTTTTCATTGTTACAAAATCCTTTCACTTTTCCTTCACTTACACAATTTCTTTAGTAAATTTGTCATTTCCTGTATTCCATTCACTTACACAAAGTTTTAGGTAACGCAAATAATAAACATTGACAATACCAGAAGGTCAAATTGTTTATCCCCAAAAACTAAAAATCAATATATGTATGTATTCTTATTTTTGAACGATTTGGAACAGTAAACTACATATTATTTTTATAAGAAATATGTTCGTATGTAAACAAAAGTTCCGTATTGAAACATGCATTATCAACTTTATTAAGGCTATTTTTTAAACACATTTTATACTACACCCATCTAACTATTTCAATCGAACTAATCAAGGGGTCTCGTTTTTTGTTTAGTTGAGTGTACTTTACCTTCTGGTCTTTTAGTATCCAGATGAGCTGCACTGGTTGGCGAATTGCCAATGTTTCCTGCTTATGCATGCCATAATCAGTTTGGACTTTATTACTGGTGATCTTAGCGCCAGTAGTGCTACTGATCGATATCGGCCCATTTGTATATGATTTCGAGTCGATAATGTTCCTGACACACCAGTCAACAACTTCAGCTTTAAAAGCAGATGCATATTTATCCAAAGTCAGCGAATATTGCTTCCCATGGTACTTGCCTCCATATACTCCTGCTCCAGTACCGTTGCGATTTTTGGGCCCATCTGTGTACCAGATAGTTCTTTTAGCCGGGCCCGGCTAAATGTTTTTTGTTCATTCGTCCCGTGACTATTATCACTTTAAATTTCTTTAAAATGTGATAATTTTTTGTGCAGTTTGTATGCTGCTCGTCTTGCTTCCATCATTCATCATAGTTCATCATAGCTTTGCAGCTGTGCTTTTCAGGTTGGTGCTCTCACCCCATACAAGCACACCGTGTGTGATGATGGGTCTTGTTACCACAGTATATAACCATTTGGTCATTGTGGGTTTCAATTTCCATGTGTACCTGACCATCCGTTTGGTTGTATTAAGAATCCTGATGGCCTTCGTTGTGAATTTTCTTAGATGAGCATTGTAAGTCTGGTATCAAGAATAAGTCCCAGATATTTGACTTCTTTTGTCATGGAGAGCGTAATTCAGTACATCGTAGGTAGTTTTATGTCATCCGTTTTCCGTCGTTTGGTAAACGGAACAATTGCCGTCTTAGTTGGGTTCACTGATAGTCCCTCTTTTTTGCTCCATTTTTCGATGGTATTTAGTGCACTTTGCATTATGTTCGATACAGTTGCCTCAGACTTCCCGTTTGTGATAATGGTTAGATCGTCGGCGTATCCTAAAGCAAATACTCCGCTGTCTTCTAATTCTTGTAGTAGGCCGTCCATGACGAGGCACCACAGTGGGGGTGATAGCAACCCGCCTTGTGGGCTACCGTACAAAGTAGCTGTTACCGTCCGATTCCTGAGCATTGAGTTGACCCAGTTTCGGACTAGAGGTGTGATTCCTTTTTTTTTCCATTGCCCTTGCAATTGAGGTGAAGGTAATATTGTCAAATGCTCCTTCAATATCTAGAAAAGCACCCAATGCAATATCATTGTATTGGATTGTATTTTCGCATCTGCTTACTAGTTGGTGAATTCTAGCTCGCAAGATTTTCGAGATTGGTAAGCATACTGGTTTCGGTGCAGAGGCGAAACCTTTAGTGTCTCGTCCGGTATATACCTGTCTACTACTTTTTCAAGTAGTTTTAAGATGAAAGAAGTTAAGCTGATCGGTCTGTAGAATTTAGCCTGGGCGTACGTCGATCTCTCTGGCTTTGGTATAAATACAACCTTGACAATCCGCCAGCTGTTTGGTATGTGCGAAAGTGCTAAGCTGGCTCTGAGAATTTTGCATACTGCGTATCGAAGAGCAGCAATTCCTTTTTGCAGCATGATGGGATAAATTCAATCGGCTCCTGGAGACTGAAAGGGTTTAAACGTATTGATACCCCATTCTAGGTTTTCAGGATTGATTGTTTTTCTCGCTAAGTCCCAGTTCCTTTTGGGTGCCCGTTTGTTTGGTACTTCTAGGTCCTGGTGCTTAGGAACTTCAGTTAACGACAAACTCGGGAAGTGTTTTTGCAGTAGTTCTTGTAAAGTACCTTCAACCCAGTCTGTAAACCTTCCGTTTTCGGTCAGCAAAGAACCAATATTTCCAGTGCGGTTTTTCGACTGAAAGGGTTTAAACGTATTGATTCCCCATTTTAAGATTTCAGGATTGATTATTTTTCCCTTCCCAGTTTCTTTTGGGTGCCCGTCTGTTTGGTACCTCTAGGTACTGGTGCTTAGAAACTTCAGTTAACGACGAACCCGAGAAGTGTTTTTGCAGTACCTTCAACCGAGTATGTAAACTTTCCGTTTTCGGTCAGCAAAGAACCAATGTTTCCTGTGCGGCCTTTGCTCAGAGCCTTTTGGAGTTGAGAACTTTTTACGTTGTATTCATCCCAGTCTCTGCTTTTTTTGTATTAAATAGCCTTCTGGTGCGTGGCCTTGCTTTGTCAAGCTCCCTGTTCCACCAAGTTATCTAGTTTGGGGTTTGTTTGACAGTTTTTGGGCAGCTTGCTTCAAATGCGGATTTTAATGTGTTACAAGCTTATAGGTCTACGAACCTTGCACGGTCAACTCACACAGTCGGAGATAGGGGAGGTTCAAGTGAATAATAATTAAGGGCGCCAGATCTTTTATAATTAACACTTCTGCCTCGATCAGGACAGACGGTCCAAGCCTGTAACGAATTTTTAGGTTCGTAATCCTTGTTACTCTGATGTTCGGGTAACCACAATAAAAGAGAAAGGCATGATACCATAAAAGAAAGATTAAACAAGTATAAAAACTTTAATTTAGTAACGTAGATTATTAACAAGAGTATATTTAATTCTCAATGCATAAATGCCAGAAGTATCGGCAACACACAATACAAAAGTTGAATCGAAGAGAATAGCGAAGAAAACTTCGTAGTAAATATTGTTTGTACACAGCATGCGATACACACAAAATAATTAATGACACTACCTTACTGGTATTAAAACAATGATCGTAATTACGCAAATTAACATTAGCCAAAGTTCCGTGAGTGACTTTTCTGACAGCGATAAAATAATTAAATAAACTTACCCACAATCCAGTACCTACTTGAGCGTAGAAAACGTTTTTCTCGTTGAGTGCGGCTGGAATAAATTTAAATAGCAAATTGTGTCAACACAATGACTCACGAAAGTTAATTACTGCTAAAAGAAAGTACACATAACAGAACCCGATTATCGAATGCTATTGTACACATTCAATGAAAGTTGGTTTCGCAGGTGCTTGCCGCATGAGTAGGATCTCGAAGAAAAGTTCTTGGCTTCGGTTTTTTTAGTTTTAAACGTAGGTCTTATAGAGATATACTCGTCGCATGAAGATATTTATCGATATTAATCTCTCATTATTCTTCATTGAATAGAAACATGTGGCCAAAGTGTGGTGGAACGACCTGTGACGAATAAATTATTTTAAAAACGTAATGAAGTTATAATTTGATTTCCATTACAGAGGATGTTATTAGAAAACTTTCTTTAAGCGAAACAGGCCATTTTATCCAGTTGTCAGCTTAACGACTTTGTCGTAAAAATGACAGTACCAAAAAAAGATCGGCAGAGGGCGTCAAAACCGGTATCTAATTTTAATTCAATATACAGGGTATTACGTTATAAAAATTTTGCACGTAACAAATGAATTAACAATACTATCCGTCATTAGTTCTAGCTCGTGCGTTGATCTTGCAACTGTGGGACAGTCACTAATTTGGCCAGCTTAAGTTTCGTTGAACAAATCCCAGTCGGTTTTCTGTATTCCGTGACGAGTTCGCTATCTGATTCAATGTTGAATCGAATGTATCTATGATTAGATAAAGATGGTTCATCTGATAAATGCCACATTTTTATCACTTTGCTCGTTTTTGGACTAGCAAGCGTAAGGTCAATAACTTCACTGCGCGACACGGTTATGAACGTGGGCGCATCTTCGTTATTTATTATGTCTAAATTGCCTTTTAAAATAAATTCTAAAAATTTTTCAACTCTTGGAGTTGTGTTTGTGCCCCCCCCCCCCACAAGGTGTGGTGTGCATTGGCATCGCATCCAAGAATCAGCGGTTTGTTGGCCCCACTGTTAATTAGTCTGTGGATTTCCTCCGGCGGCCGTGATCCTGTCTGGTCGTAGGGGAAGTATCCGGATCCGATAATGAACTCCCTCCGGTTGCCATCCTCTACTACAGATATTTTAGCTGCCACTAAGTCTATAGAACATGAATCCCGCAGTGGCATTAAGTTTAATGCATTTTTACAATAATGCATGTGCGAGGGTTGTGCACAAGCTGGGTCGCAAGCAGCCATCTGCCTGGACAAATCAGCCCTTTTATTGTTCCCTTATGGATTCATGGCTTCTGGACAAGGGCAATGTCAATATCGTGTGTTACGATATAAGCACTGAGGGCCGCCGAGGGTGCCCTACAGTGATGTATGTTTATCTGAACCACTATCATCATTAGATTTGTCCTCAGCAAGTTCTTCCTGGCTGTGGATTAGATCCATTGCTTCGTGGACATCCTTTGTAGCATCCGGTTCTTTGCTGTGCTTTTTGGAGTCCGCTAGCGCTCGGAGAGTGATCCTTTAAAATCCGAGGTGCAATTGGTTAATTGACGCTTCAACCTTCTCCCAGGACCCCTTGTCCATAAACAGGACGTATTGGGTTCCTTTAGGATCTGGTTTAAAGTTAACCACCCGCCACGTTTCGGTACTGATGTTGTTCTGTACCGGTATTCTTTTCAATAGGGTCGCCGGTTCCAGTGCTGTACCCGGGACCCAAGTGATAACCTTCTTGGGTGCAGGAAGGTCTTTGAGACAAATAATCTTTAGTTCCCTATCTTCCCTCAGTGGTTTCTTAATATTTGACGTGCCGACTAGCCACTCTCTGGTAGCTTTGTTTGCGCACGTTATTTTCAGAAATCCCCTTTTATGGGTACCGTAAGATGGGGTGACTTTGCTTCAAATTTTGGGTTTTTTTTAAAGATAACTTCTACAAAAATTTAGTAAAAACTTTGAAAACCAACTATGTGTTACATTTATATCTTACCAATTCATACTAGTCGGTAAAAAAGCAAACGGTACAATATATAGTAGATGTTTTATTATTGAAATTATTATTGTCCTTATCTTTAATCTTTTAAATAGCAATCCCAAGAAAATGGAATGCAACTTTTTTTGTGTACTTATTTTTTAAAGAACCTTAAAATGTATACAGATTTTATATTTATATTTTATTCATCATTTATAATTTTATTTTGTTAGCGTCATTTTTAGAAATAGACGTGTTTTTAGAAAACATCTGCAGTGTTTCAATACGGGATAATAAAAACTGTACATTGCGTAGCAATAAAAACCCACATTAAATATCATTTGCAAACATACATTTAGAACAGATTAAAAAGTAATATTTCCCATATATTGGAAACAAATATTAAGACGACATTTACATCTAGTGTCTGCCGTATATTGAAAACATATATTTAGAAGATATTTTATATTAAACATGACGTCTGAATTTATATTCGCAAATTTTAAAATTGTAGACAAACGAAACAATTTAAGCCCCTAACATGCACGTACGGTCATAAACGACATGACCACCGAAGTACAAATAAAAAAAATTGAAATAGTAATACTCATAGTTAGGTTTTATCCAGTAGGGGATTAGCTAATTCCAATAACCCAATATAAACGAACATATAATTTTAAAAGTAACAGGTCTTCTTTAGCATTTAATCATTTAAGAAAGCAAATGCGCAGCGTTTCCGTTTGCCTTAGCGGAGTAGCTTTTCCCAGTTTTCGTAGTAATCCGTCTGCCAAAAGAGGAATAATGCTGCAGGTTTCCAACTCTTGACGGTGTATAAATAATAACGTTAACACTAAGGTGACGTTATGGAAATTTTTCGACCACCAGGTGTTACGAACGTCACCGATAAAAGTACAGGTGGAGGGATCGGACCCGTCCAATATAAGCTTTCACTCAATACTACTTAAAAATTTGCCCACATATTCACGTAGAGTATCGTGAACCAACTTAATAATGAAAGCTTTTTTGTTGGGCCGAAAAGACCGCTAAGAACGGTCCATAATTTAGCAAAATTAGCAGGAAAATGAATTCGTTTTCACAGCCGACTACGAAGAAAAGGATCGCGCATGACGCGGGACAAATTTCATACTTGAAGAGAAATTTTCATACTCGCGAATTGAACTACTAATTTTTAACATAATAATTTACCTTAGGAAAATTCACCGCCAGCAATTCATTGCCAGCAGTTCATCGCCTGCAATTCACCGCCTACGCAATTCACCCCAACAATTATTTTTATTGTTAGTTAATTGTCTAGCCATTCGGCCCTACAATGGGTTACGTTTACCTTACAACATTTTCTTATCATACTAATATAATTTGTACAGAAATTTGTAAACTAAAAAAAAAACAAATACAAAAAAAAAACTTTATCCTCTAAAATCTTCCCATCACCATCTTATTATTCTAAATCGATAGTCCTAACCCTCCCCTCTTATCCTTCTTTCCTTTACTGCTTTCATCCAATCCAATCCCTCCCCCTCCTCCCAAAGCAAAGCCTTCCTCTCCCTCCTTTCTTTCCTTAGCTCGCTACACTCCCCACTCAAGTGTTCTATGTCCTCCCATTCCTCTCCACATAATCTACATCTCCTCATTACATCCTCCTTCCAATACTTATTTAAACTCTCCTCATTTCCGCATCTGAACCTAGCTATAAGTCGTTTCTCTCCTAAGCTTCTCCTCCCCATCAGATACTTAGGAACCCCCCTGGACACTATATTCCCATACCTTAAGTTGTACTTTCCTTCCCTTATCTTTCCTTCCCTCTCTTGCACCTGCGAGTCTTTATCTCTTCTTACTATCTTCTCAGTATTTAACCTCCCTTCCTCTCTCCTTCTTTCTACCTCTTCTATTGCGAAACCTCCTCGTTGGTAGTAAAGTTTCTTTTCTTCCTGCCCATAAATGTTTTTGCTATCTTTTACCGTCCTCCAGCAACATTGCAAAATTTTACATTCTCTCCTTTCCTTCATTTTCTCTTCATAACCCATCGCCCTTTTCCCTGCTTCTATTCTAATCTTCTCTAACTTTCCCTCCTCCTCTATTATGTAACCCGGCGTCTACCTGTCTAAACCCAGTATCCATTTCCAATATTTTATTTGTACCCTTTCCAATAGGTTCCACTCTTTCCAACCCCATACCTCCACCCCGTACATCATCACACTTTTAATCAATTTTTCAAACAGCCATCTTCTCTTCGCGATCTCCTTCCCAAATACTCTTTCCCCTAAACTCCATACCTGCCCTAATACCCTGTTACCCTTCTTTGCTAACTCTCTTATATGCGCGTCATCTTTATTATCATACCTTAGCCTATATCCCAAATATGTCACTTCATTCACTGCCTCTATCTTTTGTTTTCCCCAACTTAACTTCTCCTTTTTCTTCCCTCCTCTCCCTTTTTGAAAAACTATCATCTTAGACTTTCCCACATTTAAACCCAAATATTTTCTTTCCAGATACCTCTTAATCGTATTTATCATACCTTTCATCTCCAACTCATTTTTTGCTACTATGACCATATCGTCTGCATATGCCAATATCCACACTTTAATCCCTCCCTCCATAACAATCCCACCACACTGACCACCCTTCAACACTTCTTCTATGTCACTTATATACAGTGCAAATAAAATAAAATAGGGCTAAGAGGATTATTTCAAAGACACGTGGATAGGCCGTCCGAATAGGCGTCAGTAGCGAAAACCACCGCACTTTGATCATGCTGTGTGGAATAGATACGAAGCAGTTTTGCAAGGATTGCCTAAAACTAACAATTCGGTAGAAGGTTGGTATATGCCATTTGAGCAACAAGTTTTAGCACACCATCCAAATATATAGAAATTTATCTCGGCCATTAAACGAAAACAAAGCTTAAATGAACTACGCATTGAGCAGTATTTAACTGGCGAAGAACCTCCAAGGCCTAAGAGAAAACACCGTGACTGCGCTCAACGGCTACAAAGAGTAGTAGGTACATATCACAATGTAGATATGAATATTTTTGATTACCTGCGTGGAATCGCTCACAACACCACTCTCTAAACATAAACACATTTTAGTATCTCTTCAGATTAGAAAACTAAAAAAAAAGGAGACTATAGTAAGCCGACCTCCACTTGCTATCTCCTGGGTAACGCTAACAGGCTATCTTCAAATAATAAAAATATATATGTGACGGAGTGATAAATTTTCCGGCGGTGAATTGCTGGCAGTTAATTGTTGGGGCGATTAATTGCGTAGACGGTGACTTAGACGAACAAGCAGTTAAACCGGAAGTAAAATATCTAAAACCGGCACTACTATATTACTGACCTTGAAATCGCTTTTCATCAATCCGAAACTTGACCGTGGTATGAATGTTCGTGACCGTGATACTTGACCTTGAAACCACTTTCCGTCAATTCGATACTTGACCTTGAAATCGAATTTTGTCAATTCTATACTTGACCGTGCTAAGATTTTTTTTCTTAAAGCCACTTTTCGTCAATTTCATATTTGACCTCGAAATCGCTTTTCGTCAATTTAATACTTTACTGTGATAGGATTTTTCGTGATCTTGATACTTAATCTTGAAACCACTTTTCGTCAATTCGATACTTGAACTTGAAATCGCTTTTGGTCAATTCGATACTTGACCGTGGCAATTTTTTTTGTGACCTTGATACCTTACCTTGAACCTACTTTTTGTCAATTCGATATTTGACCTTGCAATCGCTTTTCGTCAATTCGATATTTGACCGTGGTAGGAGTTTTTGTGACCTTGATACTTGACCTCAAACTCACTTTTTGTCAATTTGATATTTGACCATCACCGGTGACCTTGGTATGGCTTTTCTTCTAACCTAACCTTTAACCTAACCTAACCTAACCTAATAGGGAAAAAAGGAACTGTAAAACGTTAAGTGCAATTTGGAATTCAGAATTCGATACAATACAATTTGACATTAAAATCAATTCTAACAAAATCTTGATTAGTAAAAGAATGATCTTGTCAATTATTTAAAAAATCTTTCACTTTGTGAGCTAAGCCGCCGCGGTTACAATAAAAGAAAAAATCCTAATTTAACAGCTCTAGAAAATTCATTTAGTTTGAAATGAAATCCCATCTCAAAATTTGAATACGAAATAGAAAGATTTTCAACTTCAGTTACCATTATTAATCAAGTTAAGAATCTCAAGACCTCTAATTTTATCGGGTGCACCAATTAATTTGCGCAAAATTCCGTGTAGCCCTGCTGCATGGAGCAATCATTTCAAGTTTAGAGTTCTCAGCCGGTAGAGGTAGTAGTAGTGTTAGTGGTAGCGATAGTGGTAGTAATCGGCGCGCTTTTTGAAACACCCTATTATAACATTCTTGTTTTAGACTTTCGCGGTAGTCATCCAATTTTTAAGTTTGTTTTCTGGGTTAGTCTCCGCATAGTTAAACCAAATTTATCAGCGATGCGATAACCAGCTTGATAACCAAACTTCGACGTTTTATAACAAACTCAAAAATAGTTTTTTAAAAGATATTTATTTCTGAACTATAATAACTTTAGGTTTACTTTAAATGCACTTTTTTTTTAAAAGTTCTAATGATTGAAGGCATTATTTTAGTAAATGTTAGTTGTCTACAACAGCCATTTATGTAACGTTTTCTTAAATTAATTAGTTTTAATTTTTGGTTGTTTAAAAAAAATCTTTGAAATTTGTAAAACACAATAAAATATGTAACATAGTAATAGTAAACATAATAATAAAAATAAAAACACATCTACATTGTTTATTTTATAAAATTTCATATCTCTGCTAGGTGCATTTAAGTAATCCGGAGCACCATAAGCAAGAACGTGTTCTACCCAAAAAACAGCACGATCCAAAGGAGAATTGATATAATTTTTAAACTTTTCCGACATCTTTTTTATATTATATTTGTATCTGAAACGGATTTCTTATTACTCGTCATCTTACACTTATGCTTAATTTGTACTTAGGGTTGCGTAAAACTTCTGTTATAGCACCATGAATATTTCCAAACGTAAAATGTTTATTATTTAAATAAACTGCTACTCCTTTGTTTATTAATCTGGCCATATTTTCGTTTTGATCTATAAAATATGGTATACCTACCATGGGCACTGCATGATAAATTGCCTCTTGTGTACTAAGACGACCACAATGAGTAATAAATAATTTTGTTTTTGGATGACCTAAAACCAGAATGATTATATTAAAAGTTTAAGAATTTTACGTTTCTTGTTGCAAGAAACAATTACAGTTGAAACTATATTGTAACGATTATTAAAACTACTAATTTATTTATACTAAAAATATGTACACGTTTATAACTAACCGAATTAATTAAATCTAAGGATATTTAATACAAACACGAATTGCTAGAATAATTGCCCTATGATTCATTTGTAGCGCTTTTATATATTTTGGCCAAACGTTCGAGAATTTTCTCTTTCGGTGAACGTTCTGGAACTTGAGAATAATTTCTCAAACGTTTCACTGTCCCCTTCTTAGGACTGTTCTGTCCCAGAACAGGAAACTGGATGCGACAGCGGTAGAAAGGATCGTGGCGAAAGCTGCTGCTTTCTCCATTTCGGCAATTTCCTTGACTATAAAAGTAACAGTCAATAGACTTTTCTTGACCCGATATTCTCCTTGGTTCATAACTACAGACCAACACTTGAACGCCTGTTTCTCGGAAGACGACGTCCAACGTGTTTCGAACTGTCCTCCAATTCAGTTGATCTAAGCCACAACCAAGCTTGGGTATTGCCAGTTTCTTAACACGGTGGAACTCCATTTATCTCTTGAGATTCCATAATGTTTGCCACAGATTTTTGTATAACGGCTTGGCACGTGAGTATTTCTTGGTGATCTCTGGATATAAGATCCTCGATCACGCAATATGCGAAGGCGTAATCTTTTCGTGTTTGGAAGAGGTCTTGTTGTTCCGCGTTGTCTACTGTTTGTTTTTTGCAAGCACTGAGAATGTTTGTGGCGCGTCGGGGTCGACCTACAACAGTCTTTAGTGACAACGGCACAAACTTTGTTGGAGAACGCGTTTTCGCGACTAAACTGACACAAGATAACCTGCAAGAGTTTTGTGCACCGAATAACGTGGCGTTTCAACCCACCTTCCGCGACGTGGTGGGGCGGTTTTTGGGAAATACTTCTTATTTATGTCAAACAACTTCTTCGAAAAGTTTTAAAACGCGCGATACTATTGTTGCGAATTTATTTATTAAAAACTAATTTATTTAAACGACAAAAAATATATACACGTTTAAACTAACCGAACTAATTAAATTTAAATATCTAAGGATAAAAACTTACAGTAATTTATATAAAACAATAATATGCTATCACTTACGCGACGATAAGATAAAGCCACTAACTTGTTTGTTTACACTATAAGTCACGTTCACTCGATTCGGTGTACACTGTTATTTATTTAAAACTTCGCACGTGCTAATCACTTATTTATCTTCACTTGAATAATCTTCTTAATACTGCTGCATTCGCGTTACGACAATAACTGACTTACGATTTGTTTCGTCGGTATATATACACATACGGAAATCCTTCTGGAGCGTTCCCTATTTCTCGGTATATCTTCTAGAAGATGGATAACAGCTTCTAGAAGGCTCTTGCATTTGCAAATAATTTCTCGAACGTTTCACTATCTTATGAAAATTTAATGACTGTATTGTGCGACTGCGAGTATATGGTGAATTCGAGACCATTGACGTACACGTCCAATGACGCTAGTGATTTTGTGGCCTTGGCACCGGTTATGTTTTTAAACGAAAAGACCCCGCACAGTGTGCCGGAACTCGATACAATAGACCGAATGTATTGGATGCTGTAAGTCACTTTTATGTAAACGCTCCTCAGGTGGGAGGATGTTGTGGAAAACTTATAAAATTGTGATATGACAACACTGCGGGACGCCGAAAAATGTTAAGTATGACAACCGCGCAATTTGTTGTCATTACTTAGAGAAAAATAGTAGACGTCAGCCATTATCTTTTTCTTTTACTTTCGTTAACATTAATTATCCGTCTGTGTAGAATAGTGGAAATAAAGTTTTTAAGATAATATTCTTGTTTCCATCGAACCGTAGTTTACTGCCCTGACAATAGCGGGTAGCTATTGTAAAATTTATTGTTATTTACTAATTTAATTTATACTTCTACTAAAAAACACGTTTAAATTAACCAAACTAATTAAATCAAACTATCTAAGAATAAAAAAATACGGTAATTTATATAAAACAATAATACGCTATCACTAATAGGTCCACAGTTGTTTACTTTAAAAGTCACGTTCACTTTCATGGATGTACACTTTATTTATTTAAAACTTCGCACGTGCTAATCACTTATTTATCTTCACCGTAACAACACTTTAACTTCGTTCAGTAACTGCCGATACAGAAAAACTGACCATCCACATGCTCGAACACTTCTTATACATTCGTGTTATCTCGGTCTAGAACATTCGCAACTTTTCTGCATTTATCGTTCGGTATCTGGAATTTGGCTTTATCGAATCATAGATTCGACGTTATTCGCGAATGTTTCACTTCCTCCTTCTTAAGCTTGTTCTGTCCTAGAACAGGAAACTGGACGCGACACCGGTAGAATGGATCGTGGCGATAGCGGCAGCTCTCTCTATTTTGGCAACAGCTTTGGGCATAAAAGTAGCAGTCAATTGACTTGTCTTGACCCGATAGTCCACTTGGGTGGTAACTGCAGACCAACACTTAAACGTCTGTTCCTTGGAAGACGACTTCCAGCATATTTCGAACTATTCACCAATCCAATTGATCTAGGTCACAACCAAACCTGGGTACTGCCAATTTTTTAATTTTGTGGAACTCCATTTCTCTCTTGAGATTCCATAATGTTCGCCACAGATTTTTGTATAAGGACTTGCTGTGTGATTATTTATTAGTGACCAGATAGAAAACGAAGCGTTTGTCACCGCGTAGTCTTAAAACTTTTTCCATTGCTGGTTGCTGTCTGCGTATTTCATCTAATTGACCAAACTTCTTTTTAAATACGACTTCAACCCCTCTGAACATGTCAAGATCTTCGCTCACGCAATGTGCGATGGCGTAATCTTTCGTGTTTGGAACAGGTCTTGTTGTTCCTCGGTGGTAACTCCGAACCTAGCTTTTCCAGAACCTCCGTATAAGTTCATAAACTTCTCGAACTACATTTCTTCGATTTGATTCCTGGTTCTGCTGCTTATTACTCTGGTTTGGACCTAAACTTGCGTACTGTGGTTATCACCAGCAAACGGGACTAGACGATCGACGTGGACCACTTTTGGCTTGCTTCTGTGCGGTTTTCGGATGCGATATATGACGTCATTAATACGCTGCATGACTTCATATGGGCGCTCCCATTGCCTTTGCAGCATCAGTGACAAACCACGCCTCCTTTGAGGATTATACAAACAGACCACATCGCCAGGTTGAAACCCACCATTTTGCGCCTTGACGTCATATCTAGTCTTCATCCTGTCGCTGGCAATTTGTGTGTTTTTACGGACCTCTTCATGTACTTCGTCTAGCCTCTTGGTCAACTTGCTGACGTAATCTTCTCCAGCAACGTTTTCTTCCGGTCTTCGCCCAAATTGGAAGTCGCATGGCAATCATATTTCGCGACCAAGCATCACACAGGATGGTGTTTGGCCTGTGCTTTCGTGAACGGATGATCGGTATGCCATTAGGAAAAGGTGCAAGTACTGATACCAGTCTCTTTGGTGTTTGGACACTACTTTGGCTAAATACTTGCCCATTGTTTGATTCATCCGCTCAACCATGCCATTAGATTGAGGATGGAGAGGCGTCGTCCTAGTTTTCTTAATTCCCAACAGTCAGCCAACTTCTTGAAACCGCCCAGACTCAAAATTGCGGCCTTGATTCCAACGGAACTCCAAACTGGCAGAAAAACTGTTTTACTAATACGTCTGCGACTGTAGCTGCTTCCTGATTGGGTATGGCGTAAGCCTCCGTCCATTTCGTGAAATAATCTATCGCCACCAAGATGTGTTTATTTCCCGAATCGGATTCTGGGAACAGCCCTGCTATGTCAATCGCTACTCTTTCCAAAGGGCTTCGTACATTGTATTGCTTCGTGGGTGCTTTGCGCTTTCTTGCTGGATCATTTCCTGATGCGCAGATCGTGCAATTATGGCACCATTTCATGACGTCCTCTTTGCAGTTTATCCAGTACAATCGTTCTCGCACTTTACTCAATGACTTCTTAATGCCAAAGTGTCCTCCTGATGTCCCATCGTGGAGATGCTTCAACACTTCTGACACCCAGCTTTTTGGCACTACCAACTGTAGTCTGTCTCCCGTGTCCTCGTCACTTTCTAGGGATCGCTGAAGAAGACCGTCTTCTACTATCAAAGAGTCCCACTGCGCCCAGTACGTTTTGATGTTTCTGTCCGAAGCACTCACTTCCTTCCAGATTGGTCGTCGGCCGTTTTCTTTCCAATTTAGGAGTAGTCTTATTTCAGGATCGTTTTCTTGTTCGCGTTGTAACTGCTCAGTTGATTAAAAGAATTTTCGCAGTCTTCATTCCATCTAAATTCTGCTTTTTCTTCGGTTAATTTTGTCAATGGTTTGGCAATATTGGCAAATCCGGGGACAAATCGTCTATAATAAGTGCACAACCCAAGGAAACTTCGGACCTGATGTTTGTTATTGGTCTTGGCCATGCTTGCACTGCTCGGATTTTGTCTGGGTCAGCCCTTACTCCATCTCTAGATACGACGTGGCCAAGGTATTGCACTTCTTTCTTAAATACGTGGCACTTCTTTAGGCTCAGTTTGAGGTTAGCCCCACGTAATCGCTGGAACACTTCTTTCAAGTTGTTCAAGTGTTCTTCAAACGACCTTCCAACCACGATCACGTCGTCCAGGTAAACCAAGCACGTCTTACAAGACAATCCGCGCAAGATGGTCTCCATCAAACGCTCGAACGTTGCAGGAGCGTTATACAGGCCGAAGGGTATTACAGTGAACTGCCACAAACCAGTTCCAATCGTAAAAGTTGTTTTTTCACGATCTTTGGGTTCTAATTCTACCTGCCAGTATCCACTCTTTAAATCTAACGTAGAAAACCACTGGGATCCTGACAGGGTGTATAGCGTATCGTCAATTCTGGGTAAAGGGTAGCTGACCTTTTTGGTCACGTCGTTTAGCTGCCTGTAGTCTACGCAAAACCTCGTTGATCGATCCTTCTTCTTTACGAGTACCACTGGGGATGCCCATGGGCTACTTAAAGGTTCAATCACGCCTTCTCTCTCCATATCCGTAATTATTTGTTCGGCTTCTTCTCTTTTCGCCAAAGGAAGTCTGCGTGGATGTTGTCGTATCGGCCGAGCGTCTCCGGTATTAATTTTTTGTTTCACCACGTTAGTTCTTCTTTTGGAACCACTCTCCAGCGTGTGTCGTTAATATATTCTTGTCGGCGTCAACGATTAGAGAAACGACTGAAGTTGATTGAGTTGGTCCCTTCATTTCTATTGAGAGAGAAGCGCGTTGGAGTTGGAGTTTTTGACATACGCAAGGCATTTTTGCAGATAAGCGTGCACAAGGACAGAGATTTCTTGCGTTTTCTATGGATTGACGTTGCTAGGAACCAGTTAACCTTCAGACACAAACGAGTGGTGTTTAGAGTTAATAGTAGCCCTTTTTGTTGGGTGCTACCATAGAACTACACCTTTCACGGTGTTTGGCGCAGAAATCGTACGCCGAAGATACTGTTAAGAAACTGGGAAAATGTTTCTACGTTGACAACTGTGTGACTAGTGTACAGGATGAGATTACGCCCAAACGGTTCAGGAAGCCAGTTCCATCATGCAGGAGGCCAAATTTGATCTGAGAGGGTGGGAGTTTTCCCGAAACTCTAAGAATAAAATTGAAGTAATTTCCGTACCTGGGCTCAGATGGGATCCAGTGAAGGATGTATTGTCACTCAGCAATGAATTCTTGAAAGACTGTGACTTCAGTAACGTCTCGGTGACTAAAAGGCTGATACTGGCTTTAGCGCAAAGAGTGTTTGATCCGATTGGCTATACTTGCTCAGCAACTTTGATCTCCAAACTGCTGCTGCAGCGTTTATGGAAGACTAGGCTCACGTGGAATTAACCTGTCGATGTTGAAGTTGAGCATTTGTTTCGAACCTGGTTGAGTGAGTTGAACTATCTATAGAGAATCAAGATATCCAGATGGTGAATCACAGCACAAAAGTTTACATGTATTTTGCAATGCCAGTAAAGACGGTTTTGCCTGTGTTATTCTCCTGAGAGTTATAGAAAATAATGCTAGGTCCTTGGATTTCATTGCTGCAAAGTCAAGGGTAGCTCCTTTGCGGCTACTTACCTTGCCTAGACTGGAGTTGATGGCAGCAACAATTAATGCAAGAATTTATGATTCCGTAAAGCGGAATCTAGAAGAGAAAATTGAAGCGTATTTTTGGAGTAATTCAGTTGTGATGATGAGATACGCGTACTCACATCCGCAAAAGCATGGAGAAATGTGCCAGGGATTCATAATCCGACAGACCTGCCATCCAGAGGTTGTATGTCTAAGAAACCATTAGAACTGGAATGATGGGAGAGTCCTGCGTGGCTGCTAGAAGACTCTTGCAAACGGCCGTTAAAGAATTCCATGTGTGATGAAGAGGAGATTGTAGAAGAGAAGAAGAAACGCGCGACCACACTTCTATCAACATAATCCTCGGAAGACTGGAGTTTCACGCATTTTTCCAGTATCAGAAAATTGTGCGAATGATGGCCTGGATCAAGAGATTTGTGTGGAATCTAAAGCATCTAAGTAACAGACAAAAGCTGACCGCCAGTGAACTTGCTGATGCTGAGCATTTTATTGACACGGTGTTACAAGCAGAAAGTTTTACTCAAGAAAATGAACAAGCACTGAAGGGTCTCCCTGCTTTCAAAGACGATAACGGACTCATTCGATTGAATAGTCGTGTCTCGAGGTGAGACGATACAGAAGATTTTAGTTTTCCAGTTGTGTTGCCAGCGAAACATCCTGTGATGAGCAGACTGATCTTTGATTTACACAAGCGTTTGTGCCACGTTGGGGTTCAAGGGCTCCTTAGTCTTTTGCGAGAAAATTATTGGATTTTCGGAGGACGAAGAACTGTCAAATCAGCCATAGCGAAGTGTGTTTTGTGCAAACGGCAAAGGGCTAAACCTTTCGAGGTGGAACCTCCATCTTTACCAGTGGAAAGAGTGCGGTTTTGAAGTGACAGGTGTTGATATGGCTGGACCATTGCATTTAAAAAATGGCGATAAATCGTGGATTTGCCTATTTACTTGCGCAGTGTACCGTGCAACTCATCTTCGTTGTCTACTGTTTGTTTTTTGCAAGCACTGAGACTGTTTGTGGCGTGTCGAGGTCAACCTACCACAGTCTTTAGTGACAACGGCACAAACTTTGTTGGAACTGAGAACGCGTTTTCGCGACTAAACTGGGACGAGATAACCCGCGAGACTTTTGTGCAGCGAATAACGTGGCGATTCAACCCACCTTCGGCGGCGTGGTGGGGCAGTTTTTGGGAAAGACTCATTGGTTTTATCAAGCAACTTCTTCGAAAAGTTTTCGGACGTGCGATGATATCTTATGAAGATTTAATGACTGTGATGCTAGTGATTTTGCCCCCGACATCGGCTATGTTTTTAAACGAAAAGACCCCGCACAGTGTGCCGGAACTCGATACAATAGACCGAAATTTGCTGCGTCGAAAGTTACGGCACCGACAGTTTTTGATTGAGAATCTCCGTAAAAGATTTTGTTCGGAATTAAAATGGTTCTACAAGTCGCGGCCCAGACCTATCAAAGTAGGCGACGAGGTGGATAATGTTATGAGGCTCGATTGGCTACTTGGACGTGTCGTTCAGTTGTTGACGGGCAAAGACTAATGAGATCTACACAGAGACTTTTTCCAATCAAAATTTGTGAAGCTTCAGAAGGACAAGCAATGAAAGAGGTAATCGATTACGATAGTTGCGGAAATAAGGAACCTGTTCCAGAGCAGTGGCGGCTAGTGGCCAATCATACAAGAGGGTCCTTTAAAAAAAACGCAATGATCGCAAAAAGGCTAAAAAACATTCTTACAGTAACGTGATTTATATTTAAGATCAATTATGTTTAAGATTTAAGATATTCGTCTATAATTACAATTACCAAAATAATCAATAACAAGCTCATTAAAATTTACAATGATTTTTCATTGCTTAGCATATAAATGCACATCTTTCTTGTCTCATAGTATTGCCAATTGCGTAGAAGTGTTTGAATTCTTTTTAATTTCGGAGAAATATCGCTTTCTTTTCACTGTAGTCATATGTAAAGTCACTCAACTGTTATATTTAATATATGTATCTATTTTTAGTTTTTACAAACTTTTTCATTATAGTCTTTAATTGACTTCACAATTGGTTTTTACTTTTTCTTTTAAATGCTATAAATCCGTAACATTATTTTTACAGTATAATGATTAATGCATCATCGGAAAACAGTAAACATAAAACACTAAAATCTATTATTTATTTTAAATCCACAAATCTAATCATACACAGATTCTTTAAAATTACCGTAAACTTCTTTATTTTTATGGTTACTGGTTGGTCGAATCTGAAGTAAAGGCTGAGGACGAGCATTAGATTTAAATTCTAGATGTGTAAACAATTATTAGCTATTCATTTTTTAACGTCTTGTACCACAGTTATTATGAAACAAAAACGATAAGTCGTCCCTTACAAATGAAAATTATCGATCAACTAAGAGAATCGACTGTAAAGTTTGTCATATGTGATAAGAAATCTGCATTTAACACACACGTGCTGCGAAGATAACGATAGATGACGTAAGTCACGTAAGCAATGTAAGCATTGCACTTAAAGATAATTGCACTAAGTATTATCTTTGGCGTAGGCGGCCCGGCTAAAGACCCTGCGAAAGCATTTATACATTTACTTATCTTCTTTTCTAACTCGCATAAAATTGTATTATGTCTGTATCACTCTTGATTACAACAACTATCATCGTAATATCATGTAAATGCGGGCACAAGTACGTGTCAGCCTAGATTCTCAAGCTTTTGTATCTGTTGCGTTTAAATTGACAATTATTTAAACGCATGAAATTTAAACGCTGATAATTTGATTTAAACGCAAATTTCCTTTAATCTTAAAGCAAATAAAATACTTTCGTATTCATTTTTGGAGGGTCATTGACCAAATGACCTAATAGAGAAGCCGCCACTGTTCCAGAGGATACACAAACTGAAGGTGAGTGCGGAGATAGTAAGATAGTAAATCTTAAAAGCAGAGCACCCGTAGTGATGACGTGTAGTGGTCGAGTGTATGTGTTACCCAGTAATGTTCGTAAATAGTTAAGGATTTTGTGACATGTGAATTGCAGCGCTATTATTGTCACATATAGGATTTTGTAAAATCTGTTTTATATACAAAAACATGTTTTATTGGATATTGTAAGTCACTTTTATGTAAACGCTCCTCGGGTGGGAGGATGTTGGGGAAAACTTATAACATTGTGATATGACAACACTGCGGGACGCCGAAAAATGTTAAGTATGACAACCGCGCAATTTGTTGTCAGAAAAATAATAAACGTCAGGCATTATCTTTTTTTCTTTTTACTTTCGTTAACATTAATTAATTATCCGCCTGTGTAGAATAGTGGAAATAAAGTTCTTGAGGTAATATTCTTGTTTCCATCGAACCGTTGCGTAGTGCCCTGACAATAGCGGGTAGCTATTTCTGTTTCCGGGACACGATAAATATTATAGTTTACCTTTTCTAATTTGACACAATTTTAGCCAACATGAAATATACAGCCATAGTCATTGAAAATGTCCCTAAAATGAACATTTCAGCATTTTCAGTCACATTCTAATAGTATTACCAGTATTTATACTTGTAAATATACCTTGAGGTTACGTCCTTTTGTCTTCTAAATAAAAAAGGGATTACCATTACTAAATTTTACATGTATTTCTCAAACCATAAGAAAATAGTATTACTTTTATGACCGTATTTATATTTTTATGCAAATAAAAAAAACGCACATTTCTTTCTATAATTTTATATACATACTTATTGATATTCAAATTTTGAACGTATAAAATTTAGGTAAATTGTAAATAATAATCTAATTACTGATTTTATAAAAACAATTTTACATAGGTACTATTAATATTTCGCTGTATGTGCAAAATTATTTAGTGAAATTTTTATACTTTAATTTCGTTTAAATATAAATGATACTATCAAACAGAATTTTCCGGTGTAAGAATAAATATTTGTGCCAATATAATGTAATTTATTTTATATTTTTGCTCACAGTCACATTCTTTTTTTTTTGTTTAAGCGGTTAAATACTTCACTTATTAATGAGTGTCATAATCATATTTTCTTATTTTATTAATATTATTTTTATTTTAATAATAATTATTTAGGTATTACTCACTTTTGCGTCAATAAAATGTTAATAAATAAGCATACGTTTATAATTACAGTTCATGCTGTAGTTTATTTTAATAATATAATTAAATAAAAAAAGATATATAAAAACCAATACCAATATAAAACTTTTGCATATAAATAACTAAAACTAGTGTTTTTATTAAATATTATTAGATTTTATTAGTTCGGTTAATTTACAAGTGTACATATTTCTAGTATAAGTAAAACATATTTTTAGTCGTTTAAATAAATTAGTAGTAATAATAAAATTTGCTACAGTGGCGTCAGTGTGGGATATCGTTCGCGACTTTTATTAGTGTAAATACCATTAAGTAATCTAATATCGCTCCCGTAATAAGAACATTGATTGCGTAAATAACTGTTACGAACTGTTCCTGACCACCTACAAGAAAATTATGAACTTTTAACTTCACGCTTAGAAATGAGATATGGAGATGCTCATCTTCAACAAGTATAACAGGCTCAAATTAAAAGTCGGGTTCAAAAAGCTGCCGAAAGTCTTTAAGAGTTTGAAGCTGACATCGCCAGATTAACACGGCTTGCGTATCCTACAGCACCAGACACCTTCTTGGAGCAGTTGACGATTCAAACCTTTGTAGACGGCCTCCGAGACAACGAAACGCAGCCGACTCTCCAGTTAGCTTGACCGAAGACATTGGATAACGCTTTGGTGCATGCTTTGGAGTTTGAAGCAGCAAAACAAGCATCGCAACGAGATGGTCATAGACTTTGCTGTGCTGCAGAAGTACCCGCGCAGACACTGGAAAGCATCGAGGAGATAGCGCGACGGATACTTCGGGAAAGAGGAGTGACAACTTTGAACTGCGACGAAATAGGCCATGTACGACGGCATCGTACTAAACCTAAGAAGAGGACAAGAAGAGCACTCGACAATTTGGAACGAGGCGAGCAAAAGAGACAAAAAGTAATCTCATCTAGTCAGACTCCGGAGATTACAATCCAAATGGCATCGCCTAGGGAGCAATTGCATAGCATTTATCTCGATGGCAAGATTAATGGAAGAAGCGTTCAGTTGCTGGTTGATACGGGAGCGACAAAGACCATCATTCGTCCTGACATCTTATTGGAAAACGAGAAGACATCACCAGTAACAGTACGACTTCGAACGGCGACGGGTGAAGAAATACCTACTCACGGACATTTCAAAGTAACCATTGGTTTGGGAAATGGAGTACTCGACCATCAAGTACTGGTAGCCGACATCACGGAAGAAGTTATCCTGGAAATGGACACGATAAAGAAGTATGGGTTCCATTTGGATATGAAGAACGATGTCCTGAAGATCGACAATGAAGAAATTCCTTTTCATTCGTCAGAGAAGGCAGTCGTGCGAGTCTTATTGAGTGTAACGATCTTAAACATCAACTCAGAATCTGTAACATTGAAAAAGAAGACCGTGGTAAGCCAATGCACGCCAGTATCACAAATTGTGAGATGCGTGAAGTCGAACGAAGATACGTCGCCGAAGAAGTGTCCACAACATCTATTGGACATTCTTACCACCAAATGCCAAAACCTCAGCCAATACCAGCTGACTAAAGTTAAAGTGCTGATCTAAAAGTACCAAGACGTGTTCGTGCTGGAGAGCGGCTCCAAAGGAAGAACTAACGTGGTGAAACATAAAATTAATACCGGAGACGCTCGGCCGATACGACAACATCTACGCAGACTTCCTTTGGCAAAAAGAAAAGAAGCCCGTAGACGTCCCCAGTGGTACTCGTAAAGAAGAAAGATGGATCAACGAGGTTTTGCGTAGACTTGTAGTGTTGCGTGGTTTTCTCTCGTACTACGCTTGATGTTAATTTGATTTGATTTGATTTTATGTCTATTTATTTATAGCACAATTTCTAATGGTTAACCCTTTTTTGTTCTAGGTTAATCACTGGTTTGGTGGTTCTATGGAACCAAATACGCTTTATAATTACGTATTTACGCTCAAATGTGGCTCCTATCGGCATCACCAACAAAAACCGCTCTCTTACCGCGCTCACTGTAGCGCTGTCTGTTTTTTTGTCATGCGCGCACTTTACACACTTGCACCAACTTAACACTTAAAGTACTATACAGGTCGATTCAAAATAATATTAAATATACAAGGGATGTACCATTACAGACTACAGGCAGCTAAACGACGTGACCAAGAAGGACAGCTACCCTTTACCCAGAATTGACGATACGCTAGACACCCTGTCAGGATCCCAGTGGTTTTCTACGTTAGATTTAAAGCGTGGATACTGGCCAGTAGAATTAGAACCCAAGGATCGTGAAAAAACAGCTTTTACGATCGGAACTGGTTTGTGGCAGTTCACTGTAATGCCCTTCGGTCTGTGTAACGCTCCTGAAACGTTCGAGCGTTTGATGGAGACCATCTTGCGCAGTTATCTTGGAAGACGTGTTCGTGGTTGGAAGGTCGTTTGAAGAACACTTGAGCAACTTGAAGGAAGTGTTTCAGCCATTACGTGGGGCTAACCTCAAACTGAACCCAAAAAAGTACCACGTATTTAAGAAGGAAGTCCAATACCTTGGCCACGTCGTATCTAGAGATGGAGTAAGGGCTGATCCAGACAAAATCCGAGCAGTGCAAGCATGGCTAAGACCAATCGACAAACATCAGGTCCGAAGTTTCCTTGGGCTGTGCACTTATTATAGAAGATTTGTACCCGGATTTGCCAATATTGCCAAACCATTGACAAAATTAATCGAAGAAAAAGCAGAATTTAGATGGAATGAAGACTGCAAAAATTCTTTTAATCAACTAAAACAGGCCCTAGTCATTTCGCCAATTTTGAGTTATCTAAAAGAAAATAGAAAATTTGTTTTGTATGCCGACGCAAGCAATCTGGACATAGGCGCGGTTCTTTCGCAGGTTCAAGATGGACAAGAAAAAGTTATCGCGTATTTTAGCAAGGTTTTGTCCAAGCCAGAGAGGAATTATTGCGTGACTAGGAGGGAGCTGTTAGCAGTCGTTAAGTTCATCGAACATTTCTACAAGTATTTGTATGGACGAAAATTTTTACTGAGAACAGACCACGCCGCTTTAAAATGGCTACTGCAGTTCCGTAACCCGGAAGGACAAGTGGCAAGATGGATCGAGAGACTGCAAGAGTATGGACTATGACACAAAACACCGTGGCGGAAGCAGTCATCGGAACGCTGATGCTTTGTCTAGAAGACCATGTCCTGCGGACTGCAGCCATTGTTCGCGACTTGAAGAAAAAGTCGAATGCTTCCGGAGAACTGCTATGGTTGATGATGAGTAGGAACCTGAGCAGTTACGTCGCGAACAAGAAAACGATCCTGAAATAAGACAACTTCTCGACTGGAAAGAAAGCGGCCGACGACCAACCTGGGAAGAAGTGAGTGCTTTGGGCAGAAATATCAAAGCGTACTGGGCGCAGTGGGACTCCTTGATAGTAGAAGACGGTCTTCTTAAGCAATCCCTAGAAAGTGCCGAGGGCACGGGAAACAGACTAGAGCTCCACGATGGGACATCAGGAGGACACTTTGGCATTAAGAAGACGTTGGGTAAAGTGCGAGAACGATTCTACTGGATGAACTGCAAAGAGGACGTCTTGAAATGGTGCCGTAAATGCATAGTCTGCGCTTCAGGAAATGGTCCAGCGAGAAAGCGAAAAGCACCCATGAAACAATACCACGTAGGAAGCCCTTTGGAAAGAGTAGCGATTGACATCGCAGGGCCGTTCCCAGAATCCGATTCGGGAAATAAATACATTCTGGTGGCGATGGATTATTTCACGAAATGGACGGAGGCTTACGCTATACCCAATCAGGAAGCAGCTACAGTCGCAGACGTATTAGTAAAGGAGTTTTTCTGCCGGTTTGGAGTTCCGTTGGAATTACACTCCGATCAAGGCCGCAATTTTGAGTCTGGGCTGTTTCAAGAAGTTTGCCGACTGTTAGGAATTAAAAAGACTAGGACAACGCCTCTCCATCCTCAGTCTGATGGCATGGTTGAACGGATGAATCGAACAATGGGCAAGTACTTAGCCAAGGTAGTGTCCGAACACCAAAGGGACTGGGATCAGTACTTGCACTTTTTCTTAATGGCATACCGATCATCCGCTCACGAAAGCACAGGCCAAACACCATCCTGTGTCATGCTCGGTCGTGAGATAAGATTACCATGCGATCTTCAATTTGGGCGAAGACCGGAAGAAGAAGTTGCTGGAGAAGATTACGTCAGCAAGCTGGCCAAGAGGTTAGACGAAGTACATGAAGAGGTCCGTAAAAACACACAAATTGCCAGCGACAGGATAAAAACAAGATATGACGTCAAGGCGCAAAATAGTGGGTTTCAACCTGGTGATATGGTCTGGTTGTATAACCCTCAAAGGAGACGTGGTTTGTCGCCGAAGCTGCAAAGGCAATGGGAGGGCCCCTATGAAGTCGTGCAGCGTATTAACGACGTCATATACCGCATCCGAAAACCGCCCAGAGGCAAGCCAAAAGTAGTCCACGTCGATCGTCTAGCCCCGTTTGCTGGCGATAACCACAATACGCAAGTCCAAGTCCGAAACAGAGTAATAAGTAGCAGAACCAGGAATCCAATCGAAGAAATGGAATTCGAGAAATTCATGAACTTATACGGAGGTTCTGGAAAAGCTAGGTTCGGAGTTACCACCGAGGAACAACAAGACCTGTTCCAGACACAAAAAGATTACGCCATCGCACATTGCGTGAGCGAGGGGTTGCAGTCGTGTTTAAAAAGAAGTTTGGGCAGCTAGATGAATTACGAAGACAGCAACCGGCAGTCGGAAAAGTTTTAGGACTACGTGGTGACGGACGCTTCGTTCCACCATGTTAAGAAATAGGCAGTACCCAAGCTTGGTTGTGGCTTAGATCAACTGAATTGGAGGACGGTTCGAAACATGTTAGAGGTCGTCTTCCGAGGAACAGGCGTCCAAGTGTTGGTCTGTAGTTACCAACCAAGGAGAATATTGGGTCAGGAAAAGTCCATTGACTGTTACTTTTATGGTCAAGGAAGTTGCCGAAATGGAGGAAGCTGCCGCTATCGCCACGATCCTTTTTACCGGTGTCGCATCCAGTCTCCTGTTCTGGGACAGAACAGTCCTAAGAAGAGGACAGTGAAACGTTCGAGAAGTTATTTGTAAATTCAAGAGCCTTCTAGAAGCTGTTATCCTTCTTCTAGAAGATATACCGAAAGATAGGGAACATTCCAGAAGGATTTCCAAATGTGTATATATACCGACGAAACAAATCGTAGGTCAGTTATTGCCATACTGCAAATACAGCAGTGTTAAGAAGATTATTCAAGTTGAAATAAATAAAACGTTAGCACGTGTGTGTACATAAATATACCGAGAATAATCTTGTACGTGATTTTAGTGTAAACAATTGTGTGAAGCTATCCGCGGACTTTATCTTATCTTAATTAGTGTAAGTGTTTTTATTAAATATTATTAGATTTCATTAGTTCGGTTAATTTACAAGTGTACATATTTCTAGTATAAGTAAAACGTATTTTAGTCGTTTAAATAAATTAGTAGTAATAATAAAATTCGATACACATGCTTCTAATCTAGACTGCATAGAGTTTACTAAATTTTCACAACAACTGTGATCCCCGAAAACGTTCCCAAACTAATTGTGAATGTTGGATAATATTTTCAGATGCTCTAAATTGAATATCACTATTTCAGTTTCTGATCGTTGCACCCCACATATTTTCAATTAGGTTCAAATCTGGTGATCTCGTTGGCCATTCAATTATTTAAACTTCGTTTTGATCTTCAATCAAGTTCCTAACAATTCGTACTGTATGAATAGGAGAATTGTCCTGGACTACTTGAATAATTCCCAGCTCATCTTGTGGAAATATTCTTCTCACAGAAGGTATCAAGATATTATCTAAAATATTCAGGTATTGCTTAGAAGTAAATCGAGGTGGTGTCACTTGCACTAACTCTCCTGGACCACGTTGAGATATCCATCTCCACACTCCAGCTATCACTCTATCACTTTGCCTATTGGAAAAAACATGTTCTATATTGTAACGAGTGTTTTGTGGTCTCCACACTGTAGTTGGACATTGATCAGTGCTAGAAAATACTTTTTCATCTGTAAAGATAACAGTACTCCAATCCAAATTTAAATATTGGCGACAAAAGCGCAACTGAACTGCAGCATGACGCTCTGTAATGTTAGGTTTACTTGCCGGTTTTCTACAATGTAAATTTGATTCGTGTAAACGTCTCTGAATGGTGGAAACAGTGCAATTAATATTCAGCGTTTCCTTAATTTTTTGGCAAGTTGTAAAAGGATTTTGTAATGTATAGCCGAGTATGTCCGCATTTTCTTGCCGAGAAGTAATTCTAAGCTTAAGTGGCCTGTTGCTTACAAGTGGCCTATTACCAACTTTCTGACCTTTCGTAATCCATCGCCGGATTTGTTTAATCTACAAAGTGTTAAGTTCTTAGTATTAGATTACATTTATCATTAGTACTATATTAAAAGCCATTATATATTATATATGTATTTAAAAATTTGACGTCAATTTAATAGATTCCAATATCATATAAAATAGTATTGTTAGTGATCATATTTAATATATACTGATTGTGTTGCAATGCAATGTAAAAATATACTTTAGACAAATGCTTACCGATAAGTCAACATGTTGTGATATTGTTCGAGGTGACATTCCTGCTTGTGCCATCCCAACAATACTTCTTCTTAATTCTAAGGTAGTATCCATTTGTCCTAATCTTCGCGGCATATTCTCAAAATATTATAATCACATAAACAATGATGTTACCACTAGGAACTCCCAATTTATATTACAATTTTGTAAATGAAAAATTTATACTTATACGACAAAAAGTCATAACCTGATAATATATTTACAAAAGGTAATTATGAAACTCATTAATAAGTGAGTCATTTTTTAATCCGCTTAACTCTAGGATGCAAATCCGGTGCAATACCTACTTTTACATAAACCGGACCAACATTCAAATTAAGAAATTGAAAAAATAAACAGTTATTTTATAACAAAAAACAAGTATCGTCGTTACTTATTAATTATTATATAAGAAAAATTGTTTATAAATTATAGTAACAAACGCTGCATATTCTTATAACCAAACATTACTCCGAGTCTGATAAGCCAGGTTTATACATCCTACATACAAAAATAATGTGACTATCAGAACACACATTTCAATAAATTACATTAATAGTTAAAATTTAGACGTATCAAATACTTTTTAAATAGTTTTGCAAATACAATTTTGGCATTTTTATTCAAAACATTTATTACATAAAAATTTGACGATATAGTATGTCCTATGTTTATTAAAAATATGTTAATAAATTGTTACTCAAAATTAGAAAAAAGTGTTTGTTTTTTAATTCGCACAAAAAATATAAAGAAAATTTTGGTTTTATAAAACGTTTATTTGAGAGTAATATTTAAAAGCCTTTTCGTATGATTTGAGAAATACATACAAAATTAAGTAATGGTAATCACATTTTTGTATTTATACGACAAAAAAAAAACCATAACCTTAGGATATATTTACAGGTATAAATACGATTAATACTATTAGAATGTGACTGAACGTGCGGTCTTGCTCATTTTAGGGACATTTCCAATGACTATGGCTGTACAATAACATTGTAGAGCGTCGGTGACACCAGAGTTAAACAACATAACATTTTTAACATTATATGTGCGTTATGACGCACAAAGTTACTATAATATTTTTGACCTAATAATAATAATACTCAAACAAAAATAAACTTTACCTAATATATCGTTTTGCGGTAACCACTTGCTTATAAAAACATTTTTTGGAACATTCTGTAAGCTATCGTTAAACTTCCAAACAACAACTTCTTGTAATTTAGAAAACACATTTAGAAATGTATTTATGTCTTCGTCGGTAAATATCTTTGAATTGATATTTGTTCCTAAAGAGAAAAAAATCACGCCATGTTCAGCATGATTAAAAACATTTTCTAGATCCTGAAAAACAATCTGTGGGTATAGTGTTTATTTTATTGGTTTTTTATGCTTACTTGAGACAAAGGTTTTAGTGGTTGTATCTGCAAACCTCCTACTGGAATAATATTTGGTAAAAGAGGAGTTGGATAATCCATAGCAAAATCCGTGTTGATTAAAAACAAACTAAAGTTTTTGTGCGTTTCTACAAAATCTGGTAAAGGTGCGTTAAAAGCAACGATTGCAGTTTGATGTTGGTACGGAAACGAAATATACATAGCGAGCACAATATCGAAGTACGTATAAATGAAGTTGAGTGTTCTTTCCAAAAAAGTCATTTTATTAGAGTACGTAGTAGCAAAGTGAGGCATGTAGGAAGTATACAACGGATTTGTAAATAAATACGAAAGGTGTGGTGATAATGTAAACGCTGTAATTGCAATGACCGGGGGGTTATGAAACCTTGAAATGAATCCATACAAACAGATTGGACCAGTGATATCGAATATGATTAAATCAAATTTAAAATCTTGAGGGTAGTTTAACAATTTTTGAAAACCCGCGGATTGAAAATCATAATCGCATGTTAATTTCGCGTAATCATGCAAATCTAAAATATTTTGTATTGTATTTCCTTTAAGTATCACATCTTCGATATAGAAATGTTTGGACGTATGCTCGTAGAAATCTTAAAAAAGAAACTGTTTTCTTGTACGATATTGCATATGACCTATTTATCAAACCTTCAATTGTAATAACTGTATAATTTGTTAGCACGTCCTTTTTCTCATAATCGTGTGTTAACATTGTCACATTGTGTCCGGTTGCAACTAATTCAAGTGCTAACACTTTGTTCCATAGATAATGGCTGGGCGATCCTAAAGGTGCTATATATAAAATGTTAGCACTGTAAACACCGTGTAAAACTAAAAACATGTACACTATTTGGATCATTGCTGAGTTTTAGCATCCAACGACACTCCCGTTCGTAGTTACAAGCATATCACAATCTTGATAGATGCATTTCACGTGATATATGACGTGAAAATTACACCAAACTAAACAATTGAAGAAATTATATCTACCACAAACATATTACATTATAAATTGATGTATTCGATGTATTTAATTATGATGCAACTAATCTACAAACTATTTGCTCAAGTATTGTTACAAAATTCAATCCGTTATCTAAGTGACGCTATCGACTTAACTTAGTATTTAAAAGTTTAATCGTTTTCACCTTTAACACGCAATGGATTTTAAATTTTTTTTAATCTCGTTTATAATTCATCTAAATTTTTGTATTTACTTATTAACTAGCTAGCGTATTTCCATTTTATAACTACGTAATTACTTATACGATGGTTTTGCAAAAAGTTGTACCTGTTTGTCTATTAAGGCGCAAACAGACTATCGTCACGTCACGTGAGGTCACGTGCTGTCACGAAGTTACGTTTTCATCGTGAAATTAGAGCGTAGAAGCACACTGCTGTTACACTACATTCATGGTGCAATTTTTTCTCATTATTATTTAGTTTTGCCTTCTCGTTAAAGATGGATTATGCCAGCTCAAGTTCTTCGGAGTGGGAAGAAGAAGTAGAAGTTGTGGCTAGTTTTTTAGCTGTCGAAGACAAAAAATATTCTAACCGAGTATGGGTACATAACATCAATAAAAAGAGAGAAAAAATGGGAGAATTTTATCGATTAGTTTCCGAGCTACGAAAAGATCCCAAACGTTTTCATATGTATTTTCGAATGACCATGGAAGAATTTGATTATTTACATCAGCTTATTGAAAATGACATTAAGAAAATGAATACCCAATTTCGTAGAGCTATAACCAGTGAGGAGAGACTAGCTGTTTGTTTGAGGTAAGTAAAAAATATGCATGCCTTTTGGCTTCTACCTTGTGTCCCACGCTAGGGGTACCCCATAGGATTTATATATATATATTTGCGAGGTTACTACGGCTGTCGCCGCTTCTCGCTTCTCGATTTTCATCTCTTTCTGTCCCACCAATCTCCTTGTCGTAGGTCCATTAACAAATTTTCTGTGTCCATCTTGTTTCCTCCATTCTTTCTAGATGTCCGTACCACAGAAGTCGTTTTGTTTTGTATAGTATCAATAATAGTTTTATCCACTTTCATGTCCTGTCAGATCTGCTCATTTCTTACATGCTCAAGTCTTGATGTTCCGTTGCTTCTCCTCCAGTAGTCCATTTCTAGTGCAAGAAGTCTATCTCTATCTCGTTTATTCAATACCCAAATTTCTGATCCGTATGTTGTGATGCTTTCTACAATAGATTGGTATATCATATGTTTTGTCTTTTTAGTTATTTTATCATTCCACAGTACAAAATTTAGCTGTCGAATTGTACGTTTGCCTTGTCCTATTTTGTTTTTAATTTCTTCCACCATTTGCCATCGGATGTGAATGTTACCCCTAAGTATTTAAATGACTTGCACCCCTTAACTGTTTCAGTTCCGACACCCAAGTCGGCCACGTCATTTTCTCCTATTGCCAAGTACTCTGTTTTAGACACATTTATAGTCAGACCCCACCTCTCATACTCCTCGATGAGTTTTCGTAGCATGTAATTGGCATCATCCATATCAGAGGCGACTATGACCTGGTCATCAGCGAACAGGAGTGTATACAAAGTTTCGTCCCTAATCGGGATTCCCATTCCACAACATTTACGCTTCCAATCTTTCAATGCTTCTTCTAGATAAATTTTGAAGAGGGTTGGAGCCAGAGTACATCCCTGACGTAGTCCCTTGGTCACCTCAAATTCAGGTGTTACCCTTTTTCCTATCTTAACTGAACTACTGCATCCCGTATAGAAATTTTTTACTGCATTCACATAAGTCCCACATACACCATTATTCATCATGCTTGTCCACAGCTTGTTCAGTGGAACTGTGTCGTAAGCCTTGTGAAGATCTACGAAAACTAAATGTGTATTCATATTCATTTTTTCTATTGCTTGTTTCAATGCGAAAACTCCATCTATGCAAGACCGACCTGGCCTAAAACCATTCTGTTCATCAGACTCCTTTATTTGTTGTTCAATCCGTGGTTTAAATATCCTACCATATATTCTAGCTACTGACGGCATAACGCTAATCCACCTATAATTCTTGCATTTGTTACAAGCTTTTGTGTTTTACGAACCTGCACGGCCAACTCACAATATTCGGAGAGAGGGGAGGTCCACACTAAATACAGAAAAGATGTTGCAGGGCGCCAGAGCTTATCCCAAAGTAATTCTCTATCTTGCTCAGGACAGAACGGTATAAACTTGTAACACGATGTTAGGCTCGTAATCCCTTCTACTCGGCTGTTCGAGTAGCCAGCGTCTGTTATTAGATAACGACGATCCAAAGAGACAGGTATGTTGTCATAAAAGAATAAATAACCACAATAACAACTTTAATCTAGAATCGCTGATGATTATCACAGAATATAAGAATTCTCATTACAGAAATGCCAGTAGTATCGGCAACACACAGTACATAAGTAAACTACAGTAAAATAGATAGCGAAGAATGGTTCGTAGTAAATATCGTTTACATAATTAGTAATATGGCATTACTGACAATAAAACAATGATAATAAGTATAGCATTAACATTAAATTATCACAATAATTAAGGGTAGGACACAGCATACGTAGTATAAGCAAATTTACTAACTAACTGGTACTACAATTACGGTAATCAGTACGGAATTACTATTAGCGAAAGTTTCGTGAGTAACCTCGTTGACGACGAAAGAAAAGATATAAAAGCACTTACCACAAATACAGGAATTTCCACTGGTGTGAAGAAAGTACTTTCCTCGACACGTAACCCTGTAAGTAATTTGAATCGCAAATCGTGTCAACCTAATATCTCACGAAATCCAAATCTACAAAATCATTACTTAAATTTTAAAGTACACACATAACACAACCCGAAAATCGGATGCTGTTATACCCCTTTTCTGTGATTTACGCAGGTATCTGCCGCCTGACTAGAATCTCGACAGTTTTTAGTTAACTTCGGTACATTCGGTTTTTGCCATATGTCGTATGCCTCAGAGAATATTTATTTGACGAAATTGTTATTCGAAATGGATTCTTCATTAACAGTTAACAATTAGGAACGAATTGCTCGCACGTGGCGGAACGGCTATCAAATTACGAGAAATTACAACAGAGTTTTAATAAATGAGAGTTATTATCTTACCCGGTGACGACGCAAACGAATTATAAGTGTAATACACTTATAGATTGGTCCCCAGGACGGTGGATAAGTTTAGAAACGTTCACTCGCCAATTCACCGGCCATTTTTAGTAGTTTTCAAATTGAAGCACTCGTCGTAAATGACAGTCACGCGTAAAAGATCGTTAGGGGGCGTTCAAACCGTAAACTAATTCCACGTCGGAATACATAGGCGTACGCAAAGAAAATTTCGTCCGTAACAACATAGGCGTACGTAAAGAAAATTCGACCGTAACAGATTCCCCCCCAGCAAGATAAAAGCGTGGAGCGAGAACAACGAAAACAAAAGCTAAAATGAAGACAGAAATTTAGGCATACGCCAAGGATAGAACCCTAAAATCCAAAACCAACCCCAAAACACAATCACACCCAACCCAAGAAGAAACGTAGATGAAAGAAGTTTTCCCAGTTTACCAAGCATCACCAACCAGATGTGTCCAAAAGTCGCATGAAGCGGGATGATACTTCAAAGATCCAGAAACTCAACCAACAGAATAAAAGTATCAGAACAGGTACTCGTTAAAAGTCGACAACAGTCGTTACGCTAAAAAGCAAGAAAGCAACGCAGTCCCATAGACCTTACTGACTGACAATACTAAGTAACCCAAGAGCAAAAAGAAGAATGATAGGAAAGAAAAGAAGTTTAGACCACAGTCAAGGACAACGCCCTAAAATCCCTTGAAACCCCAACCCCTGAATACAAATCCAACCCTAAGTATAAGTCCCCAAAGCTAACTAAGCTAAAGAAGTAAAAAGAAGAAAAGTATCTAGATGTTGAATTGGGGTACGCGGATTTAGAAGAAAAGTCAAAAAGAAAAACTAATGCAGTTGTGCCCAAAAAGTCGTCAACAGACGATATGAGATTCTTCCACCAAAAAAACCAAACAGATCCTAAAGATCTAAGCAAAGAAAACCAACGAAGAAATCTCAAGCAAAAAGGAGATTCTGATTTAAAAGTCGACATAAGTCGGACTACCAAAAAGGCAGAGAAAAAAAATCAGTAATCCCAGAGTCACACCAACAAAGTTACCAGAAAGCAAAACACTAAATGAGTGCCAATCCGAAAGAAATCCAAACCACGTAACTCAAAACAAAACCAAAAGAAAGAAAGAAAAAGAAGTAAGAGTCAATAAAAAAAATAGAAAACTTCACTTGCCAATTGAGCATCGTGAGTCAGTGCTCGTTGTGTTGGAATGTCACGTTGGAACTTAAATGCCGAAGAACGGATTAGAATATTCCAAGAGCAAAAGAATCCAAAGAAGAGAAATATCCTAACGGTGACTGACAACATCAAAAATGCCGACTAAGCGGAAGTACAAAGTACAAGAAGCGACGTTGCAGTCTATTCCAAGTTCCAAACCAAAAACAACAAAACAAAAACCCACTAAACCCAATAAAGCCAGAGAAGTAACTGAGAAAGAAAAGAAAAAAGAAACACAGTTGCAGTGAACACTAAGGAAGGGAGTAACTAAGAAGGAAAAAAAAGAAAGTGTTCAAGCAACAACCCAAGATAAAAGAAAAAGATAATTGCCCTAAAGACAAACCTTCAAAAGCAAAAGAAAAAAAAAAGAAAAGAATTAAAAGTAAGAAAGACAAGAAAGGAAGAAAAGAAACAGACGGAGAAAGATAAGACAAGGTGTAAATGTCTGATTCGTTCTTCTCTCCGTAGACGAAACGAAAGGGAGTGACCAACCCTTCAATGCCCAACCAACCGCCCTAGAGGCGAACCCCAAAAAGAACCCAAGAAAAAATAATAGTTGGTACATCGAAAAGACAGATGAGCCCAAGAAGGAAAAAAAAATTAAAAGTAGAAAAGATAAGAGATAGAGAAAGACGGAGATAGATAAGGCTTGATGTTAATGCCTGATTCATTCTTCACCCCGTAAAAGAATGAAAAGAGAGACCACCCTACGGTGCCCAACCAACCGCCCAAATGAATAGAAAAAAAAACAAGGGATGAGAAAATGTATCAAAATTAGCTATAGAACGAATGCGTACCAATTGCTGTCCCAAATTGGAAAGTATACTTCACGACTTTAATGCCGACGAGCGGAATAGAAAACTTAAGAAAAGAAAAACCAAATCCAAAAGCAGAAGAGAGAATTCTATATATGACGTACCAATCCAAAAATGCCGACTAAGCGGATATAAATATATACAGACGGAAAGGTAGTCTGTCCTGAAGTAAGATGGAGAAGAAAGCAACCAAAACCAAAAGCACTAGAAACTTAAGCAAAGAAAAGAAAATCGGTGACAGCAAAATGGGTGAAAGCAAATAGATAGCATCCGAACCACAACAAACAAGATACCAACGACGTATCCACAGACTCGAACCACCAAAACCGAAAGAAAGGAACCAGAAGAATAGCAAAGGTCGAAAGTCGAAAGTCCAAAAAGTAAACTAGCACTTACGACGCTTGCGACGCCAATGAAAAAGAAGAGAACGATTAGAAGAAGGAGACAACAAAGAATAATTAGAAGCGACTGAAGAAGAAGATGCAAACGCAATAGCAGCGGCTTTTACATCCGGAGAAATAGCACGATCCTTATGTAGACGCGTAGACCTTGTAGCTACACCAGTGTTGGAAAGCTTCATCGTTGCTGGCAGAACGTGACATGACCTAATGGGATTGCTTCGCTGTGCGTTCGAACAAGAACAGTGACGTATAAACTCAGCAACCTTGGGTCTCATATGAGGCCAGTAGAAGTGATAGCAAAGAGCTTCCAACGTACTCCTAACACTGCGGTGTTCACGCTCAGATGGAAGATGGTGATCGTGGATTAATTGTTTGCGTTGGTCCGAAGGAACAACTAATTTCCACACGCAAGAGTCAGACAAAGAAATGCGTACACGTTTACATAAAAGATTTTTCACAACACACCAACGTGAGAAACGACGAGGAGAAGCAGTAACTTTAGATATCATACCTAAATACCAAAGATCAGTAGTAGGTCTAATAATCCTAGAGACTGAAAAGAAATTAGGAGGAAGAGAAAGAAGAGAACGAACAGTACGTAAAGGCTTATCACCTTGAGAACGACAACGAACACAAGTATTGGGAGGAGAAGTAGTAAGAGAGCAAGTAGCAGAAGAGACGAAAGTAGAAATCTTATCAGCAAAGACTACAGATGGCTTTTGAACTTTGTCACCAACCTCTGTTGTAGAGAAGTGGAAAGAATCGGGAGAATTGATGTTAGACTCCAAACGCTTGCCTAAAGATATTAATTGAGCAATAGATGTGATCTCAATCAACGCTAAAGGAAGTTGATAGAAAGGCGTTAGATTTCGACGAATAACCTTGAGCTGCATTTGCTCTGAGACCGGTTCTGCTAGCTGAAGAAAGAGATATCGCATTGAAGTAACGTAAGTACCGATGGTTTCGTTAGCTCCCATCGACTGCGAATAGAATCCATCAAGCGCTCATCGTAATCCAACGGTAAAAACTCCGACTTCAACAAAGCAGCAACATCATTCCACGAACGTAACGAACTTCGATTCGTCCTAAAAACAAGAAGGGCTTTGCCAGATAAAACTTCAAAGCTGAGAGAAAAAGTTGATGTTGTGAAACACCACGAGACAAACACAACTCGTCGATACGAATAAGAAATTCTATAAGTAGAGAAGGATCTTCACCCGAAAAAGTAACATTCCAATTTCCTAAGTTCGTTTCGGAATCAGAGTCCGAAGAAGTAAGAAGTGGTGGTTCTTCATCTGAAGAATACATAGCTAAAACAATAACAAGTAAACAAGAAACTAACCAAAGCAGTCAATTACAACGGAAATCTGTCACCACGTGTCTGACACGACCTCAAAAAAACAGTAAGTACCAGCAGTATCACTACCCAGTAATTAAACCAATAAGAAAAAAAATTTAATCGACGTAGTCAAGTCAATCCAAAAATCAAAGCGAAGGTCCGATTAAAAGAAACGCAAGCAAAGTGCTAATATACAGTCAAACTGCAGCACTAAAGAAAAATAAAAGTAAAAGTTAATGAAGTAACTCAGCCGTCAAGTCTAGTAGCAATAACTAAGTAAAGAAAGCAAAGTAAAATCGAACCCACGTAAGACTAAGAAAAGATAAAAGAATCAATAAAGCTAGAAGAACTTATGATCGCACACACGAAATCGGGGGAAAGTCAACAATATAAACTACCTATTCCTGCTAGTAATCCTACACTAATTAGAGAAAAAAATCTAAACAGCAGAAAGAATTATAACGAATGAGAAATTCAATATAAAAAAGAATCGAAAAGTCGGCCCCTTTAACGTTGGGTAGCCAATTTGTTACAAGCTTTTGTGTTTTACGAACCTGCACGGCCAACTCACAATATTCGGAGAGAGGGGAGGTCCACACTAAATACAGAAAAGATGTTGCAGGGCGCCAGAGCTTATCCCAAAGAAATTCTCTATCTTGCTCAGGACAGAACGGTATAAACTTGTAACACGATGTTAGGTTCGTAATCCCTTCTACTCGGCTGTTCGAGTAGCCAGCGTCTGTTATTAGATAACGACGATCCAAAGAGACAGGTATGTTGTCATAAAAGAATAAATAACCACAATAACAACTTTAATCTATAATCGCTGATGATTATCACAGAATATAAGAATTCTCATTACAGAAATGCCAGTAGTATCGGCAACACACAGTACATTAGTAAACTACAGTAAAATAGATAGCGAAGAATGGTTCGTAGTAAATATCGTTTACATAATTAGTAATATGGCATTACTGACAATAAAACAATGATAATAAGTATAGCATTAACATTAAATTATCACAATAATTAAGGGTAGGACACAGCATACGTAGTATAAGCAAATTTACTAACTAACTGGTACTACAATTACGGTAATCAGTACGGAATTACTATTAGCGAAAGTTTCGTGAGTAACCTCGTTGACGACGAAAGAAAAGATATAAAAGCACTTACCACAAATACAGGAATTTCCACTGGTGTGAAGAAAGTACTTTCCTCGACACGTAACCCTGTAAGTAATTTGAATCGCAAATCGTGTCAACCTAATATCTCACGAAATCCAAATCTACAAAATCATTACTTAAATTTTAAAGTACACACATAACACAACCCGAAAATCGGATGCTGTTATACCCCTTTTCTGTGATTTACGCAGGTATCTGCCGCCTGACTAGAATCTCGACAGTTTTTAGTTAACTTCGGTACATTCGGTTTTTGCCATATGTCGTATGCCCAGAGAATATTTATTTGACGAAATTGTTATTCGAAATGGATTCTTCATTAACAGTTAACAATTAGGAACGAATTGCTCGCACGTGGCGGAACGGCTATCAAATTACGAGAAATTACAACAGAGTTTTAATAAATGAGAGTTATTATCTTACCCGGTGACGACGCAAACGAATTATAAGTGTAATACACTTATAGATTGGTCCCCAGGACGGTGGATAAGTTTAGAAACGTTCACTCGCCAATTCACCGGCCATTTTTAGTAGTTTTCAAATTGAAGCACTCGTCGTAAATGACAGTCACGCGTAAAAGATCGTTAGGGGGCGTTCAAACCGTAAACTAATTCCACGTCGGAATACATAGGCGTACGCAAAGAAAATTTCGTCCGTAACAACATAGGCGTACGTAAAGAAAATTCGATCGTAACACATTCTTTTCGGTCGCCTTTTTTATAAATGGATGTTATTGTGGCCTTTTTCCATTCTTCAGGAATTACGTCTCCACTGATACACTTGTTGAAGATCTTAGCCAGTGTCTCGAACAACACTGTAGGACCAGCCTTTATAAGTTCAATATTGAGATTTCCAGGGCCTGGAGCTTTTCCGTTCTTCATGTTTCTTACAGCATTCGAAACCTCTTCGTGATTTATTAGTGGAATATATTCTAATTCTTCTCTGTCTACAATTGTTGGATCCAAAAATTCCTCGCGGTTTTCCGTCAGTAGCTCCCTGTAGTATTTTGTCCATTGGTCTGTACTTATTAGAGTTAGTCCTGCTGCGTCTTTACTCTGGGTTCTCATACTTTTCAGGATTTTCCAAGCTCTGTTTGCTCTTGTGTTTCCTCTACAGTTTTCCACCTCTTCACATGTTTTTTGCCATGTTTCATTCTTTTTTGTCCTAATTACTTGCTGTACTTCCTTCCTCTTGCTTCGATATTCTCTGAGATCTTCATCTAATTTAGTATTCAACCATTTTTGATAGGCTAACTTTTTGTCTTTTACCGTCTGTTCCACTGTCTCGTCTCACCACGGTTCGCTTTTTTTGTTTGCCGTTTTTTCCTTAGAGCTTCGTTTGCAGCTTTGTGGATTGTTCTTTTCACCTTTTCATACATATTATTTGCTGAATCATCCGGTATTTCTGATAATTTCTGTGCAAGTCTCAGCTTATAAAGAAATAGAGTTGAGTCGTCTTTTAGACTATCTAGATTATACTGCAAGCCATTTTCCTCATTCCGCTCATCATTCGATTCATCATCCTGTTGGGCTGCTGTCATGTGTCTGAACTTGAACATAATTTTTGAGCCTTGATCCCGTGCGTGCATTCAGATCTCCGAGGATAATCAGTTCTTTACGATCAGCAATATTATCTATCACTTTCATCAATTCTTGGTAAAAGAGATCTTTTTTCACTACAGTAGCGTCGTCTTTAGGAGCATAAACTACAATAAAAACTACTTGATGGCTTTTTAATTCCATTTGTACTTGGAGTATCCGATCGCTTAATTGATCCCAGGACTTAATATTTCTTCTGTACTTATTTTTTATGGCTATCGATACACCGCTTTGACCTCTTTCCTCTTTATTTACTCCAGAGTAAATATGAATATACCCACGTTTTCCCTCTGTTCCCTTTCCTTTCTTTTTTGTTTCTGTTAGTCCGACAATGTTCATATTATACTTTTTTATTTCTTTGAAAACTTCTTCTGTCTTAGTAGAGATTCCTTGTACGTTCCATGTACCTATACTCATAATCAATTTCTTTGCCAATTTTCGTTTACCGTGAGATCCGTCCAATTCCGAGGCAATTTCGAGAAATTTTGCAAATACATTTTTTTTTTACTGATGACGGAGTGCAAGTCCGACGCTCAAACCCCAACCTGGAGGGCCAGGTCCTTTTTAATCATGGTTGTCTTCCATTAGATCGACTGTCTTTCTAGACTTAAGGATTCGATCTATCCTTTGTGCTTCTGTATCTATCCCAAAAGCAAGATTGCCACTTGCGCTAATTCCACCGTTCTGAAGTTCCTCTTCTCCGCCTTCGTTACCGGTGTGGTCTTCGCCCGTAACCCTGAGCAAGGGTGAAGCGTTATACCCCTCGACACTGGGTCCATAGCAGAACTTAGCCACCAACTTATGAAGTTGGGCCCACCCCCGCGACGTGGACGCGCCTGCCATAAGTTGCCTAAGTGAGTTCAGAGAAGATGTTTCTGGTTCTCCTTAGGCCGGGTTAATGCTTATGTTTGATCCCATAAGCAAAAGCACCCCATAGGATTTAACATGGGAAAATTGAATTAATTTTTTTCCTACTTTCTAAATTAAAAAATTGCAAACATTTTGACGCAGATTTAAAGTGGCACTTAAAACGTTTCTAAAAACAATTTTTTGATTATAATTTGATAATTAATAAATTAATTACAGGCATTTGAAATTCGAAATTTTGTAGGTTTTTTGCGCATGCGATTCAGATCGGCTATCTTCGGTTTTTAAAGTAATATGGATGCTAAAATTAAATTGTAACCCGTCAAATCAACAATTATGCAACTTGATTTTTGAGGAAATGGAAATTTAAAAACAAAGACTAGAAAAATTACGTTTGAAAATTTTCTGTAGCAGACTAGAAAAAAAATAATTCAAACATAAATTTACATTTACATAGGTATCTACGAAAACTCATCGTGGTACCAATAGGTCGAACGCAGGAAGATTGCTCGAATAATCGTCGTGCAGAAAAATTCATTTCAATTGAGAATTTGTGGTCCTGTAAAGGGCCTTTCTAACATTGTCGATCCGTTGCTTGGCGGAACAACCACGGCGAATCACCTATTTGGGTATGAGGTGTTCAAAAATGCTTCCTGCTTGAACTGTACAATAAGTTAGCCGTTCAACAAATCTTTTTCGTGTTTCGGCTAATTTACGAATGGTAATAGCTCGTCATATCACTTGAATTTCATGTTTTAGTGCGTCCCTATTTTCATACCGTTTTCCTCCTTTGAATAATTTTTCTTTTATGTAAATCCACAAAAAAATCGCACGGGTTTAATCAGGTGACCTAGCAGACCATGTAATGGAACCATTCTTGCCTATCCATTGATTTGGAAATGCTTCATTCAGAAGCCCAGTGTTTAGTCTAGCAGTATGGGCTGGAGCACCATCCTGCATAAAACAAACTTGGTGATTTTTACCCGCAACATCATTTAGTTATGGAAACACTTCTTCTAGTAGAAGGTAATGATATTTTATGGAAATAAGTGTATCTTAAATGAAAAAAGGACCAATAACATGACTTCCTAGCAAGCCCATCCAAACACTGACAGTTTGTCGCCATTGACTTGGTCCATTTACTAATTTGTGTGGATTTTTGAGAGACCTTGTACGATTATTTTGTCGATTGGGTCTTTCATCAAGTCCAAATGAACATTCATCCGAAAAACAAATGAATTTTACAATATCGCGATTGGTACCTATTGTTCATTTCGGTGATTATTTTACAAAATCTCATACGAGCATAATAATCGTGTGGTAATAATTCTTGATGGCATTGCCAACGGTAACTTTTAAAGTCCTCCTGTTTGAGGTACCTGAATGCTGACGACCGAGGAACACCTACATTAATTTCAATTTCTCGCAAACTAACATCAGGATCTTGGTCTACAGCTGCAAGAACTGCCAACTTCTGAGGGTTGTCTTCTTGATCGTGTAAGGGTGGTGGACGTTGACATTTACATGGTGGATTTACGGAGCCAGTTGTTTCAAATAATTGTATCGGTTTTTTTTTACTCTTCAAAGAAGGTATTGGTCTATCTGCGAAAAAACCAGCAGTCTTCTTTTATAACAAATCAATGCTAACTTGATTTTTAATACCTATTTACTTGACCATAATTCAAGTTTATTTCATTTTGGAATCATAAGCTGGTTTATTAGCACGCAAATGCGGGCGCAATTTGGTTTTTTTAGCCTACAAAAAATTTTCAAATGTAATTTTTCTAGTTTGTTTTTCAAATTTCCATTTCCTCAAAAATAAAGTTGCATAATGTTGATTTGACGGACTACAATTTAATTTTAGCATCCATATTACTTTAAAAACCGAAGATAGCCGATCTGAATCGCATGCGCAAAAAACTTACAAAATTTCGAATTTCAAATGTCTGTAATTAATTTATTAATTATCAAATTATAATCAAAAAATTGTTTTTAGAAACGTTTTAAGTGCCACTTTAAATCTGCATCAAAATTTTTGCGATGTCCTTATTTGTTGCATTGGAAAAAGAAACGCCTAAGAGTTCAAGTAACGTTGGTCTTTCTTGTCCTTCGTTAGAACAGTTAAATGGTGATGTCATGGGTCCTGTGTTGCTTGAGTAGCTTGATCGTGATGTCATAGGCGATGATACTTGTGGCGATGACGCAGCAGTAGGATAGGATTGTTGTTGAAATGAGCGAGAGAAGTGTTGTGGGTAGTGTGTTACGTAAGTCGATTTCTTGACCTAATACAGCATTACTCACTTGCAATTTGATTCGTGTCTGTACAAGTTTTGGCAACTGTTTCGTCATTCCTGACATGCTCAGAAAGAACATATCTGTTTCATCCAGAGAGTTATTTATTGCCGATATATTTGTACCCGTGGTTTGGTTTTCATATTTCCTTTATCTGAGAGCAGAACTTTCTTTTAAAACTTGAACCATTTGGTGTGCAGGTGTATTAAGTGTTTCTTTTCGCTTTGCTTGTGCAGCAGTTTTCATGGCTTAGTAACCATCTTCCTTGCGTCCTGCAATATTGGAAGCTGAACCGACCTCTGTAGCCTGCTGTGCAGATTCGTCCACATCAACTTGTTGTTGTAATTGGCAAGTAGTATCTCCTTGTTCTGATTAAAGAGAATTGTCTGTTACGTACGAAATTTTCATTACGGACGACCCTGTATATTGAATTGAAATTAGATTTCGGTTTTGACGCCCTCTACCGATCTTTGCTCGCGACTGTCATTTTACGACAAACTTGCGAAGCTGTTAATTGCCTAAAATGGTCTGTACGTCTTAAGTAATTTCTTCCAATACCATCCGGAATAATGGAAATCAAATTGTAATTACATTACGTTCATAAAATATTTGAGTAGTCACATGGTAAGATAATTGCTGTCATTTTATTAAAATTAGTTTGTAATTCCTCCTTCATTTAACAGCCATTTTCTATCCGCTTCGAGCACGTGTACGTTTTCAACAAAGGAATGGTGAATAATAATTCTTACTAAGAAATACCGTTACCGCACACATACGCTTTTGGAAGGCGTTTTCTACGCCACGAAAACGAGGTCTCGATAAGCCTTACCGTGGGAGATGTGACTACCTGTGTACTAGTCGATTGTGTTATCAGCCACCTGTGTTATAATTGTTCCTTACAGTACACGATACAACGGGTTTTTATGTAACATTTAATGATTTATTAATACTATTTTTTTAGCTTTTGTTCTGTGTGAACTAGATTGTGATCCGATTTGCTTTTCACTATTTATTACAGGCCACGTTTTCTCCGTGGAAGTGGATACTGGATTTTGGGGTGAGTTATTTGTTTGACTTTTATATCGGGATCACGAAAGTTATTCACAGAATTGTATTTACTGTTAATGACCGTAATTACGTTATCGCTTATATACCAATAAGGTAATCTTAAACATTTCATAACTGTATCGCATGCTGTGAGGGAAAACATATTTATTCTGAGACTTTTGGTGCTGTCCATTTCGACATAATTTCCATATGTAGTGTGTGTTGCCGATACTGCAGGCATTCATGTATGAGAATTGCGATATAATCTAGTAAATTTTATGTGTTACTGAATCAAAGTCTTCTCTACTTGTTAATGCAAATTGTTAGTCATTTTAGTATTTAAAGTTGGCGCATTTAGCGTACATTTGTCAATTTACTGCGCTACTAAAGCAAACTGTGATATGTGTTAATTCTACATGAAAACCATTAAATTTCGTATCTTCTTATTATTATCCAACGTTAAGACATTAAAGTGATTATAATTGTTAATCTTTCTTTTTATTTTTCTGGCTCCTGTGATTATCGTTATCTATTAATTAATTTTGGCTACTCGAACATCAGAGTAATAAGGATTACGAACCTCCAATTGGGTTACAAGTTTGGATCGTCTGTCGTGAGCGAGACAGAAGTGTTATCTTGGATTAGCTCTGGCGCCCTTAAGCATACTTCCTCTGAACCTCCCCTACCTCCGACATGTGTGAGTTGGCCGTGCAAGGTTCGTAAGACATAAAGCTTGTAACATGTCTTCCACGTCAGGCAAGTCTAACAAAGTAGCTTGTGATTCAGTTGCGAGGGACTCCTGATATTCATTTAAATTACTGTTCGTTTTGTAACAATAAAAAAGATTTAGTCTTGGTAGTAGTATTCAATAAGCGCTGTAACCAATGATATCTTTTTTAAAAATTCCATTTATGAAAAGCAGTCCTGAATAAATTATTTCCGATTTTTTTCCCACGCTTACTTTCTGGTTTCTAGAAAGGGAATAAGAAATGCCATTTGGTCCTCGTATTTCCAACACGAGTTCTTTTTGGAGGCCATGCCACTTTTTGTCCTTTCACGACGTCTACTTCTTGCGTTGCTAAAACATCTTCGCAGTTTTTCCCAAACTTCTTTAGCTTTATGCCCTAAAAATAAAAAATTTAACTTCAAAATAAATTAAAGCAGTTGTAATCTTTTAATTTCAGGTTTTTGGCTACCGGAAATTCGTTTAGAAGTATTGCGTTTAGTTATAGATTGGGATTTAGTACCGTGCGAGAAATTGTAAAAGATGTTTGTGACGCTATTTGGAAAAGATTAGAACCTATAGGAATGCCACCTCCTACGCAAGAAACATGTGTTACAAGCTTTATGTCTTACGAACCTTGCACGGCCAACTCACACAGTCGGAGGTAGGGGAGGTTCACAGGAAGTATGCTTAAGGGCGCCAGATCTGATCCAAGATAACACTTCTGCCTCGATCACGACAGACGATCCAAACTTGTAACTCAATTTGAGGTTCGTAATCCTTATTACCCTGATGTTCCAGTAGCCAAAATTAGTTGATAGATAACGATAATCACAGGAGAAAGAAAAATAACAAGAGAGATTAACAATGATAATCCCTTTTATGTATTAACTTTGGGTACTGATAAGAATATATGAAATTTCTTCACCTATCGATGCTCGAAGGGTTTCCATGTAAAATTAACAAATATCACAGTTTTACTTTAGTAGCGCAGTAAATTGACAACTATACGCTAAATGCGCAATCCTTAAATACTAGAATGACTAACAATTTTCATTAACAAGTGTAGAAAACTTTGATTTCGTAATACATAAGATTTACTAGATTATATCGAAGTTCTAATACATGGATGCCCGCAGTATCGGCAACACACACTACACATTGAAGTTATGTCGAAATGAACAGCACCGAAAATCTCGGAATAAATATGTTTTTCCTTCACAGCATGCGATTCAGTTACGTAAATGATATGATTATCTTATTGGTATATAAGCGATAACGTAATTACGGTCGTTAACATTAATTACAATTCTGTGAGTAACTTTCGTGATCACGATATAAAAGTTAAACAAATAACTCACCCCAAAATCCAGTATCCACTTTCGCGAAGAAAACGTTTTCCCGCCAGTGGCCTGTAATAAATAGTGAAAAGCAAATCGGATCACACACTAACTCACACAGAACAAGAAGCTAAAAAATTAGTATTAATAAATCATTAAATGTTATATAAAAACCCGTTGTATCGTGTACTGTAGGTAACAATTTAGCACAGGTGGCTGATAACACAATCGACTAGTATACATGAAGTAACATCTCCCACAGTAAGGCTTGTCGAGACCCCGTGGCAGCGACGAGAAAAGATCGGCAGAGGGCGTCCAAACCGGAATCTAATTTCAATTACATATACAGGGTATTCCGTAATGAAAATTTCGTACGTAACACATGGAAAAGAACATAATCTAGATTTAAAGAAATGTGGCACTTTTCGAACTGCATCGAAATTCAGAATAAGAAAAAATAAACACTTTTGAAGCTATACCAACAACATAATAAAAATAAACCACAAACGTCAACTTAGGTAAAAAACTTCGTTAAATGTCTATCTAATTTAAAACCTGAGTTGTTTCTTAACTCCATATGTCTTTGTGTGGCTCAAACATAAATCGCATGTAAAGTCGTCGTCATCTTCGTCGACCCCAGCACATTGGTCATGAGCCCATTTCAGGCATTTATTGCATCTAATCCATCTTTCACCCTTTGACGAATTGACGAATTTTTCACAGCAAAAGATGCATTCTTCAGACTGTGACTCAATGCTTCCACTGCCGGAGTCGCTATTTTTCACTACCCGTGTTTTTGGTTTTATGTTCAACTTAACATTTTTTTTTTGATAAAAGATTGCGACTGTTTATTTTTGCTTTGTTTTTCTTCTAGTTCCAGTTTCTTTCTGTTGTCTTCTTCTAGCATCAGCTTGTAAGGCGTGCTCGTCAGTATGACGGTTTCAACTGACTTCCTTTTTTGAGCAGCTCTCTTTCCCGTAATCTTGGGAAGCGGGTTACAATCAGCCGAAATTATAGCAAAAGAACTTTCAGCTTTATTGTCACGTTGGTTTGATGTATTGCATTTTGTAGGTATTAAAGGTGTAACCGGTCGCGTGCTTGGCCCAGGAATTGGAGAAATGCATAAAGCTGAATTTTTTTCAGAGGTTTCCAAGTTTTCTCTATTTTCCCTTAAAGTTTCTTGATCTAATGTTTCAATAGACTCGTCTATAACTGCTGCCGCTGCAAAGTCAACATTGGAAAATATATCAGGGTTAAATGGCATTATCCCTGTTTTTTTAAAACCATTTATTGCATTATTTGGTGTTGAAGCTTTGAAAAAAGCCTCTGAAAAAATTTTACTTATATGGAACATTGATATTGTGCGACCCGGATTATTATTCATCCATTTTTCTAAAGCTTGGTCCATGTACGTGCTGAATGGGTACATTACTCCCACATCCAACGGCTGCAATTTGTGAGTCGTGTGCGGGGGAAAACATAATATTATAACGTTGTTTTCTTTCGCTTTAGTCACCACATTTAGATTTTTCGTGTGGCTCAAATGCCCATCTAAAAGTAACAAAAGGGGTTCCTCTTTAGTCGGTTTCGTAAAATGTACAAAGTGATCAAAACTCGAACATATCTAGCTTCATCCAACCTGAATCATTGCAGCCGAAGGTAGTTCCAGATGGCGCATCATCCATCAGGTCTGCTTTCATTCTTTTCCTATTAAAAATTATTATAGGCGAAATAAAAACTCCTCCAGCAGATACGCAAATTACTGCAGTGGCTGAAACACCCCTTTCGGCGGATGTCACTCGGGCAACTTGCTTCCGTCCCCTTTTTGCAAAAGTTCGTGAGTTTCTTCCAGGTACTGTTGACGTTGATGTTTCTTCGACGTTAAAGATTCTGTGGGGGGGTAGTTTGTATTTTTCAAAAGTGCTCTTAAGAAGATCAAAAAATTTAGACACTACTACTTTATTAAACCTTATTGCTCGTGCTGCTGAAGTTGCTTCGGGAATACGTAACGCTATTTGTGGGTGTCTCTTTCTAAATCCGGCAAGCCAGTCAACTCCGGCTATCTAATTTGCATGAGAAAAATTATGGGAAATTGAATTTTTAACCGCCAATTGAAATGCTAAGCGTCTAAGTTCAACTGTTGTGAGACCATACATTCTAGTTTCAAAATCTAGAATATGGTCTATTAGCTCCTGATCTTCATTAAATACTGTTGTTTTGCCACCTAAATGTTTTAAGCTTCCTTTGGCAATTTTATTTTTATTTTTTACTCGACGCTTAAGAGCCATTAAAGGCACTTAAAATGTACGCGACGCTGTTTTAAACATCATACCATTCTCTGTCACCTCGTTTATTGCATCTACCATATTCTCTTTATTCCAGTTCTGACGCTGGGTTTTACGGTGGTAAATACGTGGCAATCTAAAAATCAACAAACAAATTCTGGAATTGTCATAAAGATATATTAGTAAGTATTTTTAAAGAGTGGGGGTAATATGATCCCGGGATCATTTTTCTCCGTCATCAAGTGATCGTTTTGCCCCAAATGCAACATTTTTAACTAAGTTAACGTACAAATTCAGAACAATAAAATTTTTCAGAAGCTTAAACATACCTGATTTAACAGCATACACAGTAAAAGAAATAAAACTTTTAATTCATTGCGTACTTCGCAATAACATTGATCGAACTGTGGGAAAGTTGTTGTCCACTATTGTACATGCGCGTTCGAACATATTTCAGAGGTTGTTTAAGAGATAGAGCTGCAGGGTGAATTTATAATTGGGGGGATCATTTGACCTCGAGGGATCATTATACCCCACCCTCCCCTATAAGGGATGCCACTCAGTTGTTCTTTTAGCAATAGTTGATGCTGATTACAACTTTATTGCAATTGATATCGGTGCTAATGGCAGAAACAGCGACTGTGGTATTTTCTCTACGTCAGAGATGGGTTTCAGAATGCAACTTTTAACGTGTCAGGACCGACTTCTCTAATACAAAACGGAGAACCTCAGCCATATGTCCTTGTTGGAGACGAGGCATTTCCTCTAAAAACCTATATGCTTCGTCCATATAGCAGAAATGCATTGGGAGAAAATGAGCCGAATAAAATATTTAATTACAGGCTTTCAAGAGCGAGACGTGTAGTAGAAAATGCTTTCGGACTTGTGGCTGCACGTTTCCGATGTTTCCGTGGCCACTTAGAAGTACAACCAGACTTTGTGGACAAAATTGTACTTGCATCATGTTGTCTTCATAACATGTTGTGCGCAGATAAAATGTTTGAGACAGACACTGAACCGCTTAACCTGCCTGATGGAGCGTTATTGAATTTAGATCCTATTAGAAGAAATACCACTCGCCAGGCATTCCAAGTGCGAGAGAACTTTAAGGAGTATTTCAATTCCGATGTGGGTAGTATAGCATGGCAAGTTTATACTGTTCGTAGGAGTAGAATACAAAATTAATATACATGGATTAGAAAAAGCATTGTTAAAAAAATATATGTTTTAGGAAAGAAATAAAACAATAGTATTCTGTACTTACCTGATATTTTTAGCTCCTTTCCAATATCTTCCCAAGCTGTTTGCCGAGCATTTGCGTCTCGATACTCTGGGGATCCCAGGTTGTATAAACACTCATATTCTCGAACTTTTTCTATTAAAATTTCGTCTATTTCTCACCATGAACCACGTCGATGAAACCGTAAACTAATAAAACGTGACCTCACTCTCGTAAAAAATGTGTAATTTCAAAAATAAAATTTCGTGCTGTCACGCGTGACACACGTGACATGAAGTGAAGAAGATATTCGAGAAAGTTTTCCAAAGAACAGAAGCGAAAGGTCAAATATTTTATTAATTCAGTCTTGTCGATTGTCAATATTATGTAAAAAATATAAGTACAATTAGTTTTCATATAATCAAACATTCAATGGTTATTTATTTAATCACTTAGTATAAATACCTAAATTGTTTGAAAACTAATTGTACTAGGTACTACTACAATTTTTTGTTTATTTCTTTTTCGTATCCTTTCTTTCATGCAAAACATCTTCAATATGCTAATGAATCACACCCCTGGTATATCCCGTACTTTGAGATGGTATGCAGTCTGGATAGGTAACATCTTCTAATACTGCTGGTTTATCTTCGATATTTTGATTTTGTGAAACTTTCTCTTTAAATTGCAGCATAGTCTCTGTGCTGTTGTGGGAGTTAATTTTTATGCACAAATATGTGTCGAAACAGGAATTGAATAAAATGATACTTGATCCTTATTTAACTACCGTAGCCCACAACAGTACAATTATGTAACATGCCTTCTCTGCTAAAATTTAAATGCAACGGATAAAAAAACAACATACACTCATTAAAGCACATACCAATTAAACCACACTTAATCCTTGTTTTGTATTATTCCCTTATAAATATAAGCAAACAATCCACACACACAAGAAAATAAATACTTAAAAAATCTTAAAAACATGTGTTCCACGGTTGTCAATATTGAAAGTCATGTAATCCCGAATACAAAATCAACTTATTAAAATCGTATCAATTATACCTATAATTACAGCAATTTCTTATAAAAAGTACTGGTCTGAACACAAATAACTAATTCAAAATCTAAAACTATAATCTAAAATGCCCATATTTTTTTGTATTTTAAAATCAAAGATTATTAAAATATTAAGCAGTCCGTGAATGCAACATGTATGTTGTAGGATAGCTCAGTTAGAATATCAAATGATGACGATTTCATCAGGTAGGATATCGTAGGTTCAAATCTGAACCGTGGAAAATTCAAACAACCATTATTTAAGTGTGTAAATATGCGTTTTTAAAATATACATGTATAATAAATACCTGTAAACACGTAGGCAAACGAAGAAGTAATGATAGTTACAATAAGTAAAATCAATTTTATTCTTTCGTTAATTTTTTAACTACTTAAAGGTAGTAAAAATAAAGCTATTTAAGCTGTACAGTTGTTTCTGAAAGGTGGTTTACGGTTCCTTTATAGCTTCTTTAAAGTACTACAAAGACCTATATCAGTCCGATTTTAATGCATTAAAGGAGCTCCGTAACAGCTACATAATTGCGGAATGTTTAGCTACTTAAACGCTTCATGGAGGCATCAGTTTTTCCACAAACCATTTTTTTTGACTTGGTATTACACCATCAGCCACTACACTTTTTCACTTATTTTTATATTTTAAAGTTAGTTTGTGATATAAAATAAATTATACACTTGTAAATCCTTTTGTTATTAACACTTAACACATATTTTAAGTTTATTGGGGCATAAACACCTGCAACTTTTGTTAGATTCTGGTACAAGCCACTTAAAAGTGTTCTAAAGAGTAACTTTAAAAGCTAACGTAGTTATAAAAAAGTCGGTTTTAGCTACAATTTGCTCACTGGGTAGCAAACATTAGTATGAAAACAAATGTTGTTTATAATTATAAGACAAGAATAAATTTAATTATATACATTATGATTATCTAAAATATACATATGTAAGTGTTGAATTATGTGTCACCCACCATACCTAATTAAGGCATTATCTTAATTTATTAGGCAGTTTAAATTCTTGTTATATAATATTTTGTCAATTTGACATTTTTACGTAGAAACCAAATACCGCGTCCCAATACTATGAATATGACGTAATTGGGTCAAATTGCCTCCTTATCGCACTTCTTAATGAGATTGTTTTCTTTCTTGAAATTTCAAACACAGCCTTGGTGGAAAGGGTGAAAAGAAGTTAGTTGGTTGACAGTCGTGCGAAATGTAGATATCGCGGGTGATAAATTCACCTTTTTAGTTGTAGATGAGGAGTTACCGCGGAAGTGATTGAAAATGGAACAGTGAATCTTCAAGTGGAAAAACAAAACTTTCCTTTTCGTATAATAATTACGGTTCATTGAATTCACTGATTTCTGATTTAATTTAGTATGTATCGTAAAGTGGATTTGTGCGTGAGTTTGTTTCGGAATACCATTTCTTTCGCTTTGGTGGCGGATCAATAAGAAATCTTCCGTCGGTAAATTATTCTTGTGGTTGGGGTACCCTATTGAGGTTCCGGACGACGTCAGCTGGCCTATGCTAACCAGAAGCTTGACTTCAAACAGTAAAGGTATTTATTGATTATAGATTAATTAGTTATTCGTGAGTTCAGTGTTTTAAAAGCTTTGAGATTTTAAGAAAAATCAGAAGTGTCGCGAATTAATGTTGTGTTACGTGCATAAATTTAAATAATGCATTACCCTGTATATTGGTTTAATTAAAAATTACTTTTATATTTCTCGACGCCATCTATCGGGTTCGTTGGTCTCTTCGTATTGAGTAGGCGATATCCGGCGAGATACCGGCATTTTGACGTTAACATCGTGCATGTGATAACCTATGTCTGCGTTTTCTCAAATCATCCACGTGTTGGGACACGATGGAAAATAGAAGTTTCCTTAATTAACTGAGTTTATCCACGCAGAGTAAGTGGGTTTTGTTCTTTCTTTGATTAAAGGGAATTTTTATGTCTTTTTGTTAGCGCCATGTGCTACCTCTTAACTAGGGGTATTCTGGTTATAATTTAAAGTCTACCAGGGGAAGTTGTGACTTCGTTGCGATCGTGTGGGGTATTCGAATCGTCACCGGCCGTTCCACCACAATCTGGCCCATGGTTTCTAGTCGATCCGAAGTACAAGGGATTAGCATCGACAGGTATTTTTGATGGGACGATTATAACTATTTATAAGGCCTACGGTTAGAATTAATGAAACCACAGACAAGGGGTACAACAGCATCCGACTACCGGGTTGTGTTATGTGTGCTTGCTTTAAAATTTAAGTAACGATTTTTGTAGATCTGGATTTTGTGAGGCATTAGTTTGACACGATTTGCGACTCAATTTGTTTACAGGATAGCTTGCCGGGGAAAGCGCTTTCTTCGCACAAGTGGAAGTTCCTGTGTTTATGGTAAGTGATTTTATGTATCTTATTCGTTGTCAGAAAGGTCGCTCACGAAACTGTTGTGAATATTAATTCCGTATTTATTAACGTTATTGAATTACCATTTTTATAGTAAATTTTCTTGCTTATTGTGTGTGACGTATGTATAGTATAATATTAATGCCGTACTTATTATCATTATTTCGTGTATCTCGCATGCTGTATACAAATGATATTTACTATAAACTTTTCCTTGCTATTCATGTCGACGTAATTTACCTATGTATTGTGTGTTGCCGATACTACTGACTTGCTGTAATTGGAATTCTTATATTCTGTGATAATCATCAACGATTCTAGATTAAAGTTGTTATTGTGGTTACTTGTTCTTTTATGACACCATACCTTTCTCTTTGGATCGTCGTTATCTAATAACAAACGTTGGCTACTCGAACAGCCGAGTATAAGGATTACGAACCTAACATCGTGTTACAAGTTTATACCGTCTGTCTTGAGCGGGACAGAAGTGACTTTGGATAAGCTCTGGCGCCCTTAGGCATATTTCCTGTATTATCTGTGAACCCCCCCTCTCCCGGACTATTGTGAGTTGGCCGTGCAGGTTCGTAAAATACCAAAAGTTTGTAACAACTGTCGCCTTGTAACTGCAAATTAACCATACTAAATTTTGTAAACAAATCTGTTAAATAGGCGATGTCTGTTTTCCACTTCATTAAAATGTCTTTTAAAATTTTATCTTTAGTATCCAGAAATTCTAAAATAGTCTCAATACGACAACCAGCGTACTTCAGTGTGAAGGAGTAATTGATGAAAGTGTTCGTCATTTTCTTTACACAACTGCGCAAATAACCGCGTAACACTCAAATTTTTAGCAACTAAATGTTGTCGATGGACGCAATGTATTGCTAACACCCCTGACACATTTTGTTTTAAATAGCTTATAAATCCACGATAACGTCCAACCATGGCAGATGCTCAATCTGTAGCTACTGATATTATATTTGATAAAGGGATTGCTTTTTTAATGAAGTAATCCTTTAAAACATGAAATATTGATTCACTTTTAGTGTCGGTTGTCAAAGTTCTTGCGAAGAGCAGTTCTTCGTAGATTTCTTGATTCATAATAAAACGAACATATGCCAATAATAATGCTGCATTACCAGGTAAAGTTGACTCGTCCAGTTGTACCCAAGTAACAAATATTTTATAACGTTTACAAAAATTTATAAAACGCCTTTTGTTCCAAGAACGTAACTAAAACATAATCGTTTTTTAATGTGTTTTATAAAGCCAACAAACACTGTTATGGGATAGTTACGTAAACGTTATAGATCAATTACAAAACAGTTTCATGAATATTTTATAGTTCGTTGGCTCTTTTAGTACAATAGTTTTGATGAAGTTGCAAAACATTTTTGTAGTGTAGAGCAGCTTCAATAAAATCAAACAGTTATTAAGTACCGTAAAGCGGGGCTAAGTGGTCCACCGCGTGTAAAGTGATCCGAAAGGACAGCTATAACAAAATAATTTAAAACAAACATTTGTCACAACGACAACAGCGCTGCGGTCGTTCTTAGGTGCTTCCTAACACCCACCGAACAGTTCGCCGTGAGTAGCTTGGCGGTTGACGTTCTACTAGCTATCAAACTGCGTCATAGAAACACGTGTAGTAAAATATAATTTTTAAATAGGTTAAAAAAGAGGTAAGTTAATTTTGTAGTTATTAATACATTGGGTACATACCATATGATCGCGTTATACCAAGTTTAAGCTGAAATAAGGAAAGGAAGTTTATCGCAGAGAAAGGCTTCGGACAAATATGGTGTCCCGAGAGCAACATTGAAGAGAAAGTTAGATAATTCACATCCAAAGCCATACGGAAGACTACCAGTTTTGAGTCAACATGAAGAAACACAATTGGTAGATGGCCTTCTGCTTTGCGCATCTTGTGGGTTCCCACTAACGAAACTAAACATTCGAATTATTGTCAAGTAATTTTTGGACCGAACGGATAGAAACGAACCACGCTTTATTAACAATATGCCAGGCAAAAACTTTTTTAAATCCTTTTTTAAGAGACATCCCAAGATCACCTCCCGCTTTCTCGAAAACATTAAAAGGTCGCGAGCCGCGGTAGACACCCAGAAAATAAATAACTACTTTGACGAATTGGAGATCTCTTTGGCAAATGTTTCTCCACAGAGTTTAATAAATTACGACGAAACAAACTTTTGCGATGATCCGGGTAAACAAAGGGAATTCAGGCATCCTGAAAACGTGCTGAATTCAAGCAAAACAAGTGTCTCGTTAATGATGGCAGGAGCAGCAAGTGGCTTTTTACTGCTCGCCTATATTGTGTATCGCACCGAAAATATTTATCGTACCTGGATCGAAGGAGGGCCAGTTGGAACACGGTATAATAGATCAAAAAGTGATTAGTTTGACGAAAAAATTTTTGAGAACTGGTTTTAAACACTTGCCTTACCTTATTTGAAGAAGCAACCGGCACCCCGCGCTCTTGTCGGAGATAATTTATCTAGCCATGTTTCATTACATGTAATTGAGCAATGTAGGATCAATGAAATTCGATTTATTCTTCTACCGCCCAATGCAACACATCTATGTCAACCACTGGACGTGGCATTTTTCGGGCCGTTAAAAAAAATTGCGATCTGTTTTGCTTGACTGGAAAAAGAAAAATCGGGGAATTCTCCCAAAGTCCGAGTTTCAAGAGTTTTGCGTCAAGCCCTAGAATCACTGGAAAACAGGTCTGAAAATTTAATCGCGGGCTTTGTTGCTACTGGTTTATATCCTCTAAATAGGCAGAAAATTTTAGACAAGTTGCCAAAATCAAACGATGAAGCCGTGGACACGTGGAACCCCGAATTATTAAACTTTTTGCAGAAAACTAGGTCACCGGCTAATGTAAAAAAAACAAGAAGCAAGAAAATTGAAGTTCTCGCAGAAAAAAGTGTTTCCAATAGTACTGTCAATGATTATTCAGATAGTGCTGATAGTGGTGACGAAATCAGCCTACACGACGAGAGTTCGGATGATATGGAAGTTGATAGTGATGTAAATTGTAGAAAAGATACTTTCAATGACCCTTTAAACTGTGGAGAAAAAAATGTAGATATAACAACAAATCTGGCTATAACAAATTTCATTGTTGTTAGTTTTCCTATAGAATAACGAAAAAAAAACTATACTTTGTAGGGCAGATAATTGAAATTAAAAAAGGCGGAAAATAGTTAAAAGTGAATTTTTTGCGTAAAATGTGTGGAAAGGACACTTATTTTACATTCCCTCAAGTTCGTGATGAATGTGTTATCGACACCGACAGTAATGAGATTATTGAAAACATTGCTGTAAAACGTTGTATTCGAGGTAGCTACCAATTTGATATTGTTGCGTATTTATTTATTAAAAACTAATTTATTTAAACTATTAAAAATTATGTTTACTTATTCTAGAAATATGTACACTTTTTAAATTAACCGAACTAATTAAATGTAGTAATATTTAATAAAAACACTTATACTATAATTTATATCACTTACAAGAAGATAAGATAACGTCCTCGGATAGCCTCACACTTGTTTACACTAATAATCACGTACACGATTATTCTCGGTATATATATGTAGACACACGCGTGCTAACGATTTATTTACACTTGATAATCTTCTTAACACTGCTGCATTCACATTCCAGCAATAACTGACCTACGATTTCCATCTTCGGCATTTATAGACATCGGCGAATCCTTCTAGAGCGTTCCCTACTTTTCGCTATATCTTCTAGACAGCTTCTAGAAGGCTCTTGCATTTGTAAATAATTTCTCGAACGTTTCACTGCCCCGTTCTTAGGACTGTTCTGTCCCAGAACAGGAGACTGGATGCGACACCGGAAAAAAGGATCGTGGCGATAGCGGCAGCTTCCTCCATTTCGGCAACTTCCTTGATCATAAAAGTAACAGTCAATGGACTTTTCCTAACCCAATATTCTCCTTGGTTGGTAACTACAGACCAACACTTGAATGCCTGTTCCTCGGAAGACGACCTCCAACATGTTTCGAACTATCCTCCAATTCAGTTGATCTAAGCCACAACCAAGCTTGGGTACTGCCAATTTCTTAACATGATGGATCTCCATTTCTCTCTTGAGACTCCATAATGTTCGCCACAGATCTTTGTATGACGGCTTGACACGTGAGTATTTCTTGGTGACCAGATAGAAAACGAAGCGTCCGTCACCACGTAGTCCTAAAACCTTTAAGACTGCCGGTTGCTGTCTTCGTAAATCATCTAGCTGCCCAAACTTCTTTTTAAACACGACTGCAACCCCTTTGGACATGTCAAGGTCCTCGCACGCGCAATGTGCGATGGCGTAATCTTTTTGTGTCTGGAACAGGTCTTGTGGTTCCTCGGTGGTAACTCCGAACCTAGCTTTTCCAGAACCTCCGTATAAGTTCATAAACTTTTCGAACTCCATTTCTTCGATTGGATTCCTGGTTCTGCTACTTATTACTCTGGTTCGGACCTGAACTTGCGGATTGTGGTTATCGCCAGCAAACGGGGCTAGACGATCGACGTGGACCACTTTTGGCTTGCCTCTGGGCGGTTTTCGGATGCGGTATATAACGTCGTTAATACGCTGCACGACTTCATAGGGGCCCTCCCATTGCCTTTGCAGCTTCGGCGACAAACCACGTCTCCGTTGAGGGTTATACAACCAGACCATATCGCCAGGTTGAAACCCACCATTTTGCGCCTTTACGTCATATCTTGTTTTCATCCTGTCGCTGGCAATTTGTGTGTTTTTACGAACCTCTTCATGTACTTCGTCTAGCCTCTTTGCCAGCTTGCTGACGTAATCTTCTCCAGCGACTTCCACTTCCGGTCTTCGGCCAAATTGAAGGTCGCATGGCAATCGTATTTCACGACCGAGCATTACACAGGATGGTGTTTGGCCTGTGCTTTCGTGAACGGATGATCGGTATGCCATTAAGAAAAGGTGCAAGTACTGATCCCAGTCTCTTTGGTGTTCAGACACTACCTTGGCTAAGTACTTGCCCATTGTTCGATTCATCCGTTCAACCATGCCGTCAGATTGAGGATGAAGAGGCGTTGTCCTAGTCTTTTTAATTCCTAACAGTCGGCAAACTTCTTGAAACAGCCCAGACTCAAAATAGCGCCTTGATCGGAGTGTAATTCCAACGGAACTCCAAACCGGCAGAAAAACTCCTTTACTAATACGTCTGCGACTGTAGCTGCTTCCTGGTTGGGTATGGCGTAAGCCTCCGTCCATTTCGTGAAATAATCCATCGCCACCAGGATGTATTTATTTCCCGAATCAGATTCTGGGAACGGCCCTGCGATGTCAATCGCTACTCTTTCCAAAGGGCTTCCTACGTTGTATTGTTTCATGGGTGCTTTGCGCTTTCTCGCTGGACCATTTCCTGAAGCGCAGACTATGCATTTACGGCACCATTTCATGACGTCCTCTTTGCAATTCATCCAGTAGAATCGTTCTCGCACTTTAACCAACGTCTTCTTAATGCTAAAGTGTCCTCCTGATGTCCCATCGTGGAGATGCTTCAACACTTCTGTTACCCTCCTCTTTGGCACTACCAGCTGTAGTCTGTTTCCCGTGCCCTCGGCACTTTCTAGGGATCGCTTAAGAAGACCGTCTTCTACTATCAAGGAGTCCCACTGCGCCCAGTACGCTTTGATATTTCTGCCCAAAGCACTTACTTCCTCCCAGGTTGGTCGTCGGCCGCTGTCTTTCCAGTCGAGGAGTTGTCTTATTTCAGGATTGTCTTCTTGTTCGCGACGTAACTGCTCAGGTTCCCACTCATCATCAACCATAGCAGTTCTCCGGAGACATTCGACTTTTTCTTCCAGTCGCGAACAATGGCTGCAGTCCGCCGGACATGGTCTTCTGGACAAGGCATCAGCGTTTCGATGACTGCTTCCGGCACGGTGTTCTGTGTCATAGTCATACTCTTGCAGTCTCTCGATCCATCTTGCTACTTGTCCTTCTGGGTTACGGAACTGCAGTAGCCATTTTAAGGCGGCGTGGTCTGTTCTCAGTAAGAATTTTCGTCCATACAAATACTTGTAGAAATGTTCGATGGACTTAACGACTGCTAACAGCTCCCTCCTAGTCACGCAATAATTTCTTTCTGGCCTAGACAAAACCTTGCTAAAGTACGCGATAACCTTTTCTTGTCCATCTTGAACCTGCGAAAGGACCGCGCCTATGGCCATATTGCTTGCGTCGGTATCCAAAACAAACTTTCCATCTTCTCGTGGATAACTCAAAATCGGCGAAGTGACTAGGGCCTGTTTTAGTTGATTAAAAGAATTTTCGCAGTCTTCATTCCATCTAAATTCTGTTTTTTCTTCGGTTAGTTTTGTCAATGGTTTGGCAATATTGGCAAATCCGGGGACAAATTTTCTATAATAAGTGCACAACCCAAGGAAACTTCGGACCTGATGTTTGTCGATTGGTCTTGGCCATGCTTGCACTGCTCGGATTTTGTCTGGGTCAGCCCTTACTCCATCTCTAGATACGACGTGGCCAAGGTATTGCACTTCCTTCTTAAATACGTGACACTTCTTTGGGCTCGGTTTAAGGTTAGCCCCACGTAATCGCTGGAACACTTCCTTCAAGTTGTTCAAGTGTTCTTCAAACGACCTTCCAACCACGATCACGTCGTCCAGGTAAACCAAGCACGTCTTCCAAGACAATCCGCGCAAGATGGTCTCCATCAAACGCTCGAACGTTGCAGGAGCGTTACACAGGCCGAAGGGCATTACAGTGAACTGCCACAAACCAGTTCCGATCGTAAAGCTGTTTTTCACGATCCTTGGGTTCTAATTCTACCTGCCAGTATCCACTCTTTAAATCTAACGTAGAAAACCACTGGGATCCTGACAGGGTGTCTAGCGTATCGTCAATTCTGGGTAAAGGGTAGCTGTCCTTTTTGGTCACGTCGTTTAGCTGTCTGTAGTCTACGCAAAACCTCGTTGATCCATCCTTCTTCTTTACGAGTACCACTGGTGATGCCCATGGGCTACTTGAAGGTTCAATCACGCCTTCCCTCTCCATATCCGTAATTATTTGTTCGGCTTCTTCTCTTTTCGCCAAAGGAAGCCTGCGTGGATGTTGTCGTATCGGCCGAGCGTCTCCGGTATTAATTTTATGTTTCACCACGTTAGTTCTTCCTTTGGAGCCACTCTCCAGCGCGAACACATCTTGGTACTCTTGGATCAACACTTTAACTTTAGCCAGCTGGTCTTGGCTGAGGTTTTGGCATTTGGTGGTAAGAATGTCCAATAGATGTTGTGGACACTTTTTCGGCGACGTATCTTCGTTCGACTTCACGCATCTCACAATTTGTGATACTGGCGTGCATTGGCCTACCACGGTCTTCTTTTTCAACGTTACAGGATCTGAATTGATGTTTAAGATCCTTACTGGCATCGTGTTCTTTACTCGTACTAAAGTTCTGCCAACGAGTAGTCCCTTTTCAACTAAGCCGTCCTCTATTGGTTTAATCGCGCGTATGTAACCTTTTCCGGAGACTACCATCCAGGCGTGCCATCACCACACTTTCAGTCCTTGCAGGCAGAGTCACGTCTTCACTCAATAAAACTCGCACGGCTGCCTTCTCTGACGATTGAAAAGGAATTTCTTCATTGTCGATCTTCAGGACATCGTTCTTCATATCCAAATGGAACCCGTACTTCTTTATCACGTCCATTCCCAGGATAACTTCTTCCGTGATGTCGGCTACCAGTACTTGATGGTCGAGTACTCCATTTCCCAAACCAATGGTTACTTTGACTTGTCCGTGAGTAGGTATTTCGTCGCCCGTCGCCGTTCGAAGTCGTACTGTTACTGGTGATGTCTTCTCGTTTTCCAATAAGATGTCAGGACGAATGATGGTCTTCGTCGCTCCCGTGTCAATCAGTAACTGGACGCTTCTCCCATTGATCTTGCCATCGAGATAAATGCTATGCAATTGCTCTCTAGGCGATGCCATTTGGATTGTAATCTCCGGAGTCTGACTAGATGAGATTACTTTTTGTCTCTTTTGCTCGCCTCGTTCCAAATTATCGAGCGCTCTTCTTGTCCTCTTGTTAGGTTTAGTACGATGCGTTCGTACATGGCCTATTTCATCGCAGTTCAAAGCTGTCACTCCTCTTTCTCGAAGTATTCGTCGCGCTATCTCCTCGATGCTTTCCAGTGTCTGCGCGGGTACTTCTGTAGCACAGCAGAGTCTATGACCATCTCGTTGCGATGCTTGTTTTGCTGCTTCAAACTCCAAAGCATGCACCAAAGCGTCATCCAATGTCTTCGGTCGAGCTAACCGGAGAGCCTGCTGCGTTTCGTTGTCTCGGAGGCCATCTACAAAGGTTTGAACTGCTCCAAGAAGGTATCTGGTGCTGTAGGATACGCAAGCCGTGTTAGTCTGGCGATGTCAGCCTCAAACTCTTGAAGACTTTCGGCAGCTTTTTGAACCCGACTTTTAATTTGAGCCTGGTATACTTGTTGAAGATAGGCATCCCCATATCTCATTTCTAATCGTGATATTAAGAGTTCGTAATTTTCTTGCAGGTGGTCCGGAACAGTTTGTAAAATTCCAAGCGCTTCTCCACGTAAGGACACTATTAAAGACGTCGCTTTCTGCTTGTTGCTCCAACCATTAGCAGTAGCTGCGGCTTCAAACTGCTTGTAGTAGGTTGACCATGGAACTTTACCATCAAAATTCGGTGGTACAACTTTGAACTTGTGAGTGTTTTCTTCTCGATGGTTCATTATTAAATCTTCACTCGTGACGCTTCCTTCACCGTGACAATTCATTTGGGTCATTCTTTCTTCAAGCAGTTGTATTCTTTCTCTCAATTTTTTCTCTAGCTTGTCTTCTATGGTTCTTGAATTTTCTTTTAACTTCTCTTCTAATTTGTCTTGTACTTCTTCTATTATGTCATTCACAGAATCGCAAATTTCTTCTTTTAAGTTCAACATGTCTGCTTGGGTTTCCTCTTGAACAATTTTAATTTGATTTTCTATGCTCGTTCGTATTTCTTCTTTTAAACTTCTAGAATTTTCCAACAACTTTTCTTCCATTTTTCTAGAATTTTCTTCCATTTTCTGAGAATGTTCGGAGAGTTTTTCTTCAATTTTCTGTGAATTTTCGTAAAACTTTTCCTCTATTTTCTGCGAATTTTCTTCCATTTTTCTGTTCATCGATTCTTGACCATTTTTTATCGATTCAAGAAATTCAAATAGTTTTGCATCCATTTTAACTGTTTGCAAACGCGTCACCGGCATAAATTTGAATATAACACGAATATAAAATTTAAATACACTACTTTTTAAAATGCAGTTTTTGTATAACACAAAATTTTAATAACGATCCACTTGTTAATATTAAACCACGGAAACGACTTTAATTAATATCGCGATCACGCACTTGTTAAAGAAAACGTTTAATAAACACTATTTTATCCTTTATAAATAAACACGCGTATCGCAAACTTAAAAGTTATTTACGTAATCAATGTTTTTATTACGGGAGCGATATCAAATAACTTAATGGTATTCACACTAATAAAAATCGCGACCTTCACACCGTGACACCACTGTTGCGTAACTATTTATTAAAATTAATTTATTTAAACGACTAAAAATACGTTTACTTATTCTAGAAATATGTACACTTTTAAATTAACCGAACTAATAAAATCTAATAATATTTAATAAAAACACTTACACTAATTTATATCACTTACAAGCAGATAAGATAACGTCTGCGGGTAGCTTCACAATTGTTTACACTAATAATCACGTACAAGATTATTCTCGGTATATTTATGTAGACACACACGTGCTAACGATTTATTTCCACTTGATAATCTTCTTAATACAGCTGCATTCGCGTTTCGACAATAACTGACCTACGATTTCCATCTTCGGCATTTATAGACATCGGCGAATCCTTCTAGAGCGTTCCCTACTTTTCGCTATATCTTCTAGACAGCTTCTAGAAGGCTCTTGCATTTGTAAATAATTTCTCGAACGTTTCAATATTATACAACGAATAATAATAAATTGTTATTCGATTTATCTCTACGTACATTCGACTGTCATTTGTAAAAATTTACTGGTTACAATAATACCTAACTTAACCCGTATCTGTACTTACACATAAACGTAATACAAATTTTGGGCCTAATTTTAAATTTGCATAAGGGCGCCAAAAGTACTAGGCGCAAGCCTGTGGGCATTAGCAATGATAAGATAACAGAATTAGTTACATTTGAAAAAGTTTTTTGCTTTTGTTGACAATTCTTTATTCACACCCAAACGTATTGTACGTTAATCGTAAAACTAACTAAATATGGACCACACCATAAAAAAACCAAATTGCTGAAATAATGCAGTATAGTAGCTACCGTTTGCAATAAAATTCTTGCAGTTTCAACTCGACTTGAACCGCATTTTTATCTTGTTTTAATCATCATTTGTAGATAATTATTGCTTACATTTATGTTTTTGTTTTACACGTTACGTTTTTTGTAATTGTCGCTTATCACTGTTTTTAATGCACCGTTAGCTATAACTCAAGTTGAAAAGTTTCGAAGAAACTTGTTATTGTGCATGTTCTTCTATGTAAACGTTTCATCTGCTATATTTTTTTACTGTTTTTTTCTGAAATTTAAATATAATTTCGGCTTCGTTGTCACAATCTAACGTGTAAGTATTATTTTAAAATAAACAAAATGTGTATGATTTATTAAGTTTATTTATAAATTTTTTGTTTCGGAAAGAAAGTTACTGTTTTTGGAAACGATGCAAGCAACCGAGGAAAACCATAAGTACGTTGTTAATCAAATTTTTTGTTAATTAAATTATTGTAAAATTTGACTTGCAATTATTTGTTATTTAAGGACCTCTACTGTGGATGAAAAAGAAATTGAATATTTTATGAAATTCCCTTGGTGGGGCCAAAATAGATGTTTACATACTTTTAATTTACTTCGAGTGCCATTAATTCGAAATGCATTATCTAATATTGTAATAGATTTACAATCGTTCGACAATAAACGTATATTAGAAGTAGGATGTGGAGGTGCAAAATACAACATATGTTACGTATCTGTTTATTACAAAATTAATTTCTTTAGGAGGAATACTCAGTGAAGAATTAGCAAAGTTTGGAGGCATTGTTCATGGAATCGATCCTACTGCAGCAGCTATAGCAGTAGCCAAACAACACGCTACTTCTAACCCACAGCTAACAAATTTAACTTACTCTGTAGAGACAATTGAACAACACGCTGCATCTAATTACGAAAAATATGATGTTGTAGTAGCATCTGAAGTTTTGGAGCACGTAACAGAGAAAAAAACGTTTTTGGAACATTGTGTTAAATGTCTCAAACCTGGGGGTTCAATTTTTATTACAACTTTCAATAAGACTTTTAGATCGTGGATAATGAGCGTAATACTTATACAAGAAATATTGAATATTATTCCAAGAGGAACTCATTCGTGGGATAAATTTATATCTCCAGATAATGTTTCGGAGATGCTGCGAAAATGTAAAAGTCAGTGTTAAAAAAATTATCACATAATTAATATATTTGTTTTAGTACACTGTAAAACAGTGGATGTTAAAGGAATTTACTTTAATTTTGTTAGAATGACCTGGACTCAGTCTACAGACGTTTCGACAAATTATTTTTTACACGCCGTTAAATAAACTTAGTTTAAGTTTTACGCAAATAAAATACCAAATTTTTGGCCAAAATTTTTTTAATTAATCTATGTTTCGTCTTTAAGATAATACGTTGTATTTGATTACTTTCTTTATAAACATTTTGTTATTAATTTCTTAAAATGTTTTTATTAAATATTTACGTACTCAGCAGGCTCAGTCGCCGTTCGGGCCGGACACTTATTATAATTTTTTTATTCTACCTAGGGGTGGTCCCAATATGGTCCCGGCACCGCGACCTGTAGGTCTATTGTGCTCCCCGATGTTTTCTACCCTTCTAGAATACCTGTATCTTTGACAAAGTCCAGGATTTCAGTAGGGCGTATCTTCGTTACTTCCTCTTGTGTAATCTTTTCATTTCCAAGTAGGCGTTCCCTGGCCCTTGTGAATGCTTCACAGTGGCAGATGACGTGGTATGAAGTTTCTTTCTCTTCACCACAATCCCTGCATAACGGGCTATCAGTCAGTCCCATTTTATGCAGGTGTTTGTTTAAACGACAGTGACCTGTCACCATCTCTGTCGCAAGTTTGATCTTCGTCTTACTTAACTTTAAGATGGACGTTGCTAAGCCCCCGTCGGGGGTTTCCAGAAAGACCTTAGAATGATCCTGTCCTGGGACTTCCGACCAGTGTCTGCAGTGCTCTTTCGTGAGTATTGCTTGAATCTCCTGTTTAGCTGTGTTATATGTAATTCCACAAGCCGGTTCAGGACCTATGAGTAGTTTCGCGCTCTCCTTTCCCCCCACTTCGTCTTGGAGAGGAGTTTAAACGTCACTCTAGTGAGGTTGACGTAGGGACTATGGTTGCAAATAGCCCCCATCTTGTCCCAGGAAGTTTGGTCCATAAGGACAATCAATGTTTGTCCCTTGCAGTCCTCCTTCCTGTCCACTACACGCCAGTGGCTGGTTGCAACACCAGCATTCTGGATCTCGATCCTTTTCAGAATTTTTACCGGTTCCACTTGGGTCCCGGAGATCCAGGCGTGTGCTCGCACTGGTTTTGGGAGGTTTTTCGTTTCGAGGAATCGGAGCTTAGCTCCCTTCCACGGAGCTACTCTACCTAGCTCCGTTCTCAACCAATCCACCGATACCTGGTCTGCGCATGTAATTAGCAGCGCTCCCCCTCGGTGGCGACACTCCGTGAATTTGGGCGAGATCGCTCCAATGGACAGAGTGTCGATTCTATCGAGAATCCAGGTTTTAATTTGCCCTGTTTCCTCCTCCGACAGCGTGCACTCCAGGTCTTCATGGACAAAAGCCATTTTGAAACCTGTTGCTGCTTCGCTGAAAGTTCTGTTGTTTTTTTTGGTTCCAGACTTCACCTTTTTTAACGTACCTCTCTTGGGTGTGCTGTCGTCAGACCGGTGTCGCTTTTGCGTCCCAGTCCTAGAGACAGCTTTATTCTGTGAGGTGCTTGGTTGCTCCTCTTTGGGCGAGGTTGCTTAGATCCCCCTGGTTCTCTCATCGCCTTTCTTAATTTCCAGCGCGCTGCCCCGGAGAGTTTTTTACGCTCACCAGTACCAGGTGTCCCCGCGGAAGGTTTTGTTTTTATTTCTACTTGGTCCATATAAGTCCCACGAGCGTTGGAGAAATAAAATGTCCACACGTGCGGTGCCTTCTGCACACGTGTAAGGCGACTGATTACAACGGAGTGGTGCCCGGTGCTTCAAGGTTGGGGCCAGTAAATGCTGATCTTCTATTCAGCCACGCATCCCCTCGGTCAGGCTCTTGAGATTTAGGATTTTGCTGAGGTTGTCTTCTCTTGGTCCAGGCGGTTAAGCCGAGACCCCCCTGGTTCGTGCATGGTATATCGACATGGTTGATGCACGTGGCACATCAAACACATATCGGCGCCGTTATACCCTGTGCAAGCCCTTGACCACGACACGACAGCCGGGCGGGGTAGCTGGTCCACGATGCCGTCTTTGGTTGCTGCGAGTCCCTGTTTATAAGCGACGTGCAACCAAAGGAGCTTCTTCAGAGCGTGAAACTTTCAAAAGTTAGGTTATCCACTTGTGAAACAAGCCATAATCTAAACTCTGAAAAGGTAAGAAAAAAACAATAACTTGAAAAAGCAAACGTAAATCTAACAAAGAACCACTACCTAGTTAGGTAATCAAGTTGTGAACCAAGCCAGATTCTAAACTCCGTAGAAGTGACTTAAGAAGAAATAGTCTCCGTATATAAAGGAAAAGGGTCGTCACGGATGGTTAAGCTCGACTCTGATTGGGTTACGGTTGATAAGGGGCGTGTTTTCGATAAATGACTAGTGACCGGGAACCAAAGAGGGGATAGCTCGAAACCATGATTGCGATTGAAGTTATTGGGGTATTTGATGATTTCTATGCTTTCTCGGAATTTCCTGTTGAAAGAAAATGGATATTTGGCAATCAACGAAACATTATCAAAATCTATCTTGTGACCGGTAGTAAAATGATGTTCAGCAACCGCAGACTTGGAAATATACTTTTCCTTATACAACGATCATGTTCTGAAATGCGAGTAATGACGTAACGACCGGTTTCACCAATGTAGACTAAACCACATGAACAAGGAATTTGGTATACACCTTTAGATGAAAGTGTAGAAAATTTGTCTTTGGGAGAAGGATCTGAGGGATTTTGCTTGTCGAATTGAATACGGGTTTAATACCATTCTTCGAAGAGGTTTCCCTATTTGATCTGTAACCTTGTGAATGTAGGGTGAAAAGGCCAATTTCCGGTTGGATTCGGGAGTAGAAATGTCCTTAGGTAATCGAGTACATGGATTTAGATGACGATTAATAACTCTATGAATATCTCGCTTTACATAACCATTGTTCACTAAGGTTCTAGTAAGATGACGGAGTTCCGAGTCTAGATTCTCAGGTTGGCAAATAGAAAAGGCACGATGAACCAAAGATTCAATAACAGAAAGTTTCTGTGTAGGATGATGATGAGACGAAGCAAGGTATCTGTCCGTATAGGTGGGTTTGCGATAAACAGAATGGCCCAGAAGTCCGTCGGGCTTACAAGAACCTCAAGAAATGGAAGAGAACCATTACTTTCGATTTCCATAGTAAATTTGATATCTAAGTGTTGATTATTAAGATGATCAAGAAACTTAGACAATTCAAGATGACTATGAGACCAAACAATAAACGTGTCGTCAACATACCTAAATCATACTTTAGGTTTTAATATTGATGATTCCAAAGCAACCGTTTCAAAGGATTCCATAAAAATGTTTGGTACAACAGGTGATAGAGGAGAACCCATAGCAGCACCAGAAACTTATTCGTAAAACTTGTTATCAAATTGGAAATCAGTAGAGAATAGACACTTATCAATAAGAGGAACCAAACTTAAGTCATTGCCATGTTGAGACAGAATCTGTTTGATGATAATAAGCGAATCCTTAATAAGAACTTTAGTAAAAAGTGAAGTAACATCAAAGCTCACAAGAAGATCTTGGGATTCAAGTTTTATAGCAACCCCCTAGCAACCGTAACCGAATCAGAGTCGAGCTTAACCATCCGAGACTATTTCTTCTTAAATCACTTCTACGAAGTTTAGAATCTGTCTTGGTTCACAAGTTGATTACCTAACTTGGTAGTGGTTCTTTGTTAGATTTTTGTTTGCTTTTTCAAGTTATCGTTTCCTTTCTTACTTTCTCAGAGTTTAGATTATAGCTTGTTTCACATGTAGATAACCTAACTTTTGAGAAGTTCTTAGTTAGATTTCGGTTACTTGTTTGAGTTTTGCGATTTATCTCACGCCCTGATGAAGCCTCTTACGAAAGTGGGCGAAACGTTGGCAACTTCGGTTACAACAACAATGACACGGTCCAAACCCGAAAGACATTCTTATCTTAGTATAGATCCCGGCCGTGGAAACCTTCGCTATTACAAAACAATCGGTACAAGAATTTTCCTCGTAAATAATTCCAAAGTAGTTGAAGGACTACACACCAGATGCGTGCCGAGATCTCAACGTTTCTAGGTTCTAGCCGAATACCATGACTCCACTACTGTCGGACACTTAAGCGTAGCCAAAACTATGAGACGTGTCTTCCAACGTTATTACTAGTACTTAATCTAAGTAAAGGTATAAGAACACACGTTCAAAGGTGGTTAATCTGTATAAATAACAGAGAAGATACCAGCAAAAAAGATGCATTTTCTGTCTAGCCATCACTCTTGGGACATTGTAAGCGAAAATTTATTTGGACCACTACCTAGAATCAAAAAAGGCAACTACTTACTAATTCGTCAAGACAAATTCATAAAATGGACAGAACTCCGTTTTCTGAAAGCTGCCACTGCCGCCAATATAGTACTCTGAAAACCGTCCTTACCAATAATTCTTATCTTACGAGTTTCCAGATCAACGAAACTGGGACCAACATGTTACCTAGATTGCTTTTACTATCAATAGTTCACATCACCTCTCTACGGAATTCACCCCCGTTTTTCTTAATTTTGGTAGATGATTGGTAGCACCCGGAACACTTCACCGAACGGGCAACTTCCAAGTAACTTCCGAAGAACCAAATGTAGACGAACGTGTTTAGAAGATTCGTAAGTTGCAATATTTCTTTTAAGTTGCTTGAAATAATTTGGACTAGGCATTTGTAAAACAAATCCCACCATTATAATTAGCGGCGTCGACCGTATCGACTTACCAATAGAAAAATGGTCTACAAAAAAAGACCAGTATTAAATAAATTCCAAACATTCAGTTTGAAATTATTACCAAATACTCAGAATCGTTTTTAAATGTATCGCATCATGTCACCTGTTATTGTAAAGCTTACGTCACCTGATTCTCGCCGAACAGTAGACTGCGTCCACGTGAAACATCCAAAACTTGTCCAAGATACGCCAGATACCGCCCCTATTGACGACCTCCAACAGCCATAAAGCTGTAAGTACAAGTTTTTCCAGCTGAGCCATTCTCCGCCCTGTTGTCAACGTCTTTTTCCAAGAAAGATTGATATTTAACGTGTTACAAGCTTAAAGGTCTTGCGAACCTTGAACGGCCAACTCACACAGTCGGAGGTAGGGGAGGTTGAAGTGAATAATAATTAAGGGCGCCAGATCTGTTATAATTAACACTTCTGCCTCGATCAAGACAGACGGTCCAAGCTCGTAACGAATTTTTAAGTTCGTAATCCTTGTTACTCTGATGTTCGGCTAACCACAATAAAAGAGAAAGGTATGTTACCATAAAAAAAAGATTAAACAGGCATAAACACTTTAATTTAGTTACGTAGATTATTAACAAGATTATATCTAATTCTCAATCCATAAATGCCAGAAATATCGGCAACACACAATACATAAGTTGAGTCGAAGTGAATAGTGAAGAAAATTTCGTAATAAATATCGTTTGTACACAGCATGCGATATACACAAAATAATTAATGAAACTACCTTAATGGTATTGAAACAATGATCGTAGTTATGGAAATAAACATTAACAAAAGTTCCGTGAGTGACTTTTCCGACAGCGACAAAATAATTAAATAAACTTACAATCCAGTACCTAATTGATCGAAGAAAACGTTTTCCCCGGTGAGTGAGCCTGGAATAAATTTGAATAGCAAATCGTGTCAACACAATGACTCACGAAAGCAAGATCTATCTAATTGTTAATTACTACTAAAAGAAACTACACATAACATAACTCGATTATCGAATGCTGTTGTGTACATTCAGTAAAAGTTGGTTTTGCAGGTGTTTGCCGCATGAGTAGGATCTCGAAGAAAAGTTCTTGTCTTCGGTTTTTTTAGTTTTTTTTTAGGCCTTATAAAGTTATACTCGTTCCATGAAGGTATTTATCGATATTAATCCCTCATTATTCTTTATTGAATAGAAACATGTGGCCAAAGCGTGACGGAACGGCTATCAAATTAACAAAGAAATTACAAAAGAATCCTAACAAAACGGATGTAAATATCTTACCTTGTGACGAATAAATTTACTGCAAACACACAATGAATTCACAATTTGATGTCCATTACAGAGGATGTTATTACAAAACTTGCAGTCTCTACACGAAACAGGCCATTTTATGCAGTTGTCAGCTTAACGATTTCGTCGTAAAATGACAGTCACAAGAATATATCGGCAGAGGGCATCAAAACCGGAATCTGATTTTAATTCAATATACAGGGTATTACGTTATAAAAATTTTGAACGTAACAAACGGTATAAAACCCTAAAGAGCAATTTTTAAGAAATTAGTAAATAAATTTTAAAATTGCAGGTCTTCATTAAATTCAGAAAAATTGCGCAAGTTAATCCCAGCTACGAGTTGAACCAAGCAGAGCTAAGAAGGTGTATAAAAGCGGCCACACAAGCTCTGGAGTGACTTACTCATTTCAGGAGTCTTTTTTTCTATTCCTGTAAACCAAACCCAGTTTATAAGTGATTTCTGTTTTCTTGACAACCGTTATTACTTGGACCAGTCAAACGACCTAAAGATTTGTTGACAACGGCTACGCTGCCGTTCACCTAGATCTGTTTCTTTCATTCGCCGTCTGTTTATTAAAATCATTATTATCGTCTTACACATCATATTCGGTAAGTGTTGAATTTCTAAAGTTGTGTCTGTTTATTTATGTAGGTAGTTGCATAATGGCCTAAATACTTACACGACGAAGCAAACCCTTGGTCTAAGTGTTGACGACGGTTATTTAGACTTCTTAGTTGTTAAATATGGACCCTTATAATATAAAGTAGTTGTCTAATGCACCAGATTTTTGTGTGGTTAGGTAACCCCGGACCAAGAACTTGAGTAATTATGCAATTCCATTTTCGTATGACAAACCACAACTTTATGTAACTAGACCAACTATATAATAAACAGCTACAGTAAAGCTTCAATTTGTTACCGTGCCGCGTCATATTCACCAAATCGTGATTAATCACTTATTGAAATGTAATTATCTCATTAGAAAAAGTTTGCATCTCTATTTTAAAACTGTATCATCAAATTAAAATTTGGCTGTAATAACCGGAATCATCGATATACGGAGGAATTATTAGTATCATCAATCTTTATGATTATAAGCGATTTACGGCTTAGACCGCGTCTTAGTTAAATACCCAGACTTTTTAGGTTTAGTTCTAGTCTCTCCTTGAGAGCTAAAACAAGAAGTATAACTTGACCTTTGTCGTGTTGTCGTTCGTAAACCCAAACAAACTGACGTTTCGGAAGACACTGCAGCTTGCATCTTCAGAATGGTAAATGTCACTGAAAGAAAAAGTGTAAGAGACGAGATTTTATCTTTCCGTTACCGGTTGACTGACTTCGATATTACTCGGAGTAAGTGTTTGTATCTTTTCTAAAAAGGTTGATATTGATGATATTGAAGCTCTTTACGAAAGTAGGCAAAACGTTTGCAAATTTAGTAACAACGTGCAAAAATTTCATAATTAATACCCTGTATATTGAATTAAAATTAGATTCCGATTTTGACGCCTTCTGCCGATCTTTCTTGTTACTGTCATTTGCGGCCAAGACCTTAAGCTGACAACTACATAAAATGGCCTGTTTCGTCTAAAAATGTTCCTAAGAACATCATCTATAATGGAAATTAAATTATAAATTCATTACGTATTTAAAGTAATTTATTCGTCACAGGGTAAGATATTTACATCCGTTTTGGTAGGATTCTTTTGTAATTTCTTTCTTAATTTGATAGCCGTTCAGCCACGCTTTGGCCACATGTTTCTATTCAATAAAGAATAATTAGGGATTAATATCGATAAATACCTTTATAGGACGAGTATAACTCTGTAAGACCTACGCTTAAAACTAAAAACCGAAGACAAGAACTTTTCTTCGAAGTCCTACTCATGCGGCAAACAATTACGAAACCAACTTTCACTGAATGTGTACATCATTCGATAATTGGGTTATGTTATGTGTACTTTTTTTTAGCAGTAATTAACAATTTTGTAGATCTATCTTGCTTTCGAGAGTCATTAGGTTGACACGATTTGCTATTCAAATTTATACTAAAATTAGAATGTCTTCCGGGTTTGGACCGTGTCATAGTTGCAACCGAAGCTGCCAACGTTTCGCCCACTTTCGTAAGGGGCTTCATCAGGGCGTGAGATAAATCGCAAAACTCAAACAAGCAATCGAAATCTAACTAAGAACTTCTCAAAAGTTAGGTTATTCACTTGTAAAACAAGCCATAACCTAAACTATGAAAAGGTAAGAAAGAAAACGATAACCTGAAAAAGCAAACGAAAATCTAACAAAGAACCACTACCGAGTTAGGTAATCAACTTGTGAACCAAGCCAGATTCTAAACTAGGTAGAAGTGACTTAAGAAGAAATAGTCTCCGTATTTAAAGGGAAAGGATCGTCACGGATGTTTAAGCTCGACCCTGATTGGGTTACGGTTGCTAGGGGGCGTGTTTTTGATAAATGACTAATAACCGGGAACCAAAGAGGGAATCGTTGGCTCCCACGACTATCGCTTTTGTACCTCATTAAGAGGAGGTGTTAATGAGTCAGATTTACGCTTATTTTGCGTTTGAACTTCCATTGGGATTCCATTAGTTGTTAGTTCAAGTATTTTACTAAGAAGTAAAGATAACTTACGGTTTTTGCCGCTTAAAGTTGTTATTTCGTAAGTAACTGATTATAATTGGTTTATAATAATTGCACTTTAAGTTTTCACACACTTTCGACTGCGATGAAACACGTCTTAGCGCTTTGAAAGCGTGATGACCACTATATAACGGTTTTAAAGTATGACAATGCAAAAATCCTACTGTAACCAACTAAAACCAAAACAAATTAGTTTAGTTTCCCAGATCGCAGTCACTAAGAAACAGAAATAATTCACATTTTTGTTTTGGATATAGGACAAACTTCATGTTTTTGCAATTTTTTGAAATAAAACCCTGGATATAGAACAAGTATTTATTAAGAAGTGTGCATTATAATATTTAATTCAAAATACCTAATCTAATAAGAGAAATAAAAATAGCACTCTGTTTTTTCATTACTGTACCACAATTTGCTTTTTTTAGTTCTATGGTTATTCCTGCTGCTCTCCGGACGGTTTTCTCTTATTTGTTTTTATCTTCTCGTTACTTTTCTTTGCACAAGGTTTTTTGGAAACAATAGCTATATCATTATTTTTTGTTTCCATCTTTTTAAAGGGTTCTTTCTTACTTTTATTTGTCTTTATATTTTTGCTTTTCTTCACTCCTCTGTTATTCGTGTTTTCCTTGCTCGGCGGTTTTTTCTTTGCTTCATCTATCTCCCCACAAACTTCATAAGACCGTTCTAAAATCAAATTTAAAAAATCCAGATCAACAACTTCCATAAACTTTGTTAAGGAACGTAAGTGTGATTGTTTATCTATTGATATTCCTGCATTCGTTTCTGATAATTGGAGTACGTTGAATATAGTTGTGTGGTCATTTTTTCTATTATCCTTCTTTTGTGAACGTCTTACCGGAGTAGATCGAACAATTTGGGTAACTTCAAAATTATCTTCGAATGATTTTTTGTAACTTAATGTGTAAAGTGACTCTGAGGTATAAACAATATGCTTAATTTTGGTATACGGAATAACACTATATAGAAATTGCTGAGCAGCGGACTGGAGATTTAGAACATCTTTTATACTCATCTGTAATACTTTCAATTTTGTTTTATATTCTTTAGGCATGTATATAAGCTGTCGAACCAAACTTACAGGACTGTATATATCTTTATGTCGCAAGTGTCTTTCAATGACACTGTGTACCGCATCTACTTTCTGTAAATTTCCATGCCCCGATTCAGAAAATTTTTGTTCAATTATTTTCACTTTTTTTGATTCCTGTGAGTGCAAAAAATTTTGTAATGCTATTGATATTACACTATTTTTATTTATGGCACACAACTGTCGGACCACAGAATTATTTTCTCCAGTGTGGCGTTATCCATTACCACATTGATCAATATTTTTATTAAGGCACTGGCTAAATGATTAATTGCTCTTCCGCAAATGTACTCGTGCCAAATACTACAGTAAGTAATTCCATTTGTACTACAATGGCCGGTTAAGTTGTAGCAATTTAATTTTTCCATATAAAAAACTTTTGACACATTGCATTTTGGTAGAGCAAATACGTTTTCGAAGTCAAACGTTATAACGGCAACTGATTCTTGTAAATTACTTCTATTCCTATTTCTTTCCTGTCTACCTAATGTTTTTCTTCTTAAATGCTTTTCATACTCCTGTTGCTGATTTCACTGGTCCGCAAAAAATATTTTTTATCGAGCCCTGACACTATTCCGGGTGATTCTTATGTAAAATGACGTCCTGAATCCAAATATGTCTTCCGTTTTCTTCCATCACCCACCATTCTCGAGGGAGCCCCAAATCTCTAATTTTACCACTTTTCGATAAATTAATTATAATTTATTTATCGAACGATAATAATAATTATTATAATAATAAATATATGGACATGAATTTAATTTAAATGGGAAAAAGAACTATTTTAGCTCTAAACAGTAATAAATAAAAATATATTCATCATTACTTGGTGCTTGCTTTCCTTTTATACCCTGAGGTACAGCTCTCTCGTTTCAAAAACCAGCAGTACTCCGCCAACATGCTTGCATTCTATTTCCCTGAAAATCTCTTCTCCAGCTTAGCGATCTCTTGATGGAACCGTACCTCGTGTTCATCCGAGACTGCTCCTAAATTTTCAGGGAAAAAGTCCATATGCGAGTGAAGGAAGTGAACTTTAAGAGACATGTTACATCCTATGTCCTTGTACGCTAAAAGCAGTTCCTCGACGTGAGCGACATAATCTTCACTTTTGTGGTTACCCAGGAAGTTCTTACAAACGTTTTGAAATGCAAGCCAAGCTCGTTTTTCTTTTCGATTTACGTGTTCAAGAAATCAATCTTGGAGGAGCCATGTCGCTGTCTTCTTCAGAAAAGTCTGTCGAAACGTCAAACATTGTAAATTTTTCAAAGTTTGTAAGTTTTCTAAGTTTTATAAATTTTGTGAAAAGTGTAAATATGGAACGCGGTTAAAAACCCGAAAATAATTATTTGTTAAAAAATATTTTTTTTGTCTATCCCTGTACTCTATTAATGAATTAACATTTGAAACAAAAGAATTAACTTTTATTTTGAATATTTAAACTAAATACGCTAAATATTATATTAACATTCCTACTTCTTAAGTTTAAATGTAATACAATTTTGAGATCATTGTTTTAGTTTTAAAATCAACTAACAATACTATTAGCATCAATGTGTTTTCATAATGCTTTAAAAAATGTTAACTGTTGTTTTAACAATGTAATCATAGTAAAAACAAAAGAGTTATTCTTTGGTTTGAAATTGAAACTTTTGTAATGTAACAAAATGTTAAGGCATTTTGAATTAAGTATAAACCAGTTGGCGCAAAAGCTATAAACATTTTTCCTTATTTTATATATAAAAAACTTTGCTTCTAAAATTTTTTTCTCTCAGTGTAGACTATAAACTGTAACACGCCCATGTGCTTGTAATGTCGTATTAAAGTTTGTTCAAATTGTAAATAAACGAAAACTTGTTCTTTATAAAAATATATTTAAAAATTACTAACTTGTTTTTTATTTCATAAAATGTATAATCGGATTTCTCAGACCCACTTATAGTGTGTATTGTACGTGAAAGAAGTTATAATAGTTAAGGTTAAATAAATATTTTATTTATCAAAAAACAGTATTTATTCAAAAAATGAATTCAGCACACGCAAAAACACCTAGTGAGATTACCCATACTCGTAAACAAAATGACAAATATAAGCTTCTAAAAGTCTTTATATTTCAAAATGATCAAAGCAATATTAAAATAAATAAGTACTTACAATTAACATATAAATCTAAAAAAGATTCAAAACATAATTGATTAATAACTGAAAGAAGAAAAAAAACCTTGAATAAAATTTATATGAATACAAAAACTACAAATTAATGCAGACACGTTAGACATGAAAGTATAAAAACTATGTAAAACATATAAAATAAGTACATTCAAACGCATACAAAAGTTAAAAGTTTAAATTTAAATAATTATACTTAAATTTAAACTTTTAACTTTTGTATGCGTTTGAATGTACTTATTTTATATGTTTTATAAGTTCCGATGCAAATTGATCAATAATTTTGCAGCAAACCAATTTTGGTATTACTGTAAACGGAAAGTTAAATGGATCGTCTTCTATATGAGCAAATTTAGCCGAATATTTTTTTGTGCGTATTGTTGGTTCAGAATCCACATCAAACGTTTCGTTACATTTACGTTCCATTGCCACTATTCCACAATAGACCATTTTGTTGTCACCGTTAACTTTAACATAAAATTTAAAAAATGAACTAACACAGTGTATAATTTTTATAAAAACAGCGTGCCTTTCGTTTTGATTTAGTTGTAATGTGAATTTTAAGCCTGACTTGCTATTAAATTTAAATAAATCGTCTTGATGCTGATCTGTGAGGTGGTTTAACATAAACGCAGGATCAAACGCAGGATCAAAGCTGTATATTTCGCATGTTGTTGATAGTAGGCACTGTTGTCGAATTTTAGTAAAATTAGCAATGTCTTTAACTACATTTTCTAATGTGTAGTTTCGCAGGAAAAGCATCGGTTTTTTACATATTGAACATTGGCTAATAAGTACGCTACACATCCCGCAAAAAGTGTGACCCGTACTGCATTGATTTATATCTCTTGTCATCAATTCGAAGCAGATAGGACATTCTAAAGATTTTAAATATAACATTTTTATAATCTATAACAAAAGAAATTTAATGTTTTTTAAACTTGATCGGTTGGACTTACTCGTATGTTAGACGCACTTACTATTTAACTTTCAAAGCACTAAATTTTCGTTAAATATGCTTTAACATTGATAAAGACTGTACAATCAAAAACTATTTCAATTGAATATGATAAAACAGTACGTCACACCGCTTATTATTGGCTAGAGTTGGTTATCGTATGAACGTTTCTAGTTAAGGAAAATTTCTTTATTATATATCATATATTTTGACCACGGAATTTCTTTTTTATACTTAATCTAGTTGTTGAGTTTTTATTCAAAAATTTTAATGTTTCTAATTACTCTATACTTTATACAATTAAAAATTACATTAATTTATGATTAATGTAATAAATCACACGTAGTTAATGGAATACTATTTACTATTAATTAGTTTGACAAAAAAATATTTTCTGATGATGATATTAATTTAATTCGCTGCCAATTAACAGAAAACAAAAGACAACAGTCTTTATAAAGATTCTAAAAAAATTGACAGTATGATTAGTTACACGTGAAAATTAGGTGGAAAATTACGGCCTAGAAAACATTGTGTAATTGGTTCACATTAAATTGATTTAAGGTAACTTTATTATGAACTTTTTCCGCCCATTTTCTAAAGCATTCATTTAGATGTTTTTCATTTTTTAGGCTTTTTTTGAAAAATTTATTACATCTTAAGGGCAAAATTTCTGACAAAAAATTATTTACAGTGATGACTATTTATATAAATTGCAATAGTTTTGCATATTCGAGATTTTTTGTTGTTTTTTTTTAAACAAGTAGAAGGGTACCGGAGCAATATCGTATCACCATCTTATGTTATTCTTAAAAAACTTTTAATATTGTAACGCATTTTATTAAAACTAATTTATTTATATATACGCGATAATCATTTGTTTAAACTAAAATAATCGTTTTAACACTGCCGATTTCGAATTACCAAAATAACTGACCTATAATTCATTTATGTCGCTTTTGTATAATTTGGCCATCCGTCGAGAATCTTCTATATTCTTTCGTGACGTTCTAGACGTGGATAGTAGCTTCGCGAATGCTCATAAAGCTGAACGTTTCAATATATTTGAAATTTCAAAAGTTTTCATTGTTTTTTATTGATTAACATACAAAAAGTAGATATAGTGTAATCTTTTACTAATACGTCTGCAACTGTAGCTGCTTTCTGATTGGGTATGGTGTAAGCCTCCGTTCATTTCGTAAAATAATACATCGCCACCAGTATGTATTTGTTTCCCGAATCAGATTCTGGAAACGGCCCTGCGATGTCAATCGCTACTCTTTCCAAAGGGTTTCCTACATTGTATTGTTTCATCGGTGCTTTGCGCTTTCTTGCTGGACTATTTCCTGATGCGCAGACCGTGAACTTACGGCACGTTTTTATGACGTCTTCTTTGATTTTCATCCAGTAGAATCGTTCTCGAGCTTTCCCCAATGTCTTCTTAATACCAAAGTGTCTTCCTGATGTACCATCGTGGGATGCTTCAGCAGTTCTGTTTCCCGTGCCCCCGACACTTTTTAGGGATCGCTTAAGAAGACCGTCTTCTATTATCAAAGAGTCCCACTGCGCCCAGTACGCTTTCTGCCTAAAGCACTCACTTACTTCCAGCTTGGTCGAAGACCGTTCTCTTTCCAGTGCATGAGTAGTCTTATTTCAGGATCATTTTTTTGTTCTCGACGAAACTGCTCGGTTTCCCACTCGTCATAAACCATAGCAGTTCTACGCAGGCATTAAACTTTTTCTTCAAGTCGCGAACAATGGCTGCAGCCCGTCGGACATGGTCTTCTAGACAAGGCATTAGCGTTCCAATGACTGCTTTCGGCACGGTGTTCTGCGTCATAGTCATAGTGTTTTAGTTGATGGAAAGCATTTTGGCAGTCTTCATTCCATTTAAATTCTACTTTTTTTTCGGTCAATTTTGTCAAAGGTTTGGAAATAGTGGCAAATTTGGGTACAAATCGGCTATAATAGGTGCACAACCCAAAGAAACTTCGGATTTGATGTTTGTTGATTGGTTTTGCTTGCACTGCTCGGACTTTGTCTGGGTCTGTTTTTACTCCATCTCTAGATACGACGTGGCCAAGGTACTGCACTTTATTCTTAAATACGTGGCACTTCTTTGAGCTCAGTTTAAGATTAGCCCCACCTAGTCGCTGGAACACTTCTTTCAAGTTATTCAAGTGTTCTTCAAACAACCTTCCAACCACGATCACGTCGTCTAGGTAAACCAAGCACGTCTTCCAAGACAGTCCGCGCAAGATGGTCTCCATCAAACGCTCAAACGTTGCAGAAGCGTTACACAGACCGAAGGGCATCACAGTAAACTGCCACAAACCAGTTCCGATCGTAAAAGCTGTTTTTTCACGATCCTTGAGTTCCAATTCTACCTGCCAGTAACCACTCTTTAAATCTAACGTAAAAAACCACTGGGATCCCGACAGGGTGTCTAAAAATTCAATTCTGGGTAAAAGGTAGTTGTCCTTTTTGGTCACGTCGTTTAGCTGTCTAGTTAGCTGTTTAGTAGTCTACGCAAGACTTCGTTGATCTATTTTTCTTTTTTAGGAGTACTACTGGGGATGCTCGTGGGCTATTTGAAACTTTAATCACGCCTTCTCTCTCTGTTCGTAAGTATTTCTTTTTCTTTTCTTTTCGCCAAAGGAAGTCTGCGTGGATGTTGTCCTATCGGCCGAGAGTCTCCGATATTAATCTTATGCTTCACCACGTCAGTTCTTCTTTTGGAACCACTCTCCAGCGCAAACACATCTTGATAATGTTGGATCAACACTTTAACTTTAGCCAGCTGGTATTAGCTGAGGTTTTGGCATTTGGAGGTAAGAATGTTCAATAGATGTTGTAGGCACTTCTTCAGCAATTTCAAATACTGGCGTGCATTGACCTACCACGGTTTTCTTTATCAACGTTACTGAATCTGAGTTGATATTTAAGATCTTTACTGGCATCATGTTTTTCACTCGTACTAAAGTTCTCCTAACGAAAAGTCCTTTTTCAACTAAGTCACCCTTCATTGGTTCAATCGCGCGTATATAGACTTCTCGGAGATTTCCATCCAGGCCATCACTACACTTTCATTCCTTGCAGGCAGAGTCACGTCTTCATTCAATAAGACTCGCACGGCTTCCTTCTCTGAGGAATGAAACAGAATTTTCTCATTGACAATCTTTAGGACATCGTTCTTCATATCCAAATGGAACCCATACTTTTTTATCACGTCCATTCCAAGGGTAACTTCTTCCGTGATGTCGGCTACCAGTACTTGATGGTGGAGTACTCCATTTCACAAACCAATGGTCACTTCTGCTTGTCCGTGAGTACGTATTTCTTCGCCCCTCGCCGTTTGAAATCGTACTGTTACTAGTGATGTCTTCTCATTTTCCAATAACATGTCAGGAGGAATGATAGTCTTTGTCGCTCCCTTGTCAACCAGTAACTTAACACTTCTTTTATTAATCTTGCCATCGAGATAAATGTTATGGAATTGCTCCATCGGCGATGCCATTTTAATTGTAATCTCCGGAACCTGACTAGATAAGATTGACTTTTGTCCCGTTTGGTCAACTCGTTCCAAATTTTTGAGCGCTCTTCTTGTCTTCTTTTTGGGTGTAGTACGATGTTCTCGTTCTCGCCTATTTCACCGCAGTTCAAAGTCGTCACTCCTCTTTCACGAAGTATTCGACGCGCTATTTCTTCGATGCTTTCTAGTGTCTGCGCGGGTACTTCTGCAGCACAGCAGAGTCTATGACCGTCTCGTTACAATGTTTGTTTTGCTGCTCCAAACTCCAAAACATGCACCAAAGCGTCATCCAATGTCTTCGGTCGAGCTAACCGGAGAGTCTGCTGCGTTTCGCTGTCTCGAAGGCCGTCTACAAAGGTTTGAATAGCCAACTGCTCCAAGAAAATTTTTGGCATCTTTTTAAACCCGATTTTTAATTTGAGCTTGGTACACTTGTTGAATATGAGCATCTCCATATCTCATTTATAAATGTGAAATTAAAAGTTAGTAATATTCTTGTAGGTGGTCAGGAACAGTTTGCAAGATTCCAAGAGTTTCTCCACGTAAGGACACTATTAAAGACGTCGCTTTTTGCTTGTTGCTCCAACTGTTGGTTGTAGCTGCGGCTTCAAACTGCTTGCAGTAGCTTGACCATGGAACTTTACCATCAAAATTTGGAGGTACAACTTTAAACTTGTGAGTGATTTCTTCCCTATGGTCCATTAATAAATCTTTACTAGTGACGCTTTCTTTGCCGTGACAATTCATTTGGTCCATTCTTTCTTCGAGCAGTTGTATTCTTTCTTTCAATTTTTTCTCTAGTTTCTGTTCTAATTTGTCTTCTACTTCTTCTATTTTGTCATTTACAGATTTCTTCTTTTAAATTTAACATATCTGCCTAGGTTTCTTCTTGAATCATTCTTATTTGGTTTTTTATACTAACTTGCATTTGCTTCTCAATAGTCTTTATTTGATTTTGAATGCTCGTTCGTATTTCTTCTTTTAAAGTTTTAGAATTTTCTACCATTTTCTGGGAATGTTCGGACAGTTTTTCTTCAATTTTTCTATTCAACGATTCTTGGCTATTTTTTATTAATTCAAGAAATTCAAATAATTTTGCATTCATTTTAGTTTGATAACGAGTTACCGGCATAAGTTATATATAACACGAATATAAAGTTTAAATACACTACTTTAACAAAATAGAACAGTATGAGCCGTTGCATTATCTCGCTGAAAGTAACCAAATTGAAATTCGTTGTCGTCTAACTGCTCGAAAAATTGGCCCAAAATATCTCGATAACCATCTGCATTTACAGTATTGTAAAAAAATATTGGTCCAATTATCCTTCTCCTTGACATTGCAATCCATACACCAACTTTCAAAGGATGCAATGTTGTTTCCACAAAAGTGTGTGGATTTTTGGTTGCCCAAGTGCGATAATTTTGGCTAATTACATATCCACTTAAATGAAACCATGCTTCGTCCGTAAAGAAAGTTAAATCCAATAGGTCATCGTTATTTAAATGTTCATCAAACCATTCACAAAATTGAACACGCTGTAAGAAGTCAAGAGCTCGTAATTCTTGATAAACCGTAACCTTGTACGGAGTCATTAAAAGGTTCTTTTTTAATGCTTTGTGGCAAGTTCCTACTGACAATCCTAAAAATAAAATGTCTATATCTTAAAAATATAACTTAAAATGATTTTATAGCTGTTGCCGCAGATAATTTTGCCACCGATTTATTTGGATTTCCATGCGATTGCGAATGTCTTCAGCAACAGGTGCAGTAAGTACAGTAGGCCTCCCTGTAGGTTTTCCCTTACAAATGTAATTCTTATTTAAAAATCGATTAACTAAAACTTGTTTACGTTGTTGGAAAGCATCCTAAGTAAAGTTTGCTTCTGGGAAATGTTCGTTGAATTGATCGATGCAACTTTGAAGAGAATACGACCAAGTTCCATCGGGATTGCGAGTACCACTTCAAAAATGCGCCATTACGCATAGCGGTAAATATCGTGAAATTATATTAATATAAAATTAAAAAAATTACAAAATTACAGCTGTTATTCAGTACTTACTCAGAGAAAACACAAATACTGCTGAGTAGTTAGTTAGTAAATAGCCGTAAATACTTTCACTAAACGATTAGTATTCTGGAAGGCCTATTATTCACACCGAAAACAAAGTCTCAACCTCAGTCGATTGCAATACCCACCTTTTAATAATTGCGAAGAACAGCATTCGATACATCGGGTTCTTATATCTAATTTCTTATAGTATTAACAATTTTGTAGATTCCTAACTTCGTGAGTCATTGTGTTGACACGATTTGCTATTCATAATTATTTTAGGCCTACTCAACGAGGAAAACGTTTTCTTCGGGCAAGTACTGGATTGTGGGTAAGTTTTATTTAATTATTACGTCGCTGTCAAAAAAGGTCACTCACGAAATTTAACTTGTTTAACTTACGCAATTGTAATAGTAGCTTTAATACCATTTAGGTATTGTCAGTAAATATTTCTGTAATATCGCTTGCTGTGAACTTTAGTTATTTAACGTGTAATCTTTTTCTCGTTGTTAATAACCAACGTTGTTAAATTAAAGTTGTTATACCTATTTTATCTTTCCTTTATGATAACATACCTTTTTCTTTTATTGTGGTTACACGAACATCGGGGTAACAAGGATTACGAACCTGAAAATTTGTTATAAGCTTGGACCGTCTGTCTTGATCGAAGCAGAAGTGTTAATTATGAAAGATCTGGCGCCCTTAATTATTATTTACTTGAAGCTCCCCGATTTCCGACTGTGTGAGTTGGCCGTGGAAGGTTCGTAAGACCTATAAGCTTGTAACACCACATTAACACAGTCCAAACCCGGAAGTCGTTCTAATCTTAGTATAAAATCCGGCTGTAGAAACCTTTGCGACTCTTTTGATGTTTTTCGTTCCACTTTTTTTCTTTGTTTTGGTAGTTATTACAATGTTTATTATTTTTGTATAATTTGAAATAACTCGAAAAAAGTGTTCCAACGACTACGTGAAGCAAATCTAAAATTGAGCTCAAAAAAGTGCCATGTGTTTAAGAATTAAGTGCAATACCGCGTAGCCATGTCGTACCTAGAGATGAATTAAAGGCCCACCCACACAAAATCCGAGTAGTGCAAGTATGGCCAATAACAATCGACAAACATTAGGTACGAAGTTTCCTTGGTGAAGAAAAAAAGCGCAAAGCACCGATAAAACAGTATAACGTTGGAAGCCTTTTAGAGAGAGTAGCGATTGACATCGTAGGGTTTTTCCTAGAATTTGATTTCGAAAACAGATACATCTTGGTAGCGATATATTGTTTTACAAAATAGACAAGCCATACCCAATCAAGAAGCAAATGTATTAGTGAAAGAGTTTTTTTGCCGGTTTGAATTTTCCTGTTTGCGCTGTTTCAAAAAGTTTGCCGACTGTTGGTAATTAAGAAAACTAAGTCGACGCTTTTTCATCCTCAATCTGATGGCATGGTTGAACGAATAAATCGATCGAAATCGAATACCGATCAGTTCTATGGAGTTTAAAATCTGGCCTGGCTCCCAAGTTGAGCGCCTATATAAATAATAATCAAGATGGGATGTAGATGCGAAAGTAAACAAGATTTAAAAATGGGACAGAGATATAAATACATCAAAGCAGTTTCTGAAATGTTCAGGACCACTAATAGTCGCCACGCCGCCACTTACCAGCGACGTGAACTTTACTTGGCTGTAATGTTACTTTATAAGTGATAAAATGGTTGTAATCACGTAACGACCACACCATATTTGTTCCCCATTTTGGTGTTAGCCACGGTATACAACTGTTCCTGTAACGCGGTAGTGACTAGTGGCAAGCCACTCTGCAGTTCCTACCACTGTTGCTGCCGTCGCAATCACCAAAAATGCTAGTTGGGTAGTCTCCGGTCGAAGCCTTTGCGATGTCTTGGATGTTTTTCGTTCCACCTTTTTGTTTTTGTTTTAGTAGTTATTAATATGTTTATTATTTGTCTGCTTAAATTCTTGTATAATTTCTAAGTTTTTTATTTTTCCATCCTTGTATGTTCCAGGTTGCTATAGTTAAACTTGTTGTTTTCTGATTTATTTTGATTGAGATTCAAGTCTGAGATTATTAACTATTCAAGATTAATCAGATTTGTTCAATTTAGTTTTATACGTTCTCGTATTATTTACTAATTCCATTTTTTTATTTCTACATTTATGGCTTTAAAATAACCGATTGACATTGCTACTTTACTTTTTCTGTCGTTATCTCTTAAATGTTGTTCATTTTGTCATCAAAAACTTAATACTTAAAAGTAAACTTGAATTCCAACAGTTTCAATCATTTTATATCACGTTTTCGTATGACGAACAACCAGGTCCGTAATTACATCTAATTATTACAAAAAAAATTAAGAAAACTTGAATATGAATAGCTAGGCCACATTTTTATGAACAAAATGTGTTGGAAATTACTATATCTACCCTCAATTAAGAGATTTTTAGTTATATTTTTTACACCCTGTATATACATGAAGATGTATAAGGTTTGATATTAAGAAAACACGCAAATCGTTTTTAGATACATACATATTAGCGATGACATCTTATATTCGTGGTTCTTTCATTAATCAGTATAATACGTGTATTATACCTAATCAAAACGTAACAATCAACGAGCAGCAGATTTATACAGTATATGACCACCAAACTTACAGAACGTGACTTTAAGATATTTGGATGTGTGAATCCAGTTGCGGATACGTTATCGATGATATGATTTGTGTGGGAACACTTGGTGAACCATTGCATAAGAGTTTAGGACTTAAAGTTGTTCAAACATTAGTCCGAAGCGTTTATAATTCTGGCTTAAACATTACGATAGATCAGTGTTTTCCAATGTGGGGCCCACTCCTTACAGGGGGACAATTTGATAATTAAGGGGGGCAATTTAAAAATGCACTCGACACGACTTTAACCCTTTCTTAAGGGAACAAAACAATTTTTAAAGGTTAAAAATTATGTATGCGGGGCATAAACATTTTAGAAATGTTAAGGTGGGGGCGTGGCCTAAAAAAGGTTGGTAAACACTGCAATAGATGATTTTTTGCAAGTGTTCTATTACTTATATATTTGCTAGAAAAAACATGACAGTTGTCAACAGACTATGGCAAAACTCAGTTAATTTTTCAAAACAAAAAAATGTACTTATTGTTTATAGATTTATGTTATTTTTTCAATTTAATGGATATCACTGTTTTTTATTAAGGTTTATGTACTTTGTTTATTATTGTTGAAACCTATCAATAATCGCACGTATGGTAGTCGCTTGTCAATAACCTTACTTGCTAAGTTATATTTATAACTAAAGATTGTTTGTTTATTTTACATATAAACGGAATAACAAATAATTTTTTTATTGTTATTTATCGTTAAACAATAAATTAAGAATTTTTGCGAGACTAAACAGAGTCTATGTTCAACGCAAAGTTGCTAATGTAGAGTAACTTTGAGAGAGAAAAATTAGATACTCTTTAGATTTCACTGTAGGGAATCTCGGAAAAAGTGAATTTCTACTAATTAATATAAATTGTTTTCTTTAAAAAGAACAGGTGTGGTCACCACACGACTTTCTTATATGATGAAGGAATATTTACATATTTTTTCAAAGTTATGCTGTCATAAAACCATTTTGAAGTGATATTTACACGTTTGTATAGATTTTCTAACATATTTGTGCGCCTCGATGTTACTTACCCCTTTAGTAAGTCAGTTAAAAAAAAATCGTCGCAGACAGGATTCGAAACTATATTATATTTGTGAATTCATTTTAAATTACAAATTAAATATCTGATAAACTGTTAATGATAGAGTTTTTTTTATTTAAATAAGTTGTTAGGAAGAATTATCTCTATAAGAAACTGTAAAAATAATTCGATAATTTACATACGTACAAAATTATATAAGAAAAACTGTTAAAAATGGCGGATACATCCAATTTCGGTTTCTTTATCAAACACATCTTTAGGTAGAACCGAGAGAATATGAAAAGCCAGATTTATACCAAACTTCAAGTAATTAGGACTTTTGGTTCGAGAAGTTATCGTGGGTACATCCAAAGATAATTTAAATAAGATGCAGCACTCCGTATATAAAGTCAAAATAATTTAGAGAAAAATTGTTATTTTTTAACGTATTCAAGATATAAAATTTTTTCTAAAAAAAAATGTCGTAGGCTGAATTCGAACCTAGGATCATATATCGAATTCAATTTCAATTATAAATCAAATATCTAATAAACTGCTTATGTTAGAAAAAAATTTTTATTTGATTAAGTTGCTAAAAAGAAATAACTCTATAAGAAACTGTAAAAATAATTCAAATAATTTACATTCGTACTGTTACGAATTTATTTATTAAAAACTAATTTATTTAAACGATTAAAACTACGTTTACTTATTCTAGAAATATGTACACATTTAAATTAACCGAACTAATAAAATCTAATAATAAAAACACTTACACTATAATTTATGTATAACCGTTGTATAACACGAGATAAGATAACGTCCTCGGATATCACACTGTGAGTCACGTTCACTCGATTCGGTGTACACTGTTATTTATTTAAAACTCTCGCACGTGCTAATCACTTATTTATCTTCAACTTGATAATCTTCTTAACACATTCGCATTCCAGCAATAACTGACCTACGATTTCCATCTTCGGCTTTTATAGACATCGGCGAATCCTTCTCGATCGTTCCTCACTTTTCGCTATATCTTCTAGAAACTAGATAACAGTTCTAGAAGGCTCTTGCATTTGCAAGTAATTTCTCGGACGTTTCACTGCCCCCTTCTTAGGACTGTTCTGTCCCAGAACAGGAGACTGGATGCGACACCGGTAAAAGGGATCGTGGCGATAGCGGCAGCTTCCTCCATTTCGGCAACTTCCTTGACCATAAAAGTAACAGTCAATGGACTTTTCCTGACCCAATACTCTCCTCGGTTGGTAACTACAGACCAACACTTGAATGCCTGTTCCTCGGAAGACGACCTCCAACATGTTTCGAACTGTCCTCCAATTCAGTTGGTCTAAGCCACAACCAAGCTTGGGTACTGCCAATTTCTTAACATGATGGAACTCTATTTGTCTCTTGAGACTCCATAATGTTCGCCACAGATCTTTGTATAACGGCTTGACACGTGAGTATTTCTTGGTGACCAGATAGAAAACGAAGCGTCCGTCACCACGTAGTCCTAAAACCTTTCCGACTGCCGGTTGCTGTCTTCGTAATTCATCTAGCTGTCCAAACTTCTTTTTAAACACGACTGCAACCCCTTTGGACATGTCAAGCTCCTCGCTCACGCAATGTGCGATGGCGTAATCTTTTGTGTCTGGAACAGGTCTTGTTGTTCCTCGGTGGTAACCTGAACCTAGCTTTTCCAGAACCTCCGTATAAGTTCATAAACTTTTCGAACTCCATTTCTTTGATTGGATTCCTGGTTCTGCTACTTATTACTCTGGTTCGGACCTGAACTTGCGGATTGTGGTTATCGCCAGCAAACGGGGCTAGACGATCGACGTGGACCACTTTTGGCTTGCCTCTGGGCGGTTTTCGGATGCGGTATATAACGTCGTTAATACGCTGCACGACTTCATAGGGGCCCTCCCATTGCCTTTGCAGCTTCGGCGACAAACCACGTCTCCTTTGAGGGTTATACAACCAAACCATATCGCCAGGTTGAAACCCACCATTTTGCGCCTTGAAGTCATATCTTGTTTTCATTCTGTCGCTGGCAATTTGTGTGTTTTTACGAACCTCTTCATGTACTTCGTCTAGCCTCTTTGCCAGCTTGCTGACGTAATCTTCTCCAGCGACTTCTTCTTCCGGTCTTCGTCCAAATTGAAGATCCCATGGTAATCTTAACTCACGACCGAGCATGACACAGGATGGTGTTTGGCCTGTGCTTTCGTGAACGGATGATCGGTACGCCATTAAGAAGAGGTGCAAGTACTGATCCCAGTCTCTTTGATGTTCGGACACTACCTTGGCTAAGTACTTGCCCATTGTTCGATTCATCCGCTCAACCATGCCATCAGACTGAGGATGGAGAGGCGTTGTCCTAGTCTTTTTAATTCCTAAGAGTCGGCAAACTTCTTGAAACAGCCTAGACTCAAAATTGCGGCCTTGATCGGAGTGTAATTCCAACGGAACTCCAAACCGGCAGAAAAACTCCTTTACTAATACGTCTGCAACTGTAGCTGCTTCTTGATTGGGTATGGCCTAAGCCTCCGTCCATTTCGTGAAATAATCCATCGCCACCAAGATGTATTTATTTCCCGAATCGGATTCTGGGAACGGCCCTGCGATGTCAATCGCTACTCTTTCCAAAGGGCTTCCTACGTTGTATTGTTTCATGGGTGCTTTGCGCTTTCTCGCTGGACCATTTCCTGAAGCGCAGACTATGCATTTACGGCACCATTTCATGACGTCCTCTTTGCAGTTCATCCAGTAGAATCGTTCTCGCACTTTACCCAACGTCTTCTTAATGCCAAAGTGTCCTCCTGATGTCCCATCGTGGAGATGCTTCAACACTTCGGTCACCCTGCTCTTCGGCACTACCAGCTGTAGTCTGTTTCCCGTGCCCTCGGCATTTTTTAGGGGTCGCTTAAGAAGACCGTCTTCTACTATCAAGGAGCCCCACTGCGCCCAGTACGCTTTGATATTTTTGCCCAAAGCACTCACTTCTTCCCAGGTTGGTCGTCGGCCGCTTTCTTTCCAGTCCAGGAGTAGTCTTATTTCAGGATCGTCTTCTTGTTCGCGACGTAACTGCTCAGGTTCCCACTCATCATCAACCATAGCAGTTCTCCGGAGACATTCGACTTTTTCTTCCAGTCGCGAACAATGGCTACAGTCCGCCGGACATGGTCTTCTGGACAAGGCATCAGCGTTTCGATGACTGCTTCCGGCACGGTGTTCTGTGTCATAGTCATACTCTTGCAGTCTCTCGATCCATCTTGCCACTTGTCCTTCTGGGTTACGGAACTGCAGAAGCCATTTTAAAGCGGCGTGGTCTGTTCTCAGTAAAAATTGTCGTCCATACAAATACTTGTAGAAATGTTCGATGGACTTAACGACTGCTAACAGCTCCCTCCTAGTGACGCAATAATTCCTTTCTGGCCTGGACAAAACCTTGCTAAAATACGCGATAACCTTTTCTTGTCCATCTTGAATCTGCGAAAGGACCGCGCCTATGGCCAGATTGCTTGCGTCGGTATCCAAAACAAACTTTCCATCTTCTCTTGGATAACTCAAAATCGGCGAAGTGACTAGGGATTGTTTTAGTTGATTAAAAGAACTTTCGCAGTTTTCATTCCATCTAAATTCTGCTTTTTCTTCAGTTAATTTTGTTAATGGTTTGGCAATATTGGCAAATCCGGGTACAAATGTTCTATAATAAGTGCACAACCCAAGGAAACTTCGGACCTGATGTTTGTCGATTGGTCTTGGCCATGCTTGCACTGCTCGGATTTTGTCTGGGTCAGCCCTCACTCCATCTCTAGATACGACGTGGCCAATGTATTGGACTTCCTTCTTAAATACGTGGCACTTCTTTGGGCTCAGTTTGAGGTTAGCCCCACGTAATCGCTGGAACACTTCCTTCAAGTTGCTCAAGTGTTCTTCAAACGACCTTCCAACCACAATCACGTCGTCCAGGTAAACCAAGCACGTCTTCCAAGACAATCCGCGCAAGATGGTCTCCATCAAACGCTCGAACGTTGCAGGAGCGTTACACAAGCCGAAGGGCATTACAGTGAACTGCCACAAACCAGTTCCGATCGTAAAAGCTGTTTTTTCACGATCCTTGGGTTCTAATTCTACCTGCCAGTATCCACTCTTTAAATCTAACGTAGAAAACCTTTGGGATCCTGACAGGGTGTCTAGCGTATCGTCAATTCTGGGTAAAGGGTAGCTGTCCTTTTTAGTCACGTCGTTTAGCTGCCTGTAGTCTACGCAAAACCTCGTTGATCCATCCTTCTTCTTTACGAGTACCACTGGGGATGCCCATGGACTACTTGAAGGTTCAATCACGCCTTCTCTCTCCATATCCGTAATTATTTGTTCGGCTTCTTCTCTTTTCGCCAAAGGAAGTCTGCGTGGATGTTGTCGTATCGGTCGAGCGTCTCCGGTATTAATTTTATGTTTCACCACGTTAGTTCTTCCTTTGGAACCACTCTCCAGCGCGAACACATCTTGGTACTCTTGGATCAACACTTTAACTTTAGCCAGCTGGTCTTGGCTGAGGTTTTGGCATTTGGTGGTAAGAATGTCCAATAGATGTTGTGGACACTTCTTCGGCGGCGTATCTTCGTTCGTCTTCACGCATCTCACAATTTGTGATACTGGCGTGCATTGGCCTACCACGGTCTTCTTTTTCAACGTTACAGGATCTGAGTTGGTGTTTAAGATCCTTACTGGCATCGTCTTCTTTACTCGTACTAAGGTTCTGGCAACGAGTAGTCCCTTTTCAACTAAACCGCCTTCCATTGGTTCAATCGCGCGTATGTAGCCTTCCCGGAGATTTCCATCCAGGCGTGCCATCACCACACTTTCCGTCCTTGCAGGCAGAATTACGTCTTCACTTAACAAGACTCGCACGGCTGCCTTCTCTGACGAATGAAAAGGAATTTCTTCATTGTCGATCTTCAGGACATCGTTCTTCATATCCAAATGGAACCCATACTTCTTTATCACGTCCATTCCCAGGATAACTTCTTCCGTGATGTCGGCTACCAGTACTTGATGGTCGAGTACTCCATTTCCCAAACCAATGGTTACTTTGACTTGTCCGTGAGTAGGTATTTCGTCGCCCGTCGCCGTTCGAAGTCGTACTGTTACTGGTGATGTCTTCTCGTTTTCCAATAACATGTCAGGACGAATGATGGTCTTCGTCGCTCCCGTGTCAACCAGTAACTGGACGCTTCTCCCATTGATCTTGCCATCGAGATAAATGCTATGCAATTGCTCCTAGGCGATGCCATTTGGATGGTAATCTCCGGGGCATGGCTCGTTGAGGTCGACTTTCGCCCCATTCGGTCGACCCGTTCTAGTTTTCCGGACGCTCTTCTGGTCTTCTTTTGGGCTTAGTACAACGGCGTCGTACGTGGCCCACTTCTCCGCAGTTCCAGCACGTCAGTTCTCTTCCTCGAGCTTCTCGTTCCCGAAATACCCGTCGCACTATGTCTTCAATGCTTTCTTCTGTGTGCGAGGATACTTCTGCAGCACAACGGAGCTTATGGCTGCCTCGGTGCGACGCTTGTTTCGCCGCCTCGAACTCCAGAGCATGGGTTAATGCGTCATCTAACGTCTTCGGTCGAGCTAACCGGAGGGTCTGCTGTGTTTCGCTGTCTCGGAGGCCATCTACGAAAGTTTGAATAGCTAACTGCTCCAGGAAGGTATCCGGTGCTGTAGGATACGCAAGCCGTGTTAATCTAGCGATGTCAGCCTCAAACTCTTGAAGACTTTCGGCAGCTTTCTGAACCCGACTTTTAATTTGAGCTTGGTATACTTGTTGAAGATGAGCATCCCCATATCTCCTTTCTAATCGTGATATTAAGAGTTCGTAATTTTCTTGCAGATGGTCCGGAACAGTTTGTAAAATTCCCAGCGCTTCTCCACGTAAGGACACTATTAAAGACGTCGCTTTCTGCTTGTTGCTCCAACCATTAGCAGTAGCTGCGGCTTCAAACTGCTTGTAGTAGGTTGACCATGGAACTTTACCATCAAAATTCGGTGGTACAACTTTGAACTTGTGAGTGTTTTCTTCACGATGGTCCATTATTAAACCCTCACTCGTGACGCTTCCTTCGCCGTGACAATTCATTTGCTTCATTCTTTCTTCAATCAGTTTTATTCTGTCTTCTAATTTGTCCTCTATTGCTTCTATTTTCTCATTCACAGATTCGCAAATTTCTTCTTTCAGATTTAGCATATCTGCTTGGGTTTCCTCTTGCGCAATTTTGATTTGATTTCCTACACTAACTTGTATTTGTTCCTCAATAGTCTTTATTTGATTTTCCATGCTCGCTCGTATTTCTTCTTTTAAACTTCTAGCATTTTCTTCCATTTTTCTAGAATTTTCCGACAGTTTTTCTTCAATTTTCTGTGAAGTTTCGCCCATTTTTCTATTATTTTCTTTCATATTTTTGTTCATTGATTCGAGAATTTCAAATATTTTTGAATCCATTTTTTCTTTTTGCAAACGCGTCACCGGCATAAATTTAAATATAACACGAATATAAAGTTTAAATACACTACTTTTTAAAATGCAGTTTTTATATAACACAAAATTTTAATAACGATCCACTTGTTAATATTAAACGGAAACGAATATAATTAATATCGCGAACACGCACTTGTTAAAAGAAAAAGTTTAATAAACACTATATTAACTTTATAAATAAACACGCTTATCGCGAATCTTAACAGATATTTACGCAATGAATACGATTAGATTACTTAATGGTATTTACACTAAAAAAAAATCGCGGACTCCACACCGTACACCAAATGTTACGAATTTATTTATTAAAAACTAATTTATTTAAACGATTAAAACTACGTTTACTTATTCTAGAAATATGTACACATTTAAATTAACCGAACTAATAAAATCTAATAATAAAAACACTTACACTATAATTTATGTATAACCGTTGTATAACATGAGATAAGATAATGTCCTCGGATATCACACTGTGAGTCACGTTCACTCGATTCGGTGTACACTGTTATTTATTTAAAACTCTCGCACGTGCTAATCACTTATTTATTTTCAACTTGATAATCTTCTTAACACATTCGCATTCCAGCAATAACTGCTCTACGATTTCCATCTTCGGCTTTTATAGACATCGGCGAATCCTTCTCGATCGTTCCTCACTTTTCACTATATCTTCTAGAAACTAGATAACAGTTCTAGAAGGCTCTTGCATTTGCAAGTAATTTCTCGGACGTTTCAGTACAAAATTACATAAAAAAATCTGTTCAAAATGGCAGATACACCTACTTCCAGTTTTTTTATCAGACCCATCTTTTGATAGAACCGAGAAATTATGAATAACCTGCTCCATACCAAATTTCAAGTTACTAGGACTTTTGGTTCGAGAGTTATCGTGGGTACAACGTTACACACACAGACACTCAAATTTTTTTTGTCAAAAATACGTTTTTCTGATTCAGGAGACCTTGAAACGTAATTTTCTTCAAAAAAAATTTTTTGCAAAAAAAAATTGCGATCGCTATACTTTCCTTATAGGAAAGTAAAAAGTTACGGATTTGCTTATTTTTAAGGAACAGATTTTAACTTTTTTATCAATTTATCAATGTCTAGTTTAGAGCAGAGAGGTCTTCTTTTTCGTTTTTATAAGAACAAACCAAGAATTTACATTTATATTTATCTTTTTTTTGTATCTTGTTTTGTTTGTTTGAGTTTTAAGGCTCGTTCTTAGTGTGGTTATTTGGTCACTGAAAGTAGTTTCAAAGTTTATTCTTTTATGAAAATTATTAACGTGTTAAGTGTTTAATTATTGCGTTCTCTTACAACAAAAAATCAAATTGTACTTTTGCCTCTTTTATTCCAAATCCTCTTTATTACCACATTTTTCTTTCATTGCACTGAGGTCTTCTTGATCTTTTTGTGCACCTCGGATATTTGCTCCCTCAGCAGTTCTGTTTCGTTAATGAAGTCCAGAAGTTTATTCTAAGGCGTCTTTTTCAACTCATCATCGGTTAGCTTTGGTTTACCGAGAATCCTTGTGCGTTGTTGCATTTGATACGCTTCGGATTTGCACAGCAGATGCTGCGGAGTCTCGTCGTCTTCCAAGCATCCGCGGCATAAGGGGCTACTTTGCAGTCCCATTTTATGCATATGTTTGTTAAGGCCACACTGCCCTGTTATTAGTCTCGTGAGTTATTTTTTATCGACTTATGCTTGATAGTGCATTTAAAGTGTTTGATTATGGCACTATAAGAAAGAGTTTTGTGTGCCTCATCCCTGAAGACTTTTTCCATAGTTTTTTTTCCTCTGCTGCAAGTTTGCTGCAAATTGTTGTAACGTGTAGATTTTTTTCGATTGAATAAGTCTGTTTTTAGTTAACATTTTTGTGTTCACTGTTTATGTAAATTCTTTTGCGCAGTAAATTTCACGCACTGACATGCGTTATGAGCCTTCCTTTTAAGTACGAAGTCATCCATCTGCATCTTACGTTTCGCGATGTAGTAAAGCAGACATTTTTTTGCGTGCTGCAAGTTATGCCGGCGTTTGTAGAAGTACTTTCGTTTGGTAGTAACACTTGCGTTTTGTGGTAGCATTTGCGTTTCGTTGTTGAATTTATGAAATTAATAAAGATAAACTCGTTAATTCGAAGGGGTAAGTCATTTTTGTTTTGATTCGTATTTTGTAATACATCGCAATTTACGTTTTAGTTTTTTGGTTTTTGGTTTTTTGGTTTTGTTTGTTTAAAGTACTTGGTTTCAAATCTACGAAAAAGAATTAAGTATACGATTTACGGAAATTGCAACATATTGCATCATTTCAATGAGTCATATGATGGCCACGCCTAAATAGCAAGTTGCGCAATAATTTTTTGATACGTTCGAATTGGAAGTTTTTGCTTTTGATATACGACTACGTTTTCTGATTTGTTCGATGCTTTTTAATTTGTGTACGTTTGAATTCGTTTATGGTTACGAAAATTTCGTTTGGATACGTACGCCTTTTTACGAGTTTGATGTTTGAAATGTGATATGAGATATGGTTTTACGCTGCACGTTTGATGTTAGTCACAACATCGCTTTTACGAAGAATTTCCGTTACGAATTATGATTTTTATGAGTAAAAATCGATAATTATTCATGTTACGTCTGATAAAATTTGAGTTGGATGTTGCGAATGATTATCATACGCTACGTTTGTTTTACGATGTTCTGGTTAATGGATCTGTACGAATATTAGATCAATCAGGATAAATACGGAAAATATGGAAATTAAAATATGCATTTCAAGAATTTCGTAATGTTGCGTCATTGCATAAATTAGATGAGAACGAGTCACTGACCTCACCAATTCGACTTGCGCATTAAAGTTTGAAATCAGGTAACTTTGATTTTATATTTGACCTTCGAAACTGTCAAAATATGTAAATATGTTTTTTTGATATTATGTTAATGTGTTAATCTTTTGGTTTCAATATTTAACCATTCATATATAAAAAATATTGTGGCGTCCAATTTATAAAGTTTTGTGTTTATCAAATTGAAAATTTTTAATCTTAAGTAACGTAAGAATTCCCACGACTCTAATTAAATAAATCTGAAAATTTCTTATTGCTCTTATGTAGTTTGTTTTTAATGTGTGTTTAAATAAATATTTTTGTGAGCTAGCCTGGTGCATTCATTTATTTTTTATGCGTTTGTATTATGTTACATATTTTGGCGCCCAACGTGGGGCTAGAAAAAATTCTAACGTTACTGAAATTTTGATTTGATTTTTTTGTATTTTGTGTTTTATGTATTATGATTTGTTTATATTTTTTGTGTATTATAACTATGTTAATATGTTATGTAAGGTTTGTCACTTGTTTGTGCGAAGGTAAAATACGATTCAATTTAAGTTTACGATACGATTTGAAATACTATGTTTAATATGATTGATCTGATTTCGTTATTGATTTTGATTTGTAACTTTGGCTACGATTATATTGTTGTGATGATTTACATTCTGTGTACGACTTCTGATTTATGATTTTGTTTAGATTTTTGAATTTTCTGAAAATCGAGTTAGATCTTTTATTGAGTATGAATTGTATTTGAACTTGTGTGCTTTCGATTCTGTTTTGCATTCGTATGATATCGAAATGAATGTTTCTCAATTTGTAGAACTTTCAACTGATTTTTGATTGTGCTTAATCCTGAGATTTTCACCATTGTAGTGTGTGCTCGTGTGAATTCTCAATTTTTGCATTTAGAAAAATGGATTGTTTTGCTTACGTTTCTGCTAAGTCTTTGTTTGTGATATTGGTTCGTTATGATAAGGTATATTACGTTGAAATTTGTTCGATTTTGTTTTGTTAAGGTCTTAAAAGAAATTTTCTTCTTTCAGGTTGCGAATATGATTTGTGAAATGAAATTCGAAGTGAAACACAAGGTTCACATGAATATGTTTGTCTTTTGTTTTATGTCAATTTAAGTTTTGTTTTGTTTAGAAGCTCTGCCTTCTGGATATGAAATCAGTGATAATATTTTAGGAAATATGAACTGTTATTTCTTTTTGATATGTATACGTTAGTATAGTTTTGACTTGTTCGATTTTCTTTTGTTTTTGTTTGCGTTTCTTGTTTTTTTATTTTGTGTAGGTATTTTCTATGTAGAGTTATTAAGATTCTCTCTAAGCTGGTTTAACCAATTGAAAGATACGAACGGTAACACTACTAAAGATTTGTATGTTATAGACTTTATAGAAAAATAACGTGATTTTTCTAGTAAAATTTGTTTTGTTTCGTTTGACTTTTATGCCTATGTAAATAAGTTCTTTGGTATCATTAGGTTGATTTAACGATTGTTTGTGTTTGCGTATTTGCATTTTTTTGTAGTTTTTTTTAGTTGTGGGTGTATAACATTATGAGTGGATCCCGTGAAGCTCAGAAGTTCCCTCTTCTTAGATTTCCTACCATTAATGCAGCAGACTATAGTGATCTTAAATTAATCCTATTTTTGTTTGTACAGTTATGTTTTAGTGTATCGAAGGTTATTTGTTTATATGAATTATTTTGTTATTCGCTACGTTTCGAAAGTTTTCTTACGTTTGGAAGATTTTTCTGTGCTCAGTATTTTTGAAAGTTGGTATTCGATCATCTGTTATGTTTTTCTTTTGTTATAGTATCTTTAGGACTCACTTAGTATGTTTTTGATTTTGAAAGGTGCGCACCATAAATTGATGTTTGAGAATGTTTGTTGTATGTATGATTCGAGAGTTTTTTTGTTCCGATTGTTTCGTATAATTCCGATACTTGTGAAGTTAGTCTTATTGATACATCCGTTTTCGAGTTCAAGTTCTTCTCGGACAATTAATCGTTTTTTTTGTTGTTTTTTTTATTTTTGACTAAGTAGCGAGTGTAACGTGTAGATTTTTTTCGATTGAATAAGTCTGTTTTTAGTTAACATTTTTGTGTTCACTGTTTATGTAAATTCTTTTGCGCAGTAAATTTTACGCACTGACATGCGTTATGAGCCTTCCTTTTAAGTACGAAGTCATACATCTGCATCTTACGTTTCGCGATGTAGTAAAGCAGACATTTTTTTGCGTGCTGCAAGTTATGCCGGCGTTTGTAGAAGTACTTTCGTTTGGTAGTAACACTTGCGTTTTGTGGTAGCATTTGCGTTTCGTTGTTGAATTTATGAAATTAATAAAGATAAACCCGTTAATTCGAAGGGGTAAGTCATTTTTGTTTTGATTCGTATTTTGTAATACATCGCAATTTACGTTTTAGTTTTTTTGGTTTTTGGTTTTTTGGTTTTGTTTGTTTATGGTACTTGGTTTCAAATCTACGAAAAAGAATTAAGTATACGATTTACGGAAATTGCAACATATTGCATCATTTCAATGAGTCATATGATGGCCACGCCTAAATAGCAAGTTGCGCAATAATTTTTTGATACGTTCGAATTGGAAGTTTTTGCTTTTGATATACGACTACGTTTTCTGATTTGTTCGATGCTTTTTAATTTGTGTACGTTTGAATTCGTTTATGGTTACGAAAATTTCGTTTGGATACGTACGCCTTTTTACGAGTTTGATGTTTGAAATGTGATATGAGATATGGTTTTACGCTGCACGTTTGATGTTAGTCACAACGTCGCTTTTACGAAGAATTTCCGTTACGAATTATGATTTTTATGAGTAAAAATCGATAATTATTCATGTTACGTCTGATAAAATTTGAGTTGGATGTTGCGAATGATTATCATACGCTACGTTTGTTTTACGATGTTCTGGTTAATGGATCTGTACGAATATTAGATCAATCAGGATAAATACGGAAAATATGGAAATTAAAATATGCATTTCAAGAATTTCGTAATGTTGCGTCATCGCATAAATTAGATGAGAACGAGTCACTGACCTCACCAATTCGACTTGCGCATTAAAGTTTGAAATCAGGTAACTTTGATTTTATATTTGACCTTCGAAACTGTCAAAATATGTAAATATGTTTTTTTGATATTATGTTAATGTGTTAATCTTTTGGTTTCAATATTTAACCATTCATATATAAAAAATATTGTGGCGTCCAATTTATAAAACTTTTGTATTTATCAAATTGAAAATTTTTAATCTTAAGTAACGTAAGAATTCCCACGACTCTAATTATATAAATCTGAAAATATCTCATTGCTTCTATGTAGTTTGTTTTTAATGTGTTTTAAATAAATATTTTTGTGAGCTAGCACGGTGCATTTAAATTCTTTTAATAGTTATGCGTTTAAACTATGAAGTATGTTACATTGTTTCTTTTCTGGTAAGCGATTTTAAAAACGGGTTCAGGTCCGATATACGTCTCTGTTCTGTCCTTTTTAGCTAGTGCGTTCGCTATTAGGTTTCCTTTTGCATTCTGGTCTTTTGGTATCCAGATGAGCTGCACTGAATGGCGAGTTGCTAATATTTCCAGACTGTTTATGCATGTCATAATCAGTTTGAATTTTATGATTGGCGATCTTAGTAGTGTTGCTTGACGGTCAGACATGATCCATATAGGACCATTTGCGTATGATTTCGGGTCGATAACGTTCCTAACACACCAGTCAATAGCAGCAACTTTCCATGGTGCCTGCCTCCATATACCGTTGCGATTTTTGGCCCCATCTGTGTTCCATAAATTTCTTTTAACCTCGTCCGGGTAAATGTTTTTGTGCACTCATCTCGTAACAACGTTATCACTTTAAATTTCTTTAAGATGTAATAATTATTTGTAAAGTCGAATCTCATAGTTAACATTGTTTCTTCGCGCAGCACATTGTACATACCCGGTTTGTTTTTTCCGGTAATTGACGTGTGTTCATTAATGCTGCTTGTTTTGCTTCCATCATTACAACGAGGTGTAATGATAGAAGTGAAGGTAGTGCCTCCATGGTTGCTGTGGGCGTGGTTTCCGTCGCTTCTGTTATCAGAAGACATGCCATTCTCTCCAAAAATAAGCAAAAATTCCGTGAGTGATTTTTTTGACAGCGACAAAATTAAATAAACCCACAATCCAGTACCTAATTGTTCGAAGAAAACGTTTTCCTCGTTGAGTCAACCTGGAATAAATTTGAATAACATGTCGTGTCAACACAATGACTCACGAAAGCAAGATCTACAAAATTGTTAATTACTACTAAAAGAAAGTACACATAAAAACTCGATTATCGAATGATGTTGTACACATTCAGTGAAAGTTGGTTCGCAGTTGTTTGCCGCATGAGTAGAGTCTCGAAGAAAATTTCTTGTCTTCGTTTTTAGTTTTAAACGTAGCCCTTACAGAACATTGTCAAAACACAATTTATAATGACAAAAAAACCAGTAAAGAATCGCTAGCTATTACATTGTTTTTTATTTGTTTATTTTTTTATTTTTACTCTTTGAGACGTGGGAACCGAATAATATATTTTCCAAATGAGAGTACGCAATAATAGCATTTGTTTGATCAAATACGTAACATGATAACATGAATTGTGTGAACTCAAACAAATCTGATTTTATTCACGTTTGAGCTTGAAATTTGGCTTGCAACAAGCCAACGGGCGAACAAGTGTTTTTTTTTTCTGTTTGAGCTTGCAATGTACGAAACTTTATATATTTGCATCGGTCGCGATTTCATTTGTTGCCTGATGCTCGATCGATAATTATTAACTTAGCCAAGTGAAAAGGTGCATGGGGTAAAAGATATCTACTATTAAAAACTTTAGTTTTTTGTAGTTTTACAGATTTTATAGTGTTGTGAATTAAGGTGAGTTCATCTAAAATTTATTTTTTATTTTATATTTATTAAAACATTAATAGCAAAAAATTTTTATATTTGATTATATAAACATCATTGTTAATTAAAGTAAATTCAAACAGAATAATTAATAAGCACTAATATTTATTTTACCCATCGTTATCTCTTGTCCTATCTATATATAGGAGTTTTCAATGTTTTGAGTTTCTATGCTTATTGTGTTTCTATTAGTAGGCTCGTTTATCATGAACTTCGTTTTTGATATGTTCATTTCTAATCCAACCGTTTTTGCTTCTTTGTGTAATTCTGTAAGCATTATTTGCAAATCTATGTCATTCCTGGCGAATATCACAATATCGTCGGTGAATCTTAAGTTATTGAGGTTTTCTCCTGATATATTGATACCTCTATTTTCCCAGTGTAGTTTCTTGAATACGTCTTCAAGAACCAGAGTAAATAACTTAGTTGATATTATATTACCTTGTCTTACGCCTCTATTAATGGTCAATTCGTTAGTATCTTCATGCATTCTCAATTTAATTTTTGATACATCTTGGATTTTCTTAATGACATTGATATACCTTTGGTCTATTCTTGCATTTCTCATAGCTCTTTCTATTGCCCAAAATTTGACGGTGTCAAACGCTTTTCGAAAGTCAATAAATGCTAGACATGTTATATTCAGTTACCTTCTCTTTCAATATTCTGATTGTATGAATTTGTTTGACAGTGCTGTAGCTCTTTCTAAAGCCTGCTTGTTCTTTGGGCTGATAGTCGTCAACTTTTTTTTCTAGACGGTTTGTTATTATTCTCATAAACAGTTTATATACCTATATATAGGCTTATGGGTCTATAGTTTTCCAGATTTGTTGGGTTCTCTTTTTATATATCAGAACCACAACGGCTGTCTCCCAGTCATGTGGTATCTTTCCTTCTGCAAGACATTTATTAAAAAGTATTGTTAGTTGTTCAGCAAAATATTCTCCTGCTTTTTTCAGCATTTCTGGCAGTATGTCATCTTCTCCTGCAGCTTTTCCGTTTTTCAACTGGTTAAGTGCCTTAGTAATTTCTTCTTTTCCTATGTCAGGCAGGTCTTCTGAGCCAACATTAATAATTTTACCGTCTTCGTTTTTATTTTTTATATTAGCGTCTGTCTCTGTTCTTATATCATATAGCTCTTTGTAGTAGTTCTCCGTTATGCGCAGTAAATCTTCTCTGTCTTCTACGATGTTTCCCTGCTTGTCAGTTAGCTTAAGTAGTTCTCCGTTATGCGCAGTAAATCTTCTCTGTCTTCTACGATGTTTCCCTGTTTGTCAGTTAGCTTAGTAATTACTCTTACTAAGATAAGAACACCGTGTCAATGTTGTAACCGAAGTTGCTAACGTTTCGCCCACTTTTGTAAGGGGCTTCATCAGGGCGTGAGAGAAATCGAAGAACTTAAACAAGCAACCGAAATCTAACTAAACACTTTTCAAAAGTTAGGTAATCAACTTGTGAACCAAGCTAAATTTTAAACTCAGAAAAGGTAAGAAAGAAAACGATAAACTCGAAAAAGCAAACGAAAATCTAACAAAGAACCACTACAGAGTTAGGTAATCAACTTGTGAACCAAGCCAGATTCTAAACTCCATAGAAGAGCCTTAAAAAGAAATAGTCTCCGTATATAAAGAAGAAGTATCGTCACGGCTAGTTAAGCTCGACTCTGATTGGGTTACGGTTGAACGAAGGCGTGTTTTCGATAAAGGACTGATGACCGGGAACCAAAGAGGGGATAGCTTGAAACCATCATCACAATTGAAGTTATTGGAGTGTTTGATGATTTCTATGCTCTCTCGAAATTTCCTGTTAAAAAAGAATGGAGATGGCTTGATTCACAAGTTGATTACCTAACTCTGTAGTGGTTCTTTGTTAGATTTTTTTTTGTGCACAAGAACTCCAACGCCACCAATGCTACAGTTCTCATCTCCTTTGTAGAATAGTATATGACCCGATTTGAGTTTTAGGCAATCTTCTCCCTTCCTTCTAACGTCTGCTAATCCCACATAATCCCAGTTTATTTTATTTAGTTCGTAGTGTAGTTCTTCCAACTTATCCTCATCTCCCAGTGTCCTTGCATTATATGTTCCGATGTACAGTTGGCAGTGATCTTTTCCAGGTATTCTTAGCACTCCCTGTTCGATAGCTGGTCTGGCCGCTGCCTTGATCAGGGCTAGTCGAACTGCTGGAGACAGAGGGCCGTTCTTTTTGTTTGTCTGTCATTTGAGAGAGGTTTTGTTATAAAACACATGAGGATCCGACGCTGTTTGCAGCCGCCCATTCTGGATCAGACGCTGCTGTGTTTTACCACATTTGCCGCCCAATCTGGGTCAGAAGCGGTCATGGCTACCCTTACTTAGTTTAGCCTGCAGGTCAATGCAGTTGCCCGGGGTGTGGCACTTGGAGCCATAAGTAAGAGTTGAGTGCCCTTTGGAGACCAGTCTCCAAGACCCATCTCCTGTCGAAGACACTTGGTGCGACCGACCTTGGTTAAAAGTACTACCCCTCCAGGACACCCCAGACACCCGATTGGTAAAATAAATCAGGAGCTCGAGATAAACCGAACAATACGATTGGGATGAGCAGCTTACGAAAAAATGCGACACATTTTTAAATCTAAAATTTATAACGAATGTATTCTTTCGGTGGCAACCTACGGATGTGAAACTTGGAGTCTAATCAAGATGATATTAAATAAATTGCAAGTTCATCAGAGAGCAATTGAAAAAAACATGCTAGGTGTTTTGCTAGCGGACCATAAAACCAACGAATGGATAAGGAACACCACAAAGGTCCAAAATATAACACAAAGAATATGTACTCTCAAATGGAACTGGGCTGGCCACGCAGCAAGAAACAGCAGTAATAACTGGAGAGGAAAAGTGACTAGATGGAGACCTTGGGGAGAAAAAAGAAGCATAGGAAGACCTCAACAACGATGGTACGATGACATCAAACTGCACTGAATAGAGATGCCTGGAAAGATTTGAGAGAGGCCTATATCCAGAGGATAGAGAACGGCTAGAGAAGAAGAAGTCGTTTGAAAAAAGAATGTTTTCATGTATAGAAGAAAATGGACGATATTTTGAACATTCATTGTAAAGTCTAACTTTTCATTTGTTATTTATTTGGTTCGTTAATATAATTTTTTAGTTAATTACTATAGTTTGTTCACATTACAAATCATATTCGACAACTTGATGATAAATAAAATATTTAAAATAAAAATTCACAATAAGTAAAAAACGCTAGAGTTTACAAAAGAATATGTTATTAAATACAGTGTGGTCTATTTAAAATGACGCAGTGATAAATAATAAAAAATGTTTCTTGTGATCTTACACAACAACTTTAACTGTAAATATTGTTAGCAATTGCATTATTCCAACCCTGATAAATGTAGCAAAATTAAATTTTTAATTTAAGCGTGCCTTTTCAATTATTATTTATTTTCTCAAAAAGGGTAGTTGTTAGGTATAGCGATTCTTATTGCAATTTGCTTTTACATTCACTGTAGGTTCTAAAAAGACTAAATAATAAGGTGTTTTAAAAAAAACATAACCCAAGCAACATTTTGTAACCGTGGTTACGTTGTAACCAGTTGCAAATTAGTAACATTAGCACCATCGTAAATAAACCGTTGCAGCAACGTAGCAGCAACTTTCGTAATTTACTGAGGTTTCAAATCTATTACAAAAATAACCGTTTTACAACTATGGTTATAAGTAAGTTTTTCTAAAACTCTTATGTAACTACAGTGTCAATTTAGTGACATTAAAACCTTCATTTCGGTTTCGAGTGTAACAGTCTTGAAACTATGGTTACAAGTGTGAATTTCTAAAACTACACTACAGTGTTAATCTATACGTTCAAACAGCAACAGAAGAAGTGCATTTTACGAGATTTTTATAAGACACATAGTCCATTATCATTATCCAATAAACAGTACCGAAAGTGTTTCTAATTCAAAACTACGTAAGTACAATTATTGGTATATTATATTACTATAATTTTAATCGTGCATTTAAACTACTGTTTCTAATTTAATCAACGTTAAAGAATTAGTTGCCAATTATAAGTAAGCAAATTTTAAATTGATTTTATTTTCTTCTAGGATAAAATAGAATTTGATTGCAAGGACATTACAATATTTCACACAGTGATCAGAACGTGTAAATTAGATCGCCATTGCGAACACCTATAATCTTTAAAAAACCAGTCGAGATTATGATCATTGAACCGATTATAATTGCACATGTGCATTTGTAGACTAATACAAATATTTAACTAAGAATTACGTAGACGCATTAAACTATAACATGTGAGGAATATCTTAATCCGCCATGGTCTTTTAACACAAAGACATTTTTCTCTTAACAAAATTTATGCATTTACTATTTACAAAATTTATAAATAATAGACATAATCCGCTTTTCTTGAAAATTTGCCGTAAAAACTTGTTTACTGGTACCTACTTGCAACAGATGTAAAAATTCTTTTATTATATCTTTTTTGTTTGAATTTAGTTCTATAAGAAACTATAAAAATTTAAATAATGTACATTTATTATAACTTTTTATATATTTATATATCTTTTTATTAAAATATTTTTATCTCTACTTTTGTTTTAATCTTTATGATGCAGTTAGTAACTAAAATCTTGGATAAGTTGCTTAACAAAAGCGGTTATAAAGTAGTTTCAAATAATGGTAATAAGCATGTTTTCAAAACAGTTGCATAGCAGTTGCTGTAAACGGTAACTACAATGTTACAAATCAATTACAAAACCGTGATGATAAACCATTACAGAAACGATTCAGAATAGGTAAACATGATTTGTAAAAAACCGTTATAGCAACGCTGCAAAACAGTTACAAAGTAGTAATTGCAACGGTTTCAGACACGTTGTAAAACGGTTATAATATTACTGCAGTTGCCTTGCAACTGACCAAATCCGGTATTGACAACGTATCAGGAAAGACTCAGCAACTATTCTGTAACTAAATACCTTACTGAAACCATAGTTGCAAGACAGTTTTACAACCGTTTTGTAACTGATTTTTGCTACTTGGGAACTTTGATATTGAAACGTTCGAAAAATTATTTGCATCCATCTTCTAGAACGTATATCGAAAGATATGGAACACTCGAGAATGATTTTCAAAATGTGTATATATACCGACGAAACAAATCGTAGGTCAGTTATTGCCGTAATGCGAATACAGCAGTGTTAAGTAGATTATTCAAGTCTAAATAAATAAGTTGTTAGCGCGTGTGTGTACATAAATATGCTGAGAATAATCTTGTACGTGATTTTAGTGTAAACAAGTGTGTGAAGCTATCCGCGGACTTTATCTTATTTTCGTTTTAAGTGATAGCGTTCGTTATACATAAATTATACTGTAAGTGTTTTATTAAATATTATTAGATTTAATTAGTTCGGTTAATTTAAAAGTGTACATATTTCTAGTATAAGTAAAACATATTTTTAGTAGTTTAAATAAATTAGTTTTAATAGTAAAATTCGTTACAAATCGGTGTCAGGTGTCGGGTTCGCGATTTTTTTAATGTAAATACTATTAAGTAATCTAATATCGGTCCCGTAATAAAAACATTGTTTTGCGTAAAGAATTAAATTTAGTTAGCGTTGTTACGTACGAAATTTTCATTACGGAATACCCTGTAGATGAATTAGAATTAGATTCGGGTTTTGACGCCCTCTACCGATTTTTGGTCGCGACTGTCATTTTTACGACAAACTTTCGAAGCTGTCGATTGTCTAAAATGGTCGACATTTTGAGTAATTTCTTTTTCCAATACCATCCGGAATAATGGAAATCCAATTGTAATTATATTAAGTGCATAAAATATTTGAGGAGTCACAGGGTAAGATAATTGCTGTCGTTTATTAAAATTTGTTCGTAATTCCTCTTTCATTTAACAGGCCATTTTCTATCCGCTTCGAGCACATGTATGTTTGAAATAAAGGAATGGTGAATCGTAATTCTTACTAGGAAATTACGTTACCGTACACATACGCTTTTGGAAGGCGGTTGCTACGCCACGAAAACGAGGTCTCGATAAGCCTTTCCGTGGGACATGTTACTACCCGTGTATTACTCGACTGGATTATCAGCCACCTGTTCTACGTTACGATTTAATACTAAAGGCAGACTTTGATTGTGTTATCAGCCACCTGTTCTGATTCGCTGCGTACAGTAGTCGATACACCGGTTTTTATACATATTTAATGAATTATTAATACTAATTGTTTTAGCTAAATACTTTTTGTGAGTTGGTGTGTGACACGATTTGTGGTTAATGCTTATTACAGGCTACTGGAGGGGGAAAACGTTTTCTTCACGCTAGTGGAGCTGGACTTCGGGTGAGTTACTTTAATTGATTTTTGTGTATATCGTTGTCACGAAAAATTACTCACAAACTTTTGATTCATATTAACGTTCGTAAATGCATGTAATGTGTAGCTACCAATAAGGTAATGATAATCACTGAATTCACTGTATCGCATACTGTGTGTGGGTGAAGGATTTTTACTTCGATTTACTTTATTTGTGTGTGGTGGGTTGCCGATACTGCAGGCATTCACATACTAAATCTTCTACATAATTCTATAAATTTACTTGTTGCGAAATCAAAGCTTAATATAACGATTATTCTGTTACTCTAACTTAAACTGTGATATTTGTTAACTATAATCTGAAAGTGATTAAATTCGTTAAGCTCTCTGGTTAATTCTCTCTTTCTTGTGGTTATTGTTCCCTACTAACTAATTTGGGCTACTCGATCAGCTGAGTATAAGGATTACGAACCTTCAACTGCGTTACAAGTTTGAACCGTCTGTCGTGAGCGAGACAGAAGCATTACGTTGGATCAGCTCTGGCGCCCTTAAGCATATTTTCTACGTTTTTTTTTAACTTCCCCTACTCTCGACTATAGTGAGTTGGCCGTGCAAGGTTCGTAAAACCAAAAAGCTTGTAACAGCGTGTTTGTTTATAGCATTTAATGTTGGTCTGTTCGTTTCATTAAACCAGTGTCGGGCTTTATTAAAATTTAGTGTTATTAAATTTTAAATTATTATTCGTGGTTAAATTTATGTCGGTGACGTGTTTGCAAGCAGTTAAAATGGATGCAAAACTAATGGAATTTCTTGAATCAATAAAAAATAGTCAAGAATCGATGAATAGAAAAATGGAAGAAAATTATCAGAAAATGGAAGAAAATTCTAGAAGTTTAAAAGAAGAAATACGAGCGAGCATGGAAAATATAATAATAATATTGAGGAACAAATACAAGTTAGTGTAGGAAATCAAATCAAAATTGTTCAAGAGGAAACACAAGCAGACATGTTAAGTTTAAGAAAAGAAATATGCGAAGTTCTGGCAAAGGGAAAACAATGAGAAAATAGAAGCCATAGAGGACAAATTAGAAGACAGAATGAAACTGCTTGAAGAAAGAATGAACCAAATGAATTACCATGGTGAAAGATGTTACGGTAATTTTCATTAAGTACGCCTTTGCTGTTACGGTTGAAATCTTCATTAGGCACGCCTATGGATTTTCGACATGAAACTAAATTCGAGTTTTGACACGCGCTAACTATGCTTTGCGCATTAGATGTCTTTTGATATAAAGTCGTGACATGTGAAAGATGTAAATGGCCTGTAACTAGTAAAGATTTATATATCCGTTACCATCGGGGAAATAATGGAAAACCATTTATAATTATTTAATTTTCTAGTTTCGTTACGACGTTACGGGGTAAGCTAAAGCCGTCTTTTAATATAAACTCGTTTGTAACTCGTTTTCCTTTTGACAGCCATTTTGCGTACCTTCCTGTTCTAAATGTTATATTCTCGATAAATGGATATCGTAACTATTATTAACTAAGGCATCACGTTGCCGGACTCGAGCGCTAACAGAAGGCAATTTCACGCCGGGAATTTGGGGTCTTCGAAGGCGTTCTGGGCCAACTTATACTACACGTGGATGACACGAAGTTAATCATATTAATAACCACCTATTTTCGATTCTCACTACATACAGTAATCGATACACGTTTTATTTACTTTTGAGATATATTTCATGAATTATTTAATGTAAAATTGTTTTTAGCTAAACGATATTTGTGAGTTGGGGATTGTGACACGATTCGTATTAACCTTTTATTGCAGGCCACTGAAGAAGAAAAACGTTTTTCTTCCGGCAAGTGGATACTGGAGTTCGGTGAGTGCTTTGAATTTACTTTACATATCGTGGTCACGTGCAATTACTCACGAACTGTGGGATTTCAATTTAACGTTAATAACTAGGTATAACGCGTAGCTACCATTAAGATATTTAACTTCAATGAAATAAATGTTTCGCATATTGTATGTAGTAGGAAAATATATACCTCGGTTGTTTATAATTATGTGTGGTGGGTTGCCGATGTTGTAGGCATCGAACTCTTACTTTTTCTTGTTGCTAAAATTCTCTAAATTGAATATTCTGAATGCAAACGTTAATACCGTTATAATTATTTAATGTAACTTTTTCTAGTCTTTAATAACTCCAACTGTGGGGTGTAATGACTGTTACTTAATACAAATTCAACTGTGATAACTGTTATTGATAGACTGAGGGCGATTAAAGTTGTTAATTCTTTCTTTTGTGTGCTTATTTTTTTTCCTACGAACCAGTTTGACTACTCGAACAGCGGAGTAGAGGAATTACGAACTTAACATAGTGTTACAAGGTTTATACCGTACTGTCCTGAGCAAGACAGAGAATTACTTTGGGAAGCTCTGGCGCCCTGCAACATCTTTTCTATATTTAGTGTGGACCTCCCCTCTCTCCGATTATTGCGAGTTGGCCGTGCAGGTTCGTAATACCGAAAAACTTGTAACAAATTTGGCGCCCAACGTGGGGCCTCGATTATCTCATTTCGAATTTCTCATTTCTCTACATTGCTTTTAGCTATTCTTTAATTGTGATTAGCGTAGGATTAACTTATACTGTCGAATTTCTCTAGACTTAGTGTGTAACAAATTAGCAACACGACTTTTCGATTCTTTTTTGAATTTCTCATTCGTTATAATTCTTTCTGCTGCTTAGATTTTTTTTTCTCTAATTAATATAGAATTACTAGTAGGAATAAGTAGCTTATATTGTTGGTTTTCTTTCGATTTTGTCTATTACTTATTACTTCAACAGAATGGCTACTATTTGGAAATTTGATGTAAACCGACTTCACAAATTCGAACTTGAATACGAGTTAATTTCTAGAGGTATCGATACAGATATCAGTGTAGATCGTCTTAGGAAAATGGTACGAACAGCACATCAGGTGGAATTGAATAAGTCATTTACTTCGGTCAAACATTCTATACCATATGGGGAAGACAAGACAGCTTTTGAACAAACTCTTATTGAGCTTACTGCATCGGTGAATAATTTCGATGGGGACATTTCTTCTTCCTTATTCTTAAAATTAAGTACTCTTTGGCTTCATGCACAACGACGGTGCGAATTACTGAATGCAACCTCTGACTTTGAATTGACTGAACGAAATAAATTCTTAATAACACTACAGGGACTGAAAAATGACGTTGAATCAAAAATCCGCAAGACCAGACCTTCTATTGCTTCTATTTCTTCTCCAGTTACTCATTCTGTACCTCAAGCTAATTCGACTAACGTACATCATGAAGAAGAACCTGACTTGATTTCTTCTGAATCGGAAGGGGAATTGACAACGCCTGTACCATCGGCTGAAGGCTATTCTAAATCTACTACTGTAGCTAAATTTAACATTTCTTTCTCTGGCGACAACTCTTCTTCTGTATTAGACTTTCTTACTAGGATCGAAGAATTACGAGTAGCTCGTAACGTTTCTAAACAACAGTTGTTCAACTGCGCTCCTGAAATTCTTAGTGGCAAGGCTTTACTTCTTTTCCGTTCTCGTCGTTCTCAATTACGTTCGTGGAAGGATGTCGTGACATTTCTTAAAGAAGAATTCTTACCAATGGACTACGACGATAGGTTGTTAGAAGAGATTCGTTCTCGAACGATAGGACACACCGAAACGATCGCTATTTACGTTGCTATTATGCAAAGTTTATTTAATCGATTAGCAGAACCTTTGTCGGAAGCCCAACAACTCAAGATCATTTTACGAAATCTCTCTCCTTTCTATCAAACTTCTCTCGTTCTTGTCGACATTACTTCACTTTCACAATTGTTAGCTATTGGCAAGAAATTAGAACACAATAAACAACTAGTGGATAATTTTAAACCTCCTCCTTCTCGGAAAACGTCACGATTACTTGAACCAAATTTAGCTTATGTAGGTCCAGTTGTAGAACCACCGAAGACTGCTACTAGAGTTACTTTTGCTAATGCTTCTGCTCGCTCTCGTCCTTCTTATCCTTCTCCTAGTACTTCGTCTGCTCCTGATAATCGAGCTTCTACTTCTCGAATTTCGTCTACTGCTACTGCTGCTAGAGAAACACGTTGTTGGAACTGCAATCGGGTTGGTCACTTATCTCCACAATGTTCAAGGCCACAAACACTTCACTGCTATGGTTGTGGGAGACAGGGTGTAACTCGTACTTCTTGTCCACGCTGTAATTCGGAAAACTAACTTTAGAGTCTTCGGACCGAGTCGAGGATTCTTGTGAATTATTCTTAAACTCGGACACATCGTTTAATGGATTGGAAGATAGGCAGCGATTTCTTTTGGACTTTGTTTTAGCGAGTGTTAGGGGTGACGAACGTCCTTTTCTAAATGTTACGGTTTTGGGAATTCATTTCAAAGCACTACTTGATTCTGGAGCTTCGCGCACTGTTCTTGGCGGACCAGGGTGGGAGAAACTCCGCTCTTTGGACGTAACTTTCTTGAACTCAAAGACTTCCTTCTGTAAGTTAGCTAATGGGGTGACATGTACTGTTTTAGGTTCTTTATCTCTTCCTTTTCGTCTTGAAGATAAAGTAACAATATTGAATACTTTAATTATTCCTGAAATTTCTCAACCCTTAATTTTAGGTATTGACTTTTGGAAGGCTATGGATTTCGTGCCGGACTTTCGTAAGGGCTTATGGAGCTTTAATTCTTCTTTAGAATCAACCCCTAGTGTTGATGTTCTACATGTTCTCTCTGACCTAACCTTGGACCAAAATATTACTTTATCTAATTTACTTGACCAAGCATTTCTTTCTCAACCATCAGATCTAGGACAAAACCAATTTAGTACATCATCGGATTTTGACTTCGGCTGAACCAATTAAGCAGCGTTACTATCCTCTTTCTCCTACTTTACTTTCAATCGCTCATACCGAATTGGACAAAATGCTACAAATGGGTGTAGTAGAACCTTCTTCAAGTCCTTGGTCTAGTCCGATCGTTCTAGTTAAGAAATCTGACGGTACTTATCGGTTTTGTGTGGACTTTAGGAAAGTCAACGAAGTGACTCAAAAGGATGCATATCCGCTTCCCTATATCTCTTCTATTCTAGATCGCTTACGAGACGCTCGCTTTCTCTCTTCTTTAGATATCCGATCAGCTTACTGGCAAATTCCTCTTTCTTCTGAATCTAAGGCGATAACAGCTTTTACAGTGCCGCAGAGGGGCTTATTTCAATTTACTCGAATGCCTTTCGGACTTCATAATGCACCTGCTACGTTCCAGCGTCTTATTGATCAAGTTATTGGGGCTGATCTAGAACCTTTTGTTTCGCATACTTGGATGACATCATCATTGCTACGCCAACTTTTGACGATCATATGCAAGTTTTGACGAAAGTGTTACAACGGTTATTTACTGCTGGTCTCACATTAAATCGAGACAAATGTCATTTCTGTCGGCCTGAGCTGAAATATCTAGGTTATGTTGTCAACAAAAATGGTTTACTAGTCGATCCTGATAAGGTTGCTGCGATCTGTAATATTCCTATTCCTACAAAAGTTTCTGAAGTGCGTAGATTGATTGGCATGGCGAGTTGGTATCGACGATTCATTCCTAACTTTTCTTCTTTGATATCTCCTTTAACTAACTTGACTAGGAAAAATGTCTCTTTTCTTTGGACTCGAGAGTGTCAAAACGCTTTTCTTACTTTTTACAAAATTGCTTAGTTTCGGCACCTATTCTTTCTTGTCCAGATTTTTCTCTTCCTTTTACTGTGCAAACAGATGCTTCAGATTTTGGGTTAGGAGCCGTGTTAAGTCAGACTACTGATAAAGGGGAAACTGTCGTTAGCTATATTAGTCGCTCATTAACCAAACCTGAGCGTAATTACTCTACAACCGAAAAGGAATGCTTAGCAGTACTTTGGGCTATAGAAAAGTTTCGTCCTTATATTGAAGGCTCTCACTTCACGGTAGTTACTGATCATCACTCTTTGCTTTGGTTACATCGACTACAATCTCCTTCTGGACGCTTAGCGCGCTGGTCTATTCGATTACAACAATACGACTTTTCTATCATACACCGAAAAGGCAAAGAACATGTAGTACCTGATCTATTATCTCGCTCTGTTACACCAGTGGATACAATGACTGAACTTCCTAATGTACCTTCATCTGGCTTTGGCATTACTCTTCCTATCACTGATTCTTGGTATTTGAAACTTATCGACCGAGTTACGATGTTTCCTCGCAAGTTTGCTTCATGGTCCGTAGTTGATGGCCTGCTATACAAATCACTTCGAACTTCGTCGAATCATTCTAATTGGAAAGTAGTGGTTCCTAAGAATCAACAAAAACTAATTATACAGCAATATCACGATCTTCCTACTGCTGGTCACTGTGGAGTTACGAAGACGTTAGCGCGTATTCGTGAACATTATTACTGGCCTCATCTAAGAGCTAAGGTTACTGAATATATTCGGAAATGTACAGTGTGTGCTTCTCATAAAGTAGAACAGAAAGCACCTCCAGGATTTCTAGCTCCTAGAGCAAAACCAGTACGTCCATGGCAAGTACTCTGTATTGATATTGTTGGTCCTTTACCTCGATCTTCGAAGGGCAACTGTTACATCTTGGTTGTGGTAGATTCTTTTTCTAAATTTACTTGTCTTTTCCCATTGCGCACGGCTACGGCTTCTGCAGTTTCTAAGTTAATAGAGGAAAATATCTTCTTACTGTTCGGTACTCCTCAATACATTATCTCTGATAATGGCGTTCAATTTCGCAGTCGCGAGTTTACTCGTTTATGTGCCCAATATCGCACTACTATTTTGTTTACGGCTCGTTACCATCCTCAAGCCAACCCGGCTGAACGGGTTAATAGGGTAGTAAAAACCATGTTGGCATCTTATGTAAAAGGAAACCAACGCTCTTGGGATGTTCACTTACCGCACATTGGTTGCGCTATTCGTACTGCGAAACATGAAATTATTGGGATGTCACCTTACTTTGCTTTCTGTGGTCGTGAACATAATCTCTATGGAGACTTATTAGGTAATCCTCCTTCTTCTACAGAAGAACTTCCTGAACCCGAACGTCCAATACATCCACGCAACGAATTCTATGAAAAACTTCGTTTAAGTATTCTACAAAAACTATCTAAGTCGTATGCTAGCACTGGTCATCGGTATAACTTACGTCGTCGTTCTGTTCGTTTCCACGTTGGAGATCGTGTTTGGAAACGTAACTACGTACTTTCTGACGCCAGCAAACATTTCAATGCTAAGTTAGCACCGAAATTTATCGGACCTTTCCAGGTCAAACGCATTTCTTCTCCTTGGACATACGAGTTAGCAAATGACGATGGAGTTTCTCTTGGGACTTGGCATGTTAAAGACCTTAAACCTGCTGTTTCGGACGACGAACCAGATTCTTCTGTAGACTCACTTTCTTTTCCTACTGATACCTTATCCTTTAACTATCACAAACCTCGAAAGCGATTACAGCATAGTAACTTCTCGGTTTCTCGATATTTTGACTATTAGCGTTCTCTTATTGGTCCTGATATACTCTCGGAGTGACAATTTTTTTCTCTCTTTCTTCTCTGATTTTGACTATTTGAATCTGATATCCTTATTCCTTGGCTGTAGTAACACCTAGTATAAGTTTAGTAGTATAGTAATTAGTATAGTATTCCCATTCTTTAGGAGTCAAAACTCCGCATGGTATCTTTAGTTAGATTTTTTTCTCTGGGGTTTGCTTTGCTAGTATAGTATAGTTAGTGGTTTAAACGACAGCAACGCCCTCACTGTATATATTACGTTCCGCTGTGTCGGCTTTTCGGTGTTGTCTGTCATTGATAGAAAGTTTATCCTTTTCTTTGGTTCTTTTGGAAGGCTTAACTTCCTGAATTCCTTTTATTTAGTTTACTTAGTATGTAAGGTTACTCTCGGATTATTCTATCCCGCTTGTCGGCTTTTGGAATGTTTAAAACAAGTTTCTTTTGTTTTGTTCTACAGCTAAACTCTTGGATATCACAGATTCTATCTACTTTGGGCGGTTGGTTGGGCATTGTAGGGTAGGTCACTCGGGGTCGGCTATCTAGGGAGAGGTAGTCGAGCCGTACAATAATATCTGTACTCTCTTTTCTCCTTCTGTCTTCCTGTCTTTCTTTCTCTTCCTTCGATCTGTCACCATGAGTGGGGGGCGCCTGTTGTGGGAACCTGACGGCTATGCGTCCGGGAAGGTTGGTTGTCTCCGACCCGGTAGCCCCAAGCTCTGGACCAGGCATGATACCTTTCGGGGCCGTAACGGCGGACTTGGTGGAGCTTGGCGGGGTGACCAATTCTTCTTAACCGGCGCATAGGATGTTGTGGTTGTACAGCAGGCACCGCTTCCGGCTACAGTCTAGCAATTGCAGGCTGTAGTCCTTTTATTTTGGAATTGTGGGCAAAATTTTGGGATGCTTCTTTTCTTTTTCTTTTATCTACTTTCAGGGTGGGAGGGATTTTCCTGGGTCTTGTTCCTCCTGATCATGGATCAGATTCCTTCCTGGGTGGGAGGAAGACTATTGTGGTCAAGCAAGTACTGGTTGCGGTGACGCGCGCTTGTGTGGACTAACGTTGGGGGGCCCAACGACGCGTTTTTCCATCTGATCGCGAGGGCTTGAGGTGTGGTTAAGACTTCAACGCCACACAATCGTCCGGCACTTCAACGAGGAAACCTTAGGCTGTGATAGGATTCCTGGGGTCATTTCCTAGTCTCGTGGGTTTGGGCACCGTTCCTCTTCCATCTTCCTTTAGTACCTTGTCCTTATCCTGAGGGGTTTCCTGGGCTTCGTATTCAGGGTGGTTTTGTACTTAAGGGTTGGGGCTTAAGGGGATTTTAGGACTACTTAGTCCTGGACGCTTGTCCAAACTTCTACCTTTCCTATATTCTTTTCTTTTCTCTGGAATTCTTTCGATACTTACGTCCTTACTGTATTGGGTTACTGATTGTTTGTACCTTACTTTTTGGTATCGCTTTATGCGCTTCGGAAATTAGTAAACCATGTTGGTATTCTTCTTTGCTTTTAGATCAAATTACTCTTGGTTTCTTGGAGATACCTTTCGCTTCGTGCGCTTCTGTTACAGTTTTGGTTGTCGGCATTCTTAAGATTCTGGAAAACCTCTGTCTCTTCTGTATTTGTGGTAATCTGATGAGATTACACGGGGTTGGGTTTCTTGGAATTGGGTTGGTTTTGGATTTAAGGGTTCTATCCTTGGCGTATGCCTAAATTTCTGTCTTCATTTTAGCTTTGTTTTCGTTATTCTCGCTCCACGCTTTTATCTTGCTGGGGGGGAATCTGTTACGGTAATTTTCATTAAGTACGCCTTTGCTGTTACGGTTGAAATCTTCATTAGGCACGCCTATGGATTTTCGACATGAAACTAAATTCGAGTTTTGACACGCGCTAACTATGCTTTGCGCATTAGATGTCTTTGATATAAAGTCGTGACATGTGAAAGATGTAAATGGCCTGTAACTAGTAAAGATTTATATATCCGTTACCATCGGGGAAATAATGGAAAACCATTTATAATTATTTAATTTTCTAGTTTCGTTACGACGTTACGGGGTAAGCTAAAGCCGTCTTTTAATATAAACTCGTTTGTAACTCGTTTTCCTTTTGACAGCCATTTTGCGTACCTTCCTGTTCTAAATGTTATATTCTCGATAAATGGATATCGTAACTATTATTAACTAAGGCATCACGTTGCCGGACTCGAGCGCTAACAGAAGGCAATTTCACGCCGGGAATTTGGGGTCTTCGAAGGCGTTCTGGGCCAACTTATACTACACGTGGATGACACGACGTTAATCATATTAATAACCACCTATTTTCGATTCTCACTACCTACAGTAATCGATACCCGTTTTGTTTACTTTTGAGATATATTTCATGAATTATTTAATGTAAAATTGTTTTTAGCTAAACGATATTTGTGAGTTGGGGATTGTGACACGATTCGTATTAACCTTTTATTGCAGGCCACTGAAGAAGAAAAACGTTTTTCTTCCGGCAAGTGGATACTGGAGTTCGGTGAGTGCTTTGAATTTACTTTACATATCGTGGTCACGTGCAATTACTCACGAACTGTGGGATTTCAATTTAACGTTAATAACTAGGTATAACGCGTAGCTACCATTAAGATATTTAACTTCAATGAAATAAATGTTTCGCATATTGTATGTAGTAGGAAAATATATACCTCGGTTGTTTATAATTATGTGTGGTGGGTTGCCGATGTTGTAGGCATCGAACTCTTACTTTTTCTTGTTGCTAAAATTCTCTAAATTGAATATTCTGAATGCAAACGTTAATACCGTTATAATTATTTAATGTAACTTTTTCTAGTCTTTAATAACTCCAACTGTGGGGTGTAATGACTGTTACTTAATACAAATTCAACTGTGATAACTGTTATTGATAGACTGAGGGCGATTAAAGTTGTTAATTCTTTTTTTTGTGTGCTTATTTTTTTTCCCTACGAACCAGTTTGACTACTCGAACAGCTGAGTAGAGGAATTACGAACTTAACATAGTGTTACAAGGTTTATACCGTACTGTCCTGAGCAAGACAGAGAATTACTTTGGGAAGCTCTGGCGCCCTGCAACATCTTTTCTATATTTAGTGTGGACCTCCCCTCTCTCCGATTATTGCGAGTTGGCCGTGCAGGTTCGTAATACCGAAAAACTTGTAACAAAGAAGTGTCACGAGTGAAGACTTAATAATGGACCGTCGGGAAGAAGCCACTCAACAGTTTAAAGTTGTACCGCCAAATTTTGATGGAAAGTTTCATGGTCAATCTACTACAAGCAGTTTGAAGCCGCAGCTACAGCTAATGGTTGAAGCAACAAGCAGAAAGCGACGTCTTTAAGTGTCCTTACGTGGAGAAACTCTTGGAATCTTGCAAAGTGTTCCTGACCACTTACAAGAAAATTACGATCTCTTAATTTCGCGATTAGAAATGAGATATGGAGATGCTCATCTTCAACAAATGTATCAAGCTCAAATTAAAAGTCGGGTTCAGAAAGTTGCCGAAAGTCTTCAAGAGTTTGAGGCTGACATTGCTAGATTAACACGGCTTGCATATCCTACAGCGCCAAATACCTTTTTGGAGCAGTTGGCAATTCAAACCTTTGTAGACGGCCTCCGAGACAACGAAACGCAGCAGACTTTCCGGTTAGCTCGGCCGAAGACATTGGATGACGCTTTGGTGCATGCTTTGGAGTTTGAAGCAGCGAAAAAAGCATCGCAACGAGATGGTCAGAGACTCTGCTGTGCTGCCGAAGTACCCGCGCAGACACTAGAAAGCATCGAGGAGATAGCGCGACGAATACTTCGGGAAAGAGGAGTGACAACTGTTAACTGCGACGAAATAGGCCATGTACGACGGCATCGTACTAAACCTAAGAAGAGGACAAGAAGAGTGCTCGAAAATTTGGAACGAAGCGACCAAAAGAAACAAAAAGTAATCTCATCTAGTCAGACTCCGGAGATTACAATCCAAATGGCATCGCCTAGGGAGCAATTGAATAGCATTTATCTCAATGGCAAGATCAATGGAAGAAAGTGTTCAGTTACTGGTTGACACGGGAGCGACAAAGACCATCATTCGTTCTGACATCTTATTGGAAAACGAGAAGACATCGCCAGTAACAGTACGACTTCGAACGGCGACGGGCGATGAAATACCTACTCACGGACAAGTCAAGTAACCATTGGTTTGGGTAATGAAGTACTCGACCATCAAGTACTGGTGGCCGACATCACAAAAGAAGTTATCCTGGGAATGGACGTGATAAAGAAGTATGGGTTCTATTTGGATATGAAGAACGATGTCCTAAAGATCGACAATGAAGAAATTCCTTTTCATTTGTCAGAGAAGGCAGCCGTGCGAGTCTTATTAAGTGAAGACGTGATTCTGCCTGCAACGATGGAAAGTGTAGTGATGGCACGCCTGGATGGAAATCTCCGGAAAGGCTACATACGCGCGATTGAATCAATGAAGGCGGCTTAGTTGAAAAGGGACTACTCGTTGACAAAACTTTAGTACAAGTGAAGAACACGATGTCAGTAAGGATCTTAAACATCAACTCTGATCCTGTAACGTTGAAAAAGAAGACCGTGGTAAGCCAATGCACGCCAGTATCACAAATTGTGAGATGCGTGAAGTCGAACGAAGACACGTCGCCGAAGAAGTGTCCACAACATCTATTGGACATTCTTACCACCTAATGCCAAAACCTAAGCCAAGACCAGCTGGCTAAAGTTAAAGTGTTGATCCAAGAGTATCAAGATGTGTTTGCGCTGGAGAGTGGCTCCAAAGGAAAAACTAACGTGGTGAAACATAAAATTAATACCGGAGACGCTCGGTCGATACAACATCCACGCAGACTTCTTTTAGCGAAAAGAGAATAAGCCGAACAAATAATTACGGATATGGAGAGAGAAGGCGTGATTGAACCTTCAAGTAGCCTATGAAGATCCCCAGTGGTACTCGTAAAGAAGAAGGATGGATCAACGAGATTTTGCGTAGACTACAGGCAGCTAAACGACGTGATCAAAAAGGACAGCTACCTTTTACCCAGAATTGTCGATACGCTAGACACCTTTTCAGGATCCCAGTGGTTTTCTACGCTAGATTTAAAGAGTGGATACTGGCAAGTAGAATTGGAAGCCAAAAATCGTGAAAAAACAACTGTTACGATTGGAACTGGTTTGTGGCAGTTCACTGTAATGCCCTTCGGCCTGTGTAGCGCTCTTGCAACGTTCGAGCGTTTGATGGAGACTATCTTGTGCGGATTGTCTTGGAAGATTTGCTTGGTTTACCTGGACGACGTGATCGTGGTTGGAAGGTCGTTTGAAGAACACTTGAACAACTTGAAGGAAGTGTTCCAGCGATTACGTGGGACTAACCTCAAACTGAACCCAAAGAAGTGCCACATACTTAAGAAGGAAGTGCAATACCTTGGCCACGTCGTATCTAGAGATGGAGTAAGGGCTGACCCAGACAAAATACGAGCAGTGCAAGCATGGCCAAGACCAATCGACAAACATCAGATCCGAAGTTTCCTCGGGTTGTGCACTTATTATAGAAGATTTGTACTCGGATTTGCTAATATTGCCAAACCATTGACAAAATTAACGGAAGCAAAAGCAGAATTTAGATGGAATGAAAACTGCGAAAATTCTTTTAATCAACTAAAACAGGCCCTAGTCACGTCGCCAATTTTGCGTTATCCAAGAGAAGATGGAAAATTTGACCATAGAGGCGGTCTTTTCGCAGGTTCAAGATGGTCAAGAAAAAGTTATCGCGCATTTTAGCAAGGTTTTGTCCAGGCCAGAAAGGAATTATTGCGTGACTAGGAGGGAATTGTTAGCAGTCGTCAAGTCCATCGAACATTTCTACAAATATTTGCATGGACGAAAATTTTTACTGAGAACAGACCACGCCGCTTTAAAATGGCTACTGCAGTTCCGTAACCCAGAAGGACAAGTGGCAAGATGGATCGAGAGACTGCAAGAGTATGACTATGTCACAGAACACCGTGCCGGAAGCAGTTATTGGAACGCTGTTGCCTTGTCCAGAAGACCATGTCCGGCGGACTGCAGCTATTGTTCGCGACTGGAAGAAAAAGTTGAATGCCTCTGGAAAACTGCTATAGCTGATGATGAGTGGAAACCTGAGCAGTTACGTCGCGAACAAGAACACGATCCTGAAATAAGACTACTCCTGGACTGGAAAGAAAGCGGCCGACGACCAACCTGCGAAGAAGTGGGTGCTTTGGGCAGAAACATCAAAGCGTACTGGGCGCAGTGGGACTCCTTGATAGTAGAAGACGGTCTTCTTAAGCGATCCCTAGAGAGTGCCGAGGGCACGGGAAACAGACTACAGTTGGTAGTGCCGAAGAGCAGGGTGTCAGAAGTGTTGAAACATCTTCACGATGGAACATCAGGAGGACACTTTGACATTAAGAAGACGTTGGGTAAAGTGCACAAACGATTCTACTAGATGAACTGCAAAGAGGACGTTATGAAATAGTGCCGTAAATGCACAGCCTGCGCATCAGAAAATGGTCCAGCGAGAAAGCGCAAAGCACTCATGAAGCAATACAACGTAGGAAGCCCTTCGGAAAGAGTAGCGATTGACATCGCAGGGCCGTTCCCAGAATCTGATTCGGGAATTAAATACATCCTGGTGGCGATGGATTATTTCACGAAATGGACGGGGGCTTACGCCATACCCAATCAGGAAGCAGCTACAGCCGCAGACGTATTAGTAAAAGAATTTTTCTGCCGGTTTGGAGTTCCGTTAGAATTACACTCCGATCAAAGCCGCAATTTTGAGTTTGGGTTGTTTCAAGAAGTTTGCCGACTGTTGGGAATTAAGAAAACTAGGACAACGCCTCTCCATCCTCAATCAATGGTTGAACGGATTAATTGCCGTAATGCGAATACAGCAGTGTTAAGAAGATTATTCAAGTCTAAATAAATAAGTTGTTAGCGCGTGTGTGTACATAAATATGCTGAGAATAATCTTGTACGTGATTTTAGTGTAAACAATTGTGTGAAGCTATCCGCGGACTTTATCTTATCTTAATTAGTGTAAGTGTTTTTATTAAATATTATTAGATTTTATTAGTTCGGTTAAATTAAAAGTGTATATATTTCTAGTATAAGTAAAACATATTTTTAGTAGTTTAAATAAATTAGTTTTAATAGTAAAATTCGTTACAATATATATCTTTTTACTTGTGATCACTCTGTATAATCGACAATAATTTTAAAATTTGTTCTTATACACTATATATGTGTAAAAAAATTAATTTTAGATTTTTAACCGGTTCTTGTGTAAAGAACTTGACGGTTGTGGTGTCTCACCTTGTATATAATTTATCAATTTTTTTTAAATTCACACATTATATTAATCTTGAGAGGAAATGTTATAAAGACGCGACAGTAAATGTTGCTAAAAATATATTTACAAATACCAAATCACAAATATACTTGTATTAACAAACAACCTTGAAAATGTCTACAATAACAATCAATTGACGTAAATACTTAATGAAAACATTTAAACTGAATTAATAACAAAAAATTTGCTTGTCTGATTTTTTATTTATATATTATAAATAAAAAAATATCAATTTAAAAGTAAAAAGTTACAACTACGTGTCAATATTTTTTTGTTTAAAGAATATACATGCAAATTTGGTACTTTGATTTACGTAAAAACAGTAATGCAAAAATTAAATTTATTTAACGGCGTGTAAAAAATAATTTGTCGAAATGTCTGTAGACTGATTCCAGTTCTTCGTCACAAAATTAAAATCGATCCCTTTAACTTGCATTGTTTTGCAGTTTACTAAAACAAATAAATTAATTTTGTGATACATTTTATAATATTCGTTTTTACATTTCTGTAGCATTTTCGAGACATTATCTGGCGAAATAAATTTGTCCCACGAGTGAGTTCCTCTTGGAATAACGTTTAAGATTTCTTGTATGAGGATTATGCTCATGATCCACGATCTGTAAGTTTTATTAAAAGTCGTAATAAAAATAGAACCTCCGGGTTTTAGACATTTAACACAATATTCTAAAAACGTTTCTTTTTCGGTGATATGCTCTAAAACTTCAGACGCTACTACAACATCATATTTTTCACTATTTGATGTAGCGTGTTGTTCAATCGTATCAATAGAATATGTTAAATTTAATAACTGTGGATTAAAAGTGGCGTGTTGTTTGGCTACTGCTATCGCTTCAGCATTAGGATCAATTCCATGAATAATACCACCAAGTTTAGCTAATTCTTCAGTTAGTACTCCTCCTGAAAATCAAATCCTTTTATAATCAGATAGGTCAAATTTATCATATCTTGGACCTCCACAGCCGACTTCTAAAATGTGTTTATTAGCAAACGGTTGTGGACCGTTCATTAAAAAACCAAATAGACCTTCTTGAATTAATGGCACTCGAACTAAATTCATAGTGTGTAACGCTGTTCTTTTGCCCCACCAACGCCATGCAAGTTTCTTAAAATGTTCCATTTCTGCGTTATCCACAGTAGACGTTCTTTAATAAAAAAAAATTAATCAAAAACCTATTTGTAAATCCCAATTTTGATTTATCGACAAACGATAACATGACCACAAAACTTTAAAACCACGTTACCTAATTTTTTCATCCGTTGCTTGCATCATTTTTAAAGACAGTTATCTTCGTTCTAAAACAAAAAACTTTAATTAAACAATGAGGTTGAATATTTAGAATTTGCTAAATTAACTTTTAACGCTGCCTTAGAAAAAACAACTATATGTGCTAAAACTGAAAATCATTCTTTGAGTATACTTTAGATCCAATTATCCACTTCTAGTAACTTCATCGGGTGATTATACCAACAAAGAAAAAGGAAACAATCATCTGGTATACAGATGGTTCCAGAACTGCATAAAGTACTGAAAAGAAAATCGTTGGTAGTAGATAAAAAAAAAAATAATTGTAAACCTCGGCTATTTAGCGACCCTATTCTAAGCAAAAATTATCGCAACATCCGCTTGTGCCTAAGAAGTGATTAAGAAGCTCCATCAAAATAAAATCTTAAACTTTACTAATAGCCAAGCAACACTAAGAACTTAAGACTCAGTAATAGTACGCTGTCTAATAGCTAGATATTGTGTAGACTCGCTGGTCTTTCAACCCGATCACAACAGAGGACAAAAGAACATAAAAAAAAAAAGAAACAAATATTGGACCTATTAGCAAAAAATTGGAATTTGGACTTGGAAATTTATCTAATAGAGCCTGAGTCAATTTGTCGTCTAGCATGTAAAATTATTAGAGATGAGATAAAAAAGTTATTAAAACGTTCGAGAAATTATTCTGAAGTTTGAGAACTTTCGCGAGGTTTTTGTACATTTCAAGAACGTTCACCGAAAGATATAAAAAATTCTCGAACGATTGGCCAAAATGTATAAATGCGGCACAAACAAAATATAGGTCACTTATTTCAGTAATTCGAAGTCGCTCCCGTAATAAAACATTAAATGCGTAAATAAATAAAACTTTAGTTCGGAATTTGCGTGTTTGTTTATAGGGTGTAATTTCTAGCTGTTCCATTTCGTTAAAGTAGTGTATTTACACTTTTCATTCGTGTTATATATAATTTATGCCAGTAACTCGTTATCAAACCAAAATGAATGCAAAACTATTTGAATTTCTTGAATCAATAAAAAATGGTCAAGAATCGACGAATAGAAAAATTTTAGTGAAATGGAAAAAAAAATTCACAAACATTCACAGAAAATAGAAGAAAAGTTAATGGAAAATTCTAGACGTTTAAAAGAAGAAATACAAACGAGCATAGAAAATCATATCAAAATTGTTCAAGGAGAAACCCAAACAGATACGTTAAATTTAAAAGAAGAAATTTGGGAATCTTAGAACAAAAACTAGAGAAAAAAATTGAGAAAAAGAATACAACTGCTTGAAGAAATAATGTACCAAATGAATTGTCACTGTTTTGGATTTGTATTTAAATTTACAGATATTCCGACCATACCCCTTCCTTTTGTTGCTTCCTGATGCTTTCCGATACTCGCCCAAACCCGAAGAACGGACCTTACTTGTTAATTGTCGGTTGAATATACGAGCCGTTTTTTGCGACATGAAGAGTCGCCTTGTGTTAATTTAAACCGGTGGCACCGTTATCAAGTTTGGGAGAAGAATGCTGTGGATGAAGCTCCTTGCCCAAACATATTATTGGAGACCCCCGTCGAACAAGTGACCACAGGATCCATTACCCACGTCGTCGGCCGCTGACATTATTAGTATTACAAGGTTAGTTCGTTCCTTTTTCCATTCAAGTATTTATTGTGATTTTAATATATAGATCCAATACCTACGTCGCCGGCCGCGGATATTTTTTATTATTTTATAATACATTTACTAGGTATTTAACTGGTCAATATTATGTTAGTTATTTTTTTGTTGTGTCATTAAATCGTTTTATAAAATTTTGCAGCTTGCTTGATTTCAATGAAACACTTCATGCGATTGTGTAAATAGTCACGGTGAAGGAAACGTCACGAGTGAAGATTTAATAATGGACCATCGGGAAGAAACCACTCACAAGTTCAAAGCTGTACCTCCGAATTTTGATGGTAAAGTTCCATAGTCAACCTACTTCAAGCAGTTTCAAGCCGCAGCCACAGCTAATGTTTGGAGCAACAAGCAGAAAGCGACGTCTTTAATAGTGTTCTTTCGTAGAAAAGCTCTTGGAATCTTGCAAACTGTTCCTGACTACCTACAAGGAAATTACGAACTTTTAATTTCACGTTTAAAAATGAGATATGGAGATGCTCATCTTCAACAAGTGTATCAAGCACAAATTAAAAATCGGGTTCAGAAAACAGCCGAAAGTGTTCAAGACTTTGAGGTTGAGATTGCCAGATTAACACGGCTTGCGTATCCTACAGCGCCAGATACCTTCATAGAGAAGTTGGCTATTCAGCAGACTCTCCGGTTAGCTCGACCAAAGACATTAGATTACGCTTTGGTGCATGCTTTGGAATTTGAAACAGCAAAATAAGCATCGCAACAAGACGGTCATAGACTCTGCTGTGCTGCAGAAGTAGCAGCGCAAGCACTAGAAAGCATCGAGGTGATAGCGCGACGAATACTACGTGAAAAAGAAGTAACGACTTTGAACTGCGGTGAAATAGGCCATGTACAACGACATCGTACTAAATCCAAGAAGAAGACGAGAAGAACGCTCAAAATTTTGGAAGGAGTTGAGCAAAAGACACAAAAATTAGTCTAGTCAGGTTCCGGAGATTACAATTCAAATGGCATCGCCGACGAAGCAATTGCATAACATTTATCTCAATGGCAAGATCAATGGAAGAAGTGTTCAGTTACTGGTTGACACAGGAGCGACGAAAACCATAATTCGTCCTGACATGTTATTAGAAAATGAAAAGACATCAAACGGCGACAAGCAAAGAAATATCTACTCACGGACAAGTCACAGTATCCATTGGTTTGGAAAATGGAGTACTCGATCATCAAATACTGGTAGCCGACATTACGGAAGAAGTTATCCTGGGAATGGACGTTATAAAGTAGTATGGGTTCCATTTAGACATGAAGAAAGATGTCCTAAAGATCGACAATCAAGAAAATCCCTTTCATTCGTCAGAGAAGGCAGCCGTGCCAGCCTTATTGAGTAAAGACGTGACTCCGCCTGCAAGGACTAAAAGTGTGGTGATGGCACGCCTAGATGCAAATCTCCGAAATAGCTACATACGCGATTGAACCAATGGAGGGCGACTTAGTTGAAAAGCGACTACTTGTTGGCAGAACTTAAGTACGAGTGAAAAATACGATGCCAGTAAGGATCCTAAATATCAAGTCGGATCATGTAACGTTGAAAAAGAAGACCGTGGTAGGCCAATGCACGCCAGTATCTCAAATTGTGAGATGCGTAAAGTTTAATAAAGATACGTCGACGAAGAAGTGGCTACAACATCTATTAGACATTCTTACCTCCAAATGCCAAAACCTCAGCCAAGACCAGCTGGCTAAAGTTAAAGTGTTGATCCAGCAGTATCAAGATGTGTTTGCGCTGGAGAGTGGTTCCAAAGGAAGAACTAACGTGGTGAAGCATAAAATTAATACCGGAGACGCTTGACCGATACGACAACATCCACGCAGATTTTCTTTGCCAAAAAAGAAGAAGCCGAAAAAATAATTACGGATATGGAGCAAGAAGGAGTGATTGAACATTCAAGTAGTTCATGAGCATCCCCAGTGGTGCTCGTAAAGAAGAAAGATGGATCAACGAGGTTTTGCGTAGTCTACAGGCAGTTAAACGACGTGACCAAAAAAGACAGCTACCCTTTACCGAGAATTGACGATACGTTAGACACCCTGTCAGGATCCTAGTAGTCTTCCACGCTAGATTTTACAATTGGAACTGGTTTGTGGCAGTTTACTGTGATTCCCTTCGGCATGTGTAACGCTTCTGCAACGTTCGAGCGTTTGATGGAGACCATCTTGCGCGGACTGTCTTGGAAGACGTGCTTAGTTTACCTAGACGACGTGGTCGTGGTTAAAAGGTAGTTTGAAGAACAATTGAACAATATGAAAAAAGTGTTCCAGCGACTACGTGGAGCAAACCTCAAACTAAGCTCAAAGAAGTGTGACGTAATAAAGAAAGAAGTGCAATACCTTGGCCACATCGCATCTAGAGATGGAGTAAAGGTTGACTCGGACAAAATTTGATTAGTGCAAGCATGGCCAAGACCAATCGACAAACACCAGGTACAAAGTTTCTTTAGGTTGTGCACCTATTATAGACGATTTGTACCCGGATTTGCTAATAATAAGATGGACAAGAAAAAATTATCGCATATTTTAGCAAGGTTTTGTCCAGGTCTGAAGGGAATTATTGCGTAAGTAGGAGGGAGCTGGTAGCAGTCGTCAAGTTCATCGAACATTTCTACAAATATTTGTATGTACGAAAATTTTTACTGAGAACGGACCACGCCGCTTTACAATGGCTATTGCAGTTCCGTAACTCGGAAGTGGCTAGATGGATCGAAAGACTGCAAGAATATGACTATGACACAAAACCCCGTGGCGGAAGCAGTCATCGAAACGCTGATGCCTAGTCCAGAAGACCATGTCCAGCGGACTGCAGCCATTGTTCGCAACTTGAAGAAAAAGTTAAATGCCTCCGGAGAACTGCTATGGTTGATAATGAGTGTGAACCTGAGCAGTGAACTGAGAGTGAGTGTGAACGGCTGACGACCAACCTGTGATAAAATGACTGCTTTTTGGGCAGAAATATTAAAGCGTATTGGGCGCAGTAGGACTGTTTGGTAGTAAAGGACGGTGTTCTTAAACGATCCTTAGAAAATGTCGAGGGCATGGAAAACAGACTACAGTTGGTAGTGCCAAAGAGTCGGGTGTCAGAAGTGTTAATGCATCTCCACGATGGTACATCAGGAAGACAGTTTGGCATTAAGAAGACATTGGAGAAAGTGCGAAAACAACTCTTATGGATGAACTGCAAAGAGGACGTCATAAAATGGTGCCGTAAGTGCACGGTTTGCGCATCAGGAAATGGTCCAATAAGAAAGCGCAAAGCCCCCATGAAGCAATACAACGTAGGAATACTTTTGGAAAGAGCCGTTTCCAGAATCCGATTCGGGAAATAAATACATCCTGGTGGCGATGGATTATTTCACGAAATGGACGGAGGCTTACGCCATACCTAATCAAAAAGCAGCTACAGTTGCAAACATATTAGCAAAAGAATTTTTTTGCCGGTTTGGATTTCCGCTGGAATTGCAGCCCGATCAAGGCCGCAACTTTGAGTCTGGGCTGTTTCAAGAAGTTTGCCAACTGTTGGAAATTAAGAAAACTAGGACGACGCCTCTCTATCTTCAATCTGATGGCATGTTTGAGCGGATACATCGAACAATGGGAAAATACTTAGCCAAAGTAGTGTCCGAACACCAAAGAGACTGGGGTCAGTATTTGCACATTTTCCTAATGGCATAACGATCGTCCGTTCACGAAAACACATGCCAAACACCATCCTGTGTGGTGAGCGATTGCGAAATACGACTGCCATGCGACCTCCAATTTGGACGAAGACCGGAAGAAAAAGTTGTTGGAGAAGACTACGTCAGCAAGCTGACCAAGAGGCTAGACGAAGCACCTGAGGAGATTCGTAAAAACACACAAGTTGCCAGCGACAGGATGAAGACTAGATATGACGTCAAGGCACAAAATGGTGGGTTTTAACCTGGCGAAACATTATGGTTGTATAAACTCAAAAGGAGACATGCTTGTCGCCAAAGCTGCAAAGGCAATGTGAGGGCCCTTATGAAGTCATGCAGCGTATTAATGACGTTATATATCGCATCCGAAAACCACCCAGAACCAAGCCAAAAGTCGTCCACGTTGATCGTCTAGCCCCGTTTGCTGGTGATAACCACAATACACAAGTTCAGGTGTGAACCGGAGTAATAAGCAGCAGAACAAAAAATCAAATGGAAGGAATTGAGTTTATGAGTTTATACGTAGATTCTGGAAAAGCTAGGTTTGGAGTTATCACCGAGGAACAACAAGACCTGTTCCAAACATAAAAAAATTACGCCATCGCACATTGCGTGAGCGAGGATCTTGACATGTCAAGTAGGGTTGCAGTCGTATTTAAAAAGAAGTTTGAGCAGCTAAATGAGCTACGAAGACAGTAACCGGTAGTCGAAAAAGTTTTAAAACTACGTTGTGACAAACGCATTGTTTCCTATCTGGTCACCAAGTCCACCATGTTAAAAAAGTTTGGTTGTGGCTTAGATCAACTGGATTGGAGGACAATTCGAAACATGTTGGAGGTCGTCTTCCGAAGAACAGGCATTCAAGTGTTGGTGGTCTATAGTTACCAACCAAAGAAAAGTCGGGTCAGGAAAAGCCCAAATAGAGAGAGCTATCGCTCTCGCCACGATGCTTTCTACCGGTGGCGCATCCAGTTTCCTGTTCTGGGACAGAACAGTCCTAAGAAGGGAACAGTGAAATGTTCGAGAAATTATTCTCAAGTTTGAGAACTTTCGCGAGGTTTTTTCAAGAACGTTTGTGGCATGCGCATAAACATGTATGGAGGGGGGTCATGTAAGACAGACGTGGAAATAAACGTGGTTCCCATAAATGTGCGTTATTATTAATTACCCACGAATACGGTATTAAAACATGGTGTCAGGTGTGGTTGAACTTTGATTAAATTCATTGAGTTATAAAAACAATCGAGTTGCTATTTAATTAAGTGACAAACAAAAGTGCAAATAAAAAGCATGGTGATCACGCAGGACGAGTTGGCGAGACAACTTGCTGACCTTCAAGAATGTGTGCAACGTATGCAATTACAACGCGAGGCTTCACGTGCAATGTCAACGATAACACCAACGTTAATTAATCCGGTACCGATTCCAGAAAAGTTTACGTTTCATAAAGAAGATTGGCAAACGTGGATTACACATTATGAAAGGTACAGAATTGCTACTAATTTAATAAAAGCTGACCAGGTAACCCAGGTAAACTCATTATGTTTACATATGGGCCCAGAGGTCACAAAATATTTATTATCGCATAAACGAGAAGAAAAAGATTTTAAAACGTACGAAGAATTAAAACAATTCTTTGACGACAATTTTGTAAAAACCAGTAATTTAATTTACGCAAGGGCGAAATTCTATATGCGTAAACAAAAAAACTGAATAAATTATCAAATTGACTTCAACGCTTTAGAATGAGATTAGCAAAATTTAATTATGAGATCAGACATGTGCCAGGGAAAAATTTTTACGTACCAGACGCATTGTCAAGAAGTCCACTTCAAGATGGAGAAGAAGATGAAGATATAATAAATGAAGAATTAGATATTTACGTCAATTCAATATTAAAAGAAGTAACAACGGAAATGTTATCCGAAGAAGTAATAAAGAAAGAACAATCTGAGGATCCAGTCATCCAAGAGATCATTCAATATGTTAAGAAATAGTGGCCTGAAAAACAGAAGGCGAAGGACCAGATAAGTGAATATTACAGATACAAGAATGACTTGAAAATGAATAATGGAATTGTAATGTATAAAGATCGAACTCTGATACCAAAGAAATTAAAGGCAAATGTACTAAAAACAATTCATGAAGGGCATTTTGGAATAAACAGAAGTATAGCACGTGCAAAGGAAACGGTGTGGTGGCCCTTGATGAAACATCAAATTATGAACTTAATTCAAACCTGCGAGATAGTATGTCTAAAAAACAAACTACCTTCAGTAGAACCAATGATTTCCTCAAAATTACCAACGAGAGCTTGGGAAGTAATAGGAGCAGATATTGCTTCGTATCAAGGCAAGAACTACTTGGTAATACAAGATTATTATTCTAAATATCCTGAAATAAGAAAATTATGTGATCTTACTAGCAAAACCACAATTGAGTACTTCAAAGACGTAATGGCTCATCACGGAATCCCTCTTGAAATACGAACTGACAACAGAAAACAATTTGATAGTTACGAATTTAGAAAATTCGCGAAGGAATATGGTTTTAAATGGATTACAAGCAGTCCAGAATACCAACAATCAAACGGACAAGCCGAAAGTGCAGTGAAGCTATTATAGCTTTGTTAGCCTACCGAAATACTCCGTTAAAATGTGGAGCATCACCAAGTCAATTGTTATTTGGTAGGAGGTTACGTAAAAGATTGCCAACGATGACTCACAAATTAAACCCTAAGTTGCCAAATCATAGAGATTTTCAGAGAAAAATGAAACTGGAAAAAGAAAAACAAAAGAAAAATTACGACCAAAGGCATCGAGTAAAAGAAAACACACAATTGGAACAGGGAGACAAAGTATGGATAATGAACATGAGAAGAAAGGGTACAGTAAAGAAAAGGAGTGAAGAACCCCGATCATATATTGTAGAGACAGAAAAAAGAGAGTTAAGAAGAAATAGAAGACATTTACAACAGTTACCAGAAAGTGAAAATACATTACAAGAAGAAGTTAGAGAACCAACAGACAATGAAAACCCCATTACATCGACAAATCAACGAAGAAGTCAAAGAACAAAGAAAATCCCACTACGATTTGGAGACTATGTACATAATATAGAAATATGATTATATCAGTTGTTTGTTTTTATATAATAATCTTATGTTATGTTAAAAAGATAAAAAGCGGGATGTGGCATGCGCATAAACATGTATGAAGGGGGGGTCGTGTAAGAACATGGTGTAAGACAAACGTGGAAATAAACGTGGTTCCCTTAAATGTGCGTTATTATTAATTACCCACGAATACGGTATTAAAACAACGTTCACCAAAAGACATAGAAAATTCTCGAACGTTTAGGCAAAATGTATAAATGCGGCACAAACAAATCATAGGTCAGTTATTTCAGTAATTCGAAGTCGGCAGTATTAAGAAGATTATTCAAGTTTAAATAAATAAGTAATTAACGCGTGTGAAGATAAATATACGAAGTATAACTTTGTACGTGGCTTTAATGTAAACAAGTGTAAGTGTTTCGATAAATAAAAGTTATTCGCGGACTTTTTCTTTCGGTTAGTGTACTATATAGCTTTATTGTTTGCATTAAATATCCTTAGATTTTAATTAGTTTGGTTAGTTATAAACGTGTACATATTTTTAGTATATATAAATTAATTAGTAATAATAATCGTTACAATGGTGACAGGTGTCAGGTTCGCGATTTTTAGTGCAAATACCATACCATTAAGTAATTAAGACAAAAACATATCTCACATTTTTTGACAGCTCCTGTACTAAAACAACCAAGAATTTTTATCATGAAACTATCCAAAAAGATAATTAAAGAGTTAATTAAACTATGCAAAACCCAATTAAGATCATCTCACTACAGTAAAAGTAGATTGTTTAGAAATGTACACTTTAGGACTAACCGAAAGTAATAGAGAAAAACTTTACTCTAAATTTGTTTGAAAAAGAAGAACATGCGTTGAAACTGCATAAGACACAATAAGCTTAAAGCTTAAGTGCCAGGCCAATTAAGAACCTAATCCAAAAAGAATAAAAATTGCTGACTCAAAATCTTTTCTCCTTGAATAAAAAATCAAATTAACAAAACTATAAATAAGTTAAATCTATAAGCAAATTTTTGAAAAAAAAATACAAATAAATTAAATTACCATAATTACCAAGTTTCTTTTAAATAAACAGTGATTACACATTTTATTGATACAAAATATAATTTAATTTTTTGCAAAAATGTCCATGTACAACTTAAAACACAAAACATAATTAAACGATCAAATTAAAATTTAATTTTACCTAAACCAATTTACCAAGCAAACGTTTGAATTCGGAAAAGTTGTAAATTTATACTATCAACAAACTAACTATCACCTGGTCTTTGTAAAACGTGCTGTTTTTGTTTAAATCTTATCATTTAATCAACATAGAATTATTTAGATAACAAATATTTGATTATTAAAAGCTCATTAAAAAAAAACTGTTACCTATCTGAGGTACAAATTCCGTATTTTATAATTTTTTTAACAGAGTTTTGACTAAACTTTTAATGGTAAAAATTAATTAAAAAATAATAATGCAGATGAAGCTAAATTAATAAATTAAAACAATTTGAAATTTTACGCATATAGTATGGGTGATGAGACTAAGTAAATACCAGTTATTTACTTTAGATTATTGAAACTTGCAATGTTTAGATACTGTAATGCAAAATAATAACGATTCTGACGTTTTTAACAAAGGAATCCAAAATACTTCGCAATTTAAACTAAAATAGAAAAATTGTCATTACCTTTTAAACGCACTATTTCACCGAAACTGAAAACCACGTTAGTAACAAACTTAAACGTGTTTGATATTACTTACAAACATCTGTGAAAGAAGATATACACCTTATGTCAATACGTCAGAACGACTTTGTTAAAATCGAATGATTATTCATAAATAAATATTTTTCAAATTTAACCATATTTAATTACAAAAATTAAATACCAGAAACTAAATAGCATCTATAAAAAAAGCTATTGTAAATATCTTAAACGATTCCCAACTTTTTTGTGTCGTAGACCCCTTGCCATGTTTTTCCGTTTTGAGTAGACCCCCTACTTACCTGATATTGATTTTTTGTAAATTTCTAACTGTAGTGATGTTTAGTGTTAAAAACTTAAAGTAAAAACACATGTTAAGTTTTATACATTTATTAATTGAATTTAAATTAAGACTACTCAAAATAAAATTTTGTATCTGTTATACGTTGTGTCCCACGCTAGGGGTACCCCATGGGATTTAACAAGGGAAAATTAAAATTATTTTTTTCCCTGCTTCCCTAATTAAAAAATCGCAAAAATTTTGACGCAGATTTAAAGTGGCACTTAAAACGGTTCTAAAAACAATTTTTTGATTATAATTTGATAATTAATAAATTAATTACAGGCATTTGAAATTCGAAATTTTGAAGGTTTTTCGGGCATGCGATTCAGATCGGCTATCTTCGGTTTTTAAAAATATGGATGCTAAAATTAAATTGCAGCCGGTTAAATCAACATTATGCAACTTTATTTTTGAGGAAATAGAAATATGAAGAACAAAGACTAGAAAAATTACATTTGAAAATTTTCTGTAGGCTAAAAAAACCAAATTGCGCCCGCATTTGCGTGCTAATAAACCAGCTTATGATTCCAAAATGACATAAACTTGAATTATGTTCAAGTAAATAGGTATTAAAAATCAAGTTAGCATTGATTTGTTATAAAACATTTGAAGTGTTGACAGTTTTGATAGAATTGTTTTACAAACTTCGAAAATGAATGTAGAAGAAAAAATTCTTGTGGTAAAACAATATTTTCGAGGTGTTTCAAAGGTTTAAATTCGAAAAGACTTTGCTGGTTTTTTCGCAGATAGACCAATACCTTCTTTAAAGAGTATCAAAAGAACGATACAATTATTTGAAACCACTGGCTCCGTAAATCCACCATGTAAATGTCAGCGTCCACCACCCTTACACGATCATGAAGACAACCCTCAGAAGTTGGCAGTTCTTGCAGCTGTAGACTAAGATCCTGATGTTAGTTTGCGAGAAATTGAAATTAATGTAGATGTTTCTCGGTCGTCAGCATTTAGGTACCTCAAACAGGAGGGCTTTAAAGTTACCGTTGGCAATGCCATCAAAAATTATTACCACACGATTATTATGCTCGTATGAGATTTTGTGAAATAATCACCGAAATGAACAATACCAATCGCGATTTTGTAAAAAACATTTATTTTTCGGATGAATGTTCATTTGGACTTGATGAAAGACCAAATCGACAAAATAATCGTACATGGTCTCTCGAAAATCCACACAAATTAGTAAATGGACGAAGTCAATGGCGAAAAACTGTCAATGTTTGGATGGGCTTGCTGGGAAGTCATGTTATTGGTCCTTTTTTCATTGAAGGTACACTTACTTCTATAAAATATCATTACCTTCTACTAGAAGAAGTGTTTCCACAACTGAATGATGTTGCGGGTGAAAATCACCAAGTTTGTTTTATGCAGAATGGTGCTGCAGCCCATACTGCTAGACTAAACACTGGGCTTCTGAATGAAGCATTTCCAAATCAATGGGTAGGCAAAAATGGTCCCATTACATGGCCTGCTAGGTCACCTGATTTAAACCCGTGCGATTTTTTTTTGTGGAGTTACGTAAAAGAAAAATTATTCAAAGGAGGAAAACGGTAGGAAAATAGGGACGCACTAAAAGATGAAATTCAAGTGATATGCCGGGTTATTACCATTCGTAAATTAGCCGAAACACGAAAAAGATTTGTTGAACGGCTAACTTATTGTACAGTTCAAGCAGGAGGCAACTTTGAACACCTCATACCCAAATAAGTGATTCGCCGTGGTCGTTCTGCCAAGCAACGGATTGACAATCTTAAAAAGGCCCTTTGCAGGGCCACAAATTCTCAATTGAAATTACTTTTTCTGCACGACGATACTCGAGCAATCTTCCTGCGTTCGACCTATTGGTACCACGATGAGTGTTCGTAGATACCTATGTACTTAAATGTAAATTTATGTTTGATTAATTATTTTTTTTCTAGTCTTTGTTCTTCAAATTTCCATTTCCTCAAAAATAAAGTTGCATAATGTTGATTTGACGGGCTACAATTTAATTTTAGCATTCATATTACTTTAAAAACCGAAGATAGCCAATCTGAATCGTATGCGCGAAAAACCTTCAAAATTTCGAATTTCAAATGTCTGTAATTAATTTACTAATTATCAAATTATAATCAAAAAATTGTTTTTAGAAACGTTTTAAGTGCCACTTTAAATCTGCGTCAAGATTTTTGCCATTTTTTAATTTGGGAAGCAAAAAAAAATAATTTTAATTTTTCCATGTTAAATCCCATGGGGTACCCCTAGCGTGAGACACAAGGTATAAAATATACGTAACATAAAATAAACTAAGAAATAAGTAAATGTTTTTAGTGAAAAGGATGAACCTGATGGTATCAACATTTGGCGTCAATTTTCTAAGGTTTAATCTTAAATCTTCTCGGCTAATGATATCCAGTCTGTTTCTTTTTTTTTGTTAGGAGATTGGTAACAGCGCTGAACCCCCTTTCCACTAGGTATGACAATGGAAAGGAAATTAAAAATTTCTTCGCTGTATTCTCTAATACGGGATAAGTATAAGGGAATGTTGTTTTGCAGCCAGAATTGCTGATATCCGTTTTTAAACTGAAAAACTTAATTTCTTCGTTTGTACTTCAGTCAGTTCCTCTTGTATTTTGACATTCGTTTCTTCTATGTTACCATATGGGTTAATTATCCACGGTGGTATTACCATAGTCAAAACATCCTCACACCTAATTTCAAAATCTGAATAGAAGGCATTTAAATGTTGAACTTAGGTTGAAACGTCGTCTTCTTGGCAGTTTGTCTCTGAAACATTAGGGAACTGAGAAAAAAACTGGAAAAAAAACCTGGATCGCGTAATTACAAGAACTATACTGACGAAAAGCTACAACAAGCACTTGATGATATTAGTCAAAAGCGGCTTTCCATTCGTAACGCAGCTAAAAAATACCAAATAGCGAAAAATACTTTGTGGCATAAATTCAAGGGAAAGCATGATTGCAGGCATGGAAAACCAAGAGTTTTCACGGATCAGGAGGAAGAATTATTTGCTGGTCACCTAATTACATTGTCGGCTTTTGGATTCCCAGTAACAGCATATGATTTACGACTTTCTGTCAAATCATACTTAGAGCGCCAAGGAAGAAAAGTACCTTGTTTTAAACATAATCTTCCTAGACCTGACTGGGTGAATTCTTTTCTTCATCGCCGACCAGAGCTTAGTCAGAGGTTGTCGCAAAATATTTCACACGCTAGAGCAGCCACAAATAATGACATCGTTAATCAGTTTTTTGATCACTTGAGCACTGAGTTGGAAGGAGTTCCTGCAGCTAATATTTGGAATTATGACGAGACGAATCTTGTTGACGATCCTGGCCGCTCTAAAATAATAACTAAGAAAGGAACTAAGTACCCTAAAAAAATTCGCAATTCCTCAAAGGCCTGCACATCTCTAATGATATGTGGAAATGCGGATGGACAGCTGGCCCTTGTATATGTTAATTATAAAGCTCAAAAGCTCTGGTCGACATAAACGGAAAATGGGCCAACAAATACTCGTTACAACCGCACGGCCTCGGGTTGGTTCGATTTTCAAATATTCGAAGATTGGATTATGTATTTGCTGCTGCCCATACTAAAGCGCCAAGAAGGACGCAAAGTCATTATTGGCGACAATTTAAGCTCACATCTGAATGTGGAAGTCGTTAAACAGTGCGAACTCAACAATATTACATTTATTGCATTGCCACCAAATACAAATCACCTCTTGCAGTTTCTTGATGTGGCCTATTTTCGACCGATAAAACAAAACTGGAGGAAAATCTTGAATGATTGTAAAGAGACAATCCAAGGAAGTCGTTTTACTGGTGTGCCAAAAGATCAGTTTCCTCAACTTTTAAAAACGCTCATGACGAAACTAGATGAGCGAGGCGCAGAAAATCTTAAATCAGGTTTCCGAAAGTGTGGAATTTTTCCATTAAACAGGGAGGTTGTTTTAAACCGCTTATACGCCAATTTTGTTGCTGACGATTCTGCAATAAATGAAGTCGTTGCAGATAGTTTTATTCAACGTCTTAGTCAGAAACGACAAGAGGCAACGTCAACACGTCAGCGAAAAAGAAAGAAGCTTGTAGTACCTCCTGGAAAAGGTATTACAGTTGCAGATTTAGAAGGTTCTACTGCTGAGGATGTGGTGATTCCCGATCATGAAACCAATTCCAACCATCAGCCGGATCAACCCTCCACTTCAGCAATACAAAAATTAAAATGGAAAAAGCAAAATGACAAAATATCGCAAATAGAATCCTCTGACACGTCTGATAACGATCAGGCCAGTACCATAGAATATGCAGAGAGTGATGACAGTCCCTGGGATCCGACTATGTCTGATGACAATTTAAACACAGAAGCTGAATGTTTAACAGTAGAAAAGCTTCCAATCAAGAAAACTGTTGGGACTTACGTCGCTGTAATTTACAATAAAAAATATTATCCTGGTCAAATAACGAAAATTGATGACAAAGAAGAAATTGTGAGTGTCATGACTCAATATGGTAAACAATGGAAATGGCCATCTCAAAAAGATGAAATTTTCTACAATGAAGAAGAAATTGTCATGACTCTGAAAACACCAACGCGTCGTGGTCACCGGGAGCTTTTTGATATTCTTGAATTAACTAATATATAGTTTTTAAGCAACTTTTACGTTAAAATATTAAATTTAGGTATAAAAACCAATTTTGATGTTTATTTTTCATATGTGTACATGTTTCATTTAATAAAGATTAAAAAGCTGAAATTTTAATTCATTTCCCGTAGTTTTGTAACACTTACCACGTTTCTGTTGCAAATAGTAAGAATCATTATATTTTTCATGCTTTTTTTTCAATTTGCCATGTCCATCTTTGGTACAAATGTATTTTATACGAATATAATCATATGAAAACTCGATGTACCAAAGTTACCCCGACACCAGGGGTTACTTTAGGACAACTTTTAGGCCCATTATTTCTATTTAGGGAAAAAATAAAATAATCATTTTTGTACATTTTATCCAGTCAGTGTTGGTGTCTTAAATAAAGCCAATTACCATTAATTATTTAATGCGGTTATGATTTTATGATGAAAAACCTATTAAAATCGTACCAAAGTTACCCCGGTTTACGGTACGTTTTTCAACAATATTGTTGCTTAAGGGAATATTAGATGCAGGTTTGTGTAAAACAGTTTTTAAAACCTCTTCAACGGTTGGTATAATTCACTTCTCTCCGATAGTATGTGGTTTTCGGATTTTGCTATAAGTAGCAAAATATTGTAAGACACCCGCAAACCATCATCGTTTCTTTGTGACGTCGAAGCGAACATTCTGTTCAGCGTGGACCTCGTCTGAAGTTTATCTTTGAGTGTTTGAAAGCATTTCAAATCTTTAGCTGTTTTATCAGGGTGACATCTTCTCAGATGATCCTGCAGCTTAGATGGTTTCATAACGTCATTGCCCAAAAATTTGTTGCATAAAAGGCACATAGACAATTGTATGTCCGACAATGATGGAATGAAGCCAAGTTTCAAATAATCAACACTGTACTGCCTACATTTCTTTTTAGATTCGGATATGGCATCAGTCATTTGTGGGCAAAATTAATCTATTTAAATAAGATATACAGTCCAGCAGTATATTAAAAAATCAAAGTCAAATTTAAATCGTATAGTCTTAGATTTTATGGTAGGCATAGCCGTACAGCGAATATAAATGAATGTGAAGAGGGGAATGTTATAAATGTTACTTAAGGTTTTGATATGATAGAACATTAAGGTTCTACTTTAGCAAGAATACAAAATTTTAATTTTAAAATAGAGAAGTATATACAGTGCAATATCCATAATCCGAACTTCCGTAATCCGAACATTCCAGTAATCCGAACTGGCCCACAGTGTAACGACCAATGGACAAAAGTACAATTTTTTTACTTTTTTTTGTGAAGTTATTTGGTAAGATATATGCATTTATAAAAATATAATAAATGCCTAGCAAGGTCGTAAATAAGTAAATATTGATACACATACATATTTATTTATGTGACCGGCCAAAATATGTAGCTTAATTCCAAAATATTTTTTTTAATATGTTTCTTATATATAAAAAAAAACAAATGAGAGTGTGTCAAAAAACACGCAGCTGTACAGTTGTGGATTTCTTATTTTCTTAATTTATCTTTCAAAGCGGTAACATATTGTATGTTAATAATAAAAAAAATACGTAATATGTATGTACCGTTGTCTTTTTTTAGATTTTTCCAAAAACATTCTATAATCCGAACATCTCCTTGCAGCAATTAGTTCGGTTTACGGAGATTGCACTGTAATTATAATAACGATTGCTAAAACATTGAAAAAGAAACTATTGAGGAGTACTCATGTAATTTTGCATGATTTGAATATTAACTACTAATAACTGAAGTCATTATTGGCGTAATTTATCTATCTTTGTTAACTACGAGTACAAAACTAAAGTTTAATAAAAAATAATGTACTTACTTTTCTCCGGCACTCTCAAACAAAATAACACTGATTCACTATAACTTGTGTGATAAACTACCAGTTTATATTTTTTAAAATATTGTTGCGTATTTATTTATTAAAAACTAATTTATTTAAAACGACTAAAAATACGTTTACTTATTCTAGAAATATATACACTTTTAAATTAACCGAACTAATTAAATCTAATAATATTTAATGAAAACACTTACAGTATATTTATGTATAACCGTTGTATAACGCTATCACTTAAGATAAGATAACGTCCTCGGATTTCACAATTGTTTACACTAAAAATCACGTACACGATTATTCTCGGTCAATTTATCTAGACACTCGCGTGCTAACGATTTATTTCCACTTGATAATCTTCTTAACACATTCGCATTCCAGCAATAACTGACCTACGATCTGTCTCGTCGCTATATATAGACATACGGAAATCCTTCTCGATCGTTCCTTACTTTTCGCTATAACTTCTAGAAAATAGATAACAGCTTCTAGAAGGCTCTTGCATTTGCAAGTAATTTCTCGAACGTTTCAATATTTTCTTAGAACTTTGTTTTTCAAGTTTAAAATGTATTGCGACCACAAAGCGAATGTCTACATCCTACAACTTACACAATTTTATAAACATATATAATACATTTTTTACTTAATAGATACTTTTATAAATAATGTATATGTTTTGATATTGTAAGATAGTATAATCTAAGTAAATAGGTACTATCAGTGTTTTGGATTTATATTTAAATTTACAGCTATCCCGAGAAATACCCCTTCCTTTTGTTGCTTCCTCGATACTCGTCCGAACCCGAAAAACAAACGATTACTTTGATAATTGTCGGTTGAACATACGAGCCGTTTTTTGCGACGTGAAGAGTCGCCTTTTGTTATCATTAACCGGTGGCACCGTTGTCAATTTTTGGGAGAAGAATGGTTGATTAAAGATAATAGCCGGTAGCCTGTGGTGGTCTTGTTTGGTCATTTCCATTTTGTATGTTGCTGTGGATGAAGCTCCATTCCCAAGCATTTTAATGGAGACCCCCGTCGGACAGGTGAAAACAGGATCCAATACCCACGTCGCCGGCCGCTGATATTTTTATTATTACAATATATTTACTATTTTACCTTGTCAATATCATGTTAGTTTATTTTTTTGTTTTGTCATTAAATCGTTTATATAAAATTTGCAGCTTGCTCGTAAACTGAAGAGTCAGCTTGAGGAATTGTTGAAGTTGGGTTGTTTTGAGCTGCGCAAATGGGCCAGCAATGATATTTCGTTGTTAGACGATCTTCCCGCCGAACATTGTCAAATACAGCCGTTAACATTCCACGAAGACGCGGAGTCGGTTGTAAAAATACTTGGCCTACAATGGGAATCCAACTGTGACGCATTTTCGTTCACGGTTAAGGTACAAGATCTTTCATGTACCAAGCGAGCGATTCTTTCTGAAATCGCAAGAATGTACGATCCATTAGGATTTTTATCGCCAGTAATTTTGTTTGCCAAGAGGCTGATTCAACGTCTTTGGGCGTTAGGTCTCGGGTGGGATGACCTCCCTCCTTCGGATGTCTGTGAGTCATGGACTCAATTTAAAAGGGAACTTCCTTCATGATAACTATTGAAAGGATATTTGCTTGGAGCGACTCCACTGTTGCTTTAACTTGGATCAAGTCGTCGCCGCATCGTTGGCGCCCTTTCGTTTCGAATCGCGTAAGCTTCATTCAGGAGCGAGTTCCGCCAAAATACTGGCAACATGTCCGTTCCGGACAAAACCCGGCTGATCCAGCCTCTCGCGCTCTCCTACCAGGAGAAATTTCGTCATGTTCGCTTTGGTGGGCTAGTCCACCATTTTTACAAAACCCTGCTTTGGATGATTCATGCGATCGTTCCGTTGAACTCCAACTAGAGGAAGAAGCACGTTTGGAGGAGCGAACTGTCGTGTTGATCACCCAACAAGCAAAGCATTGGGTACTCAATTTATTGGACAAGTTGTTCTTCCTTCGTAAAATACAAGGTATTGTTGCTTACGTATTTCGTTTCGCAGATTCTGGTAACAAGGACCGTGTCACAGGGGCCCTTTCATCCGCAGAATTGCACAAGGAATTTTTTTTTCATGTGTAAAGTTGTGCAGTAATTAGCTTTTTCCGAAACAATTTTATTGCTTCGCCAAGGTAAGCTTTGTTCTAAACCTATTAGGAAATTATCTCCATTTATGGACAATGAAGGATTTCTACGTGTCGGTGGACGCCTTCGTCACTCCGAATTATCCTCGGATGCTAAGCACCCCCTGTTGCTGCCTCGTTCCCATCGACTTACAGAGTTGATAATTGAGCATTTTCATCGGGTGCATTTACACTCCGGTGTGCAGACATTGCAATTTTTATTGTCGAAACAGTTCTGGATTTTATCAGCACGTCGTGCAATCAAGCACTCTCTGTCAAGTTGTTTTCGTTGTTTTCGTGTACGTCCACGTGTCAGTCCCCCTTTTATGGGTGACCTTCCTGCGTCACGTGTGTCGCAAGTGAAGCCGTTTTCTCGAGTTGGCGTTGATTACGCCGGTCCTTTTTTTTGACACTAGGTCGAGTGAGAGGAGCTAAAATCTACAAAGGCTACATCTGCATATTTGTTTGCTTTGCCGTTAAAGCCGTCCATTTAGAAGTGGTCTCAGACATGACTACGGAGGCATTTCTTGCGGCTTTCCGTCGTTTGGTTGCTCGACGGGGTCGTTGTAGTGACATCTACAGTGACTGTGGCACCAATTTTATTGGCGCCAATCGTATACTTCAAAACTTGGGTCAACAGTCTACTGACACACTGTCCATCAAATGGCATTTTAATCCTCCTGCCTCTCCACATTTTGGTGGATTGTGGGAGGCCGGAGTTAAATCCGTCAAAACCCACCTGTCGCGTGTGTTTGGTGAACAAACCTTCACTTATGAAGACTTTAATACAGTCCTAATCCAAATCGAAGCCGTGTTGAATTCACGCCCATTGTACCCGATGAGTTCGGATCCTAATGATTTATCTGTCCTCACTCCTGGGCACTTCTTGACCCTTGAGCCGTTGACTGCTCCTCCTGACGAGGATGTCACGTCTCCCCCTTTAAATCGTTTGTCACGTTGGCGTTTTGTTCAGCGTTGTCAACAAGAATTTTGGCGTCGTTGGCACCATGAGAACTTACATACACTCCAACAACGCGCAAAGTGGGATCAACCTTCCACTACCCCTTTAGTGGACAGTTTAGTGGTGATAAAGAACGAGTTGGTTCCACCGCTGCAGTGGCAACTAGGTCGCATCGTAACCCTACATCCCGGTAAGGATGGCATCGCTCGTGTGGCCACCCTCAAGACCGCGCGAGGCTTAATTAAAAGACCTCTAACCAAAATTTGCCCTGTGCCCATGCCACAGCATAAACCTGTTTGTTAATTTTTATTCGTTATGTTATTTTAATTTAGTTTTGTTTTTAGTATTATAGTTGTTGACCCGTTGGGCGATTAATTTAATTCATTTTGAACACATAAAAAAAATCAAGCTGTTATAGTAATTTTGGTGGGCGGTATGTTTTGGATTTATATTTAAATTTATAGCTATCCCGAGAATTACCACTTCCTTTTGTTGCTTCCTCGATACTCGCCCGAACCCGAAAAACGAACGATTACTTTGATAATTGTCGGTTGAGCATACGAGCCGTTTTTTTGCGACGTGAAGAGTCGCCTTTTGTTAACATTAACCGGTGGCACCGTTGTCAATTTTTGGGAGAAGAATGGTTGATTAAAGATAATAGCCGGTAGCCTGTGGTGGTCTTGTTTGGTCATTTCCATTTTGTATGTTGCTGTGGATGAAGTTCCATTCCCAAGCATTTTATTGGAGACTCCCGTCGGACAGGTGGAAACAGGATCCAATACCCACGTCGCCGGCCGCTGATATTTTTATTATTACAATACTTTTACTATTTACCTTGTCAATATCATGTTAGTTTATTTTTTTGTTTTGTCATTAAATCGTTTATATAAAATTTGCAGCTTGCTTTATTTTCTATAAAACATTTCATGCAGTTTGTGTAAATAATCAGTGTATGTTGAGATCCAGTATCGTGGACCCCGATTTTCTTTTCATAGACCCCCAAATTTTTTTTATGACGTAGACCCCTTGCAGGTTGTCATAGACCCCTGGGGGTCGATATAGACCACTTTGAGAATCACTATACTAGACCATCGAGCATCTGATAAAGGTTTTAAAGTTAAACTTGTTACATTAGATAAATAAAATTTTAGAATTGACCAGCGTTTAGTAGAAGCTGAAAAAAATACAAACAGTTCTTGAAGAAAAAAAAATGGATGCTTAAAATATCATTGAAGACTAAATTTAGGGTATGATTGCAACAAGGAACAAAAAAAGCTCGCGTAATGAAATCAATTTTTTTTGGTAGACCTAGTGCCAAGCACGCATATTTGCCCCATTGTGGTAACCCTGACCCCGCAAATCGTTGATATTTAAACCTTCTTTCTCTAACGCCGACAAAAGAAATTTTGTCAAGCCTTCACCCGACACATCATCGATAGGACAAAATAATAAAAAAAAATTTCTATACTAATTCCCGTGCTCTTTAAGTTAACAAATCTTATACAAACTGAAATTTTTTCTTGGTTACTAGAGTCAGGAAAGCAGTCTAATAATATAGAATAATATTTTGCCTTTTTAGTTAGTTCTAAAATTTTAGATTTGATATTTGCATATTTGATTGCTTCGTTTTGTATTTTTTCCCAGAGATAGTTTTTGTGATATTTGCATGCATTTTAAAAAGTTACCATTGTTTTTCTCAAACAACTTATTACTACTTCCACGAAAATGTAAATTTTGGTGACCTAAAAACTAAATCACGTAAAAAATTCTTTCTATAACAGCTTGCCAGTATTTAGTTTCTCTGTTTATTACATTTTGAATTTTAGAATCAATTACACTGGTCTGCAAAAAAATATTTTTTATCGAGCCCTGACACTATTCCGGGTGATTCTTATGTAAAATGACGTCCTGAATCCAAATATGTCTTCCGTTTTCTTCTATCACCCACCATTTTTGAGGGAGCCCCAAATCTCTAATTTTACCACTTTTTGATAAATTAATTATAATTTATTTATCGAACGATAATAATAATTATTTTAATAATAAATATATGGACATGAATTTAATTTAAATGGGAAAAAGAACTATTTTAGCTATAAACAGTTATAAATAAAAAGATATTCATCGTTACTTGGTGCTTGCTTTCCTTTTATACCCTGAGGTACAGCTCTCTCGTTTCAAAAATCAGCAGTACTCCGCCAACATGCTTGCATTCCACTTCCCTGAAAATCTCTTCTCCAGCTTAGCGATGTCTTGATGGAACCGTTCCCCGTGTTCATCCGAGACTGCTTCTAAATTTTCAGGAAAAAAGTCCAGATGCGAGTGAAGGAAGTGAACTTTAAGAGACATGTTACATCCTATGTCCTTGTACGCTAAAAGCAGTTCCTCGACGTGAGCGACATAATCTTCACTTTTGTGGTTACCCAGGAAGTTCTTACAAACGTTTTGAAATGCAAGCCAAGCTCGTTTTTCTTTTCGATTTAGGTGTTTAATAAACGTCGAATCTTGGAAGAGTTGTCTAATCTGAGGACCAACAAAAACGCTTTCGTTGATTTTAGCTTCGCTAAGACGAGGAAATTTAGTTTTCAAAAATTGAAATGCGCCACCTGTCTTGTCCACTGCTTGATCAATCCAAGTTTGATGTGTAAAGGTGGTAGGTAAATATTTTCCTTCGGAACCAAAGGATTGTGGGCGACATTTTTCTGACCAGGAATAAGATTTTCTCGCAGAGGCCAGTCCCGTACGATGTAATGTTTATCTCGGGCTCGGTTATCCCATTCACAAAGGAAGCAGCAATATTTTGTGAATCCTGATTGCAGGCCCGTGAGTAGAGCAACAACTTTTAAGTCAGCGCAAAGTTTCCACTTATAATCATGATAACTAATTTTATCAAGGATTCTGAAGATGTTTTCGTACGTTTCCTTCATATCAACAGAGTATGCAACTAGAACTGATGGGAAGTCATTCCCATTTGCCAACAGGACAACTTTTAAGCTTCTTTTTGATGAGTCTATAAACAGTCTCCATTTGTCTGGGTCACATGGCATCTGTAGCTCTGTCATCAATAAATTTGCATTAGGGCAGAACACTAAACCTTTATCTTCTGAGAAAAGACATTTCAGGGTTGCTTGTCTGGTCCTGTAAGAAGATATTTTTACTCCGTTTTCTAAGATATTCCACTGTTGAAGTCGCGATCCTAGTAACTGAGATTTAGTCTTGGGTAACTGCAAATCCCTGACAAGATCATTTAATTCCGATTGAGTGAGGAGGTGAAGTTGCCGAGAAACTAAATTTGCGGAATACTCTTCATTATCATTGAACGTATCATTCGAAGCCCCAGGTTGTGGCTCAGAGTCTTTTAAATCAATTTCCGGCTCTAGAGTATAAGTGTTTGGGGGCTCTGGAATTGGCAAAGTATCGTTATGAGAAACAAGTCTTAGAGCTGACGGACTATTGGGATACTAAATTGTATGCTTACTTTTGCTCAAAAACCCAACGGTGGAAGCCATACAAAAGTAACAATCTGTAAGATGACAGCAAGGTTCACGCCAAACCATGGGCACAGCAAATGACATTGATTTACGGGTACCTTTGGTCAAACTACTGTAACAAGTCGTACAGCAAACTGATGGAGCCCAAGTCTTGTCCTGGTCGCCAACTTAACAATCAAAGTACAATTTATAAGCTGTTTTAACAAGCGGAGAAAGGGGTTTTCGTTGCGCTTTTAAAGTTAATTCCCCGCAGACATAGCAGAAGCTATCGGGATGATTTTTACACTCGCGTGGCATAATTAAACAGTAATTCAACGCCCGACATTAACCACAAATCACACTTAGTCACTTGAAAAAATCCGGAGTAAAAGTAGTTTTACTGTTTTACACAAATGAACAAAAATGAATACAAAATTCAGTACGTTTAAAACGTCGACAAGTTAACTCTGCAACAGCTATAGATGTACTGATCGAAGCAGTTAAGCAAACAATGTAATATACTATAATGAGAAGAGTAATGCAAGTTCAAGCCTGTCGAAAATTCCTGTTCAAACCTGCATGTGGTATTGAGATCGCCAGCGTCGTGCAGTGAATCTTCCTAACTGTTTATTGATATTTTTTTACTGTTCTTATATATTTGTATTTTATTGTTGTTTCTATATACACTTTTTAGTAAAACTTTTGCCATATACTTTGGTATAAATTTTATTACCTGTTTTGGGATGTTTAACGGCTATAAGTTAAAATTCTAAAAAAAAATGCAAAAAATAAAATAAAAATGGGGTCTTCCCAAAATAGGTGGGTGATGGGTAAAAACGGAGCTCATTTTTGGATTCAGGAGGTCATTTTATATATATAAGAATCGTCAATAATGGTATCAGTGCCGATTTTCATGTAAACCAGTGAATTATTTCATTATTATTAAAACGGTTAGAAAGATCTAGCAATTTTAGAACATTTTTGATATGTAACTTGCTCTTTTCATAAATGTTCACTTAAATGTTGCCAGTCATTGTAACCAGATTGATCACTAAGGCGAACAAATTTCAAATCTCTGTCATTAAAAATTTTGCAACAACAGCAGTAAACTGAATTTTTTGTTTCGGAATACAACAACCAAACACGCTCAATTTTTTCTTTGTTCGGTAAAATTCTAAAGAAGTAACTATTGGAAAACTTACGCTCCGATTCCAAACTATTTCTCCGATAAATATCCTTTTTTGTTTTGATAATGAGCAAGGTCACGTTCTACTAATTCTTGACTATTATTAGGACGTAATTTATTTGGCCATAGTGCAGCGTCTTTCCAAAGTTGACTTATATTTTCCGTTCTGGTAATTTTTGAAGATAGAACTTGAAGATGTGGATAGATTGCTTTCTAGAAGATCAGTTTCTTGTCTGCTGCTGATAATTGTTTCAAGTTCAGGTTCAGAATATTGGGATTCATCTGCCTTATTGATATTATTAATATTGGGCAAAGTAGACTTGGGTTTTGAAAAAAATGCTTAATTTGACATGGTTTTCTAGTTCTTCATTTCTTTTTCTTTTATTATCCAGACAATTTCTTTTTTTTTCTGACATGCTGTATACTGTAAAAAAATTAATACGTAAGTAAACAAATTGACAAAGTATTCATGAAAAATGGAAATGTTTCGACGTCTCAAACTCAAACTCGAAAGTATTTTCTCAACATTACTTATTTCAAGTTATTTCAAAATTTATCAATTTTGATAAATAGTAATATTAGTGCTTATCAATTATTCTGTTTGAATTTACTTCAATTAACAATGATGTTTATATAATCAAATATAAAAGGAATCTTGAGATGCAAGTTTTTGGCTTTTATGCTTTAATAAATCTATAATAAAAAATTAATTTTAGATGAACTCACCTTAATTCACAACACAAAACACATCACTATAAAGTCTGTAAAACTACAAAAAACTAAAGTTTCAAAAGCAGATATCTTTTACCCCTTGCACCTTTTCTCTTCGCTAAGTTAATTATTGATCGAGCATCAAGCAACAAATGAAATCGCGACCGATGCAACATTGCAAGCTCAGACAGGAAAAAAAAGCTGGTTCGCTGGTTGACTCGTTGCAAGTCAAATTTCAAGCTCAAACTTAAATAAAATCAGATTTGTTTTGAATTCACACAATTCATGTTACGTATTACGTATTCGATTGAATAAATGCTATTATTGCGTACTCTCATTTGGAAAATATATTATTTTCGAGAAGTAATTCGGTTCCCTCGTCTCAAAGAGTAAAAATAAACAAATAAAAAACAATGTAGTAGCTAGCAATTCCTTACTGGTTTTATTATCATTTATTGCATTATCTTTTTTTTACTTTTGAGTTTTGAGATTTTTCGGCGCCTCGGCGTCGTCATGCACCACACGAGTTGGCCCTTATGTACAGCACGGGACTGATGATTTACTTGGCCATTACTATGAAAGATAGCTTTGTCGGTAAATAAAACAGTGAACATAAAGCCTGGCACTTCATTAAGTTTATTTAACATCCACACACAGAAAGTTCTTCTCGAGTTAAAATCCCATATAGCGAACTTTTAATAAGTTCAATGTGATCAGGATGATGTTTATTGATTTTTAGTACTTTTCTGACTGAAATAGCACCAATTGTGCCAATTTCTTCATTATAATTTGTTTGGTGCTAGCATTTGGATTTTTAACTACAGCCTGCAATACCATCAATTCTGCTTCTTTTGTTTTAACAGTTTTCCTTTGAACAAGTGCTTTGTAGTTTACCAATTCTGTTTGTTCAAATCGAACCAATAATTTCTCTAATTATAAATACCTATAAAATGACGGTAAACACGTTGAATTAGTTTAACACCCGCTAAATTCAAAATCAGCTTTGAATAATTCGTCGGGATAAAACCACAACGTAAAAGGACATTGGGGTAAGCAATGTCAATGCAATTGTGCAAACGCCACCAGAGTGAACTACTGGACGGTCGTTATGCCCTTTTGGGGCTCATCAGCAGTAAGAGATACACTCTAATGTAGTTCCCACAATTGCATTGACGCCCCTTATAGCTTATATTTAAGTATGACGAAGTAACGATTCAAAAGTTTTATCCCGACGAATTATTCAAAGCTGATTTTGAATTTCGCGGGTGTTAAACTAATTCAACGTGTTTACCGTCGTTTCATAGCTATTTATAGTTAACTTTAGTTACATAGTAAAATTACATTATGAGATAGCTCTGCTATCAAACACTTTTGAATTTATCTAATGCACGGATGCTTGAATCACGCCGATCAGAATATCCTTGTTTATAAACACAAGAAACCAAAACACATTTTTTTCGCATTCACCCAAAATAAACACCTTGTCCACTAATTCGTCCTGTGCAAAATTAATTTTAAACGAAAGTTAATGAAGTAGAAAGTAATAATAGGTAATAAAGTGACAACTAAACACAATAGGTAACGTCTACTGGCTATTTGGTTTTTGTTTAATACAATGATTCTCAAAGTCGACCCCCAGGGGTCTATGACAACCTGCAAGGGATGAAAAGGCTTATGTTTGATAAGATTTTTTGCTCTTTTGAAGACTATTTTAGAATTTCTGGATACTAAAGGTAAAATTTTAAAAAACAATTTAATGAAACAGATTTGTTTACAAAATGTAATATGGTTGATTTGCAGTTACAAGGCGACAGTCTAAATTTGATTTAAAAAAAATCCATCTTATCAGCGTTTCTTGCCAGAGTTAAACGAATGAAGCAAAATTTCCCAGTTCCCCAATTTGTCACAGACAAACTGCCAGGAAAACGACGTTTCAACGTACGTTCAACATTTAAATGCTCTCTATTCAGATTTTGAAACTAGGTTTGATGATATTTTGACTATGGTAATACCATCGTAGATAATTAACCCATATGGTGACATAGAAGAAACGAATGTCATAATATAAGAGGAACTGACTGAACTAAGTACAAACGAAGAACTTTAGGATCAGTTTAAAAATGGATATCAGCAATTCTGGCTGCAAAACAACATACCCGTTACTTATGCCGTATTATGGAATATAGCGAGAAAGTTTTTAATTTCCTTTCCATCGTCATACCTAGTGGAAAGGGGGTTCAGCGCTGTTACCAATCTCCTAACGAAAAAAAGAAACAGACTGGACTTCATTAGATGAGGAGATTTAAGATTAAACCTTAAAAAATTGACGCCAAATGTTGATAATTTATTATTAAAGCATCAGGTTCATCCTTCTCACTAAAAACATTTACTTATTGCTTAGTTTATTTTATGTTACGTATATTTAATATAACAGATACAAAATTTTATTTTGAGTAGTTTTAATTTAAATTCAATTAACAAATGTATAGAACTTAACATGTGTTTTTACTTTAAGTTTTTAACACTAAACTTCACTACAGTTAGAAATTTACAAAAAATCAATATCAGGTAAGTAGGGGAGACCCAAAACCGAAAAACATGGCAAGGCGTTTACGACACAAAAAGTTTGGGAACCTCTGGTTTAATAGAAGCAAAACCTGCTAGAATAAACCTACTTGATTAAAATAATGCTTATTGTAATTCAAATGAAAATTTATAAATATCTCCATAACTGTAGATGTTAGGAGAGAAAAATACTAGTGTAAATCGATAGAGAATTAAAAACTACATTAGAGACAGTTGAAAGAAATTGAGACAAATTAGCGCTTGCATACAAAATAAGTATAGTAAATCAAAAAAATGTGTTACACTATTTAAGTACTTCTGACTTACTTACAAAAACAAATTTCAAACTTTCCAAAAACACCAGTTTTGTGACAATTTCTTTCCGATGTTGCATTTTTTAAAAAATTGCTATAAAGTGGCAACGCCGCAATCACTCAAAAAAATTTAAAAAGTATTTCGCATCTAAGTTACGCCTTTACCAAACAGCATAAAAAATTGATAGGTTGCTATTACAAAAAGTGCTGCTCAGCGAAAACTGTATAAACAAATATACAGTGTGTCCGAAAAGTATGGAATGTATTATACAGGACGATAAATATGCACTTTACACGAAAAAGTTGTAAATAAAAGTTGTTTATCACTTAGTTATCTACCACCTGGGAGATATCAATTTAAATTTTTGCTGTAAACAAAATCGCAACGAATAACACTTACATTTTTTTAAATGGCAAGGCACGTCTTTATTATACTCATTTGATAGAGTCTTTTTTTCTCTTTTCAACCATATGAAACTTGAATACCTTTACATCAAAAAATTTTCAAGAAAAACAAGGACATGTCTAACAAATTTATTTTACTGAGCAGTATTAATCAGGTACGTAATATGTAGCATTGAAACAATTGAATGCACTGTCACAATAGCAAATATTAAACTTTAAATATCTTTACATAAAATTGTTATAACATAAAAAAGGTATTTAAACTAAACTTACAATAAATGTTCAAAATGTAAACCATTCATAATTTGACAGTGGTAAATTCGATTTTTAAAACCATCGATTGCTTTTGAAATCATATCTCGAGTTATAGCTCTTATCTCAAATCTAATGCGATTTTTCAAATCTTCAACATTATCAGGTATATTTACATAAATTTTGCTTTTAATATAGCCCCAAAGAAAAAAATCTAGTGGACTTAAATCCGGCGAGCGAGCAGGCCATTCTATCGTACCTCTTCTGCCTATCCATGTATTTTGAAAAGTATTATTAAGAAAGTGGCGGACATTAATTCCAAAATGTGGAGGTGCCCCGTCTTGTTGAAGTCATATTCTGTTATGAGGTATATCTGGATCTACTTCATGTGGAAATAACTCGGCCAAAGCAGGAACTAACTCAAATCTTAAGAAATCGGGATAAAAATTCGCCGTTAAACTACCTTAAAAAAAATATGACCCCAAAATTTGACTTCCAATCATTCCTACCCAGACGTTGACTTTCTGCTGGTGAGGTGAGGATTTTGTGAAGACCAGTAACGTGTATTTTGTTTGTTAATTGTGCCGTTTAAACAAAACGTGGCCTCATCACTAAAAAGGATATTTTTATCAAAATGTGCATCTCGTTCAAGTTTGTTTGTTATTGTTTCACAAAACTCCAGCCTTCTGTCCAAATCGTCTTCAAATAATTCTTGAACTACACAAGCTTTATAAGGATGAAATTTTTCTTTTTTTAAAACGTCATGTACAGCCGATTTATTCAAATTATGGTGTCTAGCAATTTGCCGAACAGAAATTTGTGGATTTTCCTCAACAGACAAGAACACATTTTCTCGTTCCACATTACTTAATGATAAAGGTCTACCAGTTCTACTCGCATCTTTCACCGAACCTGTCTCTTGAAACTTCCGCCAAATTTTGCTTACCGTGGACTGCGAAATGTTTAATTCTGGATGCAAGTTATTAAATAAATTATATACTTCGTCTTGGGTTCTTCTTCTATCTCCATATCCCAGATTCATTAAAATTTCAATTCTATGTTTCTCAGATAATTGAGCCATATTTCAAGCACTAACAAATAGCAAAGTGTGACAGTGTTCTAAAGTGGATTCAATTGTTTCAATGCTACATATTACGTACCTGATTAATACTGCTCAGTAAAATAAATTTGTTAGACATGTCCTTGTTTTTCTTAAAAATTTTTTGATGTAAAGGTATTCAAGTTTCATATGGTTGAAAAGAGAAAAAAATACTATCAAATGAGTATAATAAAGACGTGCCTTGCCTTTTAAAAAAATGTAAGTGTTATTCGTTGCGATTTTGTTTACAGCAAAAATTTAAATTGATATCTCCCAAGTGGTAGATAACTAAGTGATAAACAACTTTTATTTACAACTTTTTGGTGTAAAGTGCATATTTATCGATCTGTATAATATATTCCATACTTTTCGGACACACTGTATATTATTAAAACATGCGACTTTTTAATAAAAATTAGTACAGTATTAAGCATTTTATGCTAACATTTATACAAAGGCACTAGAAACCGAGACCGGAGTAATGACAAACCATGTAAGCCTTGTTAACCAAATTTCTAAAATTTACATATACAATTGACAATAGTTTATAAGCCGATTGTTGCTAAATAATAATAATAATTTAATAGCACACACTTACTTTTTTTTCTTTCTCAGTTAAATATCGTTATTTTTAATTTAAAACCATCAACCATAAGGACCTGCTTGTTACCCTTCGTTTGGATAAGAGAATTATGAACGGGTTTAACATTTAACACAAACAACGACAAAAGCTCAATAAGAGATAAAATTTTGTCAATATTGGTAGGTTGTGTAAGAAATCACTAAAAAGACTACTTCTTATCGATGATAAAAAATTATAACCGTATTAAAAAATAAACTGATTTGATCAAATTAATTCTGGTTTTCTAAGAAATATTAAACGGTCTAATTATATTTATCGATATCAGTTAAAGATTTTTTAATAAATTTTTTTGAGTACTGCGTTATTGATTAAAAAATGAAATGATTAAAACATAATAAAAAATATTATTAATAGAAAAAAATTATAATAAATGAAAAATTCTTATTTGTCTAGTAAAAGTATCAAATCTATTAATACGGATATATTGCCCGTAAAACGTAATAAGTTTGAACGTATATTGTCGTAAATCTTATGTAAATATTAATACTCACACTAAAGGTCGCAAATTATCTTTTCTATTTTTTTTTTAATTTATGATTATAAGACCATTTAATTTTGTTATTAAGACTAGGAAATGTTTCCACACAAACTTCGCAACGAGTACGCCACATTTTGCGCAATCATGTTGCGACAAATGTATAAAGTTGCCACAACGTTACCCTAACAAGTGAGAAACTTAATTGAATAAAATTTATTTTGAACGCCTACATCAAGTTTATTTTACAAGCTTGCAACAAGATTACTCTATAACAGTGATACCCAAAGTGGTCTATATCGACCCTCAAGGGTCTATGATAACCTGCAAGGGGTCTACGTCCACGAAAAAATATTTGGGGGTCCATGAAATAAAAATGGGGGTTCACAATAGTGGATCTCAACATACACTGATAGTACCTATTTACTTACATTATACTATCTTGTAATATAAAGACATATACATTATTTATAAAAGTACCTATGAAGTAAAAAATTTATTATATATGTTTATAAAAGTGTTTAAGTTGTAGGATGTAGGCATTCGCTTTGTGGTCGCAAGTAGAAGACTTAGGGAGCCAAACCCTGAGGGCATAATTAGTTACTAATGACTTTCTAATGATGTCATCATTGACCTCGCCTTAAACGTAAACGATCTATTTTTGTTAAAGTATTTTTCTCTCTCTAACAATGAAATTTTTCTTCTCTCTCTTACAGCGAATTTTTTTTTCTCTCTTTTACATTATTACATCATCGCATAATTGGTAATTTTGATTGCGTCGTGCGTCATCGCGTAACTGGTAATTTTTTATGCGTCATAAAGTCTCATGATTCGAGCGAGAAAGAAAATATTTTTATTTAAAAAAAGCTTGGGTGTACCTGGATTTGTACCCGGGTTTCTTGATTACAAAGCGGCGAACTTAACCGCTGAGCTACGAAAATAAGTTAATTTTAAACGGTCAATTGTTGTATACAATTGGTTTTTTAATTACTGAACAAAAGACTTGTAAAATTTATTGTACTTTATTTTTAAATTAAATTAACATTCATGGCATAATTATATCATTTTTCTACAACATCTATGTCATTACGGTTTATCTGGATCTTGATAATTCACGGCAACTGTACACACGGCATCTAATTATATCATTTCTACAGCATCCGTCGTGTTGTGGTTGATCTGGACTTTTTTAGTGGTCGGTACTTTCATATTCTTTCTCTCTTAATCTTAATACTCTGTAAAGAATCGTTTATTAAAAAAAAAGTTCTAAAAAGTTAATGTTGATTATAACAAAAATAGCACAAAAACTGCTGCATGCAAATTAGCAAAAAAAAATTAAATTTAAGAAAATAACTACCAATTTCTTAAGAAAAATTAATGTTACTTGAATATATCAACTGTTTCTTTTTAAACGAGGTGTTAGTTTAAAGAATAACATTAAAAATTAAAATAAAAAAGAAAGAAATGGTCAAAAACTAAAATAATACTTAACAAACTTAAATATCACTAAAATTAAGAAATATATTTTTACAGGTAAATCTGGTTTAATCAAGTAAATACTAAAATCTAATTTTTTAATTTGAAATAATTTCTTGTAACACATAAAATAGCATGCGTTTAAGTGTATAGGGTTAATTGAAAAAATAAATAAAACTACTTACCAACGTACTATACAGAAAAATAATTTAAAACGTTCTTACTAGTACGCGGCTAAAACTGAACAAAGCCTGATCGCTACAATAAAAGAAAGTGTCATTGACGAAAATAAATTTTTGCAATTATTATTAATCAAAGTTTTATGATACATACCTGCCGATACATTCAGTTCGCTAATTGTTTCAACAAATCAATGTTTTTCCAATGACATATAATTAGTGTAAATTCCATAAAGTAGTGTTCAAAAATTTTGTTTTGCAACCCAGACATTTTTATTTTGAAAATTATTATAATATATAACATTTTAAGATAAATTTTTTAAAAGATAAAACAGAAAGAAACTATATAAATATATTTTTTAAAATCATTGTAATGAAAACAAATTGTTTCTACAAGTAATGAACCAAATTATGTTGAAGTTAATTACATATCTAGAAAGTTATTGGCAATGTCAGGCTCATTGAGTTAACAATTTTCTACAGCAAACCGTTAAAAAATCTGTTTATTTTCAAACTTGCAAACAAAAATTAATTGTAGAATATTTCAAAGTTCTATTGTTTACATGATGTAACAAATTTCAAGATTGCATCGACGTACCGAAAATATCTTTAAAAGTTATCGTAACGTTTGAAATTTTTCCAAAGAAAAAATTATTTACACGTTAATTGTTTTCACCTAATTAAATTTACTTGGTATTTAGAAATTGCATTCCTGAATTCTTTTAAGTAAGAAACTTCTTATAGATTTGAGATTTTGCTTAATATTATATATAATAAATTAATCATCAAAGAAAACTCAGATTTTTTTTTCTTTTATAAAAACTGTATTGAAATGGCGGAATAATTTTTAGAAAATGTGAAATTACCAATAAATCTTTTTTAACTCTTTCATACATTTTACATTTACATTTAGTAATCTTTTGATAGAAAAAAACAGAAACAGAATATATGACTATTTCTAAACTAGATATGGTTAATACCGATGTAATTAACTAAACTTTCAAAACTAAGCAATTTCCATACAAGAATTTTTTTTAATTTTAGATTGTGATTGTAACTTTAAATTTAACTACTAACTTTGCAATTTGCTTTAATAAGCTCTAAAACATTGCTTAAAATTTTAAGTGAGTTGAAATCGTCAACACAACTACCTTGTTCGTTTACTAAAAAAAGTTTGTACTTCTAAAAAATTATCTTGTTACTACTAATGCAACAAAAACCAGTATCTAAACTAAGCTTATGTATATAATTTGGGGTTTCAAAAAGATCTTCATGTAGCACATGATTCTATGTTTTACAATAATAATTGAACGCTCTTATTCAAACGTTTTGTAACAATACTACAGTAGTAATTACAGATGTCATTACATTAGTAATAATGTAAAATAATTTTTTTAAATGTTTTTAGCAAAGACAATTATATAATTAAAGTTTTTTATTTTTAAATTCGAGTCCATCCATCCAGTACCATCAGAATCAAATTATATCATCTATTAATTAAATGTTTAGTTTTTCTATTTAAACTTAACAGCTGAATCAGTTATCAGTCATACAAAACCTTAAACGCTTCAGTCTGTAATATGTTTTTAATTGATTCTGCTGTTATTTTATGAGTTTTATTAAAACAAAACGGCGTTGCTAAATTAAAATATTAGGTGAGCCAAAAAGACCTTGGGTTTTAATATTGATGATTCCAAAGCAACCGTTTCAAAAGATTCCATAAAAATGTTAGCTACAACAGGTGATAGAGGAGAACCCATAGCAGCACCAGAAACTTGTTCGTAAAACTTATTATCAAATTGGAAGTAAGTAGAGGATAGACACTTTTCAATAAGAGGAACCAAACTCAAGTCCTTGCCATGTTGAAACAGAATCTGTTCGATGATAATCAGCGAATCCTTAATAGGAACTTTAGTAAAAAGTGAGGTGACATCAAAACTCACAAGAAGATCTTGGGGTTCAAGTTTTATAGTTTGTAGACGTTCAATAAAATGCTGAGAGTTGAGGATATAAGAAGAGGTTTTACCTGTAAACTCGCCACTAAACACTTCTCAAAAGTTAGGTAATCAACTTGTGAACCAAGCCAGATTCTAAACTCAGAAAAGGTAAGAAAGAAAACGATAAACTCGAAAAAGCAAACGAAAACCTAACAAAGAACCACTACAGAGTTAGGTAATCAACTTGTGAACCAAGCCAGTTTCTAAACTCCATAGAAGTGACTAAAAAGAAATAGTCTCCGTATATAAAGAAGAAGTATCGTCACGGGTAGTTAAGCTCGACTCTGATTGGGTTACGGTTGAACGAGGGCGTGTTTTCGATAAAAGACTAATGACCGGAACCAAAGAGGGGATAGCTCGAAACCATGAATCTGAGAGATTTTACCTGTCGAGTTGAAAATAGGTTTGATACCATTCTTACGAAGAAGTTTCCCTATCTGATCTGTAACCTTGTGAATGTAGGGTAAAAAGGCCAATTTCGGATTGGATTCGGGAGTTGAAATGTCTTTAGGTAATCGAGTACGTGGATGTAGACGACGATTAATAACTCTATGAATATCTCGCTTCATATAACCATTGTTCACTAAAGTTCTAGTAAGATGACAGAGTTCCGAGTCTAGATTCTCAGGTTGACAAATAGAAAAGGCGCGATGAACCAAAGATTCAATAACAGAACGTTTCTGTGCAGGATAATGATGAGACGAAGCATGAAGGTATCTATCAATATGGGTGGGTTTGCGATAAACAGAATGGCCCAAAAGTCCGCCGGGTTTACGAGTCACAAGAACGTCAAGAAATGGGAGAGAACCATTACTTTCGATTTCCATAGTGAATTTGATATCCAAGTGTTGATTGTTTAGAATCTGGCTTGGTTCACAAGTTGATTACCTAACTCTGTAGTGGTTCTTTGTTAGATTTTCGTTTGCTTTTTTGAGTTTATCGTTTTCTTTCTTACCTTTTCTGAGTTTAGAATCTGGCTTGGTTCACAAGTTGATTACCTAACTTTTGAGAAGTGTTTAGTTAGATTTCGATTGCTTGCTTGAGTTCTTCAATTTCTCTCACGCCCTGATGAAGCCCCTTACGAAAGTGGGCGAAACGTTGGCAACTTCGGTTACAACATTGACACGGTCCAAACCCGGAAGACGTTCTTATCTTATTATAAAATAAGTCTTCATCTTATTCACTATTTTAAGGATGTTCTGAACTTTTTACAAACATATATATAACTTTGATTTAGTAATTAAAATACAACTGCAAACAGTTTGTAGTTGCAATGTTTGTATTTAATTTTAAGTAATTGTAGCGTTGTAACATTTATATACTTCATTATTATACAGTTTATAATGTTAACGTGAAGAAAGTAAGAGTAAAAAAGAGTAAAGTGTATTAACTCTTAAGAATAGTTTTTAAATTAGTTGATATTACAAAAACGTTGTGTTTTCAGAAAAGTTTTACATAAAACAAGTTTTACGTGTTTATCAAAATTGTTGACAAATAAAATACAAAATTATGTTACTCAAATAATTGTTTCAATAATGTTTAGTTTCGACGTTAACTACAGTTGTTATAAGATTTACTAATTTATTGAACAGAGTAATCTTTATGTTAAGAAACGCATATTGGTGTTATTAGTGATATCAAGACGTTTTTCTTTTTGCTTTTTAGTTTACTAATCATTTTGTAATTTGTTAGTAAAACCAATGGTAAAACGTAGTGTTGATCACAATTTTTTACCTAAAGTGTTGATGGCAAATGTTTCTTTAATCTTAAGATTTAGTTATTAATTACATTATCATGCGGCAATTAGTCATTTTTGTTAACGAAATCTTTATTACTAATAGTTTACATCAAATTATTTTTTTTTCTTATAGATTATAGATACGTTTCGATAAAATAATGTAACTTTTGTTTTCTGAATATAATGGTAAATAATAATTTTATTTAAATAACTTTAAATTTAATTATATAATTGTCTTTGCTAAAAACATTCCTTACTGTAACAACATTGCTTGGTTTTGAAAGTTGAGTTAATTACAGCGTCATTAACTGCGTTACTAACACATTTATATAAGTTTAATTTCTTGTAGATATGTTTTACAGCAATTCCTTTTATCTTTTTGAATTAAATTATATATTTGTTGTTTTAAATATTAATATTTTATAAACCTGCTAGCTAAAATGTACAAATAACTTTGCCGTTGTACAACTTAAGTTTTGAATCATCATTAAAAAAAAATATTTATTTTACATTATTACTAATGTAATGACATCTGTAATTACTACTGTAGTATTGTTACAAAACGTTTGAATAAGACCGTTCAATTATTATTGTAAAACATAGAATCATGTGCTACATGAAGATCTTTTTGAAACCCCAAATTATATACATAAGTTTAGTTTAAATACTGGTTTTTGTTGCATTAGTAGTAACAAGATAATTTTTTAGAAGTACAAACTTTTTTTAGTAAACGAACAAGGTAGTTGTGTTGACGATTTCAACTCACTTAAAATTTTAAGCAATGTTTTAGAGCTTATTAAAGCAAATTGCAAAGTTAGTAGTTAAATTTAAAGTTACAATCACAATCTAAAATTAAAAAAATTCTTGTATGGAAATTGCTTAGTTTTGAAAGTTTAGTTAATTACATCAGTATTAACCATATCTAGTTTAGAAATAGTCATATATTCTGTTTCTGTTTTTTTCTATCAAAAGATTACTAAATGTAAATATAAAATGTATGAAAGAGTTAAAAAAGATTTATTGGTAATTTCACATTTTCTAAAAATTATTCCGCCATTTCAATACAGTTTTTATAAAAGAAAAAAAATCTGAGTTTTCTTTGATGATTAATTTATTATATATAATATAAGCAAAATCTCAAATCTATAAAAAGTTTCTTACATAAAAGAATTCAGGAATGCAATTTCTAAATACCAAGTAAATTGAATTAGGTGAAAACAATTAACGTGTAAATAATTTTTTCTTTGGAAAAATTTCAAACGTTATGATAACTTTTAAAGATATTTTCGGTACGTCGATACAATCTTGAAATTTGTTACATCATGTAAACAATAGATCTTTGAAATATTCTACAATTAATTTTTGTTTGCAAGTTTGAAAATAAACAGATTTTTTAAAGCCCAAGCAACACATTGGTATAAAAAACGTCTAAATGTCCGGCTAATAGACATTTATTAGACATTAAAACGTTTTTAAATGCGTTATTAACGTTTATTAGACGGACATTTAGACGTTTTTTGTACCAATGTGTTGTTTGGGAGATTTGCTGTAGAAAATTGTTAACTCAATGAGCCTGACATTGCCAATAACTTTCTAGATATGTAATTAACTTCAACATAATTTGGTTCATTACTTGTAGAAACAATTTGTTTTCTTTACAATAATTTTTAAAAAAATATTTATATAGTTTCTTTCTGTTTTATCGTTTAGAAAAATTTATCTTAAAATGTTATATATTATAATAATTTTCAAAATAAAAATGTCTGGGTTGCAAAACAAAATTTTTGAACAACACTACTTTATGGAATTTACACTAATTATATGTCATTAGAAAAACATTGATTTGTTGAAACAATTAGCGAACTGAATGTATCGGCAGGTATGTATCATAAAACTTTAATTAATAATAATTGCAAAAATTTATTTTCGTCAATGACACTTTCTTTTATTGTAGCGATCACGCTTTGTTCAGTTTTAGCCGCGTACTAGTAAGAACGTTTTAAATTATTTTTCTGTATAGTACGATGGTAAGTAGTTTTATTTATTTTTTGAATTAACCCTATACACTTAAACGCATGCTATTTTATGTGTTAAAAGAAATTATTTCAAATTAAAAAATTAGATTTTAGTATTTACTTGATTAAACCTGATTTACCTGTAAAAATATATTTCTTAATTTTAGTGATATTTAAGTTTGTTAACTATTATTTTAGTTTTTGACCATTTCTTTCTTTTTTATTTTAATTTTTAATGTTATTCTTAAACTAACACCTCGTTTAAAAAGAAACAGTTGATATATTCAAGTAACATTAATTTTTCTTAAGAAATTGGTAGTTATTTTCTTAAATTTAATTTTTTTTTGCTAATTTGCATGCAGCAGTTTTTGTGCTATTTTTGTTATAATCAACATTAACTTTTTAGAATTTCTTTTTAATAAGCGATTCTTTACAGAGTATTAAGAGTAAGAGAGAAAGAATATAAAAGCACCGACCACTAGAGAAGTTTCGAATCACCACAACACGACGGATGCTGTAGAAATTATACAATTAGATGCCGTGTGTACAGTTGCCGTGAATTATCAAGATCCAGATAAACCGTAATGACATAGATGCTGTAGAAAAATGATATAATTATGCCATGAATGTTAATTTAATTTAAAAATAAAGTACAATAAATTTTACAAGTCTTTTGTTCAGTAATTAAAAAACCAATTGTATACAACAATTGACCGTTTAAAATTAACTTATTTTCGTAGCTCAGCGGTTAAGTTCGCCGCTTTGTAATCAAGAAACCCGGGTTCAAATCCAGGTACACCCAAGCTTTTTTTAAATAAAAATAGTTTCTTTCTCGCTCGAATCATGAGACTTTATGACGCATAAAAAATTACCAGTTACGCGATGACGCACGACGCAATCAAAATTACCAATTATGCGATGATGTAACAATGTAAAAGAGAGAAAAAAAATTCGCTGTAAGAGAGGGAAGAAAAATTTCATTGTTAGAGAGAGAAAAATAATTTCACAAAAATAGATCGCTTACGTTTAAGGCGAGGTCAGTGATGACATCATTAGAATGTCATTAGTAACTAATTATGCCCTCAGGGTTTGGCTCCCTAAGTCTTCTACTGTCACAATACATTTTGAACTAGTAAAAACCTGCACATGATATACCAGTATCATCTCGCAGTCTCAGAGCTTCGCGAACTAGCACTGACTTGTTCAATTCGTCACTCTATAAATACGAATCTGAGACAAATTCGTTTATTCGTTTCCTGAATCTTGAAAAGGAAAGTGCTAAGAAAATATTTAAAAAAATATAAACTGGTAGTTTATCACACAAATTATAGTGAATCAGTGTTATTTTGTTTGAGAGTGCCGGAAAAAAGTAAGTACATTGTTTTTTATTAAATTTTAGTTTTGTACTCTTAGTTGGCAAAGATAGATAAATTACGCCAATCATGACTTCAGTTATTAGTGGTTTAATATTCAAATCATACAAAATTACACGAGTACTCCTCAATGACCTTAATAATGTAACGAATTTATTATTAACACTAATTTATTTAAACGACTAAAAATATGTTTTACTTATACTAGAAATCTGCACACTTTTAAATTAACTGAGCTAATTAAATCTAATAATATTTAATAAAAACACTTACACTATAATTTATATAACTTACACGAAGATAAGACAAAGTCCGCGGATAGTTTCACACACTTGTTTACACTAAAGTCACGAACTTCGTAAATTTATTTATAACACGCGTTAACGACTTATTTATTTAGACTTAAATAATCTTCTTAACACTGTAGGCTTCGCATTACGAAAATAACTGACCTACGATTCGTTTCTTCGGTATTTATACACATTTGGAAATCCTTCTTCAGTGTTCTCTATCTTTTAGTATATCTTCTAGAAGATGGATAACAACTTCGAGAAGGTTCTTGAATTTACGGATAACTTCTGGAACGTTTCAATAGTTTCTCTTTCAAAGTTTTAGCAATCGTTTTTATAATTACAGTGCAATCTATGTAATCCGAACTAAAAAAAGACAACTGTACATACATATTAGGTATGTATTTATTATTAACATACAATATGTTACTATTTTGAAGAATAAATTAAGAAAATAAGAAATCCACAACTGTACAGCTGCGTGTTTTTTGAAGAATTTCCAATACACACTCTCAATTGTTTTTTTTTCATAAAATTTAAATGTTTACATTGTAACGTTGACCTCTTCAAATTAATTTAAACTAAGAATGAGGTGATCTATTTCAATTCAAAATAATTTAGGTGTACCTCAAGGATCAGTCTTACGCCCATTACTTTTCTTAATTTATATTAAGGATTTAGAACTTAATCTTAAGTGCTGTAATATTAGTTTGTTTGCGGACGATACCCTGGTATCAATTACTGATAAAAATGTACATTCAGCTATTATAAAGTTAAACTCAGAATTATTGCAAATTGGTTACAAACAAATAAATTAAAATTAAATGTGTTAAAAAGTAAGACAATGGTAATATCAAATATTAATTTTGAAACAACAAAAATAAAAATTAAAAATATAGAATTAGAACAGGTTGAACAAATTAAATATTTAGGAATAGTTATCGATCAGAATCTAAATTTTAGAAGCCTGTTTGTAGAGATGACCGTTTCTAACCGTAAAATTTGGGTAAAAAGCAGGGTTAGTAGTGACCTTTTTTAACGCATTTTGATACCAGTCATCAGGAATTAAATCGGAGATCTGAAGAAGATTAAAGGAACGAGACAGATAGTCGGCGAAAATGTTAACTGACCCCTTTCGGTGTTTAATTTCGAAGTCAAATTGGCTGAGTCGTAGACACCATCGAGCTAAACGGTTGCCTGGATCTTTTAAATTTTTTAACCATAAAAGAGAAGCATGGTCGGTGAACTTAGTGCCTTCAACATAAGCTCTAAAATGTTCGACGCCGAAAAGGACACCTAGACACTCTTTTTCAGTGACGGTAAACTTTCTTTCGCCTTTCGTTAAGGTACGACATAACCGACTGGATGCTCGAAACCATCGTTTTCCTGAAATAAGATAGCACCTAAACCAAAATCAAAGGCATCGGTTTGAATAAAAAAGGGTCTAGAAAAATCTCGACTAGCTAAAACGGGTGATGTATTTAGAAGTTGTTTTAAAGATTTGAAAGCCGGGTCTGCTTCCGATGTCCAGACAATAGGTTGTTTCTTTTTATTTCTCTGGAGGAGAGCAGTAATTGGAGCGCTAATAGTGGAAAAATTTTCAATAAAGCGACGGTAATATTGTAACAATGCCATAACTCGCCGAACTTCGGTAGAATTGAAAAAAAAATTGAGTCCACCTTACTACTACTACAATAAAACCTAGTAAAGCCAACGATTCACGACCAAATTTGCATTTTTTAAAGTTAATAGTCACATTAGCATTCTTCAATCGGAGAAAAACGTCTTGTAAAAAACTTCCAAATGCTTTTCGAAAGGTTTGAGGTCAGGACCAATGACTGTATCTATTAATCTTTGCATGGATTGTGCACTAATCCATAAATCAAAACGCATTCGCTTAAATTGAAAAAGACCCCTACCATAAACAGTAAAAGCCGTCTTAGAACGCGATTCAAAATCTAAAAAAATTTGGAAAAAAAGCTTGTTTAAGATCAATGGATGTAAGATAATCGCTATCACGTAGTTTGTCTAAAATGGAACTTATTCTAGGTAGTGGATAAGAATCATGAACAGTCACTTCATTCAATTTTCTACCATCAAAACACATTCTATCGGTATTATTCTTTTTTTTTTACTAACAAAACGGGAGAACTCCAAGGACTGTTCGCCTTTTCAATAATATCATGGTCTAATAAACGATCGATCTCTTCATTTAAATAATTCTGTAAAACAGGAGACAAAGGATATTGACGCTGTTTAATAGGACGGGCCATTCCGGTATCAATATGATGCGAAATTAGATGAGTTTTGGTCAGATGATCATCATGAGACAGTGTTCGAAAATTACAAACTATTTTCTTTAATTTTTGCAAATTTTCCGAAGACTGCTCCGTAAAACTTTTAATTTTGTTTACTCCACAGACAGTAATAGCTTCAGGAATCTTAAATGAAGACGACGGAAAATCCATCGAAATATTAAATAAATGACAACAATCCTTTTCGAAAATGAAACTACTAGCGATTTAAGGAACGACGTAAAATTTCATTACTTTCGTCACATTAGAGAAAGTGATGGGAAGGTCTATAATTTGTGAAATTTGATGCGGATTGCCATTGGCAGTTGAGACAATAGGATATTTTCTTTTTGTAAATAACTTTTTGAATAATGCAGGCACTAAATGTAAAGCTCTTGGTCCTGAAACTGAGATATTTGCTCCGGTGTCTAAGAGGGTATTCTTAAGTAAAAATTTAATGTAGGGACGATTATCCTCAGGCATAAATACTAATAAAGTAAACTTCTGTTATACGTCCCAATGGCCAATGAAGTGGTGGTGCATTTTCCTCTTTCAATATGACAATAGCGCCGATCTGTAGATTGGGTTGACGTTAAAACTTCCATTTGCTGCGCTGTTGCATGTGATGCAAATACTCAGTACTCCAGCGTGTCCAGAGATGCTGCGCCATCTGTTGAAGAAGTTTCCATCGTTTAATGTGGTTCGTTGATTGTGTTCGTATATAGTGCTCCGGAATACTGGTGAGTGGTTGTCCAATCATGAAGTGTTTAGTGGTAATCACTTCTATCTCGTTAGAATCTTGGGAGAGAGGGATTAACGACGCGAATTTACTATAGCCTCTATTTGGGTAAGGTATAAAATTCTTCGAAATTTGAAAAATTATCCTTTAATACTCGTTTCAAATGTTGCTTAACAGCTCTAACCGCAGCTTCCCATAATCCACCGAAATGCGGGAATCTGGGTGGTATAAAATGCCACTGAATACGGCATTTATTTAGGTAATTCCGAAATGTATTTGTATCTATGGACTTTAAAGTGTTATTTGCACCAACAAAATTGGTGGCATTATCAGAAAAAATATCATGGCAGAGACCTCGCCGAGCTACAAATCTTTTCAGCGCACTAAGAAACCCGTCACCGGATAGATCACTAACGAGTTCGAAATGTACAGCCTTGGAGGCGAGACAAATAAAAATGCAAATATACGCCTTTATTATTTTTCGAGTTCGACCTTTTCCGTCCTTTAGCTCGAACGGACCAGCATAATCAATTCCGCATGACGAGAAAATATGAAAAGGCGTAACGCGTGGCGAAGGTAATTCGCTCATTTTATGAGATGTTTGAGTTGGTTGGGCCTTGAAACAGGTAATGCATTTACGAATACAAGATTTCACGGCGCGCTTGCCGTTCAATGGCCACAATTTTTAGCGAACCAGAGATAATGTCGTTTGATTTCCCGAGTGAAGACTACGTTTATGCTCGTATCGAATAATTAATTTTGTGAATTTATGTCCGTATGGTAATACAATTGGATATTTCTGGTTAAAGGAAAGTTGCAAGTGTTTTAATCTTTCTCTGACGCGTATAATACCGTGGCTATCAATAAACGGATTTAAAGTGTTTAGCTTACTTTTAGGTTTTACTGTTCGGTTTTTGTTTAAATGTCTTTTGAGAATCTTTTGAGAAACATTCTTGTTGGATGAGTTTGATGTGAGAACTCGAAGCTCTGTCGATTTCGAAATTATTATATTTCCGTTTTCCCTGGTACCTGGGTTTTTCAAGTTGTATGCAAATCTGAAGCAGTAAGCGAGACAGTTTGCAAAATAAACGATGGCTCGTACCACCATAACGAAGATTTGACTAATTCACCAATGGTAGTTCCGCGAGAAATTATATCTGCGGGATTATGTTTCGAGGATATATGACGCCAATCATGGATATTTGTTATTTCATGTATTCTTGAAACTCTATTAGAAACAAAGGTTTTCCACGTAGTTGGTTCCTTTGCCAACGAGTTTAGAACTATAGACAACATCGAATGAATTTGGATTTCCAGCACGTTGACACTTATTGACTAATTCAGACAACAGAACCGCAGCGCATAACTCCAAGCGCTTTATAGATATCGATTTTAGCGGAGCCACGCGAGATTTCGCACAAAGTGGCTTACACCTGTTTGTTTTCATTGGTAGATCGTAAATAGTTGAATTTCGGTTAGAGTTTTAACTAATACTTGCCGGGGTATTTGAATCAAATTAGTTTGAGATAGAATTGTGACCACTCAGTATATATTTCGAGAGAAACTGATTCGTCCCAACCAATATCAAGTTGCCAGAGTTTTTGCATGATCACCTTTGCTCGAATAACTATTGGTCCTATTAATTCTAAAGGATGAAAGATTTTCGCAATAGTGGACAACATGCTTCGTTTGGTTATTCGATCGTATGGTAATATCATAGTTTTAGGTTTATATATGAAACAGTCTAAGGAGGGTATCCAAGCAATTCCAAGTGTTTTTACGTTTGCATCATCGCTAATGCTGTATTGACATTGTACCGACTGCAATTCGTTTAGTACCTTTGGTGCACTTGATTGAAACTTCCTCATTTGAAATCCATACTCATTTAGTAAATTAGCTACATTGTGCCTGATAGCAATCAAGGACTCAACATCGTTTGAACCAGTAAGGAGATCATCCACATAAAAATCGGCTGCTATAATTTTGCTTTCGATTGGCATCAAATGTTTGGTGTCGATGGCTATTTCTTTAAGACACCTTGCAGCCAAGAATGCAGCTGAAGCCGTACCGTACGTGATTGTGTTTAATTGGAAGTGCCAAAGTATACGTTGAAGATTTCTGTGTAACAGGTGAACGAGTATTTGTCTACACATTTTGGTCACATCTCCGATAAGCACAACGTTGTGCTTACGAAATCGTGTTAGAATCGCAAAGAGATCGTTTTGGATCGTAGGACCGACCTTAAGAGTGTCATTCAATGATAAATCAGACAAGGTTTTTGCAGAACCATCGAAAACGGCCCTGAGCTTGGTTGTAGAGCTATCAAGATATAGTACGCAGTGATGCGGTAAGTAATATATGTGAGAGTTTTTTTTTCAATTTTGGTCATATGCCCTAATTGCTTGTATTCTTCCATGAAATCGTGATAGGACGTTTTCAGTTCGGGGTGACGTGTTAGTTTACGCTCAATTGCGTAAAGCTTCTGCAAAGCTTGCTCTTCTGAGTTGCCTAACTTCATGTAGTTACCTTTTAATGGTAGTTTGACTACAAACCGACCGGTTGATTCGCGCGACGTAGTGTTATTAAAATGCTTTTCACACTCAGCCTCCTCTTTAGTTAATTGAGAACTATTCGTGCCTTCTTCCACCTTCCAAAACCGTTCCATATCATCATGTAGTTGTATACTACTGACTAAGCAGTTGGTTGCGAGATGAGATGATTGTTTAATTGCGTTGGGAACGTCACTTGCTACCACCCATCCTAGAATAGTTTTTTGTAGCGTAGATAGCCTTCTACTTAATTTTATTTGACCGACGCACAAAAGGTCATAGAAAATCTCTGCCCAAATAAGCATATCAATTTCTGAAGGAATGTTGAAATTGGGATCGGCTCATTTTATTTCGTTTGGTATATTCAATTTAGCAAAATCACATGTATATTGAGGTGTGACATCAGTTATAAGATCGATAACCAAAAAAGACAAGCTGCTTTTGAAGGAATTGTGTAATGTTTGAATCGAAATGTTTACTTGTCTGGTAACATTGGTTTTTATTTGATTAATACCAGCTACGGGAAGATTTATTTTGTGACTCTTTAAACTTAATTTAGTAACCAATCGGTTTGAAACGAAATTGAACTGAGATCCGCTGTCTAACAATAAGCGACATTGTACTGGTTGTTTTTTTTTGTCGTACACGAGTACTACTGCTGTTGACAGTAATACAAATGATTCTATAGCGTTTTGAGAATTATTGGAGCTAACCGTGACACCTTGTGAGATTAAGTTCTCGGCGGGACAATGTGAAACAAAACTTTGTGAAATAGGATTTTCATTGCTTTGTTGCGAAGAGCTGGGTGCAACCAAGCTTTCTGAATTTTCAACCGTGCTAGAGCTTTTTGAAGATGAAGCGCCTTTATTTTCAAAATTTCCTAGATTGTACTAGTGGAGGAAAGTGCTGTGTTTTTATGGCATTTTTTACAAGCGCTTGATCTACACTCTAAAACCTTATGACCCACGCGTAAACAGTTCATGCATAAGTTGAGCCGCTTTATTTCTGCATAACGTAAAGAAACCGACATGTTTTTGAATTTTTCACAATAGTAAATAAAATGGGACTGTTTGCATAGTGGGCAAGATGTAGATGAGTTGCTAACTTTGAGATGAAATGATTTGGGTTCGTATGACTTTTTCGAAGGTATGTTAACCTTTGCATCTACAGCTTAAAGCATTTAACATCGTCGAGTTACATTATTTTGATAAATTGTCAATTGTGGGCCTTGCTATTTCGTTACTGTAGTTTTCCCATTCGCGCTTCGAATTTACATCAAGCTTTGCGGTTAGTAAATATATGGCCATTGTATCTCAAGCTTTAACATTTTCCCCAAGTGTTCCTAAGGCGCGATAATTTTTTAAAAATGCATCGAGAAGGTTTCCTAATAATGTATGAGATTCTTTGTTTAGAATCGGCAATTCAAATATTTCTTTTACGTGCGCTTTGATAATAGCCTTATTGTTTTCATATCGATCATGCAACATGCGCCAAGCTACGCGTAATTCGTGTCTGATAAATGTAATGAAGCAATTACTTGAACCGCTTCCCCTTTGAGTGATGCTTGCAAATAATAAATTTTTTCAACGTTTGCTAATCCAGAATTTGAATACCAAGCGCTTTGAAGGTCATGAAATTGCTGCCAATTACTGTATGAACCCGTGAATTCTGGTAAACGTATTGGTGGCAATTTCGTTTAAAGGCGAAGGTGCATGCGAGATAAACGATGTGTCAATACGAGAATGACCTGCTGGTGACGATTGATCTGAAGGACATTGTGACATGATTTGCTTTGCTAGCGCGATTGAATCAAAATACTTTGTTTCGAAATCATTGCGATCTTTATCCGATTCATCTGCGTTAAATGTACCAGTGATATATTCTTCCAATTCCGTTTGTACATTCTTAAATTGTGCTAAGGTGCCAACAATGGCATATTTTTCAAAACGTGTCAATTCGGCTTTAATTTGTCCCCGAGCGTACTTTAACATTCATGCGTTTAGAGGTATACACCACATAAAACGTAGTTTAATGTGAGAACGTGGCAAATTAAGTTAGTAAAATGAATGAATGTAAATAAGACTGATCTGTGTTTTTGAAACACGTCTTACAAATGAACAAAATAATATTTAAAGAAAATACAACTAAACAGGGTCTACGACGCAAAAAAGTTTGGGAACCTTTGCTCTATAATATAAAATCTTAAACTTTCGTAGTTGTTATGTTTATGATTATAAGTGATTTTTGGCTTAGTCACTGACATTTACCACTCTGAAGATGCAAGCTGTAATGTCTTGCGAAACGGCGGTTTCTTTGGATTCACGAACGACAATACGGCAAAAGCCAAGTTCTACTTCTGGTTTTGGCTCTTAAGGAGAGACTAGGACCAAGCCTAAGTCTGGGTGTTTAACTACGACGAGATCTAAGCCAAAAGTCGCTTATAATCATAAGATTACTCTAACAAGAATGTAGGCTTACCTTTGATCGCATTCAAACCTGCAGCAACCCATAAAACAACTGAAGCGTTTGCATCAAAATCGACTGTCTATTCGGTAATCAAGTCAATGGAATGAACTGGAATGGAGCAGGTACGGAGATTCTGGAAAGGCTAGGTTTGGAGTTACGACCAAGAAAACACAAAGAAATAAGTGAAGACTTGAGATTTCCAGAGGGATTGCGGTAGTATTTAGAAAGAAGTTCAAACTGTTAGATAAACTTCAAAAAAGTACTCACGTGCAAGGCCGTTATACAAAATCTATGGCAAGCATTATAAAATCTCCAGAGAGAATAAAGTTCTAAAACATTAAAAAACTGGAAATGCCCAAGCTTGGTTAATCTACCCTCTCACCGACTATTGTGAGTTGGCCGTGCAGGTTCGTAAACTAGCAAAAAGCTTGTAACAAATTTTTGGCAGCCCAACCTAGGGGCCCGATTTTCTCATATCGAATTTCTCATTTCACTATATTTCTTTTAGCAATTTTCTTTAATTGTGATTAGCATAGGATTACTGGTTCTCATAGGTAACTTATACTGTTGAATTTCTCTCGATTTAGTGTGTGCGATCATAAGTCCTTCTAGCTTTAGGTATGCCTTTTATCTTTTCTTAGTCTTACGTGGGTTCGATCTATTCTACTTTGCTTTTTTTTACTTAGTTATTGCTACTAGACTTGACGTCTGAGTTACTTCACTATCTTTTACTTTTGTTTTTCTTTAATGCTGCAGTTTGACTGTAGATTAGTACTTTGCTTACGTTTCTTTTAATCGGACCTTCGCTTTGATTTTTGGATTGACTTGACTACGTCGATTAATTTTCTCTTAGTGGTGTAATTACTGGGTGGTGATACTACTGATACTTAGTGTTATTTTGAGGTCGTGTCAGACACATGGTGGCAGATTTCCGTCATAATTGACTGCTTTGGTTAGTTTCTTGTCTACTTGTTATTGTTTTAGCTATGTATTCTTCAGATGAAGAACCACCATTTCTTACTTCTTCGGACTCTGATTCCGAAACGAACTTAGGAAATTGGAATGTTACTTTTTCGGGCGAAGATCCTTCTTTACTTATAGAATTTCTTATTCGTATCGACGAGTTGTGTTTGTCTCGTGATGTTTCTCAGCACCAACTGTTTCGTTCAGCTTCTGAGGTGTTATCGGGTAAAGCTCTTTTTGTGTTTAGAAGTAGACGACATACTTTACGTTCTTGGAATGAGGTTACTGCGATGCTGAAAGCTGAATTTCTGCCAGTAGATTATGATGAACGATTAATGGAGACTATTCGTAATCGAGTGATGGAACCTAAGGAATCTATTGTGATGTACGTTGCTACTATGCAATATCTTTTTATGCAATTGTTAGAACCAGTCTCGGAGAAGACGCAGTTAAAAATCGTACGCCGCAACTTGATTCCATTGTATCAATCTCATTTCGCACTGGTGGATATCACATCCTTTTCTCAATTGGTTTCGTTAGGCAAACGTTTGGAGTCGAACTTGAATTGTAACAATTCTCTTAATCTTATAACATCCGAAAGGAGTGACTTACTTCTAGAATCATCTGTGATTAATACTGCTACTCCCGCAGTTTCGGTTAATACGGTTGCTGATTCTCTTACTACTCCTCCACTTCCTTCTTCGATAACTACTGAGTCGAGTAGTTGTATGCACTGTCGTTCTAAACCTGAGAAACTTGTACGTCCTGTTCGTTCTTTAGCTTCTATTCTTCCAAATTTTTCTTCAGTTTCTAGGATTATTAAACCTACTACCGATCCTTGGTACTTAGGTTTGGTTTCGAAAGTTTCTGCTTTTCCTCGTCGTTTCTCTCGTTGGTGTCTGGTGAAAGGTCTTCTATGTAAACGTGTACGCATTTCTTCCTCTGACTCTTGCGTGTGGAAATTAGTTGTCCCTTCGGACCAACGCAAACAAGTAATCCACGATCACCATCTTCCATCTGAACGTGAACACCGCAGTGTTAGAAGTACGTTAGAAGCTCTTCGCTGTCATTTCTACTGGCCTCATATGAGACCTAAGGTTGCCGAGTACATACGCTATTGTTCGTATTCGAATTCGCGACGAAGCAAGCCTGTTAGGTCACGTCACGTTTTGCCAACAACGATGAAGCTTTCCAACACTGGTTTATTTACAAGGTCTACGCGTCTACATGAGGATCGTGCTATCTCTCCAGGTGTAAAAGCCGCTGCTATTGCTTTTGCATCCCCTTCTTCTTCAGTCGCTTCTAATTATTCTTTGTTGTCTCCTTCTTCTAATCGTTCTCTTCGCTTTCATCGGCGTCGCAAGCGTCGTAAGTGCTAGTTCACTTTTTGGGCTTTCGACTTTCGACCCTTGCTATTTTTTTGGTTCTTTTCTTTCGGTTTTGGTGGTTCGAGTCTTTGAATATGTCGTCGGTATTTTGTTGGTTGTAGCTTGGATGCTACCGAATTGTTTCCTCTCATATTGCTGTCACCGACTTTCTTTTCTTTGCTTAAGTTCCTAGTACTTTTGTTTTGGTTTCTTTCTTCTCCATCTTACTTCAGGACAGACTACCTTTCCGTCTGTATATATTTATATCCCCTTAGTCGGCCTTTTTGGGATTGGTACGTCATATATAGAATTCTCTCTTCTGCTTTTGGATTTGGTTTTTCTTTTCTTGAGTTTTCTATTCCGCTCGTCGGCCTTAAAGTCTTGAGGTATACTTTCCAATTTGGGACAGCAATTGGCACGCTCTTGGTCTATGACTAACTGGGATATCTTTTCTCTTCTCTTTCTTCTTTTTTTTTTTTTATTATTAGGGCGGTTGGTGGGGCACCGTAGGGTGGCCTCTCTTTTCATTCTTTTACGGGATGAAGAATGAATCAGGCATTAACATCGTGCCTTATCTTTCTCCGTCTTTCTCTTTTTTTTCTTTCTTGTATTTCTTACTTTGGGATTTTTTTCTTTTGCTTTTGAAGGTTTGCCTTTAGGGCAATTATCTCTTTTGCTTTTCTTTTATCTGGATTTGTTGCTTGAATACTTTCTTTGTATTTTCTTTTAAGTAACTTCTTTCTTTAGTATTCACGCAACTATGTTTCTTTTCTTTTACTTTTCTTTCTCAGTTACTTCTCTCGCTTTATTGGGTTTAGTGGGTTTTTGTTTTGTTGTTTTTGGTTTGAAACTAGGAATAGACTGCAACGTCGCTTCTTGTACTTTGTACTTCCGCTTAGTCGGCATTTTTGATGTTGTTAGTCACCGTTAGAATATTTCTCTTCTTTGGGTTTCTTTTGCTCTTGGAATATTCTAATCCGTTCTTCGGCATTTACGTTCCAATGTGACATTCCAACGCAACGAGCACTGACTCACGATGCTTAATTAGCAAGTGAAGTTTTCTGTTCTTTATTGACTCATACTTTCTTTTTTCCTTCTGGTTTTGTTTGAGGTTGCTTTGAAAGTTTTCTCTCTGCTTAAGCTTTGTTTTTTTCCTTGGATCCTCTGCAACCATTTCCTTTTCTCTTTATTTTCTTTTTTTGCTAATTGTTTCTTTTGCTACATTGGGCTTAGTAAATTATTCGTTTGGCTGTGTAGGTCTGAAACTTGAAACAGGCTACAACTCCGTTTTCTGTACTTTAGGTACTTCCGCTTGCTCGGCTTTTCTGGATGTTGTTAGTCATTCTTGGGATATCTCTTTTGCTACTTTTCTCTTTGCTTTTCTTGGGATATTCTATTCCGTTTATCGGCTTATAAGTTTCATTGTTACAGTCCAGCACAGTGATCGATGATTTACAAGTGTTCGTTTAGCAATCGATGGTTCTTACGTTCTTTTCTTTCCTCTTCTGTATTGGTGGTAATCTGATTAGGTTACACGGGGTTGGGTTTTCTTGGAATTGGGTTGGTTTTGGATTTTAGGGTTCTATCCTTGGCGTATGCCTAAATTTCTGTCTTCATTTTAGCTTTTGTCTTCGTTGTTCTCGCTCCACGCTTTTATCTTGCTGGGGGGGAATCTGTTACGGTCGAATTTTCTTTACGTACGCCTATGTTGTTACGGACGAAATTTTCTTTACGTACGCCTATGTATTTTCAACGTGAATTTAGATTCGGGTTGACGCCCTTTAACGTTCGTTTCTCGGTGCGATTCATTTGACGGAAATTCGTCACACGGGCATGATATAAAATGGTCTGTACACCTTGAATAGTTATGTTATCTATTACCATCTGGAAAACCAATTATAATTAGTGAATAATCTGATTTCTTCAAAGCGTACAGGGTAAGCGACTGCCGTATTTTAGTAACGATTTCGTTCGTAATTTTTTTCTTCCTTTTAACAGCTATTTTGCGTTCCTTCCTTTTACATCTGGTACCTTATCCATACATGGATATCGTAAACGACTGCTAAATACGTCAGCACGTGGCCGTACACGGGCACCAGCGTAAGGCGATTTCCACGCTACGAAATTGGGGGTCTTGCGGAGCCTTCCAGGGCAAAGAGCGCTACACGTGGATGACACGCCGTGACCTGTATTAACCACCTATTTGTGTTCTAACGATATCCAGTATTCGATACCAATTTACTAAGGAATGAACCTCGACAAATATTTGGATGGGACGATGTTAACTTTTTCTCTATAAGGCTTATGGCTATACCTAATTAAACCAAAGATAAGGGGTACCACAGCATACGACAACCGGTTTATATTATTTATACTTTCTTGTACCTTAAGTAATGATTGTTGTAGATGTTGATTTCGTGAGACATTAGTTTGACACGATTTGCGATTCAAATTACTTACAGGATCACGTGTCGGGGAAAGTACTTTCTTCACACCTGTGGAACTTCCTGTATTTATGGTAAGTGATTTTATATGTTTATTTCGTAGTCAACCGGGTCACTCACGAAACTTTTGCTATTAGTTCTATAATTATCGATACTGGTGTTTACCAGCTAGGTAGTAAATTGTACTTATGTCGAGTTGTGCATGCTGTGTACTACCAACGATTGATTAACGTTAGTGCTATATTAATTCCGCACGCTTTGTTACGATAAGTTAACATTAACGTAGTAATTTATTGTTACTGTGTTTGATTGTCAGTAATGCCTATTACTAAATGATTTTGTGTACTTCGCATATTTGTATGCAGACGAAATTTATTACCATCTACTCTTCGCTAGTCATGTCAATGTAATCTACGTATGTGTTGTGTGTTGCCGATACTTCGGATATTTAGTTATACTCGAACTAAAATTATTCTTGGTCATGTTATCCAACTGTTATCAATTCGAACGTTAATCTATTTATCATTATAGAGGAATAAAAGTGAAATTGTTATTAACGATTGAGTTTTTTTTTCTTGGTTCTTTCAGCATTTACGGACCTAACATCTTGTTACAAGTTTATTACCACCTGTCTTGAGCGGGACAGAAGTGACTTTGGATAAGCTCTGGCGCCCTTAAATATATTTTCAGTATTATCGAGGAACCCTACCCTCTCACCGACTATTGTGAGTTGGCCGTGCAGGTTCGTAAACTAGCAAAAAGCTTGTAACAACTTCTTAAATCAACTGGATTGTTAGACAGTTTAAAACATGTTAGAAGTCGTCTACTAAAATATAGAAGAAGTTCATTAACTGCTACTTATACAGGATGTCCCACGAGGTACTGTACATACTAAAATGGTATGGTCCTTAGGTTAATTTAAGTAGAAAACGTCTTATAAACATAGGTCCAATTCGCCATAGTTACACAGATACAATCGTTCAAAGTTTATAACTGATCACACATTTTTGAAAATTAATTATTCTTAGTCAACTGGGAAACAAGCCGAACAATATGTCATTTATTGCTTTTTTTCTACTAATGTCACAGTCGATTTTATTAAATGAAGTGTAATTTAAATGCAAAATGCCTTCTTATTTTTCTAACAAAGATTATGCTGATATTTACATTTATGGATTTTGTGATGGAAATGCGAGATCTAGCGTTAGGGAATATGAACGAAGATTTCCCAACAGGAGGGTGCCAAATCACCAAACCTTTTCTTCTGTGTTTTAACATGTACGGATTCATGGTTCATTTCCAACAGTTTCAGCAAGATCTGACCGCCCTGTGCAGTTAAATGTGAATGAGCAGGAAAACATTCTACAGATGGTTGATCGGAGTCCAGGGTTGAGTACTAGAAGAATTTCTTCTCGAACGGGACTCCCCCGTATGTCAGTATGGCGAACATTACATGATGGGCTTTTGTATCCCTATCACATACAACAGGTTCAGCATCTGGAACCTGGAGATCTTGCTGCCTGGTTGAATTTCTGCCACTGGCTACAGGTAAATCCACAATTAGTTTCATTCATTTTATTTAGCGACGAGGCGCAATTTACTAGAGATGGAGTGAACAATACACGTAATTCTCATTTGTGGTCATATCAAAATCCACATGGCACAACAGAAACTAACTTTCAACGCAGATTTTCTGTTAACGTATGGTGTGGCATGATTGACGATCAACTTATTGGACCTTTTTTTTTGAGGAACGTCTGACAGGAGAAGCATATGCTAACTTTTTGCGGAATGCATTGCTACCGCTTTTGGAAGAAGTACCTTTACTAACAAGACAACAAATGTTTCTGCAACATGATGGAGCTCCTCCACATTTTAGTCGGCATGTGACCGAATATCTAAATGTTGCTTACCCCAATAGGTGAATTGGGCGTGGAGGCCCGCATGCTTGGCCACCGAGATCGCCCGATCTCACACCTTTGGACTTCTATCTGTGGGGTCATGTGAAAAGTTTAGTATACGAGGTAAAAGTTAATACCAGAGCTAAACTAATACAGCGTATCCTGGATGTGTGTCAACAAACACGGAACAACCAGCAGGTGCTTCGAGCGGCTACTCGGTCCATTTTAGATCGCAGCCGTCGTTGTATTAATGCCGAAGGAGGTCATTTTGAGCATTTGATATGATTTTTTTTGTTTGTTTTTTTTATGTTTGTTTTGTAGTTCGATTTTCTGTTTTCAATAATAATAATTTTCAAAAAATGTGTGAGCATTTATAAACTTTGAACGCTTGTATCTGTGTAACTATGGCGAATTGGACCTATGTTTATAGGACGTTTTCTACTTAAATTAACCTAAGGAACATACCATTTCAGTATGTACAGTACCTCGTGGAACACCCTGTATAACCAAGGAAGCTTCCTGACAATTACCAACACAAGCAGGATGTTGTAGCTCCAGCTAAAACAAAAATATAAAACTTAACCAAAAAAAACTGGACTCCGTCGTAAGTCTTGAAGAAACGGTGCGGTGTAAATAAATAAATGCATTAATTTTGTTAGTATTGTGTGTTAGTTTAGTAAAATTAGTTACATAAATAATAATCTTGTAAAATTAAATTAGTTACAGTATTCATCGTGAATGCGTGAATTGGATACACCCTTGATTATAATTTTTGATAGTTCAGTTTCACTAACAAGAAAACGAACAAGAACTATATAATAAAGCAAATTAATAGTAATTTCCTAAATCGAAAACAATGAATAATTCAATTTTCAATTATGAAACATTCTCAAGTGGTACAAAATCGATAACATTATCAAAAATCGTATTTAGTAATATAGTTTAAGAGCTATCGTGTGCAAAATTTTTATACACGATAACAGGATTATCAGTTATTCCCTCTGCGATATCTACAATACTTAAAATACAAAAAAATATAAAAGCTTATCTATAAAACTAAAGAAGAAATTGTGTGTTTGTATATTTTACATTGCTTTTAGTAATAATAATTTAAAGAAGCACAAGTTATCTTGCCAAAAGCAACGGGCTTTTATGCTACACACCACGTATTAAACAAAGTATATAAACATTGAAACAACTGCTGCTTTTGTGTCATCGTCTTTGCCACTATTCATCTTCATAACACTTCTCTAACATATAAATGAAATAAACGCTTTTTTGACAATCAGATTTTTTAGCTAACATCAGAATCACAAAGTAATTGCTTTCATAGTAATACTTCCAAATATATTTAGTCTATAGATTAGACGACGGCTTGTATTTAATTTTAAAAAAAGTTGAAGTATTGCTTATTGTAACGTTTATTATTACTAATTAATTTATTTATACTAAAAATATGTACACGTTTATAACTAACCGAACTAATTAAATCTAAAGATATTTAATAAAAACACACACTAATTTATATATAGAACTATCACACGAAGATAAAGTCCGCGGATAACTTTGTTACAAGCTTTATGTCTTACGAACCTTGCACGGCCAACTCACACAGTCGGAGGTAGGGGAGGTTCACAGGAAGTATGCTTAAGGGCGCCAGATCTGATCCAAGATAACACTTCTGCCTCGATCACGACAGACGATCCAAACTTGTAACTCAATTTGAGGTTCGTAATCCTTATTACTCTGATGTTCGAGTAGCCAAAATTAGTTAATAGATAACGATAATCACAGGAGAAAGAAAAATAACAAGAGAGATTAACAATTATAATCACTTTAATGTATTAACGTTGGATACTAATAAGAATATATGAAATTTCTTCACCTATCGATGCTCGAATCGTTTCCACGTTGAATTAACAAATATCACAGTTTTAAATTAGTAGCGCAGTAAATTAACAACTATACGCTAAATGCGCAATCCTTAAATACTAGCATGACTAACAATTTTCGTTAACAAGTGTAGAAACCTTTGATTTCGTAATACATAAGATTTACTAGATTGTATCGAATTCTAATACAGGAATGCCCGCAGTATCGGCAACACACACTACACGTTGAAGTTATGTCGAAATAAACAGCACCGAAAATCTCGGAATAAATATGTTTTTCCCTCATAGCATGCGATACAGTTACGTAAATGATTAATATTACCTTATTGGTATATAAGCGATAACGTAATTACGGTCGTTAACATTAATTACAATTCGGTGAGTAACTTTCGTGATCACGATATAAAAGTTAAGCAAATAACTCACCCCAAAATCCAGTATCCACTTTCGCGAAGAAAACGTTTTCCCGTCAGCGGCCTGTAATAAATAGTGAAAAGCAAATCGTATCACACACTAACTCACAACGAACAAGAAGCTACAAAAATTAGTATTAATAAATCATTAAATGTTATATAAAAACCCGTTGCATCGTATACTGTAGGTAACAATTTAGCACAGGTGGCTGATAACACAATCGACTAGTATACACGAAATCCCATCTCCCACAGTAAGGCTTGTCGAGACCCCGTTTTCGTGGTGGAGGATATGCCTTCCTAAACCGTACTTGTTCGGTAACGTTATTCCTTAATAATAACTAATCCTCAACACTTCTTTATTGAAACGAACATGTGCTCGAGCGTGGGGAAACTGCTATCAGATTAAGGAGAAATTACAAACGAAGTTTAATAAAACGGCAGTAATTATCTTACCCTGTGACGACTCAAATATTTCACGAACGTAATTTAATTACAATTAGATTCCCATTATTACGGATGTCTCTTGAAATTATTTCTTTAAGTCATACAGGCCATTTTAGGCAATCGACAGCTTCACGATTCTGTCGCAAAAATGACAGCCACGAGAACAGATCGACAGAGGGCGTCCAAACCGGAATCTAATTTCAATTACATATACAGGGTATTCCGTAATGAAAATTTCGTACGTAACAACTTTAATTTAACACTTATTGTTTACTTTAAAGTCACGTACAAGGTAATACTCCGTATATTTATCTCGAACACACACGTTAGTTACTTATTTATTTGAACTTGAACAATCTTCTTAACACTGCCGTCTTCGAATTGCTGGAATAACTGACCTATGATTCATTTGTATCGCTTTTATTTATTTTGGCCAAACGTTCGAGAATCTTCTATATCTTTCAGTGAACGTTCTGGAACTTGAGAACAATTCCTCGAACGTTTCACTGTCCCTTTTTTGGGACTGTTCTGTCCCAGAACAGGAAACTGGATGCGACACCGGTAGAAAGGATCGTGGCGATAACGGCAACTTTCTCCATTTCGGCAACTTCCTTGACTATAAACTTAACAGACTTTTCTTGAGCCGATATTCTCCTTCGTTGGTAACTACAGACGAACACTTGAACGCCTGTTCCTCAGAAGACGACCTCCAAAATGTTTCGAACTGTCCTCCAATTTAGTTTATCTAAGTCACAACCAAGCTTGGGTACTGCCGATTTCTTAACATGATGCAACTCCATTTCTCTCTTGAGATTCCATAATGTTTGCCACATATTTTCGCATAACGGCTTGGTACGTGAGTATTTCTTCGTGACCAGATAGAAAACGAAGCGTATGTCGCCACGTAGTTTTAAAACTTTTCCGACTGCCGGTTGTTGTCTTCGTAGTTCATCTAGTTACCCAAACTTCTTTTTAAACACGACTGCAACCCCTTTGGACATGTCAAGATCCTCGCTCACGCAATGTGCGATGGCGTAATCTTTTTGTGTTTGGAACAGGTCTTGTCGTTCCTCGGTGGTAACTCCCAACCTAGCTTTTCCAGAACCGCCGTATAAGCTTATAAACTTATCGAACTCCATTCCTTAGATTTGATTTCTGTTTCTGCTGTTTATTACTCTGTTTCGAATCTGAACTTGTGCCTTGTGGTTATCGCCAGCAAACGGGGCTAGACGATCGACGTGGATCACTTTTGGCTTGCCTCTGGGTGGTTTTCGGATGCGATATATGACGACATTAATACGCTGCACGGCTTCATAGAAGCCCTTCCACTGCCTTTGCAGCTTCGGCGACAAACCACGTCTTCTTTGGGGATTATACAACCACACCATGTCGTCAGGTTGAAACCCACTATTTTGTGTCTTGACCTCATATCTAGTCTTCATTTTGCATTCGGAAAACTTCTTGAAACAACCCAGACTCAAAGTTGCAGCCTTGATCGGGGTGTAATTCCAACGGAACTCCAAACCGGCAGAAAAACTATTTTACTAGTACGTTTGCAACTGTAAGTGCTTCTTGATTAGGTATAGCGTAAGCCTCCGTCCATTTTCTCAAATAAGCCATCGCCACCAGGATGTATTTATTTACCCGAATCAGATTCTGGGAACGGCCCTACGATATCAATCGCTACTCTTTTCAAAGGTCTTCCTACGTTGTATTGCTTCATTTGTGGTTTGCGTTTTCTCGCTGGACCATGTTCTAATGCGCAGACCGTGCATTTACGGCAACATTTCATGGCGTCCTCTTTGCAGTTCACCCAGTAGAATCGTTCTCGAACTTTCCCCAACGTCTTCTTAATGACAAAGTGTTCTCTTGATGTACCATCGTGGAGATGCTTCAACACTTCTGACATCCGGCTCTTTGGCACTATCAACTGTAGTCTGCTTCCCGTGCCCTGGACACTTTCTAGGGATCGCTTAAAAAAACCGTCTTCTACTATCAAAGAATCCTACTGCGCCCAGTATGATTTGATGTTCCTGCCCAAAGCACTCACTTCTTTCCAAAGTAGTCGTCGGCCGTTTTCTTTTCAGTCCAAGTTCCCACTCATCATCAACCATAGCAGTTCTCCAGAGGCATTCGACTTTTTCTTCAAGTCGCGAACAATGGCTGCAGTCCGCTGGACATGGTGTTCTGGACAAGGCATCAGCGTGTTACGTGCAAAAATTTCATAACGTAATACCATGTATATTGAATTAAAATTAGATTCCGGTTTTGACGCCCTCTGCCGATCTTTCCTGTTACTATCATTTGCAGCCAAGTCGTTAAGCTGACAACAAGCCTGTTTCGTTTAATAACTGGAAGTTTCTAAGAACATCATCTGTAATGGAAATGGAATTATAAATGCAGTACGTATTTAAAGTAATTTATTCGTCACAGGGTAAGCTATTTACATCCGTTATGTTAGGATTCTGTGGCAATTTCTTTCTTAATTTGATAGCCGTTCCCCGACGCTTTAGTCACATGTTCCGATGTAATAACGAACAATGAGGGATTAGTATCAATAAATACCTTGACTAAACGCTTAGGATTGTGGAAGGCCTATTATCCACGCCGACAACGAATGTTACTTCTTAGTACCCACCTTTTAATAAATGCAAGCATTCGATACATCGGTTTCTTATATCTAATTTCTCTTATTAACATTTTTGTAAACTTCGACTTTCGTGAGTCATTACGTTGACACGATTTGCTATTCATAACTATTTCAGGTTACTCAACGAGGAAAACGTTTTCTTCGGAGAAGTACTGGATTGTGGGTAAGTTCTTTTAAATTATTAGGTCGCTGTCAAAGAAGCTCACTCACGAAAATCAATTTGCTTAACATACGCAATTGCAATAGTTTTAATGCCATTTAGGTATTGTCAATAACTAATTCAATGATATTGCATGCTGTAAACCATAGAGCTGTAAACCTTCGTTATTTAATTGGAAATTTTTTTCGCTTATCGACACCCGAGATGTAACTTCTGTATTGTGGGTTGCTGACCCTTCGTTCATTTATGTATTTAGAATGTATCACAAAAATTTCTGAATTATCATTACTAATCCTCTACGCTATTGAATTGTAGTTATTAAGACTCTACATTACTGAATTATGCTTGTTAATACTCTACATTGTTGAATTATATTTATTAATATTCTACGTTACTGAATTATAGTTGTTAATACTCGACATTATTAAATTAAAGTTGTTATACCTGTTTTTATCTTTTGTTCATGGTAACATCTTTCTTTTTGGTTGGTTATACGAACACCAGTGCAACAAAGATTACGAACCTGGAATTCGTTACAGGCTTTAACCTTCTGTCCTGATCGAGATAGACGCTTTACTTATAAAAAATCTGGCTCCGTTTAACTCTTATTTAGTTAAACCTCCCCTATCTCCGACTGTGTGAGTTGGCCGTGCAAGGTTCGTAAGACCTATAAGCTTGTAACAAGCGTTCCGATGACTGCTTCCGGCCCGGTGTTCTGTGTCATAGTCATATTCTTTCAGTCTCTAGATCCATCTTGCCACTTGTCCTGCTGGGTTACAGAACTGCAATAGCCATTTTAAAGCGACTTGGTCCGTACTCAATAAACATTTTCGTCCATACAAATATTTGTACAACTCTTCTATGGACTTGACGACTGCTAACAGCTCCCCTCCTAGTCACGCAATAATTCCTTTCTGGCCTGGACAAAACCTGGCTAAAATACGGGATAACTGTTTCTTGTCCATCTTAAACCTGTGAAAGAACCAGGTGTATGGCCAGATTGCTTGCGTCCGTATCCGAAACAAATTTTCCATCTTCTCTTAGATAACTCAAAATCGGCGAAGTGACAAGGGTCTGTTTCAGTTGATGGAAAGCATTTTTGCAGTCTTCATTCCATCTAAATTCTGCTTCTTTTCTTCGCTCAATTTCGGCAAAAGGTTGGCAATATTGGCAAATCCGGCTACAAATCGTCTATAATAGGAGCACACCCCAAAGAAACTTTGAACCTGATGTTTGACGATTGGTCTTAGCCATGGTTGCACTGCTCGGATTTTGTCAGGATCAGCCTTTACTCCATCTCTAGATACGACGTGGCTAAGGTATTGCACTTCTTTCTTAAATACGTGACACTTCTTTGAGCTCAGTTTGAGGTTTATCCTACGTAGTCACTGGAATACTTCTTTCAAATTGTTCAAGTGTTCTTCAAACGACCTTCTAACCACGATCACGTCGACTGGGTAAGCCAAGCACGTCTTCCAAGGCAATCCGCGCAAGATGGTCTGCATCAAACGCTCGAACGTTGCAGGAGCGTTACACAGGGCGAAAGGGAACACAGTAAACTGCCACAAACCAGTTCCAATCGTAAAAGCTGTTTTTTCACGATCTTTATGTTCCAATTCTACCTGCCAGTAATCGCTCTTTAAGTCTAACGTGGAAAACCACTGGGATCCTGACAGGGTGTCTAACGTATCGTCAATTCTGGGTAAACGATAGCTCTCATTTTTGGTCACGTCGTTTAGCTGTCTGTAGTATACGCAAAACCTCGTTGATACATCTTTCTTCTTTACGAATACCACTGGGACTACTTGAAGGTTCAATCACGCAATCACTCTCTCCATATCCCTAATTATTTGTTCGGCTTCTTCTCTTTTCGCCAAAGAAAATCTGCGTGGATGTTTACGTATCGGTCAAGCGTCTCCAGTATTAATTTTATGTTTCACCACGTTAGTTTTTCCTTTGGAACCACTCTCCAGCGCGAACACATCTTGATACTATTGAAGAGCAAATACAAGTTAGTATAGACAACCAAATTAAAATTGTTCAAGAAGAAACTCAAGCAGCTATGTTAAATTTAAAAGAAGAAATTTGCGAATCTGTGAATGACAAAATAGAGGCTTGACAAAAAAATAATCCAAATGAAATGTCACGCTGAAGAAAGCGTCACGAGTGAAGATTTAGTAATGGATCATCGGGAAGATACCACTCACAAGTTCAATGTTGTACTTCCGAATTTTGATGGTAAAGTCCCATGGTCAACTTACTACAAGCAGTTTGAAGCCGCAGCTACAGCTAATGGTTGGAGCAACAAGCAGAAAGCGACGTCTTTAATAGTGTCCTTAAGTGGAGAAGCTCTTAGAATCCTGCAAACTGTTCCTGACCACCTACAACAAAATTATGAACTTTTAATTTCACGTTTAGAAATGAGATATGGAGATGTTCATCTTTAACAAGTGTATCAAGCTCAAATTAAAAGTCGGGTTCAAAAAGCTGTCGAAAGAGTTTGAGGCTGACAACGCCAGATTAACAAGACTTGCGTATCCTATAGCACCAGATACCTTCTTGGAGCAGTTGGCTATTCAAACCTTTGTAGACGGCCTCCGAGATACCGAAACGCAGCAGACTCTCCGGTTAGGTCGACCAAAGACATTGAATGACGCTTTGGTGCACACTTTGGACCTTAAAGCAGCAAAACAAGCATCGCAGACACTGGAAACCATCGAGGAGATAGCGCGACGAATACTTCGGGAACAAGTAGCTCGAGGAAGAGAAGTGACGTGCCCAAAAGAAAACCAGAAAAGCGTTCGGAAAACTAGAACAGGTCAACCAAGTGGGGCAAAAGTCGATCTCAACGAGTCATTCCCAGGACATTACCATTCAAATGACATCGACGATGGAGCAATTGCATAGCATTTATCTTGATGGCAAGATTAATGGAAGAAGTGTTCAATTACTGGTTGGCACGGGAACGACGAAGAACATCATTCGTCCTGAAATGTTATTGGAAAAAGAGAAGACATCACCAGTAACAATACGACTTCAAACGGCGACAGGCGAAGAAATACCTACTCACGGACAAGTCAAAGTGACTGGGAATGAACAATATAAAGAAGTATGGGTTCCCTTCGGATATGAAGAACGATGTCCTGAAGATCGACAATAAAGAAATTCCCTTTCATTCGTCAGAGAAGGCAGCGGTGCGAGTCTTATTGAGTGAAGACGTGACTCTGCCTGCAAGGACTGAAAGTGCGGTGATGGCACGCCTGGATGGAAATCTCCGGGAAAGCTACATACACGTGATTGAATTAATGGAGGGCGACTTAGTTGAAAAGAGACTACTCGTTAGCAAAACTTTAGTACGAGTAAAAAACACGATGCCAGTAACTTAAACATCAACTCAGATCCTGTCACGTTGAATAAGAAGACCGTGGTAGGCCAATGCACGCCAGTATCTCAAATTTTGAGATGCGTAAAATCTAATAAAGGTACGTCGCCAAAGAAGTGCCCACAACATCTATTGTACATTCTTAACTCCAAATGTCAAAACCTCAGCCAAGACCAGCAGGTTTAAGGTAAAGTGTTGGTCCAAGACTATCACGGTGTGTTCACGCTGGAGAGTGTATTCAAAGGAAGAACTAACGTAGTAACACATCAAATTAATACCGAAGACGCTCGACCGATACGATAACATTTAGGCAGACTTCCTTTGGCGAAAAGAGAAGAAGCCGAACAAATAATTACAGATATGGAGCAAGACGGCGTAATTGAACCTTCAGATAGTCCATGGGCATTCCCAGTGGTGCTCGTAAAGAAGAAACATGGATCAACAAAGTTTTGCGTAGACTATAGACAGCTAAACGACGTGACCAAAAAAGACAGCCATTCTTTACCGAGAATTGACGATACGCTAGACACCCTGTCAGGATCCCAGTAGTTTTCCACGTTAGATTTAAAGAGCGGTTACTGGCAGGTAGAATTGGAACCCAAGGATCGTGAAAAAACAGTTTTTACAATTGGAACTGGTTTGTGGCAGTTTACTGTGTCGCCTTTCGGCCTGTTGAACGCTCCTGCAACGTTCGAGCGTTTGATGGAGACTATACTGCGCCGACTATCTTAGAAGACGTGCTTGGTTTACCTAGACGAAGTGATCGTGGTTAAAAGGTCGTTTGAAGAACACTTGAACAAATTTGAAATAAGTGTTCCAGCGACTACGTGGGGCAAACCTCAAACTGAGCCCAAAGAAGTGTCACGTATTTAAGAAAGAAGTGCAATACCTTGGCAATGTCGTATCTAGAGATGGAGTAAAAGCTGACCCAGACAAAAACCGAGCAGTGCAAGCATGGCCACGACGAATCGACAAACATCAGGTCCGAAGTTTCCTTGGGTTGTGCACCTATTATAGACGATTTGTACCCGGGTCTGCCAATATTGCAAAACCTTTGACGAAATTGACCGAAGAGAAAGCAGAATTTAGATGGAATGAATACTACGAAAAGGCTTTCCATCAATTAAAACAGGCCGTAGTCACTTCGCTAATTTTGAGTTATCCAAGAAAAGATGGAAAGTTTGCTTTAGATACCGACGCAAGCGATCTGGCCATAGGCGCGGTCCTTTCGCATGTTCAAGATGGACAAAAAAATGTTATCGCGTATTTTAGTAAGGTTTTGTCCAGGCCAGAAAGAAATTATTGCGTGACTAGCAGAAAGCTGTTAGCTGTCGTCAAGTCCATAGAACATTTCTACAAATATTTGTATAGACGAAATTTTTTACTGAGAACGGACCACGCCGCTTTTAAATGGCTATTGCAGTTCCGTAACTCGGAAAGACAAGTGACAAGATGGACCGAGAGACTGCGAGAATATGACTATGAAACTGAACACCGTGCCAGAAGCAGTCATCGAAACGCTGATGCTTTTTCCAAAAGACCATGTCTAGCGGACTGCAGCCATTGTTCGCGACTTGAAGAAAAAGTCAAATGCCTCCGGAGAATTGCTATGGTTGATGATGAGTGGGAACCAGAGCAGTTGCGACGCGAACAAGATAACGATCCTGAAATAAGACTACTCCTGGACTGCAAAGAAAACGCCTGACGACCAACATGGGAAGAAATGAGTGTTTTGGGCAGAAACATTAAAGTGTACTGGGCGCAGTGGGACTCTTTAGTAGTAGAAGACGGTCTTCTTAAGCGATCCTTAGAAAGTGTCGAGAGCACGGAAAACAGACTACAGTTGGTAGTGCCAATGAGCCGGGTGCCAGAAGTGTTGAAGCATCTCCACGATGGTACATCAGGAGGACACTTTTGCATCGACAAACCTTTTAGTTTCATATTCAAGTATGATAAGGGTAACCATTAGCAAAGTCTAATGGCAGAGCCATCTCATAGTATAAGTTACTATGTATAAAAAATAACTGTAAATATCTATAAAGACGGAGAACGTTGATTTTAATAATCTACCCCATTAACGTTAACGTAAATATTATAGTATTTACATGTCGTTATTTATGTATTTGTCAAAAATATTATTTTTAATTAAAATTCACGACTGCTCTGGTTGTGCGTCGACACTGATTCTTTTAAAGGAATATCGCTTACGACCTTTACAGGTGGGAAGAAGCGCAAAGCAAAACGAAACGTCCATTCTCACTATTTGCACAAACCGCATGAAGTGTTTTATTGAAATAAAGCAAGCTGCATAATTTTATAAAACGATTTAATGACACACACAACAAAATAACTAACATGATATTGACAAGTTGAATAGTATTATAAAATAATTAAAAATATCCGCGGCCGGCGACGTAGGTAATGGATCTATATATTAAAATCACAATAAATACTTGAATGGAAAAAGGAACGAACTAACCTTGTAATACTAATAATGTCAGCGGCCGACGACGTGGGTATTAAATTGGATCCTGTGGTCACTTGTTCGATGGGGGTCTCCAATAAAATGTTGGGACAAGGAGCTCCATCCACAGCATTCTTCTCCCAAACTTGATAACGGTGCCACCAGTTTAAATTAATACAAAACGACTCTTCATGTCGCAAAAAAACGGCTCGTAGATTCAACCGACAATTAACAAGTAAGGTTCGTTCTTCGGGTTTGGGCGAGTATCGGAAAGCATCAGGAAGCAACAAAAGGAAGGGGTATGGTCGGGATATCTGTAAATTTAAATACAAATCCAAAACATACCGCCCACCAAAATCACTATAACAGCGTGATTTTTTTAAGTGTTCGAAATGAATTAAATTAATCACCCAACGGGTCAACAACTAATACTAAAAACAAAACTAAATTAAAATAACATAAACGAATAAAAATTAACAAACAGGTTTATGCTGTGGCATGGACACAGGGCAAATTTTGGTTAGAGGTCTTTTAATTAAGCCTCGCGCGGTCTTGAGGGTGGCAACACGAGCGATGCCATCCTTACCGGGATGTAGGGTTACGATGCGACCCAGTTGCCACTGCAGCGGTGGAACCAACTCGTTCTTTATCACCACTAAACTGTCCACTAAAGGGGTAGTGGAGGGTTGATTCCACTTTGCGCGTTGTTGGAGTGTATGTAAGTACTCATAGTGCCAACGACGCCAAAATTCTTGTTGACAACGCTGAACAAAACGCCAACGTGACAACCGATTTAAAGGGAGAGACGTGACATCCTCGTCAGGAGGAGCAGTCAACGGCTCAAGGGTCAAGAAGTGCCCAGGAGTGAGGACTGATAAATCATTCGGATCCGAACTCATCGGGTACAATGGGCGTGAATTCAACACGGCTTCGATTTGGATTAGGACTGTATTAAAGTCTTCATAAGTGAAGGTTTGTTCACCAAACACACGCGACAGGTGGGTTTTGACGGATTTAACTCCGGCCTCCCACAATCCACCAAAATGTGGAGAGGCAGGAGGATTAAAATGCCATTTGATGGCCAGTGTGTCAGCAGACTGTTGACTCAAATTTTGAAGTATACGATTAGCGCCAATAAAATTGGTGCCACAGTCACTGTAGATGTCACTACAACGACCTCGTCGAGCAACGAAACGACGGAAAGCCGCAAGAAATGCCTCCGTAGTCAGGTCTGAGACCACTTCTAAATGGACGGCTTTAACGGCAAAACAAACAAATATGCAGATGTAGCCTTTGTAGATTTTAGCTCCTCTCACTCGACCTAGTGTCAAAAAGGCCCGGCGTAGTCAACGCCAACTCGAGAAAACGGCTTCACTTGCGACACACGTGACGCAGGAAGGTCACCCATAAAAGGGGGGCTGACACGTGGACGTACACGAAAACAACGAAAACAACTTGACAGAGAGTGCTTGATTGCACGACGTGCTGATAAAATCCAGAACTGTTGCGATAATAAAAATTGCAATGTCTGCACACCGGAGTGTAAATGCACCCGATGAAAATGCTCAATTATCAACTCTGTAAGTCGATGGGAACGAGGCAGCAACAGCGGGTGCTTAGCATCCGAGGATAATTCGGAGTGACGAAGGCGTCCACCGACACGTAGGAATCCTTCATTGTCCATAAATGGAGATAATTTCCTAATAGGTTTAGAACAAAGCTTACCTTGGCGAAGCAATAAAATTGTTTCGGAAAAAGCTAATTGCTGCACAACTTTACACATGAATAAAAGTGCCTTGTGCAATTCTGCGGATGAAAGGGCCCCTGTGACACGGTCCTTGTTACCAGAATTTGCGAAACGAAATACGTAAGCAACAATACCTTGTATTTTACGAAGGGAGGACAACTTGTCCAATAAATTGAGTACCCAATGCTTTTCTTGTTGGGCGATCAACACGACAGTTCGCTCCTCCAAACGTGCTTCTTCCTCTGGTTGGAGTTCAACGGAACGATTGCATGAATCATCAAAAGCAGGGTCTTGTAAAAATGGTGGACCCGCCCACCAAAGCGAACATGACGAAATTTCTCCTGGTAGGAGACCGCGAGAGGCTGGATCAGCCGGGTTTTGTCCGGAACGGACATGTTGCCAGTATTTTGGCGGAACTCGCTCCTGAACGAAGCTTACGCGATTCGAAACGAAAGGGCGCCAACGATGCGGCGACGACTTGATCCACGTTAAAGCAACAGTGGAGTCGCTCCAAGCAAATATCCTTTCAATAGTTATCATGGTTTTGTAAGTGTCTACAACAAAGGTCACTAGTTTTGACAACAACACTGCGGCGCACAACTCGAGACGAGGAATTGATAACACCTTTAAAGGGGCAACCTTGGATTTGGCAACCACAAGATTGATACGGATATTCTTGGCGTCATCAATAAAACGAAAATAAATCACACAAGCATAACCTACTTGCGAAGCGTCACAGAAAGCATGAAGTTGACAAGACTTGTGCGACATATGCGGTAATAATCGAGGGATTTTCAATGCCACCAATGAAGGAAGTTCCCTTTTAAATTGAGTCCATGACTCACAGACATCCGAAGGAGGGAGGTCATCCCACCCGAGACCTAACGCCCAGAGACGCTGAATCAACCTCTTGGCAAACAAAATTACTGGCGATAAAAATCCTAATGGATCGTACATTCTTGCGATTTCAGAAAGAATCGCTCGCTTGGTACATGGAAGATCTTGTACCTTAACCGTGAACGAAAATGCGTCACAGTTGGATTGCCATTGTAGGCCAAGTATTTTTACAACCGACTCCGCGTCTTCTTGGAATGTTAACGGCTGTATTTGACAATGTTCGACGGGAAGATCGTCTAACAACGAAATATCATTGCTGGCCCATTTGCGCAGCTCAAAGCAACCCAACTTCAACAATTCCTCAAGCTGACTCTTCAGTTTACGCGCAGCCTCTAAAGTGTCTGCCCCGGACGCAACATCGTCCACATACAGATCAGAACGAATGGCTTGCGCAGCAAGCGGAAATTGTGTTTGATTCTCCTCTGCCAACTGTAGCAGACAACGAATGGCCAAATAAGGCGAGGGTGACATACCATAGGTCACAGTGTTCAAACGATAGGTTTGAATCTCTTCTTGTGGAGATGCTCTCCACCGAATTAATTGATATTGACAATGGGGTTCATATATCAATATTTGTCGATACATTTGACGTATATCGCAAGTAAAGACGATACGATGTGATCGAAAACGTAGCAAAATAGTTACTATGTCATTTTGCAATTTAGGCCCGACAAGTAGGAAATCATTGAGTGACTTGTTGTGTGCGTCGCGCGAAGAAGCATTGAAAACCACACGAATTTTTGGGTGGCCTGCTTCAAGTTTAAACACACAATGGTGCGGAATAACATAGCAATGGCTTCCTTCGGAGGGTGCGGCAAGAAGCGACATATGGCCCGATGCGAGGTAATCTTTCATGAATGCAGAATACATGCGGCGGACGTCAGGTTGACTGTCCAAACGACGCTCAAGTGCGAGCAAACGACGATCAGCAATCTGCATCGTATTATTGAACGTGGGCAAAGTTTGACGATCTTTGAAAGGCAACACAACGCCAAAACGACCAGAATGATCACGAAAATGCGTATTAACAAACAAATTCTCGGCCTGATCATCTTCAGGTGAGACGACGAGTTTGGTGGGGACTTCCTCCACCTCCCAAAAACCTTTTAAAACGACATCCAAAGAGGTGTCTGATGTCAGAAAAAACGAATATTTTGGGACAGTAGTCCCATGACTGGTGGTACCCAAAAGTATCCAACCGAAGAGGGTCTCAATAGCAGCTGGACGCACGCCGTCACCCGGCACGGAACCCTCTCGAACAATAAGAGCGAAAATATCTGCTCCTAGGAGCATATCAATTGATCCTGGCATATGCCAATTGGGATCTGCTAACTTCCAACCTTGATAAAAATCGGACGGAGGCAAGGGGCAACTTGGAAGATCGGCACAAATTGTTTGTACAACCACTGCTTCGACGTCCAAACATGGCTCTGAAGAGCCTTTAGGGCGAATTTTGCATTTAGTACTACCGCGTGAAAGGCGAAATGTCACATCACCTAGGCCAGATAAAGGAACTGGTGAGCGGCCATAGGGCAATTCAAGTCGCTTACGACATCTTTCCGAAATTAGACTCGCTTGACTACCCGAATCACATAATGCCCTTATGGTTTGATAATTACCCAAACGATTTTGGATTTCAAGGACGACAGTTGCCAACAACACTGTACACGATGAACGCGCTGTGGCCACACCTACCGTGGCCGGTGTCACAACGGGAATAATAGCTTCCGGTGAATCGTTAAGTAAGGTCACCTGCTGAGAAGGTGCCTTGTGAACTGTGGTTCTACTAAAATGTAATAACGAATGGTGCGGGGCTGAGCACTGTCGACATTTTCCTTTCGACGGACATGACCTCGCCTGGTGTAAAGCGCTGAAGCATTGATGACACAAACCTGCCGATTTAACGAACAAATAACGATGGTAAGGGGCCAAAGCAAGAAAACTAGGGCACCGATACATTGAATGCCATTCTTTACAATGGGCACATTTTGCGGATTGCGAATTAACAGGCCGTTCAGTATTAACCAGTAGTGAACGCGAAGGCGAGGCGCCTCCATATCTTGCAGGACCACTACTAGATTTTGAATAGGTGGACTTAGTGCGAGTAACATTGGTCGCACTGGCCATTGTAGCATTATTCAATAAATTGGTTTCCAAAGCACGACACTGGTCGGCTACAAATTGTTTCAAATTTGCGTAGGTGGGAAAACTTACATTTGTGAATTGCACTTCAAAACGCTTTCGAGTTGCGTTATCTAATCTTTGCATAAGCAAATTAAAAAGGGTAAAATCCCACAAATCCACATTAGGATATTGACCTAACGCAGTCACATTTTCATTAAACGTATCTAATAAACTACGTAATGAGGATACACAATCTGAATTAACCTTGGGTGCGTTGCCCAAATTATGCCAATAAAATGACACTAAAACTCGATCATTTTGGTAACGATCTACCAATGATTGATAAACAATATCATAATTGTTGGAACTTAGCGGCAAATGCTTTACTAAAGTCAAAGGTTCACCACTAAGAGTGGTCAACAAATATTGGAATTTCTCTACCTTTGACAATGACTGATTTTGGTGAACCAGTGTGTTAAACAAATCATAAAATGTGGGCCAATCTTTCAACGAACCATCAAACGACGGAAGAGAAATTCTAGGAAGGCGTACAGTATCTTTAAAGGGGTTAGAAACCGACGCAACATCCGACAATGCTGGCGACACAGGTCTTGAACCAACAATGCTACCGGAACCCTGGTTTTTGGGTTTTAACGATAAATAAACTGCTCTAATTTCTGCGAAAATCGTCTGGATCTCAAACGTAAGTTTAAACAAAGTCTCCATTTGACTGGCATCGGAATCATCAAACACAGTTTGTTTGTCGACAGTTTGGAACTCACTATAAATTTCCAAAATTTGATCGTAAGCAGCTATAAATTTAGGCTGCTCATCCACATTTTTCTCGGCACTAAAAGCCCTATCGCACCAAGATTTCAAGCAAAAAATAGTTTTCTTTGCAACTATTATAGTTTTTTCCATTGTATATGCCATGGTTGCATCAACTAAAAAACAATATCAACGAAACGACAACGAAAATGCAAACAACGACGAATCGCTAATCAACCAAAACGACTCGAACACGCTGTGCAGGCGATCAAACAAATGTTATACCGGCTTTACAACTACGACACGACTTTAGTTGCAAACTACGGAAATAACTTTAGCTTCAAATTGCTAAAAAAAAATGCATTTAAAAGATAAACAAACAAAAAATGCAAACTTCAATCAAACACCAAAGGCTTGAAACAATAATAAAAACGATACTGGAACACATCAACGAATGTGGGTAGAATCTAATTATATACAAACAACGAAATGTGATATCGACCACGAAGGCGGTACCTTAGAGCGGTGCAATACAAAGATAAATTCTTTAACGACAACACGAAATGCGTCGATAGCACGTATAAACAATTCGACCCCAACAACGCACAAACCACTAACGCTTATCAGAATTTTAAAAAAATTTCTAAAATTCAAACTACTAAATTATTTCTATGATAACTCAATTTAAAAACTACGTGGCAACCAAATCAATTGTAACTAAATAGGTATACTAAACATAATCATGAAATTAAATGATTTATCAAAACGATAAATAAGATTGAAACCTGTGCTAATACAATGCACAAACCAAATTTGGTATCTCCGCGATAACAAGCAGCTTCAATAAATTCAATGAAACACTTCTTCAAAAAAACACAAAACGAACTGTAATAATCTATAGGCCTGCATCCGGCTCGAAGGACCAAATATTTGCACAAACCGCATGAAGTGTTTTATTGAAATAAAGCAAGCTGCATAATTTTATAAAACGATTTAATGACACACACAACAAAATAACTAACATGATATTGACAAGTTGAATAGTATTATAAAATAATTAAAAATATCCGCGGCCGGCGACGTAGGTAATGGATCTATATATTAAAATCACAATAAATACTTGAATGGAAAAAGGAACGAACTAACCTTGTAATACTAATAATGTCAGCGGCCGACGACGTGGGTATTAAATTGGATCCTGTGGTCACTTGTTCGATGGGGGTCTCCAATAAAATGTTGGGACAAGGAGCTCCATCCACAGCATTCTTCTCCCAAACTTGATAACGGTGCCACCAGTTTAAATTAATACAAAACGACTCTTCATGTCGCAAAAAAACGGCTCGTAGATTCAACCGACAATTAACAAGTAAGGTTCGTTCTTCGGGTTTGGGCGAGTATCGGAAAGCATCAGGAAGCAACAAAAGGAAGGGGTATGGTCGGGATATCTGTAAATTTAAATACAAATCCAAAACACTCACTTTTTTTACCTATTCGAAACCACTGCGAACGTACATGTACATGTAAGCAATTTTTCTTTCTGCTGAATTTTCCTCGTTAGTTATTTCTTTTACGCTTTTAACGGATGTGCTGATGAAAACTTGGTCAATGTGTTATACCCGACGTTCTTAACGATAAAAGCAATTTTAACATGGCGTCGTCACGTTACTGTAATTACGTTTAACTTTTTTAGCGAGTTTCGTAGGGCTCCCATACGGCGTTTGCACACGGTTATCTCAGGGATAGTACCTGTGGAGTCCACTGTATTTGTGAAACAAGATTTAAGTGACTTGTTTATGACTAAGTTGAAAATAAATAACAGATTTTTGTAGAAAACTTTAATTGTGGTTTCATTAAAATAATCAATTATAATAATCTATATGTACAACATTAACAAAAAATTTTAAGCCGTGCAAAATACTTAATTTTTAATTGCGTGAATAGCATAAGATACTGAAGTATCGCTAATCCAAGACCAATTGTTTGTCAGAAAATTATAAAACATTCCATGAATGACACGGGTTCTGCATCCATCTAAAACAAATTATTAGGTAACTAGTTAACATTTACTAAATGCGTACTGTCTTCAAGAAGTTTTTGCAAACGATGTGGTTGCATTAGTTTGTCCCACTCGTGAGCACCTTTAGGAACAATCCTTAATACGTTTTCAGAAACTATTATTCCAAAGATCCAAGTAAGCATGGTTTGATTTAATGTAGTGAGAAATATGGAACCTTTAGGTTTTAAACACGCAACACACGATTTTAAAAATACGTCTTTGTCGTTAACGTGTTCGATTACTTCGGATGCAACAACCCCGTCGTATTTTCCAGCATGAGTCAATGCATGATTTTCCACGGTATCGAAATTATAATGTATGCACGTTAAACGAGGATCTTGTTTTTTGTGTTCTTTGGCTAGATTTATTAAGTCACTTGCCGCATCAATACCAGTAATAGTACAACCGAGTCTTGCTAAGGGTTCGGTTAAGATTCCCCCTAATGTACATCAAATGTTTAATTAATAACTAAACGCATGTTATTGTATGAGCAATTACCTCCACACCCAACTTCCAATAATTGCAAATTTTTAAGAGGTTGCGGTGTATTTACAAATTGTTTATGAACTAATCCGGTGTTTATCAAACCATCACGAACAAAAGGAACTCGAATCTTGTTCAAGGAATGTAATGGTTTCATTATACCATCTTCAATCCACCAATTTGTTTTTAATTCGTTAAAATTCGTTATTTGTTGTTGGTCAACTGTTGAATTCTTAGTTTGACCAGACACATTTGCCGTGCCAGGTAGTACTCTAAAAACAATTAAAACATACTAGAATAATAAAAATATAGTAATAGTTACCTGCGATTTGTAGGAAGTTTAACTATTCTGCTCAGCATGATTATCTGAAACAATCAAGTATTTTAAAAATAACAACAAAAATGTCTTCTCTGCATGATTATATTCCACTAGTAAAATAAAAACCATATATTTGCATGAGAAACCTTCCTTATCCCCTTAAGTTATAAAAACGTAATTAAAAATATATAGCAGCAAATTTGGCTCCCGTGGGTTGAGCTACCTATCGGGCGCGTCTTCAGGTGGTGGATAGGAGGGTAAATAGAATGTAACGGTACGCAGCTTCACGAGCTGACCCGGGACAACCCTGTTTACCTTACAGGTGTTGGAGTCGCGGCCTAAAATCCATACGTACGTACTCGTGGCAAGAGCCAACACTGGGATAACGATGCCTGCCGCTGCTCTGCTGACTTTGATCAGCAAGCACGGCAGCCAAACCCAAACCTCTTGCTGCTGTGGACATGTCTCACGAGCAAGCAGTGCTAGGGGGTCTTGGCTTAATTGTCTGGACCAAGAGGAGGCAACCTCATCAAAAACATAAATCTAAGGTGGAGAGGACCAGGCCGATAGATGCATGATTGGATAGAAGATCAGTCGTCACTGGTTCCAACCTCGGGGCACCAGGCGAACCCCGTTGTATATAGCCTTCCGTGCGTATCGGGGCACTGCGCACGACGATCTTCTTTTCCTCCGCACTCGTGAAAACATATATGGAACCATCGACTCAAGATTTTAAAAAAGACGGGGACTCTGAGCAGAACCCAAAAATAACGGCTGACGCTGAGCGCGAACCTAAAAAGCCCAAAAAGCTTTCGGGGGCGGCAAGGCGAAAGCTTAAAAAACAAAGAGAATCGGGAGCGCAAGCTATGCAAGAAGCAAAAGCGAGCACGTCAGGAACGCAACAGCGACACCAGAAGGCGCACGCAACTATACTTACTGAACAGGGGGCAAAAACGCAACCTTTCTAGCAGTAGCACACCGCTGTCACAAAAACGACCGGTAAAGCGTAGTTGAGGGGTCAAAGGAACCCAAAAAAAGACATTCAGAGACACTCTGACGGGAATTGCTCTTGCAATTATACCAAAAGGGTTCCCTGAAAACACCATCAGTCCTGAAGAATCCGAGGTCAAAAAACCTCGAAACTTGGATGGATTGACGAATTGGAGAACGGACAAGCTTCTCCGCGTTTTCAGAAATGTACCCATAAAGGGAGATTTCTGAAAATAACATGCGCAGACGAAGCAACCAGAGTATCGCTAGTCGGCACGTCAAATAATAAGAAACCACTGGAGGAGGATAGAGAACTAGAGATTATCTATCACAAAAACCTTCCTGCGCCTAAGAAGGTTATCACTTGGGTCCCGCTGGAACCGTACACCCTATTGAAAAGAATATCAGTACAGAACAACATCAGTACCGAAACGTGGCGGGTGGTTAACTCTAAACCAGATCCTAAAGAAACCCAATACGTCTTTATGGAAAAGGGTTCCTGGGAGAAGGTGGAAGCGTCAACCAACCAATTCCGGGCGCTGGCCGACTCCAAAAAGGACAGCAAAGAACCGGATGCTACAAGAGATGTCCACGAGGCAATGGATGAAAATCCAGAGCCAGAAAGAACTTGCTGACGGCAAATCTAATGCTGAAAGTGGTTCAAATAAACATACATCACTGTAGGACAGCCTCAGCGGCCCTCAGTGCTTATATCGTGACACACGACATTGACATCGCCCTTGTGCAGGAGCCATAGATCCACAAAGGAACAATAAAAGGGTTGAACTCTCCAGGTAGGTGGCTGCTTGCTACCCTGCTTGTGCACAACCCTCGCACATGCATTATTGTAAAAAATGCACTAAACTTAATGCCATTGTGGGATTTATGTTCTAGAGACCTAGTGGCAGCTAAAATATCTGTAGTAGAAGAAGGCAACTCTGAGCAAAGACCGCACTGGAAATATTGGTTCTTTGCTGACCGAAAACGGAAAGTTTACAGACTCGGTTGAAGGTACTTTGCAAGAACTACTGCAAAAACACTTTGGGGGTTCGTGGTTAACTGAAGTTCCTAAGCACCAGGACCAGTACCAAACAAACGAGCACCCAAAGGGAACTGGGACTTAGTGAGAAAATAATTAATCCTGAAAACCTAGAATGAGGAATCAATACGTTTAAACCCTTTCAGTCTCCAGGAGCCGATGGAATTTATCCCATCATGCTGCAAAAAGGATTTGCTGCTCTTCGAAGCGCTGTATGCGAAATTCTTAGAGCCAGCTTAGCACTTTCGCACATACCAAACAGCTGGCGGATAGTCAAGGTGGTATTTATACCAAAGCCAAGGAAATCGACGTACGCCCAGGCTAAATCCTACAGACCGATTAGCTTAACTTCTTTCATCTTAAAACTACTTGAAAAAGTAGCCGACAGGTATATACGGGACAGGGCACTAAAGGCTTCGCCTCCGCACCAAAACCAGTATGCTTACCAATCTAAAAAATTTTGCGAGCTAGCAATTCACTAACTAGTAAACAGATGCGAAAATGCAATCCAATACAATGATATTGCATTGGGTGCTTTTCTAGATATTGAAGGAGCATTTGACAATACTACCTTCCCCTCAATTGTAGGGGCATTGGAGAAATAAGAATCACACCTCTAGTCCGAAACTGGGTCAACTCAATGGTCAGGAATCGGACGGTAACAGCTACTTTGTACGGTAGCACTGTGGGAGCCAAAGTGGCTGGCGGATGCCCACAAGGCGAGGTAATATCACCCCTACTGTGGTGCCTTGTAATGGACGGCCTACTACAGGAACTAGAAGACGGCGGGGTGTTTGCTTTAAGTTACGCCGACGATCTCACCATTATCACAAACGGGAAGTTTGGAGCAACTGTATCAAACATAATGCGAAGTGCACTAAACACCGTCGAAAAATGGTGCAAAAAAAGACTAGCCGTGAACCCAACTAAGACGACAATTGTTCCGTTTACTAAACGACGGAAAACGGATGACATAAAACTACCTACGATGTACGGAGTTACGCTCTCGATGACAAAAGAAGTCAAATATCTGGAACTTACTCTTGATACTAGACTAACTTTCAATGCTCATCTAGAAAAAGTCAGAACGAAGGCCATCAGGGTTCTCAATACAACCAAGCGGATGTTCGGGTACACATGAGGATTGAAACCCACAATGACCAAACGGTTATATATTGTGGTAACAAGACCTATCATCACATACGGCGCGCTTGTATGGGGTGAGAGAACCAACCTGAAAAGCACAGCTGCAAAGCTAAGGAAAGTACAGAGAATGGCATGTCTACTGATAACAGGAGCGATGAGAACCACGCCCACAGTAGCCATGGAAGCACTACTTTCACTTCCACCCTTACACCTCGTTGTAATGATGGAAGCAAGACAAGCAGCATACAGGCTGCAGATTAATGAACACGCGTCAATTACCGGGAAAAACAAACCAGGTATATACAACGTGCTGCGTGAAGAAACTATGAGATCCGACTTCATAAAAAATTATCACATTTTAAATAAATTTAAAGTGATAATACCGTCACGAGACGAGTGGACAAAAAACATTTACCAGGGCGCGGTTAAAGGAACTATCTGATACACAGATGGAGCCAAAAATCGCAACGGTACCGGAGCAGGAGTATATGGAGCCAAGCACCATGGGAAGCAATTTTCGCTGACTTTGGGTAAATATGCATCCGCTTTTCAAGCTGAAGTTGCTGCTATTCACTGGTGTCAGGAACATTATCGACTCGAAATCATTCACAAATGGACCGATATCGATCATGTCTGACAGCCAAGCAGCACTACTAGCGCTAAGATCACCAGTAATAAAATCCAAACTGATTATGGCATGCATAAACAGTCTGGAAATATTGGCAAATCGCCAACCTGTGCAGCTCATCTGGATACCAAAAGACCAGAATGTAAAGGGTAACCTAATGGCGGACACACTAGCAAAAAGGGCACAACAGGGACATATATCGGACCTGAACCCGTTTTTGGAATCGCATACGGGACCGGAAAAGAAATAATTCGCAGCAAACTTGCAGCGGAGCATAAAAAACTATGAAAAAACTCTTCAGAGATGAGGCACACAAAACTCTTCCTTACAGAGCCACAATTAAACACTCAGACTGCACTATCAAGCATGAGTCGACAAAAATTAAGGAAACTCACGGGACTAATTACAGGACACTGTGTCCTTAACAAACATATGCATAACATGGGACTACAAAGTAGCCCCTTATGCCGCGGATGCTTGAAAGACGACGAGACTCCGCAGCATCTGCTGTGCAAATGCGAAGCGTATTAAATGCAACGCACAACGATTCTCGGAAAGCCAAAGCTAACAGATGATGAGTTGAAAAAAGCCCCTTGGAATAAACTTCTGGACTTCATTGACAAAACAGAACTGATGAGGGAGTAATAAATCAGAGGTGCACCAAAGGATCAAGTAGACCGCAGTGCAAGGGCGCTAGACGAACCACCTCTTAAATTAATTTTTAAAAAAACAAATTTGGCTAAAAGGAGTGAGGGGTGAGCAGCATGAAACCTTCACAGAAAAGTTTAGAAGATTCGCTAAACTACACTGTCGCTCTCAATGCCGACAGCCGAGTAGGTAATAAGTATTACATCCTACTGAACTATCCTCTGCAAGAAAGATTTACTCACGGCGAGAAAAATGTCGGTCACAATCCTCTGGTCCATAAGGTATATATTTATTTGCCGCCTTTGGAACGTGTACATTTTTTTGTTGTTGAGTGTATCGAGGTCTTCATCTGTTCAATCCCGTTGCTAAGAGTAGAAGTTTCTTTCTTGGAATGGTGTCTAATAGACCGATTCAACTACTAAAATTAATTTGGAATCAATGACCTCAAAAGTTTTACTCGATTCGGACGGCTGTGAAAACCTGTAAAGTATCGTTTATCGAAGCGACCGACTTGCACTACGCTGCAACTAATTTCTATCATCTTGTTGTCTGTATTACGCAATTTCATCTACTTTTCTATTATCTATTAAGCCTTTAGCGTTATTAATTTTGTTATGCGTTACTATTTAATCCCGCAGGAACATTAGTCTATTTTAAGATCATAATTTACTTTCCGTCGAAGTTATAATTCCGCCTTCAGATTTATTGATATTTGAAAAATGGTTGTGCACGTTGACTGTATTCTGATCGAGTATTCTTAAATTTTTAAACATAGTCAGGGCCAGAGTTTGGCAAACACGTCAATGAATGTAAGCTTACATACTTCGCACATTATTCTTTTTCATTTAATTTGATTAATATTGAGCATTTGAAGAGTATTATACAGTGTGTTTAGTTTAAAATAATTCGCATGGGGATATTAAAACAGTATGATACAAAGTCGTTTAAATTGGAAAAAAGTTGCGTAACTAATAATTTTTTTGCCTAAAATTCTTATTTGCGAGATTTGAAATAAAAACTTTGTTTAAACATCAAAATATTTTTATGATCGGTGCAAAATTTGTTTTATTTTGTAAATTTAATGTATTGTGAGCTATGGCTTGTGAGTATTAGCAAACTGAAAACTAATATGAAAAAAAGCATACACAAAACGGCACAACTCTATTTTTTGCAACTTTTTTAAAGGAATATTAAATATGACAGTAACCGCAAGTTGCACGACTAACTTAGAATATGTCATTTGTCATCATTTGAAAAACAAAAATTGATATTTAAATCAAATTTATACTACACCACGTACCTAATAAAAAAAATGATATACACATGCATGCAAGGCCAAAACCCGGAGGGTAGCGTTTATATGTTCTGCGAGTTCAACAACAACAAAAATTGGTACCGAAATCGGAGAATTTATGTCTCAAAAGCGCCTACAACGGTACCCAACGGGTAGAATCGACTAAAAATCCCAATAACTGACCAATTGCCGTAATCCTTTTAAGAGGAAACTATCATCGCCGTCTCACCTTTCAATGAACTTACAGGCCGATAAACGGATTAGAGTACTAACACCAATCAAGAAAAATAGTAACCAAAAATAACTAACCAAATTAGTAACCCCAAAGTCTACGCACACAAGGATGTAACAGTAACCTCTAGAAGGACGAGGTAAAAGTCTCACAATGTCGATACACAAAATTTGCCATGGCCAAGAAGGTTTGGCCCTAGGAGCATATAAACCAGAAGGAACAGTTTGTTCTACTTTGTGTGCAGCGCAGACAGAGCAACAACAAACATATTCCGCGATCTTGGATCTCATATAGGGCCAATAATAACGTTGACGAATGCGTTCGGTAGTTTTTGAAACTCCACAATGGTCCGCAGTAAGTGGATCGTGATAATTTCGAATGAGTTGTGTCCTTTGATTCTTAGGAAGTTTCCATTCATTAGAAGGATTAGAAACTAAAGATGTTCGAATACGATTATACATAAGACCATCAGCAACTGACCAACGAGGAAACTTTCCAGGCGAAGCCGATATCCGAGCGCTCAAATCTAAATACCAAAGATCGTCAATAGGCAAAGTAATACCCTAAAACGAAGGAGTTACTTCTAAAGTGTCAACAACAGGAACCGACCGGGAAAGAACGTAGGGTACTACATGCTCTTTACCTTTTCGGTGTAAGATGGTGAAATCGTGTTGTTGTATACGAACGAGTTAAGCGACCTGAAGGATTTTGCATTCGATTTAACCAAATAAGAGGATGATGGTCGGTAACTACGGTGAAATGTGTACCTTCTAGGCAAGGACAAAACTTTTCGATTGGCCAAAGTACAGCTAAACACTCCTATTCAGTTGTTGAATAGTGGCGTTCGGCTTTTATCAAAGAACGGCTAATATAGTGGATAACTTTTTCTCCATCATTAGAATTTTGACTAAGTACCGCTCCTAAACCAAAATCAGATGCATCTGTTTGCACCACAAAAGGTAACGAAAAGTCTGGACAACACAGGATAGGAGTAGAAGTTAAATTCTCTTTAAGCTGAAGGAATGCTGAGTAACAATCGTCAGACCAAACAAAAGGAACCGATTTTTTTGTAAGAGCATTAAGAGGCGCGGTCAGGGTAGCAAAATTAGGGATAAATCGCCTGTGCCAACTAGCCATTCCGATAAACCGCCGAATTTCAGTGACCGATGTGGTAAGTTTGTCTAGCACTTGGCTTAAAATTTCCAAATGTTTCTCAAACGTGGGAGTTACAATGATTATGTCGTCTAAATATCCAAAACAATAAGGCTCTAATGAAGGCCCTAAAATCCTATCAAATAAGCGTTGAAAAGTTGCAGGTGAATTATGCAACCCGAACGGCATACGAGTAAATTGGAATAGCTCATGATGAGGAACAGTAAAAGCAGTAATGGGTTTTGAGCTAGATGACAAAGAGATCTGCCAATAAGCGGATCGTTTATCTACGGTGGTAAGAAATTGTGCGTCTTGAAGACGATCAAGCACAGCAGAGACGTAAGGTAACGGATATGCGTCTTTCTCCGTGACTTTATTGACTTTTCTAAAATATACACAAAACCGATACGAATTATCTTTTCTTTTTCTTTTGACCAACACGATCGGGCTAGACCAAGGACTATTTGATGGTTCCACGACGCCTAACTCAAGCATTACGTCTAACTATTTGTTTATGACCGACATCATTATTGGTGACAATGGGTAGTACCTTTGCTTAATGGGTTCAGAATTGGTTCGAATATGATGTTCTACCAACTTAGTACAACCTACGCTCCCGAATCAAGAAGTCCCCGAAGAGATAAACCCAAAACATCGACCTTAAGGTGAGGACGCTCGTCCCCCCGAACACTAGCAAAAAGAAAATTAAGGATGGTCCGATGTTGTTCTGATAACCCCGAAAAAGGTAATTCTGAGCCTAACTGAAGTGTCGAATCTATGCCTCGGTCCATAGATTCTCTACTTAGTTTTCCGAAGTGGAAGAAATAGCGTTACAATGAGGGCAACTGCGACGAGTCACTCCTTCTTTACCACAACCATAACAATGTCGTACTTGAGGTTTTGTACAGTTAGGAGCAAGATGACCCCGTTCAGTAGGTCGACTCTGACGAGTAGTAATTTTTAAAGGCGTATTTACCAAGCGAATGAAGACAATGATTCTGAACCATCACTAACATAAGCTAAAGTAGGTTCCAATAAACGCGTTGTTCTACGAGATGGAGAAGGTTTGTAGTTATCTAACGAAATCTTGTTTAACTCTAGTTGTTTACCACAAGTTATTAGTTGGTCAATGGTAGAAATTCGAGTTAAAACCAGAGCAGATTGGTAGAAAGGAGCAAGATTACGATGAATAATTTTTACAAGATCGAGTTCGGAAAGCGGTTTGGATAACCGCTGAAAAAGACTCTGCATGATTGTTACATACATTCCAATTGTTTCGTTTGGACCTATTGTACGAGCACGAATTTCCTCCATTAAACGATAGTCATAGTCCGGAGGCAAAAATTCAACAACATTCAACAACATGTTGCCAGGATCTTAAATGATGTCTATTTAGTCTAAAAAGTAAAAGTGCTTTACCAAATAAAAGTTCTGGAGCCGACACGAACAATTGTTGTGCTGAAACACCCCGAGCCAACCTTAATTCCCCGAACCTTAATAGAAATTCCGAAAGAACAACACAGTAGCGGCAGGTTCTAATCATTAGCGTGTGGGTTCATCTGTGACATTAAACAGAGTTCGCATTTCCAAAACCAACCAAAAAGGAAATGTCGATCACTTACTTAATTGATATATCGAAAAAAACAGCAACGTCATTCTAAACCTTGGAGATAACGATTTAAAGAAAAATTTTCTGAATTTAAAATCGGCACATTTTGATGATTTCAAGCGTTCTTCCGGTTTCCTTTTTTTTCCACTTCCAAAAAAAAAATCTTGATACAACCAAATTAATTAAAATGCTATTAAACGTGAAAGACAGGCAGTGATTTACGACAGAGACGTATTGCCACAAAATTAACAAAAGAGCAAAAATTAATGTTACAACATGCATGCAGGGCCAAAACCCGGTGGGTAGCGTTTATATGTTCTGCGAGCTCAAAAACAACCGGTTTATATGTTTATACAAGTAGATATTCTTATTTTTGCACAAAATAGTTTTTTAATGAATTAAAAATACATCGAAAAGTTTAGCTTTGGGCATACAGTATGTCAAAATTTGATGTGTAATTAAAATATGTATTATATATATATTATATAATCTAAGGATATTTAATTAAAAAAAACACTTACACTATAATTTATGTATAGCACTATCACTTACACGAAGATAAAGTCCGTGGATAACTTCTATTTATTTAAACACTAACGCTTGTTTACATTAAAGTCACGTACAAGGTTATACCCCGTAGATTTATCGCACACGCGTTAATCACTTATTTATTTAGACTTGAATAATTTTCTTAACACTGCCGTCTTCTGACCTCGGATTTGTTTGCACCGTATTTATACATTTTGGCGAAATGTTCCCGAATGTTCCACATCCTTCGGTGAACGTTCTGGAAAATGTATAACAACTTCGAGAAGGCTCTTGAACTTGAGAACGTTTCAGTATATAGTAATATATACCTTGTGTCCTACGCTAGGGGTACCTCATGGGATTTAACATGGGAAAATTGAAATTATTTTTTTCCTGCTTCCCAAATTTAAAAATCGCAAAAATTTTGACGCAGATTTAAAGTGACACTTAAAACGTTCCTAAAAACAATTTTTTGATTATAATTTGATAATTAACAAATTAATTACAGGCAGTTGAAATTCGAAATTTTGAAGGTTTTTCGCGCATGCGATTCAGATCGGCTATCTTCGGTTTTTAAAGTAATATGGATGCTAAAATTAAATTATAGCCCGTCAAATCAACATTATGCAACTTTATTTTTGAGGAAATGGAAATTTGAAGAACAAAGACTAGAAAAATTAAATTTGAAAATTTTCTGTAGCAGACTAGAAAAAATATAATTAATTAAACATAAATTTACATTTACATAGGTATCTACGAACACTCATCGTGGTACCAATAGGTCGAACGCAGGAAGATTGCTCGAATAATCGTCGTGCAGAAAAATTCACTTCAATTGAGAATTTGTGGCCCTGTAAAGGGCCTTTTTAACATTGTCGATCTGTTGCTTGGCGGAACGACCACGGCGAATCACCTATTTGGGTATGAGGTGTTCAAAAATGCCTCCTGCTTGAACTGTACAATAAGTTAGGCGTTCAACAAATCTTTTTCGTGTTTCGGCTAATTTACGAATGGTAATAGTTCGGCATATCACTTGAATTTCATCTTTTAGTCCGTCCCTATTTTCATACCGTTTTCCTTCTTTGAATAATTTTTCTTTTATGTAACTCCACAAAAAAAATCGCACGGGTTTAAATCAGGTGACCTAGCAGGCCATGTAATGGAACCATTCTTGCCTATCCATTGATTTGCAAATGCTTCATTCAGAAGCCCAGTGTTTAGTATAGCGGTATGGGCTGGAGCACCATCCTGCATAAAACTAACTTGGTGATTTTCACCCGCAACATCATTTAGTTGTGGAAACACTTCTTCTAGTAGAAGGTAATGATATTTTATGGAAGTAAGTGTACCTTCAATGAAAAAAGGACCAATAACATGACTTCCCAGCAAGCCCATCCAAACATTGACAGTTTGTCGCCATTGACTTGGTCCATTTACTAATTTGTGTGGATTTTCGAGAGACCATGTACGATTATTTTGTCGATTTGGTCTTTCATCAAGTCCAAATGAACATTCATCCGAAAAACAAATGTTTTTTACAAAATCGCGATTGGTATTGTTCATTTCGGTGATTATTTCACAAAATCTCATACGAGCATAATAATCGTGTGGTAATAATTCTTGATAGCATTGCCAACGGTAACTTTTAAAGCCCTCCTGTTTGAGGTACCTGAATGCTGACGACCGATGAATACCTACATTAATTTCAATTTCTCGCAAACTAACATCAGGATCTTGGTCTACAGCTGCAAGAACTGCCAACTTCTGAGGGTTGTCTTCATGATCGTGTAAGGGTGGTGGACGCTGACATTTACATGGTGGATTTACGGAGCCAGTGGTTTCAAATAATTGTATCGTTTTTTTGATACTCTTTAAAGAAGGTATTGGTCTATCTGTGAAAAAACCAGCAAAGTCTTCTCGAATTTGGACCTTTGAAACACCTCGAAAATATTGTTTTACCACAAGAATTTTTTCTTCTACATTCATTTTCAAAGCTTGTAAAACAATTCTATCAAAACTGTCAACACTTCAAATGTTTTATAACAAATCAATGCTAACTTAATTTTTAATACCTAATTTACTTGAACATAATTCAAGTTTATTTCATTTTGGAATCATAAGCTGGTTTATTAGCACGCAAATGCGGGCGCAATTTGGTTTTTTTAGCCTACAGAAAATTTTCAAATCTAATTTTTCTAGTCTTTGTTCTTCAAATTTCCATTTCCTCAAAAATAAAGTTGCATAATGTTGATTTGACGAACTACAATTTAATTTTAGCATCCATATTACTTTAAAAACCGAAGATAGCCAATCTGAATCGCATGCGCGAAAAACCTTCAAAATTTCGAATTTAAAATGCCTGTAATTAATTTATTAATTATCAAAGTATAATCAAAAAAATGTTTTTAGAAACGTTTTAAGTGCCACTTTAAATCTGCGTCAAAATTTTTGCGATTTTTTAATTTGGGAAGCAGGAAAAAAATACTTTCAATTTTCCCATGTTAAATCCCATGGGGTACCCCGAGCGTGGGACACAACGTATACATTTTAAATAACGAAGTTGAGGAATTCTAATAAGTAGTCTGAAGTATTTTCAGTCAATTTATTTGTTGCTTAATGTGCATGTTGAATGCAGATTAAGGTAACAGATTTATCATTAATTGGACCGTCATAAGATCTTCAGTTCTTACCTTTAACTTCCAATGTCTGCATTGGTTGTCTTATTATTTTCATTGTTAATATGTGTACAGGTGGTTTTTTTAAGTAAAAATTTACCTAACAAAATTTAAAAGCATAAAAAATTTTTTTTTGTTTCGAGTGTGAATGTTCAAGCTATTGCAACATATTTATTAGAGCAATTTATGTATATTAATACCATAAAAAATAGGATAATTGATTATAGTTTGTTTCTCTCGCTCACATCCAGTTGATACCGCACAGGTATTCAGCGTCCAGTAATTGTGATGCTGTCAATATCGTAAAGCCAATAGGCTAAGTCTTCTATTACAAAATGATTTATTCCAAAATAATTAAATAATATTTTTTTCCATCATACGTTATTTACATAAATAATCTCACTTAAAATACTCATAATTTCAAAGAAAATAAAAACGTAATTTCAATTTCAAAAATATTAACATAGAATAGTGGATTAAATCTGATAAAAATATATGGCCTTCATTTTTAAATGTTTACAATCCTTAATTATCAATGTTCTGATATAATTTATTACAATTGTACTTATGTAATAAAAGAATGCAACAAAAATAAACAGAATACAATTGACCCACAACCACTGGCTGCCAATGAACCACTTCTGTTGTAGAAGCATCTAGCAAGAAAGTACAACACAATGCAGATCGTTAATTAAAGACATCCGCAAGCTTTTTTGTTTGTCCCTATAAGAATTAAAAAAGTGACTGCGTATCCTAATTAACTGTGCGGTATTCTTAAAATTAAAAGCATCTAACGTGAACATGCAAAATTCCCGAATAAATAATTAAGTGATATTTTATCTAATCGAAGCGTTGAATGGATATATGATGTTCTGTATATATACATAAGTATAGAAGATATGTATGTCAATTAAAAGTAAAATGCAAACTTTGAAGAATGTTGTCATCTTCCTTCCAGTTCTGTCACTAACAAGTAAGTAAGCTTTTATTTATTTTAAAATATATATATATATAAACCTATTCTGCAGCCAAGTAAAAAAGATGTCTACAGAAAAACAATAATAAAAAATAAAAAATTTGAAAATATAAATAAATTTTATAAATTCAGCTATGTGCTGACGCCGTGACGTTTTGCTATAGTATTCGCCTTTTATATACTAAACTTTTTTTGATAAAAAATAACCAACTTCAAGAAAATGCATCAAATAAAGTTTACTAAAAAGTAAAAAATAATTATTTAATTTAGTTACAATTAAATGACGAAATTTTTATTTACATGAAATTACTTATTGAAGTCGGTACCATGTATAACATTGTCGTAGGATTAGGCTTAATTTTTAAAATTAATTTTGGCAGTGGTGATACGGTTAAATGGAATGTGTTTGACATAAACTTCAAAAAGTAATTTCATGCAAATAAAAATTTTGTCGTTTAATTGTAACTAAATTAAATATTTTTTACTTTTTAGTGCATTTTATTTGTTGCATTTTTTTAAAATCGGTTCTTTTTTGTTAAAAAATAGTTATTTTTCTCTTTTTAGTGATGTTAACTATAGCGGTTATAGTCACAAAAGATTTTGAAAATGCACATCGATCCAGAGAATTTCTTATCGATGTAAATTTTAGAATTTGATTAAGGAGACTAGCTTTACTCCTGTTAATATAACCCGTGAAGTCTTCCAAGTCAAAAATTTTAGTTAAGGAGACGAACACCTGCTTCTACGGTTATATATTTTAATTATACGTTAAAAGACGAATGTATTGATGTACAATCGCCTTCAACCATAATGACCGCTTAAGATCGCACCTATTCACATTCTAATAGTATAGTGTTTCTCATTAGAGGTTTGAAGCAAATAAAGCATTGTAATTTTATTACCTACATAGTTCAATAAAATAATAAAAATTTAAGCTTAGTGATCTGTAAATAATAATAATAAGTACGGTACGTCAGATTGGCATTTATTTCAAATTTTAAATGTATCTGATACTTAAAATGCATTTTTAGAGAATTGATATCTTACACAAGCTAATAATTCTAAAATTTTTATTTCTTATATCAAATATTTATATAAAGTATTGCCTCCACTAATGCTACTATCACTAATGTTATATTAATTCGGAAAAACAATGCATAATTAATACACTGTGTGACATTTACCACTCTGAAGATGCAAGCTGCAATGTCTTGCGAAACGTCAGTTTGTTTGGGTTCACGAACGACAATACGGCAAAGGCCAAGTTCTACTTCTTGTTTTGGCTCTCAAGAAGAGACTATGACCAAGCCTAAGTCTGGGTGTTTTACTACGACGCGGTCTAAGCCGAAAGTCGCTTATGATTTTAAGTAATTTAGTTTAACCAAATGATTCAATTATTTTAGTAAATTACGTTTTCTTAAAATAAATAAGTAATTTTTTTTTTACAAAAATACCTTTAATGAAGTTCAAAGTGTGTTTCTTTTACACTTAAAATATTTTTTTTTAATTTATTCTGAACCCTGATTGTTTATTACCAACAGAATTTTTAAGAAAGAAACTCAAACACGACAAATTTTTAAAACATTGATGTGGATTTTGGATTGTAGTAATACATTAACGTGTGCATAATTTTAATTAATATTATATTCTAATTTTAGTTAATGGGATAAATTGAAACTAAGAAAACTTTTCGTTTAAGATTATGTAAAATATTTTTTTAAGGATGCTTAAAATTAGTAATTAATTAATGATTCAGTCTATTTTAGAGGCTTATTATAAGCAAATACTAAAAATCTCACCGATAATCCATTTTGTAAAGCAATTTCACGTTGAGGAATTCCATTAACAGCCATTCGAGTAATTGCAGTCCTTGTTTCTACACTGGAATCTCTCTGCCCAAAACCTCTACCCATGTTTGATTATTTTTAACAATTAATTACTTATACTAATCTTAACTATATGTATTTTATAATAACAACTAAAATTATTTGCTGATAATTGTCGACTTGAAATAAATTAGTATACTGAATTACGCTCTACTACTAAATTATTGACTATTGTCAGAACTCGTAATTTGAATTCCAAATATTACTTATTGAACAATTAATGATCTTTGTGGCAAACTTGTTATTGGTAGAGGTTCTTTCACACATGCCTGAAATTACTGCACTATTTTTAACTAAATACTCCGGAATTTACGCTTCCTTTGTCATTACAGGAAATAATTATCCTTTAGAAAAATTTTCAGAACTTAGACAATGAGTAAGGTCAAAGTTGGACTTTAAGATTTTAGTTTCCAGTTGTTGATAGATAACTTCAATATTTGATGATATCGCAAAATAAATTGATTGTCTTTCGGTTTCCAAGTTTAATGATTTTCATTTTAAACTCAGGACACAAATGCAAAAATTTTATTTTGTTTGGTTTTGCGTTTTTGAGTCTGTATTGTATAATAGTTACCTTTATTTCAAGATTCAGCATTTCCTAATAGATTATAACTAACACTTCTACATATATGGTTCTCTCTTATTTTATTTTCACGGACAAGAAAAATAAATTTGTTCGTTACTTTACGTACAGGTTCTGTTCGCCAATTCATAATAAGAGTAGAATAATAAGATAGTAGTTTGAGAACAGAAACGACGTAATTTCTTTAGATTTTAGAATGACCAATAAAATCTTTTGACTTAAACCCCATTGAGAATATGTGGGTAGTTATGAGCAAGACATAGACAAACAATCGCCTGGAGCAGTTGGAGCAAACTGCTCCGAGCGCACGAATTTTGAGGGCGTACGAGCCAGGGAGCGCAAATTTTAAAACAGCTTATCATAGTGTTATTGTACTAAATAGTTTTATCAGGCAGTAAAAGAGGTTTAATCAATATATGAACACAATTTGACAATAGTTAATGAATGTCGTGTGCGCTGTGCGATTGCTTAAAAACTGAAATGTATTGTAATTGTACTTCTAGTATTAGTTTTTTGAGAGCGTTCTATGACGTAATCGTGATTTGTAGCCACTTTCAACTTTAAAAATGCACTATGCTTTGAAAAAAATATAAATGCAAAGTTGCAATTTGTTGCCATTGGTTCCCAGAAAAAAGGTGTTTTTGAACTTTAGCCTTTGTAATAAGCCCTTAATTCTTGTTAATTCTTACAAAAACAGGATTTAAAACACCAGGCGGCATGGATTTTACATAAACTTGTTATTCACTTTTAATAGAAAAAAATGGGTTTGTCTAACACGGTGGTCTTTCCGTGTTCAGGCTTAGCCTACTTAGAATTAAACTGAAGAAGTCAAGACGAACAACGCAAACCTAAAAGTTTGATAACTTATTATAACAATTTTCAACCATTATCTTAATAATTGTACAAAATAAAGTACTGGAACATATTAATGTTGTCTTCAAAATGCTACTTAAGAAGATGTAGAGCAATCAATTGAGATGATGTCTTTACTTTTAACCCAATTCCAAAAAATATATATTAAATCACCGGTGTGATGTTAGCCATAGATTTCAGCCATAGAAATTAATTTCCAGTTTCACATCTTAAAAACGAATTAGAACTATTACAAAGTGTTATTTCATTCAATACTGTTACTAAATAATAAAAACAATCATTATTTATTAATAATTTAAAAAAAATATTTTTTTTTAACAACTTTTACAGATAAAACCTTTTCCTGCATTAACGCTTATTTTTTGCAATGACGTACAATTCTGATTTTTCTGCAAATTCACATACGTATAGAAAATGCAATAATAAACAACATATCAAAAAATTAGGATGTAGTTATTTCTATAATTCAAAATAATTCCATTCAAAGTTGGGCTTGCGCGGCACGATGTTGAATGTTAACGGCACCTAATTAAAGTCGTTTTTTCGCAATGACGTGCAGTTCTGATTTTTCTGCAAATTTACATACGTATAGAATAAGCATTAATAAACAACATATCAAAAAATTAGGATGTAGTTATTTCTATAATTAAAAATAATTCGATTCAAAGTTGGGCTTGCGCGGCACGATGCTGAATGTTAACCGCACCTAATTGAAGTCGTTTTTTCGCAATGACGTGCAGTTCTGATTTTTCTGCAAATTTACATACGTATAGAATAAGCATTATTAAACAATATATCAAAAAATTAGGATGTAGGTATTTCTATAACTAAAAATAATTCGATTCAAAGTTGGGCTTGCGCGGCACGATGCTAAACACTAAAGGCACCAAATTAACGTCCTTTTTTCGCAATGACGTGCAATTCTGATTTTCCTGCAAATTTACATACGTATAGAAACTGCAATAATAAACAACATATCAAAAAATTAGGATGTAGTTATTTCTATAATTCAAAATAATTCCATTCAAAGTTGGGCTTGCGCGGCACGATGTTGAATGTTAACGGCACCTAATTAAAGTCGTTTTTTCGCAATGACGTGCAGTTCTGATTTTTCTGCAAATTTACATACGTATAGAATAAGCATTATTAAACAATATATCAAAAAATTAGGATGTAGGTATTTCTATAACTAAAAATAATTCGATTCAAAGTTGGGCTTGCGCGGCACGATGCTAAACACTAACGGCACCAAATTAACGTCCTTTTTTCGCAATGACGTGCAATTCTGATTTTCCTGCAAATTTACATACGTATAGAAAATGCAATAATAAACAACATATCAAAAAATTAGGATGTAGTTATTTCTATAATTAAAAATAATTCGATTCAAAGTTGGGCTTCCGCGCCACTACACTGCATGCCAACGGCACCTAATTAAAGTCGTTTTTTCGCAATGACGTGCAATTCTGATTTTTCTGCAAATTTACAAACGTATAGAATAGTATATTAAAACACAAGTTACAGAATGAACGCGCTTCAATCACGAGACCGAGTTTCATACACGAGCCGCGCAGCGGCGAGTTTATAAAGCGGTCGAGTGATTGAAACGTATTCTATGACGTGTGCTTTATACTATTTTCTCTATTTTGATACAATATTTAATATTTTTCGTATAATTTTAATTTTAAAACAACATTGGGAAACTTTTATATTTTATTGAACTCGCAACACTTACTTACACTTTGACATATTGAAATTTATGTGTTAACCTAAAATTTCATACAAAATTATCTCTATACCTTTATAAGTACACAACTTTAAATTAATAATACATTTTTATTTTATTTTGGCATCAAAATTTGAGTTTCAATTGTTAAGGTTCAATAATTTTGATTTCTTTTTCATGTAACGTCAACTTACGATGCAGAGATACCAACTTTAAAAAAACTAATATTACTAAAATTCGTACACGGATTTTAATGTAAGAATCGCTAATTCTCATGTCGAAATAGAGAATAAGCATATATAATGCAAGAAATTTGTGTGCTTGGCTAAAACATTACGGTATAGTGGTAGAAAATAGTACAAAAGGAGGATAGACATTTCAGAATTATCTATATAAAAGAGAAGCTATTAGCAAACCAATATTAATCATTTGTGGTATAAATGATGTACGAAAAATAAAAACCATAACAAAATTTAAATCTACAGTACGTCTCGTTTTCAAAAAACTTAGAGTAACCGGTAAAAAAGTATATTATACTGAAATAACTCCAACTATGCACCAAAAAAAAGTAATGGAAAAAAAGTCAAAATATTTAATAACTGTACGTCATTGCGAAAAACCCGTTAGCGTTTAGCATCGTGCCGCGCAAGCTCAACTTTGAATCGAATTATTTTTAATTATAGAAATAACTACATCCTAATTTTTTGATATGTTGTTTATTGATGCATTTTCTATACGTATGTGAATTTGCAGAAAAATCAGAATTGCACGTCATTGCGAAAAAACGACTTTAAGTAGGTGCCGTTAGCATTCGGTATCGTCAGGTGGAACCTCAATTTTGAATCGAATTATTTTTAATTATAGAAATAACTACATCCAAATTTTTTGATATGTTGTTTATTAATGCTTATTCTATACGTATGTAAATTTGCAGAAAAATCAGAACTGCACGTCATTGCGAAAAAACGACTTTAATTTGGTGCCGTTAGCGTTTAGCATCGTGCCGCGCAAGCCCAACTTTGAATCGAATTATTTTTAATTATAGAAATAACTACATCCTAATTTTTTGATATGTTGTTTATTATTGCATTTTCTATACGTATGTGAATTTGCAGAAAAATCAGAATTGCACGTCATTGTGAAAAATAAGCGTTAATGCAGGAAATGGTTTTATCTGTAAAAGTTGTTAAAATTTTCTTTTTTTTTTAAATATTGATAAATATTGATTGTTTTTATTATTTAGTAACAGTATTGAAAGATATAACACTTGGTAATAGTTCTAATTCGTTTTTAAGATGTGAAACTGGAAATTAATTTCTATGGCTGAAATCTATGGCTAACTTCACACCGGTTATTAAATCATTGGGATATTGTTAAAAACAAGCCAGTTGAATTATCAACTAAATGGAGCATTGAACCTTGTTTCGCCAAAAAATGATTGCGTCTAGTAAAAAAAATCTTTGACAAACTGGATGAGCCTATTCAAAATAGTAAAGAATGTTTTAAAGTGAAAGTTTTTTAATAAAGTAATTGACATATTATGTACTCAATTAAATATTAAATTTAAATCCGTGCGTAAAGTAAGTAGACTTTTTAAATGTTTATTGCAAGTATATCTTGTCGCATCATCTGATGAAACTATTTTGGTTGATTCTAAATTGTTGAAATTGGCTTATTCTTCAGATTTTAGTTTTGGACCACAATTAATAAGACTTAAAATGTGTTTTTTTATTCAATTAAGGTAAATTACTTCTATACGCGAAGTTGCTGAATTACTCTTAATTCACACCCCTGTCTCTCCCAACAGATATTTACGAAGCAGTATGTCTCAATCCCGTCTTAGCTCTTTAGCCACAATATCAATTGAAAAACCAATTGCTGGTCAACTTGATCTGAGTAAATTAATTGACCGATTGGCAGTTTTAAGATTTGTAAATGTCTTAATGTAGTTTATAACATAATAATCTATAATTAATTCAATATTACTGAGTGAATATGTCGTATATTTAAAAATTTTAAATCAATTATCATTAAATAAAATTTAAAATTGAAATAAAAAAATAAAGTCTAGAAAATTTAGAATTTTATTGAAACATTTTTGAGAAAAAAAGGCGGAGCACAGATCTTATTTGCTCCAGGGCGCTGTATATGTAGCTACGCCTCTGAATTTAAATAATGTAGCGCAAGTTGCAAATGAACTTTGGGAACGTTTCCGAGGATCCGACTACTGCAAAAAATTAATTAACTTGATGTTGAACAGCTTAACGACATATATACGAAATATTACTTTAACGTTTTATGTATTAAATAAACATAATTCTATAATAAAACTACTAACTTATAAGAGAAGCGATTAGGTATTAATCTACTTAAAACTTGTTTAAATTTAGTTCAGTTTAAAACGATGATTTAAATTAGTCGACATTACTACAAAAAACGATTTTTTCAGTTCATATAACGATAAAGTAAATCTTTATTTCACAAAAAATGTAAATAGTATTCATTTTAGAGTCTGAAGGTCGTTTTGTGCTAAAGAACAGAACGATATGGTTTTTTATTTGATTGATCATTTGACGTATTTTTAATCAGTCCACTATTAAAATGATTTAATTAATTATGCATAGTAATTGCAAATATGTTATGAATACACTAGTAATGATAGTAGTATTAGTACAAACAATATTCTATATAAATATCTGATATAAACAAAAATTCTAGAATTATTAGCTTGCATAAGGTATAAATTCTCTAAAATACACTTTTTAAATATTAATAACATTTAAAATTTTATAATAAATACCAATCTGATATCTCTATTATTTCTTTAGCTAGACAGGTAATAAAATTACAATGGTTTATTTGCTTTAAGTTTCTAATGGGAAACACCCCATACCATTAGGCTATGAGGTCCAATCTTAAGCGGTCATTTTGGTTGGAGGCTATTGTACATTACTATTCAGTACTTAATTTTTCAAAGCAGTTTTACTTTTGTTAATATCTAACGGGAAGTTCTCCTCCAAGTCAAAAATTTTAGTTCAGATTCTGCGATTACATATTTTAATTCAGCTCTAAAAAACACATGTTTTGATGTACATTACTGTTCAAGACTTAATTTTTTAACGTAGTTTTACTCTTGCTAATCTGCCGCGTGAAGTCCAAAATTTCGACACACGAACAAACAGAAAATCAAATAAAAGCCATAGAAGAACGAACACGAGCTACCATCGAAAACCAGAATAAAATTGTTCAAGAAGAAACTCAAGCAGATATGTTAAATTTAAGAGAAGAAATGCGCGCAGTTTTAGAAGACAGACAAGTAATAAATTACAAGATAGGACACAGAATTAAACTGCTAGAAGAAACAGTAATCAAATGAAGTGCCATAATGAAAGATGCGTTTAATTTAATGAACCATCGGAAAGAAGCCACGCACCAGTTTAAGATTCTACCTCCAAATGTTGATGGTAAAGTTAGCTGAAAACCTCCAAGCAAATTACTAACTCTTAATTTCATGATCATCTTCAACAAGTGTACCAAGCGGAAATAAAAAGTCGTGTACAGAAAACCGCGGAGTCTTCAAGAGTTCAAGACTAACATCGCCTGATTGACACGGCTTGCGCATTCTACAGCACCAGATATCTTCTTGAAGCAATTGGCTATTCAAATCTAAGCTCGACCTATGACATTGGATGACGCTTTAACCTAGGGCTTAGAGTTTAAAGCAGCAAAACAGGCATCGCACCAAGACGCTGTGCTGCGGAAGTACCTGTGCAGACACTAGCAAGCATCGAAAAAATAGCGCGACGAATACTTCGGGAGAGAGGAGGGACGACTTTAAACTGCGGTGAAAAAAGACACGTACGACGACTTAAGACTAAAAAAAGACAAGTTAACCTCATCCAGTGATGTACCGGAAATCATCATTCAAATAGCATCGCCTATGGACCAATTGCACGGCATCTTGATGGTAAGATCAGTAGACGAAGTGTTCAAATACTGATTGACACGGGAGCGACAAAAACCATAATTCATCTTGACATGTTATTGAACAATCAGAAGACATCATCATTGAAAAATTGAGTACTCGACCAACAAGTACTGGTAGCCGACATCATGAAAAAAGTTATCATGGGAATGAACGTTATAAAGCGCGACGAATACTTCGGGAAAGAGGAGTGACAACTTTGAACTGCAGTAAAATAAGCCATGTACGGCGACATCGTACTAAACCCAAAAAGAAGACGAGAAGAGCGCTCAAAAATTTGGAACGAGTTGACCAAAAGAGACAAAAGTTAGTCTAGTCAGGTTCCGGAGATTACAGTTCAAATGGCATCGCCGATGGATCAATTGCATAGCATTTATCTAGATGGCAAGATCAATGGAAGAAGTGTTCAGTTACCGGATGACACGGGAGCGACGAAGACCATCATTCGTCCTGACATCTTATTGGAAAACGAGAAGACATCACCAGTAACCGTACGACTTCGAACGGCGACGGGCGAAGAAATACCTACGCGCGGACAAGTACAAGTGACTATTGGTTTGGGAAATGAACCATCAAGTACTGGTAGCTGACATCACGGAAAAAGTTATCCTGGGAATGGACGTGATAAAGAAGTATGGCTTCCAGTTGGATATAAAGAACGATGTCCTGAAGATCGACAATGAAGAAATTCCTTTTCATTCGTCAGAGAAGGCAGCCGTGCGAGTCTTATTGAGTGAAGACGTGACTCTGTCTGCAAGGACTGAAAGTGTGGTGATGGCACACCTGGATGGAAATCTCCGTGAAGGCTACATACGCGCGATTGAACCAATGGAAGGCAACTTAGTTGAAAAACGACTACTCGTTGGCAGAGCTTTAGTACAAGTAAAAAATACGATGCCAGTAAGGATCTTAAATGTCAACTCAGATCCTGTAACGTTGGACAAGAAGACCGTGGTAGGCCGATGCACGCAAGTATCTCAAATTGTGAGACGCGTGAAGTCTAACATAGATACGTCGAAGAAGAATTGGTAACAACATCTATTGGACATTCTTACTTCCAAATGCCAAAACCTCAGTCAAGGCCAGCTATCTAAAGTTAAAGTGTTGATCCAACAATATCAAGATGTGTTCGCGTTGGAGAATGGTTCCAAAGAAAGAACTAACGTGGTTAAGAATAAAATTAATACCCGAGACGCTCGGCCGATAGGACAACAATCACGCAAACTTCCTTTGACGAAATGAAAAGAAGCCGAACAAATAATTACGGATATGGAAAGAGAAGGCGTGATTGAACCTTCAAATAACCCGTAGGCGTCCCCAATGGTACTCATAAAGAAGAAAGATGGATCAACGAGGTTTTGCGTAGACTACAGACAGCTAAACGACGTGACTAAAAAGGACAGCTACTCTTTACCCATAATTAACGATAAGTTAGATACCCTGTTAGGATTCCAGTGGTTTTCTACGTTAGACTTAAAGAGTAGTTACTGCCAGGTAGAATTGGAACTCGTGAAAAACCAGTTTTTACGATTGGAACTGATTTGTGGCAGTTTACTGTGATGCCATTCGGCTGCTGCAACGTTCGAGCGTTTGATGGAGACCATCTTGCGCAGACAGTCTTCGAAGACGTGCTTGGTTTACCTAGAAAACGTGGTCGTAGTTGGAAGGTCGTTTGAAGAACACCTAAACTTGAAAGAAGTGAGCCCAAAGAAGTGCCACGTATTTAAGAAGGAAGTGCAGTACCTTGGTCACGTCGTATCTAGAGATGGAGTAAAGGCCGAGCCAGACAAAATCCGAGCAGTGCAAGCATGGCCAAGACCAATTGATAAACATCAGGTCGGAAGTTTCGTTGAATTATGCACCTATTATAGACGATTTGTACCCGGATTTGACAATATTCCCAAACCTTTGGTGAAATTGATCGAAGAAAGAGCAGCATTTAGATGGAATGAAGACTGCGAGAATGCTTTCCATCAACTAAAACAGACCCTAGTCACTTCGCCGATTTTGAGTTATCTAAAAAAGATGGAAAATTTGTTTTGGATACCGACGCAAGCAGTCTGGCCATAGGCGTGGTCCTTTCGCAGATTCAAGATGGACAAGAAAAAATAATTGCGTATTCTAACAAGGTTTTGTCCAGGCCAGAAAGAAATTATTGCGTGACTAAGAGAGAGTTGTTAGCAGTCGCCAAATCCGAGTTTTTTTCACAACTGTCCCAATCTTTTTTTAGCTGAGTTTCTTTCAACAATGTTTAATAATATATAACAAATTTTTCAATTGTGATTTGTTTTGCGACGTAAAAAAAATATTGTCGTTGGGGTCATATTTGACCCCACTTGGTAATCGACGTTCTAAAAAGTAATTCTAATATTTTGTCTTCATTTGTCATCTAATCTGCTTGTTTCAACGTGTTTCAACGAGTTATTCGTCAGAATCATGATTACTTACTACCTTTCCGTCTTTAGTCATTACATTCGGTGAGTTTGTTAGAATCAGTTGAAAAGTGTCTGCTGTGTTATTACATTTGATTGGAAATAGTTGTTGTTGAATTATGGCTAGAAAATATTTGTCTCAGCGTGAAGTGGAAGAAATAGCTAGCAATATTAATTTACTGAATGAAATTGAAGATGAAATTTTATCTGACGATAGTGATGCCGAATTTGAAGAAGTAAGTGTACCTGATGTAAACCCGATTGAAAGTTCGGAAGACGATGACAGTGATGATAATTCGCCCAATGATAAAGATATACTGGTGGGTAAAGATGGTTCCATATGAAAAAAAGATAAGCCTCATGTTAGAAGACGAAATCAGCGAAATATTCTAAAAACACCGCCAGGATTAACAAAATTCAGTGAACATATTTCAACATGCCTAGATGATTTCCATTTATTTATCTCGGAAGACATTATGGACATAATACTTAGAGAAACAAACATTCGAGGTAGAAGAATTGTAGGCGATACGTGGAAGCCAGTAGATGCGGATGAGTTACATGCATTTTTGGATTACTGCTTCTACCTGGTGGTTTCAAAGCACGCCAAGAACCAATGTTGGAGCTGTGGAGTACGAAATACATGTCTCTCCATAGACCAATTTTTGGTGCTGCAATGTCTCGTAATCGAATGAGAGACCTTTTGAAAGACATTCGATGTGACGATATGAACACCCGAGAAGAACGATGGGCAACAGATAAATTAGCAGCTATTCGTAACATTTACGATATTCTCGCTGCAAATTACAAAAAATCGAATAACTCTAATGCTGAAGTATGTATTGATGAACAAGCTGTTCCTTTCCCCGGAAAATGTCCCTTTCGAATGTATATGAAGTCGAAGCCAGATAAATACGGAATTAAAATCTTGGCTTTATGCGATGTTAGTAACAGATATTGCTGGAATTTCCAAATATATACTGGAATGGTAGACAACGCTCCAGAACGGGAACAAGGTAAAACACAATTTTATAAACGATATGCACGAGTATAAAATTTCATTTCTAGGGAAGCGGGTAGATTGGGATTTGGTTGAGGGTTTGAGAGGGGGTTATAGTATTACCACAGATAATTTTTTTACGTCTATGTCTTTGGCGAAGGAGCTACTGCAGCAATCAAAAACCTTGACCGGAACAATTCGTAAAACACGTAGAGAAATACCAAAACAATTTTTGCCAAAAAGAAATCGAGCAGAATACTCAAGCGAAATTCTATATGGAGAAGACACAATTTTAGTATCTTACGTACCTAAAAAATATAGAAGCGTTATGCTACTTTCAACGCAACACCAAGATTTGGAATTGTCCGGAGAAGACCTCAATTACAAACCGCAAGTTATCTTGGACTATAATAGCAGCAAAGGAGCTGTGGACAGCGTCGATAAAATGGTGAAGAAATACTCATGCAGAAGAAATACAAATCGCTCCTATTTTTTAATTTCCTTGATATTACTGCCATTAATGCATTTATTCTATACACCACGAAATTTGGAAATTTTGAAAAAGGGAAAACATCCCGAAGGAGATTATTTTTGCAAAAATTTGGGTTTGAATTAGTAATCCCACATATCAAAAAACGTACACTTCAAAGATTACCAAGAAATGTGCAGAATGCAATAGCAATGGTTTTGGCAGACACAGAACCAGAGGAAGTGGGACCGCAAGACGAAACTATCGCTCGCCCAAAAAGAGGTCGTTGTAAGATATGTCCAAGAGCAAATGACAAAAAATGTTCGGAAACATGTGAAAAGTGCAAACTCTTTGTATGTAAACAACATTGCCAGAAAAAAACTACAATAATATGTAATAGTTGTTGCCCTCACTAATTTATGTTTACATTTTATTTTTATATTTTTATTAGTTTATATAAAATCTAATGTTAATTTAAAATATTAATAAAGGTTACCATTACAAATTAATCGGTTTTTCTTTACAAAATAAGAAAAAAAACTTGGGGTCAAATCTGACCCCGCTTGGTAATCGGCGCCTCAAAAATTGCTTGGTAATCCGAAGATTAAAATGACTATTACAGTTCCGTTAACCCGGAAGGACAAGTGGCGAGATGGATCGAGAGACTGCAAGAGTATGAGTATGACACAGAACACCGTGCCGAAACCAGTCATCGGAACGCTGATGCCTTGCGCGGAAGACCATGTTCGGCGGACTGCAGCCATTGTTCGCGACTGGAAGAAAAAGTTGAATGCCTCCGGAGAACTGCTATGGTTGATGACGAGTGGGAACCCGAGCAGTTGCGTCGCGAACAAGAAAACGACCCTGAAATAAGACTACTCCTGGACTGGAAAGAAAACGGCCGACGACCAACCTGAGAGGAAGTGAGTGCTTTGGGCAGAAACATCAAAGCGAACTGGGACTCTTTGAAAGCAGAAGACGGTCTTCTTAAGCGATCCCTAGAAAGTGTCGAGGACACAGGAAACAGACTACAGTTGGTAGTGCCAAGAAGCCGAGTGTCAGAAGTGTTGAAGCATCTCCACGATGGTACATCAGGAGGACACTTTGTCATTAAGAAGACATTGGGGAAAGTTCGAGAACGATTGTACTGGATGAACTACAAAAAGTACGTCATGAAATGATGCCGTAAGTCCACGGTCTCTGCATCGGAAAATGGTCCAGCGAAAAAGGGAAAAGCACCAATTAAGGAATACAACGTAGGAAGCCCTTTAGAAAGAGTAGCGATTGACATCGGAGGACCGTTCCCAGAATCCGATTCGGGAAATAAGTACATCCAGGTGGCGATGGATTATTTCACGAAATAGACGGAAGCTTACGCCATATCCAATCAAGAAGCAGCTACAGTTGCAGACGTATTAGTAAAAAAGTTTTTCTGACGGTTTGGAGTTCCGTTGGAATTACACTTTGAGTCTGGGCTGTTTCAAATAGTTTGCAGACTGTTGGAAATTAAAAAAACTAGGAGGACGCCTCTTCATCCTCAATCTGATGGGATGGTTGAGCGGATAAATCGAACAATGGGAAAATACTTAGCCAAAGTAGTGTCCGAATACCAAAGAGACTGGGATCAGAGCTTATACGGAGGTTCTGGAAAAGATAGGTTTAGAGTTACCACCGAGGAACAACGAAACCTGTTCCAAATACAAAAAGATTACGCCATCGCACATTGCGTGAGCGAGGATCTGGACATGTCCAGAAGGGTTGCAGTCGTATTTAAAAAGAAGTTTGGGCATCTAAATGAACTACGAATACAGCAACCGGCATTCAGAAAAGTTTTAAAACTACGTGGTGACAGACGCTTCGTTTTCTATTTGGTCACCAAGAAATACTCACGTACACAAAGCCGGTATACGAAAGTCTGTGGCGAGCCTTATGGAATCTCAAGAGAGAAATAAAGTTCCACGATATTAAGAAATTGGCAGTACCCAAGCTTAGTTGTGGCCTAGATCAACTGAACTGGAGGACAGTTCAAAATATGTTGGAGGTCGTCTTCCGGGGAACAGGCGTTCAAGTGTTGGTCCGTAGTTACTGTCCAGTCCAGTGATTGCTACTTTTATGGTCAAGGAAGTTGCCGAAATGGAGAAAGCTGCCGTTATCGCCACAATCCATTCAACCGGTGTCACAATCAGTTTTCTGTTCTGGGACAGAACAGTCTTAAGAAGAGGGCAGTGAAACGTTCAGCTTCGAGAGTATTCACGAGCTACTATCCACGTCCAGAACGTTCACGAAAGAATATAGAAGGCTCTCGACAGATGGCCAAATTATATAAAAGCGACACAAACGAATGATAGGTTAGTGATTCCAGTAATTCCGAAGACGGCAGTGTTAAGATTATTCAAGCCTAAATAAATAAGTGATTAACGCGTGTCGCGTTAAATCTATGGTGCATAACTTTGTACGTGACTTTAATGTAAACAAGCGTTTGTGTTTAAATAAATAGAAGTTATCCACGGACTTTATCTTTCGAGTAAGTGATAGTGCGATATAAATTAGTGCAAGTGTTTTTACTAAATATCCTTAGATTTAATTAGTTCGTTAGTTACAAACGTTTATATATTTTTAGTATAAATAAATTAGATTTAATAAACGTTACACTATAATACTAAAAACAGTCAGTTCTACAAGTGTTTATTTATTTCCAGTCGCGCTTCAAAAACCTTGCCAACGTCGGAGCTATGGGTACAGCAGCATAGTGTGTGTTTGCAACGAAACTTACTGTGACGAAACTCAACGGCCATCAAAACCTCTTGATGGAACATACGTAGCATACACTTCTTCCAAATCTGGATTACGCTTCTACCAAGAGAATGCTTATTTTAGTAGAACAATTCTCCATGCCGCAGACATCACTGTTATCAATATAAATACAACAGTAAGATACCAGACTATATTAGGATGGGGCGGCGCTTTCACAGATTCAACAGGAATTAACATTAATTCTTTGAACGCTGCCACAGCTAACAACCTTTTAAGGTAGAATTTTTGTAGACGAATTAACATAAAGACTAATCAAATTAAGGTCTTATTTTTCGAAGGTTGGTTTGGAGTATAATTTATGCAGGGTACCTATACGAGGGACAGATTTTTCGACACACGGGTATTCATACCACGATGATAAAGAAGACATGAATTTATCAAGCTTTAAACTTGCTGCAGAAGACTTTCAATATAAAGTATGTGAATGCAATGCAACAGATTTGAAATAACAATTGTGATTCAGATACCGTTAATAAAAGTGGCCCAAAACTTTAGTAAGGATAAGCTGCGGTTATTCGCGTCTACTTGGACAGCGCCTAAATGGATGAAACACAACGAAAAATATACCGGACCAGACGTCCTAAAAAAAGAAATGTATCAGCCTTGGGCCAATTACTTTTTAAAGTTTTTAGAAAAATATGCGGAGGAAGGTATAAAATTTTGGGGTCTTACAACAGGAAATGAACCTTCAACGGGACTTGTGCCAAGTAAAATCAATTCAGTTGGTTGGTTACCATGGCAAATGGTATTTTTTTTAAATACCACCGATTGTTGTTCTCAATGTTAGTTTCAGGAACAGTGGATATCAAACAATCTCGGTCCTACTATTCGCAATTCCAAATTTTCTTCCATAAAGTTAATAACCATCGACGATCAATTGTTTATGTTTCCTTTATACATTGATTGGGTAAAGAATCAAGGGAATTAAATCAATTAATAATTTTTGATATCTTAGATGCTACGAAATGAAAACGTAAAACGTTACATAGATGGATTTGGATTACATTATTATTGGAATTGGCTCCCTAAAAGTATTTTAAACAACACTCACAATAAGTATCCCGATAAGTTTATATTAGCTACAGAAGCTTGTGAAGGTAGGATTAAAGTAACAAACTGATTAAGTTAATTAAAACCATTTTAGGAGTGTCGTTAAATTTACCACATGTGAAATTGGGAGATTGGGAACGAGGTGAAAACTATGCTTTTGATATCATAGGAGTAAGATAGCATGTCATGCCTAAAAAAAATAATTTAATTTACATTGTAGGATATAAATCATTGGACTGCCGGATGGGTCGATTGGAATATGGCACTTAATGAAATCGGAGGGCCAACTTACATCGATAACTTTGTGGATTCTCCCATTATAGTCAATGCTTCTGCCGGTGAATTTTATAAGCAACCAATGTATTACGCCTTGGGACATTTCAGTAAGTTTGTCCCAGAAGGTTCACAAAGAGTGAAGTACCAACAATCAAAAAACAACTTAGATATATCCACATTTGTAAGACCCGACAATGGGACTGTGGTTGTTATTTTAAATCGGTTCGTTTTAATTTACTCTCTGTAGAAACAGTAATAAAATGTGACTTTCAGGAATGACTACAACATACAGATCAAGATCAAATCGAATAACATGATTGAAGAGATTTATAGAATTATTGGTGGTCGTTCAATTGTAACTATTTTACATTGGTAACGTTCTTTTAAAAGAACAATTTCATAAACAAATTAAGAATCTAACCTCAAAACTTTTGAACCCAATTGCAAAATAAAAACAATAAATTTCCTATCAACTATTATTATTAATTGTTGAATAACTTACCTTTATTTAGTTTTGGTAGAATAATTACATTAATAATATAAAATTTAAGTTTTTTAATTTACCATAATATAAACTTTCAAAACAGAGCAATTTTTATACAGGAAAATATTTTTCATACAGGGCAACTAAATTTTAGACGTTAAAGGTTCTACTGTCAGAAAATGACCAGGTGCTAACACACTCAACTCATTGAGATCTATTTGCATAAAAAGAGAGAATTTAATTTCCAATTACCCGCAAGAGACGGGTTTTAACAAATTTGAATCCGCTCTTTTACAAACCACCGAAAGGTGGAGCGGAAAGAGCATTCAAATGCCACTGAATGGCTTCAGCGGCTTCAGTTTCCACTGCGAATTTGAATTGCACAGCTAATTGACCTTTTTCGCGTCTGCGCAATAAATGGCGCTGCTTTACTTACGGTCTATCTTCACGTTGATCGAACGAATAGAAACCACATTGGTGACCCCGACGAGTAAACTTGCAGACGCTAATAAAGAAATAACGAATCGTAACAAGTAAGGTGTTTGTTTTGTACATATTTCGATAAATATTAGAATAACATCCATGAATGCATGCTTTAATTTCGTGAACGATACGTGCTGTGAAATTAAATATGGCGGAACCATCAGTTTCCCCCTACCAGAACAACAAGAATGTGAAGAATACCAACGAATTGAGCGAATGGACACCAACATTCCACCATTTTGGCCCGGGAAACCGCACATTTGGTTTATACAACTCGAAGGTCATTTTCAAGTAAGGGGAATAACAAGCGATTTAACTAAATTCTGGACGGCGGTATCTTCGTTAAGAGATCAATATATTAGCAAAGTAGAAGACATTATGTCAAATCCTTCACTCAAAGAATAATACGAGAAATTAAAGACGGAATTAATAAAACGGTTGTCCACCTCGCAAAACGCAAAAATTAAACAACTATTAGAGCATGAAGAAATAGGCGATCGTACACCATCCCAATTTTTGCGCCATTTGCAAAGCCTGGCAGGTAAATCCGTTCCAGACACATTAATGAGAACAATCTGGACCAACCGGTTGCCGGCACCAATTCCTGCATTATTAGCTACGCAACCGGACCAATGATTGCAGAATTTATCCGACATGGCCGACAAAATCAGGGAAGTTACCGGTCAAGTTGTTCACATCGCTGCCGTCGCGCACCCTTCTACCAGCGCTGCCTCTAAGATAATACAACCTACAGTTTTTTCTGACAATAACGTTTCTATTTGCGCGGATATAGACAATTTGAAACGTCAAATGAACCAATTAACAAAAACTATAAGTGATCTTAAAGAACGTGGTAGATCGCAATAGCGCGGTCATTCCCGTAACCGTTCTTCTTCGCGTCGCCGAACGTACGATAAATGTTGGTACCACTATCGGTTCGGAGCACGCGCGACTAAGTGCCAAGCTCCATGTAATTATGTACCAAAAAACGAACAAACACCACAGTCAACGCGACCAACCCTGCAAGCACGAACTTAGCCAGTCGCCGCTTTGTTATGGATAACACTTCAAAAACGCAGTCTTTAATTGACACTCGTGCTACAGTTAGTGTTTTTCCACGAAGACTAATTAAGCCTGCTCCTAAATCTAGTTATAAGTTGTATACAGCGAACGGCACAGAAATTCCTACATTCAGATTAATTACATTAAATTTAAATATAGGATAACGTCGTGAACATAGATATCAATTTGTTATTGCAGGCGTCGATAAACCCATTATAGTAATCGATTTTTTTAAGTATTTTGGTTTGCTTATAGATCCTAAAAACTCTTTATTGATTGATTCAACAACTAAACTCACAACGAGAGGAGTGACAACGCAATCAGATGGAATAATTAAAACAATTTCAGGAGATTCGCCATTCCACCATCTGATTACAGAATTTCCAGCCTTAACGCATCCGCCATGGAAACCCAGCTTAATTAAGCATGATGTCAAGTCATCATATCGAAACAACGCCAGGTCAACCCGTTACTTCTCGACCTCGGAGGCTAGCTCCAAAACGCCTTGCCATTGCTAAGAAGGAGTTTCAGCATCTGTTATCGTTAGGTATAATCCAGCCTTCAAATAGCGCGTGGTCATCGCCTCTTCACTTAGTTTCGAAGACCAATACCGACTGGCGTCCATGTGGTGATTATCGTGCACTAAACGCTCGCGCAATTGCCGATAAGTACCCAATTCCGCATATCGAGGACTTGTCGCAAACTTTATACGGCAAAAGAATTTTTTCGACGATTGATCTCGTCAAGGCTTTTCATCAAATACCGATTAATCCATCAGACGTACCAAAAACTGCAATAACTACACCTTTTGGACTGTACGAATTCCAATTCATGAGTTTTGGGTTAAAAAACGCAGCTCAAACATTTCAGCGTTTTATTGATGAAGCCCTCAGATGATTAGAGTTTTGTTATGCCTATGTGACGCTTACTTCGGATTGCACTGCTTAGCTGTAATAAAAGCTAATCGACGGAACGGTTCTCGGGCGCCAGATTTGTTCGAGGAGTTTACTCTCCTGTTCGACGGCACTGTCCGGGTAACTACAGTGAAGACACGGTTGTCCAGGGCTTCAAACGGACCTAAAAGCGGAGCGAGGCGACGGAAATAAAATACTCAATAGTAAATAAAAATAACTTTATTTATTCTTAAAATTAACATCGAACGGTACAGAAGCGGCGGCCACAACTAACAAGCGGAGGGTGATCTATAAACCAATGAGTGATTAGCGTGCGTTCGACAAGCGGTGACGTCGGTGACTAAGCGAGCAAGCATGCACTAGGGTAGCAACCTCCGTTGGTTGGATCGGTAGACGGGGTTGATTCGGATTCGTACTTGAGAGGGAGGAGAAGGGACGTGGGCACGGTACTGGAAGGCGTATCCGCAGGGCAAAGCCAAACACTACGGAGACGACGTGTCGACGGCGTATTCGCAGGCCAAAGCCAAACACTCCGAATACGACGCTCGGTAATGAATGGAGGAAGGCGTATCCGCAGGCCAAAGCCAAACATTACGGAGACGACGTGCTGACGGCGTATTCGCAGGCCAAAACCAAACACTACGAATACGATGCCTGGTAAAGGATGGGGAAGGCGTATCTACAGGCCAAAGCCAAACACTAAGATACGAAGTGGTGACGGCGTATTCGCAAGCCAAAGCCAAACACTACGAATACGACGCCCGGTAAAGGATAGAGTAGGGAAGAGCAGACAAGGAGGGGAGCGGTATCTCTCCAGAGGTCCGGTTAATAGAAGCAAAACGGCTTACCCTAAAATCCAACTGGAACGCAGGAACCCCGGAATCTTCTACGATGCGAGCTCCAACTGGAACTGGCGTTCCTGCGTCGGGGTTCCGCTTTTATTTGTGACTCCGAAAGTGGGAGAACGGTTCAAGCGGGGATAACATGCGTTCTGACGGATGAAGCGCCGGTAAGCGGGGATAGCGCGAGCTTAGTTGCGCGTTCGATACTAGCGGAAATTCCCTGTTTACATTTATTAACACGGGTACGGAAACTTAATTAATAATATACAATTCTTTATAATAATAATTAACCAACGGTTTCCTAAATAATAACCAAAAAAATAAATCAAACATAACGTTCTATAATTCAACTTAATCTAAGTAACGGTTCGTTACACCTATATCGACGATATATTAGTGGCATCAGAATCAGAAACTCAACATCTAACGCATTTGAAACTTTTATTTCAGAGATTACAAGAATTCGGGATTATAATAAACCCAGGAAAATGTGCTTTAGGTAAATCCGAAGTTCAATTTTTAGGATATACAGTCAATTCATCTGGGTGTAAACCACCTCAAGATTGCATAGACGCAGTGCTAAATGCTAACCCTGCTACTACGGTGAAACAACGTAGACGTTTGGTATGGCAAATTTTTACCGACGTTTCATTCCAAACGTCGCAAATACACAAACACCGTTGAGTTTGCTACTAAGAGGTACATCGAAAAAAGGAAACGAACCAATTATTTGGAACGCAACCACCTAAGACGGCTTTCGATCTCGTTAAAAAATCATTAGCTGATGCAGTGGCTCTCTCTCATCTTTCAGCCAACGCGTGGCTACCCATTGCGTTTTTCTCAAAAAAATTGTCTCCATCACAACAAAAGTACAACGCATATGATCGCGAATTATTAGCAGCATACACCGCAACAAAACGTTTTAGGCAGTACTTAGAAGGCCGACAGTTTACGCTCTACACCGATCATAAACCGCTAATTTTCGCTCTTAGACAAAAATCAGAAAAAACACCCCCAAGGCAGTTCCGTTACCTGGATTTCATTAGCCAGTTTACAACCGATATACGCCATGTAAGTGAAGAAAACAATGTACCTGCAGATGCATTATCAAGATTGGATGCTATCGACAAGAAACCTATAATCGTTTCTCATTCCGAACTTTCAGAAGCTCAAGAAAAAGATGCTGAGTTGCAGTGCCTATTAAAAGGAAACAGCTCCCTTAGCTTACAAAAAGTATTTTTTGATAATTTTAATGTGCATGTTTTTTGCGACACTTCAACTGGTTCAGTTAGGCCATTTGTATCGCAACATTTACGAAAACGTGTTTTTGAAAGTTTTCATGGATTATGCTTTATGTGGCCAGGTCTTCAGAAAGACTGCAAAACGTGGTGCCCTCAATGTATAAAATGTCAACGTTGCAAGGTGTCTCGATACTTATCAAGTGCGTTACAGACGTTTCAACTTCCAAACGAACGGTTTGAACATGTCTATTTAGACATCGTGGGGCCTTTACCACCATCAAACGGTTTCACCCACCTACTCACGTGTGTTGACAGGTTTACAAAATGGCCAGAAGCCATTTCAATTTCCGACACCAACGTTGAAACAGTACCTAGACAAGTTACAGCACAATGGATTGCACGATACGGCGTACCTCTTCGCATTACAACCGACAGAGGTCGACAATTTGAATCTTTTTTATTTAGTGCGCTAGGAAGAATTGTTGGAATGCAACACTTAAAAACAACATCGTTCCACCCACAGTCTAATGGTCTTGTAGAACGCTTCCATCGACAATTAAAGACAGCTCTTAAATGTCACGAAAACACAGCATTGACCGAATCGTTGCCATTGGTGCTACTAGGAATTCGATCAGCACTCAAGGAAGATCTAAATTCAACTCCTGCAGAACTAGTATTTGGGAAACATCCTCGTCTCCCCGGTGAATTTTTTACCCCAGGCACACCCGAGACTTGTATAGTGACTTCGTTTCCAGAATACAAAAGCATTTCCAAACAATCCGACCACAAGCGACAAAACCACATTCAAACCAAAAAAATTTTGTTTTTGAAGAGCTTCCCGCAGCATCCCATGTTTTTGTTCGCCACGATGCTGTACGTAAACCTTTGTAACCAACATATGACGGCCCGTATCCTGTTATGAATCGAAATGATAAGGTATTTACCCTCATGATAAATGGGAAGGAACAAACCATTTCAGTGGATCGTCTTAAACCGAGATTTCTAACTAATGAAGATGTTGAACCAGTCCCAAGTCATGATCACACGTACGCGCAATCGTCACTCAAACATCAAGACCATTCCTATGCAAAGAAGATTTCGTTCGATCCGCGGATCGTCAACTTATCTGCGGAAGCTCACTGAAAGGGGAGTCCTGTGGCGACCTCTGCGCGTACAAGCAACAAAGCTGAATTTGGCGGCTGGAAGTAACGAGGAGGTGATGGAAGGGATGTTAGCGGTAGCGTCGAATTTGATACTACTTCCGTTTAACCTCCGTTGTCTATAGTCGGATTGTATTATCCTTGTTTATATACATTATAGTTAGACAATGACTGCGCTAAAACTGGAAACATTAGTTTGGATGCAAAACTTGAGTAGTTTTGGATGCAAACACAAAATTGACATATTTGGCGCTGCTTTTGTTAATATTACAGATTTCTAAGTTACGGATCAAAATATTCTCTTACAGTAATAAAAATATTTAAATAAGAAGTTTACTACACAAAACCCGAACTCAATCGGTTAAAAAATAATCTCAAAAAATAAATTATAAGTTTTACATTGTACAAAATTATGTTGGGAATTGTATGGCTTTGATTTAAAAAACAATTACGTGCATTTACAAGTTATTTTTATCTGTAAACTCTATGATTGTGCACGTATTAATTGTCATCATTCGGAGAAAGGTAGTGATAAGCGCTGACCTATATAAACGAACGCGTAAATACTAGACGACCTTGAGCGTAATATTAAGTCAAATGTCATTCATTTTTGAATTATGCGCTGTTATTAGAAGTGCCCAGTATAATAGTATATTGTACGCCACTGTAAATACCGTTGCGACTTGTGTTGGCCCCTCGCCATCTATCCCTGTTAGACACCAACTAGTCCGGTTACAAGTCTTATATGATTAGTCAATGGTTCGTTTTATTACACGTAAAATAACCTTAAAAGAAAATTATAGCTATGCACAATAACACTTATGTTATGAAATTCGATCTACGTAAGCAACTGGTATTCTGAGAAACATAATTATTCCCCTAATGGAAGACAATTTTATAATTAAATGTACAGGTTCTAATTTGTATATATTTGTTTATAGTATTCGAGCGATCAAAACCATAAAATAAACTACCAAATTTACAAAATTTCTACTCAAATTTGATATAATTTAGATAATAATAATAAGTTAACTAGTTAATGAATACACATGCTGATAAATGGGTGGGCAGGTATGTTTAGCTAAGGATGGTCTTTTTATGTCAATAAACAGAAATATTCACATGTTTCTGTTTATTAAAATAATAAAAATATATCTGGTATATTGTAGGTAATGCTGCTATTATTTCTGTCCGAATGCCTGCGTTTTTAACACGTGCTTTCCAAGTTAATTCTCGAAGATAACGTATTTACAGATGTTAAAATAATGTACCGTTTCGTAAATCAGTACCAAATTATTTTAATAAAGAAATAACACTGCAAAAATAAGATAAATATGCAAAACAACTATTTTTAGAGTACAATAATAACATTTTTCACTCCAAACGTATTGTGAAAATTCAGCTCAAAAATGCATACAAAATAAGTTATTGATCATGTATAGAAAGAAACCTGAGAATAAATTGATAACATAAACCTAAATTATGATTATTATAAGCGGCGTTTTTTCTATGTAGTAGCATGCGTCCGGATTGTTACTTTAGTAAAGTGATAACATTACCCAATTGAAAACATCCGTGATTCCAATAAGCGGCGAGCGCTGTAAGTAATTTATATGAAAATTTAAATCATTATTTTGGTTCTGAAATCCGAATCTTTGAAGCACCGCCCTGAATTTATTGCTAAAGATGCATCTAAAGTGCTAATAAGCTTGTATATTTATATTTTATGTGCTTTTTGAGTAGTATAAAAATTTAAAAAAAGTTAAATTAGCACATCTTCGTTGGCTTCCGACTTGAAAAGAAAATTAAACAAAGTAAATGAAACAAACCACTCAACCGATTATAATTTTATAAAAACGTTTGCAGGATTATATTCATTCTATATTTTGTTTGTAAACAGAAACTAAAGTGTACGAATTATTTTTGCAAACTCAATGTTTTCAGAATCAAAGCAAGTTAACTGGTAAAACATTGCTTTGCACGTATGTCAAAACTAATAGCGTGTGTAAGTAGCTTACTTGTGCCGCCATCGTTTGCAATCTTTTAATAACCAAAAACGGTTTGAGGCTTTTATTATCTTGTTTTCACTATCGCCATCTAACATAAATAAAAAATCTGTTTCCATAAAAATCTATCTCATTGTCTAACTATAATGTATATAAACAGTCTGTAATAGCTGATCTTTCTCACTACTTGCCGTAGTTTTTTTTGTGCTATTTTCCATAGTTGACTAAAAGAATGGCAATTAATGTTGTACATGCTGAAGATATCCATACTATGTAATATGTCGTATATATCAGAATACCGTGACTAAAACCTGGTGGTATATTTTTACCAAATTGTATTAGGTGAAGTTATAGAAAGACAAATTGTGCAATAATTCGTTTGTGAGAGAAGTCTGTGTTTAAACCATCTCTCAAATCTGATTGCATAAGTACAGTAAATTAAATAAAACTGAAAAATACTAATCAAAAATGAGAAAGGAATAAAGTACTTGTGGTTATGTGGAGTACATTACAAAGATATTCCAATAACGTAATCTTTGTGTGAAAATTTTGAGCACCATGTACATTATTTATTGAACTGACATGTAGTGAAATTTAGTCTGGACATAAACATAACCTAAAAACACAACAGTACAAAACTTTGTACAAAATGATATGATATTCCAAAGAAATACTAAAAATGCTGTTTGGAAAACTTATTACTTTTAAAGTCTCCAACTTTCCCTGTACTCTTCTACAAAGTCGATCACTTGCTATCCTTAGTTGGTTTTATTTTACTAATAATTGTTTGCTGATTTCCGTTTTTAGATAAACCCACATCATCGGAGGTCTTAACGTGTTACATTCAACAATGTAAAGAACCTCCATGGACATCTTACTTTGTTAAAGTAAGCAATTGTATTTGTTAACCTATGCAAACCGTTCACACAAATTATTAGTACAGTAGCGTGAAAGATGATCAATGGGGAGATTCTCATTACAATTGGAAAGTCGGACAATCAAATTATCACATTCTAAGAACCGGTTGTTTTCCATATATTAAGTACCATTGTACTAAACGGGATGAGGAGGATTTACGCTTGGAAGACTATTTCTTCAGATTCATAAAAGTGTTAAACTTAGGTTGTTGTTTTAAATTGTTGTGTATCTCTAATTTGGTTTTGTAGGTATACCTTGTTTAGCGTATGGTATTGCCGCTATGATGTTAATAAAGCATGTCGAAGTAGTGCAGACCTCGAAAGGTCCTGTTAATATTTATTTTCTATATGAAGAAGATAAAGGTTCTCAGTTTTGATTTGTAGTATTCAGTGTAAATTGATTTTATAGCGATACTATAAGTTGTTCTTAAAAAATAAACTTATAAAAATGTCTCGACTAGATTTTATGTGGTTACTATGAAACAAATCTCCTAAGACGCCTGTGATATAGGCAATTATGCGTGCACGCATGTTGGTTGCGGACAGCATGAGCACGTTCGAACTTAGTTACGTTTGCTTTTTGGTAACAAAAAATATAAATAAAATGGCAATATAACGTTTGTGTAGTCATCTAAAATTTAGTCGTGGCTACGGAAACAAAAATATAGAGACAGCTGAGTTGTGTCATCGCCATCTAAGAAAAATCGAACTATCTACCACTTCTGACAGTAACGTTTTATTGACGTCAGAATTACGTACGTGACGTGAAAATGACGTAATTACAACATTATTCGGTATCTGGTTAATTGATTAGCATGAGGGTTCAAACCATATAAAAAAGCAAGAAGATTTTGTTTCAAAAGCGACGTCTAAGAAAAACAAAGCGTTGCTGTCGTTTTTCACCGCCAAATGATTGAAAGCTTTCTCCTATATCTCTCAAAACCCAACAGTGTAAGAAAACATTATCGTCTTTACAAAAGCAAACTGTAGGCATATACAATAGCTGCTGCGTCGACTGTCGTCACAGTTACCTACAAAAACAAGCGGGCGTCTTCGCAACTTTAAGACAGCTACCGAAATTGCCGTCAAAAACAAAACAAACAAGTGAAAGATTGGTAGATAGAGTGAGGAAAGAAAAACGTTTTACCGTCCGGTAAGAATGAACCTAAGAAATGCCAAGTAAGTTTCAACAACCACATTCTGTGGCGCAGGATCAGAAAGGATGTTGATGTATCAACCAAATTTGTTAGTACATATTTTATGCAACTTTTCAAGCAACCTTGTATGTACATTTAACATTTGTATATAAAAAGTTTCAAATGAAGAGTAAAACTAATAATAACATAACATAAAAAATAATACTACTAAAATAAAACGTAAAAATTATTTTTAAAACAATTTACTATAAAATAAATAAACGGATAATTCAAATATGTTCGTAGAATAGTTTGTCCGTAAACATCTGTTAAGAAATTTTGTAGACTTGGCAACAGTGGAATCAACAAGTTTCTGCCATGACGTCTGGACAAAACAAAGATGGAAGCGTGCATTGACAGCTACTATAACAGTTAGTGGTTTTTTGAATTTTACTTAACTTAAAAAACAATTAAATTTATGTAAATTATTATTTAAAGCACAGTATTATGGAATATAATCTACCACCAATTAATTAAACTGGTTTTAATATTTTAAAGGTGTTCTTATGAAGTGATTGTTTTGCATTAAATATTTGGGTGACTGTAGACAGGTAAACTTGTAGGTGTTTGACTTCTTAAGTTCTAAGTTACTTAAAACGGTTTTATTCAGTATTCGTGTGCGGTGAAAATGTTCTATTTATTCGGTTAATTTTTGTGTGAAGGTTTTTTTCACAGCATGGAAAAATTAGAAGAGAATTTAATTCCACTTTCGTCAGGTAAGTTATTTTACCTTAGCTTAATTAGCATACTAATCTTCGAACGATTTACGAAGTTTGACCTTAATTTATTATTGGTTTTATATCGTAACATTAGGTAACAGTAATGTTGACATTAATTGTAATTGTTGAGTTCTTATTTGCAATAAGGTATAATACTTGTTGCTTGCAATAAGTTTGCATTAGTATATAGAAAAAGAGACACTTATTTGTCGGTTGGGGACAGGAAATTTTGAGGAATATTTACAAGAATTCACCTTAGCTATTTCTATATAATTGATTGCAAATGCAAAGTACATTTTAGAAACACCTGAAGACCACCTGGATTATAAAGTTGAACAACGTTTTGTCATTTAATTTTTTGTACACAAGTGAAAGGAAATGTAAAAAAATACACTGAAGCCATATAGGTACAATGGTTATTGTTGCAAGACGAAGATATTTGACTTGCCCTAAAACTTGATAGAAGGATAATTTCTGGTTCTACCAGTTTTAGGGACATAGGGTTTTTTAAAGAGCAAACTAAGCTTTTTGTTTGAACTTAGATGGTTGATACAACATAGTTCTAGTTGCTTAATATTCAATGCTCAGTTCATATTACTTTATCTGTTTTGTTTTTAATTACTTAACTGTTTATTCTATTATTGCTGATTTGGCAGGAAACAATTTTGACCTCGCGAATTGGGGCAGTATATTTCCAACTGGCTCTTTTTAGTAATAGTTCAGTCGATAAAGTTTTAGTTGAGGGGTTAATTACCTAGTAAATATGGTGTACCGCGATTGGTAAATGTAGTAAATATTTGGTAAATATTTTAAATGTGGTGTACCAAATTTGAGTCAGTGATCAACCCTTCGGTTTTAGTATATGATGTTGGAGTTATTCTATGTAACTATATTTGCAAAAAGGTCCATCTAATTACTAGCTATTTTCAATAGACTCCTATATCATGGCAAGGGACGTTACGTGTAACAGAGAACTGTTTTGGGTGTGACAGTAAACTGTTTTAAGTACATCATCACATGCATTGTAACAATTAGTTATTTCGCTTATTAATATTACATATTAAAGGACACATCTCAAATGTCTGTTTCAAAGGCTAGTACCTTGCCATCACAAATCTTCAAAAACGCAATCTATGGTCAAAAACAGATTAAATGGTTAATACCTCGCAGGGTACTCATTTTAAAGTTTTACTAACATGTTTTATTAGTCACTTAAAGTATCTTTTTAAAAGTTGTGAATTTTTCGTAAGTTTACAATCACCCCACATTTACCCGTGAGCGAGTGGTGGTTAACTTCTCCAAAAGGTGTACACAGATTTGAAATCTTTCCAAACTTTTAAGGATTTTTAGGATTTGAAAAGATTTTTGAAAATCTTTACACCCGGGAGAAGTTAGCCATAACTTTCCAGCCATAGATTTTGAAAACTTTAACTCCGGTCGCGCAAGAACATTAAAGACGGCTTTTCGTAAATTTGAGTGACTTTGCCAAATGTTTTAAATCTCATTTTAACTTAAATGCATTCTACACATATGCGTTCGTTGACATATGTAATAAATAGCATGTAGTACCCCCATTTTTTTCGAGATAATAACGAATTTGTAGCGCGCCGTAAGAAATATTACACGTTCCGTCTTATTTTTTCTCAATTTTGAGTGTCTTTGCCAAATTTTTTTAATCTCATTTTAGCTTAAATGCATTCTACACATATGCTTTCGTTGACATATGTAATAAATAGCATGTAGTACCCCCAATTTTTTCGAGATAATAACGAATTTGTAGCGCGCCGTAAGAAATACTGCACGTATCATCTTATTTTTTCTTAATTTTGAGTGTCTGCCAAATTTTTTAATAAATTTTTTAACTTAAATGCATTCTACACATATCTCGAAAAAATTGGGGGTACTACATGCTATTTATTACATATGTCAACGAACGCATATGTGTAGAATGCATTTAAGTTAAAATGAGATTAAAAAAATCTGGCAAAGACACTCAAAATTAAGAAAAAATAAGACGGAACGTGGAATATTTCTTACGGCGCGCTACAAATTCGTTATTATCTCAAAAAAATTATGGGTACTACATGCTATTTATTACATATGTCAACGAACGCATATATGTGGAATGCATTTCAGTTAAAATGAGATTAAAAATTTGGCAAAGACACTCAAAATTAAGAAAAAATAAGACGGAACGTGCAGTATTTCTTACGGCGCGCTACAAATTCGTTATTATCTCGAAAAAATTGGGGGTACTACATGCTATTTATTACATGTGTTAACGAACGCATATGTGTGGAATGCATTCCAGTTAAAATAAGATTTAAAAAATTTGGCAAAGTCACTCAAATTTACGAAATGCCGTCTTTCATGTTCTTGCGCGACCGGAGTTAAAGTTTTCAAAATCTATGGCTGGACAGTTATGGCTAACTTCTCCCGGGTAATCTTTACAGATTTTTGGGGATTTCTAAAAATCATTGTAGATTTTTGGGGATTCTTGAATATGTTTGAAGATTTTTGGAATTCTTCAAGGATTTTCATGGATGTTTCAAATTCTTTCGAGATCTTTGTATATTTTTACGAACTGAAACGAATTTTTTTAAAGATTACAGGAAATTCGGCGGGAATTTAAGTGATTTTAAGAACCTTTTTTATATTTTAAAGCTGGCTGTCCTATTTTTAACAACCCTTAATAAAAGGGGTTTTTGTGTTTTCGGGTGCAATTGGGTTAACAGATAACTGAACTGTAAATCTAATTTTAAATGGGGCATTTTACATACATAATATTCCTTCTTTTATTAAGACATAATTATATAACTTGTTACTTTGGTAATATTACTAATTGAAACAGTTACTATTTAAAAAAACTGCTGTGTTCATCATACGACTTTCCTATAAGGAATGATGAAGGAATGTATACATATTTTTTTAAGGTTATGTTGTCATAAAACCATTTTGAAGTGATATGTACACGTTTGTATTGATTTTCTAGCATACTATAATTTTTTTGAATTTTTTCTCCTCGATTTCATTAAGATCATATCGACTAACTCTTATATTTGAGCACTTCGAGGAGCACTTCGATATTACTTACCCCTTTAGTAAATCAATAAAACAAATCGTCACAGACAGGATTCGAGACTATATTATGTAAAAACGATCTCAGTAAAGTAATGTGAAAATAGAAATTTCAATTAAATCAGGAGTTAGAAAGCAACACGAAAAAAAAAACAATAAAAAGCATCTATGACATTTTATTTAACTAGGTAAATATATAAACTAAAGGAAAGAAATAACGTATTTTACATATTTAATATACATAATATATGTAATTATATTAGGATAAAGCTTTTTTCAGAGCCTTAAATGTTTTATCAATTTTAAGTTTTTCTTGTCGTTTTACAAAAAAGGGATTGTTGCCAATTACATCTATTGGGCCATAAAAAATATATTCTTCGTCGACTTTTTGAATATCTTCATTTTTCTTCTCTAGCCAGTTATATTTATCTAGTTCCTGTTTTAAAAATTTTATTATAATTACGTTTTCTAAAGAAATTATGCGGCCCAAAAACCAACTCTCGTAAAAAATGGCATAATAATAGCCTTTTTTAAAATATAGTTCTTTGGAATATCTCCAGTGGAATCTTGGACGGACGACTGTGATGCCGTCGAAGACGTTTGGGATCAGCCAGATGTTTCATTTGGTTCGCTCGATGCATTTTCAGCAATTACAATATTCCTTAATATTTTCGACTTTGGGTTTAATGATAAATAAGAGCTTTTTTTGTGGCTGACAACATTCGTCTATTTTGACTTCTCCGCCTAGGATTTTTTTGCTGATTTTTTTTATTTTCTTCAAGATGTTTACAAAATTCCTAAATTCTTTTTATTTGTCCAGACTCAATACAAAAATGTGCTGAGTTTGACTTAAAATAGCCCATGTTTTCTGGGAATAAATTGTCGATTTTGTTTCTTCCAAATTCTTCTACATTTTTTATATCATTTTCATCGATTTCTGCAAAAGAGATGGAATTGTCAAACCCTACCAATCTAAATAAGTGTGACTTTGGTAAGCCTACATTGTATTTCTTTTGGAACAAAATGAAAATCTTCTGTACTATCTGTACGGATCTCCAAATCAGTTTCTGAAATTCTGAAATTAATAATAATTAATCTCCCTTATGCTACTCCCCTGTTGAATAAATGTTATTCCTTATTTGATATAATGCAGTAAATAGTACATACTCTTGCAGGACTCACATACCACATTTTATCAAAATCATATAAGTAAAACATTTGAAAAAAAATTATTATTTTGACACTTGTGGGTCAACTTTGTTTATATTAAAAAAACATCCTTATCCTTAATCGAGTAGGTTGACCACATAGCCTTTTGTTGTACACCAAAGACATTCGCGAGATATTCGTAACATTTGCAGACATTTGTAGACATTCTTAATTCGCAACATTTGCAAACTTCGCAACATTTGTAGACACCCGTTAAATTTTCAGAAATTCGCAACATTCGTTACTTTCGCTAAATATTAATAACATTTATCGAAAAAGTTTTATTCGTCACATTTGCACGAAATTGCAGTTACACTATTTGTTTATTAAATATAAACTCAAATTTGGACCATTTTAATATTATACATATAGATACAAAACAATAACATATTTAAAAAAGGAATTTAGATTTTTCAGGAAATGTTACGCATGAAACTCCAAAATAATTTTCGCATTTTTCTTTTGGTATCAAATCTTAGTTAATTTTTGACAAAGAGTTCTAACTCGACCAATTGAATTTGCCTACTTAAAGCGAATTGTATTGGAAAGAAATATTTGTGTTCAATTTAGCTAAAAAATGTGTGTTCGGATTCAACCAGTTTCATGTTCATCGAATTTTTAACTGTTACTGACGTCCATTAACTTGGACCCCCCACTAACAGAAAAAAGAATCAGACTTCTTGAAAAAATTAGTGCTAATTATGTGCTAATTTGTTACCGTATTCAAAATTTTGTTGCTCAAGAAGAACAGTAAAAAATTAGAAATGAAGTGGGTGGGGCTAGCTTAACGTAAAGCTGGACCCCCTTTCCTCAAAAAAAGTTATTGTGCACAAAAAAGCAAACTAATGTCAGGTGGAAATTTGTTGCTAATTTGTTGCTCTAAAATAGCATTACCTAATTTGCGAGATTCGCAAAAAAAAGTTACGTATTCGTTTACATATGAAAATGCTGTAAAAGACTAACACCATACATGATTTAAGCTTCATTAAAAAAAGATAACAATACAAAATTACTTATTAAAACATCAAAAATTTTAACAAAATCTAAATTAAAACTATTAGACATACCCTCTACCCGCTTCTTTAAAATAACCACGATGCGTTCGCCGTCCTGGCGCAAGTTAGCCTCATTACCTTTAATTATATTTGCATTTACATCTTGCTCAAATAATTATTACGTAAAATTCTTCTTTGCACTAAAATTAACAATAGTTTATGCGTAATCGAATTTGTTGCTAACTATAAAGAAAAAATGACAGAGAATCGATGTGCTCTCTACGGGATTTTTTGTTGTTTTAATTTGCATAAACAATTTGTTACTTAAATTGTTGCAACGTAAAATTGTTCTTTGCACTATAATCGACAGTAATTTATACATAATCGAATTTGTTGTTAATTATAAACAATAAAAAACGACGTAGAATCGACGTGCTCTGGCGCGGGACTTTTCTAGTTCTATTTTGCCTAAACAATTTGTTGCTTAAATTGTTACAACGTAAAATAGTTCTTTGCACTATAATCAACAGTAATTTATACATAATCGAATTTGTTGCTAATTATAAACAATAAAAAACGACGTAGAATTGATGTGCTCTCACGCAAGACTTTTCATGTATTAATTTCCCTAAACAGTTTGTTGCTTAAATTGTTACAACGTAAAATTGTTCTTTGCACTATAATCGACAGTAATTTATACATAATCGAATTTGTTGCTAATTATAAACAATAAAAAACGACTTAGAATCGATGTGCTCTTACGCGGTACATTTCAAGTTTTATTTTGCCTAAACAATTTGTTGCTTAAATTGTTACAACGTAAAATTGTTCTTTGCACTATAATCAACAGTAACTTATACATAATCGAATTTGTTGCTAATTATAAACAATACAAAACGACGTAGAATCGACGTGCTCTGGCGCGGGACTTTTCATGTATTAATTTCCCTAAACAATTTGTTGCTTAAATTGTTACAACGTAAAATTGTTCTTTGCACTATAATCGATAGTAATTTATACATAATCGAATTTGTTGCTAACTACAAACAATAAAAAACGACGGAGAATCGATGTGTTCTAATACGGGACTTTTCATGTTTTAATTTGCCTAAACAATTTGTTGCTTAAATTGTTACAACGTAAAATTGTTCTTTGCACTATAATCAACAGTAATTTATACATAATCGAATTTGTTGCTAATTATAAACAATACAAAACGACGTAGAATCGACGTGCTCTGGCGCGGGACTTTTCATGTATTAATTTCCCTAATCAATTTGTTGCTTAAATTGTTACAACGTAAAATTGTTCTTTGCACTATAATCGATAGTAATTTATACATAATCGAATTTGTTGCTAACTACAAACAATAAAAAAACGACGTAGAATCGATATAAAATGGTAAAATGAACACGTCGATTCTAAGTCGTTTTTTATTGTTTATAATTAGCAACAACTTCGATTATGTATAAATTACTGTCGATTATAGTGCAAAGAACAATTTTACGCTGTAACAATTTAAGCAACAAATTGTTTATGCAAATTAAAACATGAAAAGTCCCTCGTCAGAGCACATCGATTCTGCACCGTTTTTTATTGTTTATAGTTAGCAACAAATTCGATTATGTATAAATTACTGTTGATTATAGTGCAAAGAACAATTTTACCTTGTAACAATTTAAGCAACAAATTGTGTAGGCAAAATAAAACTTGAAAAGTCAAGCGCTAGAGCACGCGTCGATTCTACGTCGTTTTTTATTGTTTATAGTTAACAACAAATTCGATTATGTATAAATTACTGTTTATTATAGTGCAAAGAACAATTTTACGTTGCAACAATTGTTTATGCAAATTAAAACAACAAAAAGTCCCGTAGAGAGGACATCGATTCTCTGTCGTTTTTTGTTTATAGTTAGCAACAAATTCGATTACGCATAAACTATTGTTAACTTTAGTGCAAAGAAGAATTTTACGTAATAATTATTTGAGCAAGATGTAAATGCAAATATAATTAAAGGTAATGAGCCTAACTTGCGCCAGGACGGCGAACGCATCGTGGTTATTTTAAAGAAGCGGGTAGAGGGTATGTCTAATAGTTTTAATTTAGATTTTGTTAAAATTTTTGATGTTTTAATAAGTAATTTTGTATTGTTATCATTTTTTAATGAAGCTTAAATCATGTATGGTGTTAGCTTTTACAGCATTTTCATATGTAAACGAATACGTAACTTTTTTTTGCAAATCTCGCAAATTAGGTAATGCTATTTTAGAGCAACAAATTAGCAACAAATTTCCACCTGACATTAGTTTGCTTTTTTGTGCGCAATAAGTTTTTTTGAGAAAGGGGGGTTCAGCTTTACGTTAAGCTAGCCCCACCCACTTCATTTCTAATTTTCTACTGTTCTTCTTGAGCAACAAAATTTTGAATACGGTAACAAATTAGCACATAATTAGCACTAATTTGTTCAAGAAGTCTGATTCTTTTTTCTGTTGGTGAGGGGTACAAGTTAATGGACGTCTGTTACTGCTAACTTACACAAACGCTCAAATGCAGATTAAAAAACGCATGATTGACATACAGCTATTATCCGACAGTATCACACGCATAAATACTTCAGCATGAAAACAATATTTCATTTTGATTATTTTTATATTTAATAAAGTTAACATAAAGTTTATTGAGTATTTTTCTTCTTATATTGTTGGACTAAATAAAAATTCGGCGTTTCTTGAATGTTTTTGTTGCATTAGAAACATATGTAGAAAAAAACATAGCTTAAGGGGTTATACGCAGTTAGAATTTTCAAAAAATCAATTTTTTGCATATTTTGCATTTTGTATGTACCTATATTTAAGTATATTCTCTGAAAATTTGAAGCCAATCGGATAAATATTTTCGGAGATATACGTGAATTTGTAAGACCGCGTCAGAATGTTAGAAAGCAGGCAGAGTAATAACCGGAGTAGCATCTGTACTCACTGCACGCGCTACCTGAGGTTCATCTTTCTATTGTGTTTTTTTCATAGAAAGGGAGTCACTTTCAGTTATTTTAATCTAAAATAAGAGTATTACGTCAGTCTAAAGAGTTCTGCCACGTTGTAAAGTCGCGCGTTCAGTTCAAACTACTTCTGAAACTTTAGACGCGTTTTTCTCAAAACGGTATTTTCAAATTAACTGTAGTCGGTGATCTCGATATCTCAGAAATGGCTCAACCGATCGCTCTTAAATTTTTACACAATCGTCTTACATATATTCCTCAGGTATTGAACGAATGAATAAGATTTAAAAAAAATTATTACTGTTTTTTTTAACAATTTAGAGCGAAAATTTCAGTCAAAATCGAAAAATTTTTTCAAATAGACGCTAATTTTGTCAAAAATCAAAATTTTTATTATTACTTCGCTCAATACCTGCATTAATCTATCCTTAAAAGAATCCACCATAATTAATGACTTCAGATAATCGAAACCGCCGAAATGGAGATCACCGCCAAACGCCTTTTTTTAGAGGTCGTTCGGGACATCATCTGCAAGAGCGGTGCACATTAATATTTTTACATGATCGACGAGCTTTTGTATTCCTCAAAGTCGGTTTTATTTGAATTATCATCACTTGTAATTGATAAATAAAAACTGTTTCTATAAAAAAATCATAAAATGACATCTTTTTTGAGCCTCGCAAGTGCGTATAACCCCTTAAATGAACATGTCTATATTTATGTTTTGCCTAAAATTTCAAAAGTATTACCATAATCGAAAATCGTCACATTTCTAAGACATTTGATAGATTTTTTATAAAATCGCTATATTTGTGCGGCATTCGTCGCATTCGTCAGAATTTCGACACATTTGCAAACATTCTCAACATTTGTAGGCATTCGCAACATTTGCATATATTCGCAACATTTGCAGATATTCATAACATTTGCAAGACACTTGTACACTAAATTTGTTATGTGGCCATGGCCAACCTCTTGTCCTTGGTACACCACTGCACCGGTCAAAAATCAAAATTTTTAGCTCACATAATATACTTTTGTATGTCATGGAAGCTACAATAAGAAAAATTGTTTACGATTATATTAGGTATTGCTTTTTGACAAAACTTAACTAACTTATACTCTATACTTGATTACCTGAAGGACGGATTGAAAAATGAATCTCACTTAACTCTTCAAAACCTTTTTTCTTTTCTTTGATGAAAAAATATGCAACGAAAAACATACAGAATATACAACATTATTAGGCAACTATTGCCACTGGAAACTATTGTTTAATGTGGAGGTGCTGCGCGACTGACTTCTGACACATCTGAAGTCCGACGACCGTGAAAAAATTATAAGGGATTTTATGGGATTTCATGGAATCCGGCAAAGGTTTTATGGGCTTTTGTTAAGATTTTACGGATTTCCATAGATTTTACGGGATTGTTAAAGATTTTACGGGGTTTTTAAAGATTTTATGAATCCCAAGAGATTTTAAGCGATTTTAAGAAGATTTCTGAAGATTTTATGGGATTTCAAAGAAATTGTACACGGATTTCTAGGAGTTCACCACTCGGGATTTACGGAGCCAGTGGTTTCAAATAATTGTATCGTTTTTTTGATACTCTTTAAAGAAGGTATTGGTCTATCTGCGAAAAAAACAGCAAAGTCTCCTCGAATTTGGACCTTTGAAACACCTCGAAAATATTGTTTTACCACAAGAATTTTTTCTTCTACATTCATTTTCGAAGCTTGTAAAACAATTCTATCAAAACTGTCAACACTTCAAATGTTTTATAACAAATCAATGCTAACTTGATTTTGAATACCTATTTACTTGAACATAATTCAAGTTTATTTCATTTTGGAATCATAAGCTGGTTTATTAGCACGCAAATGCGGGCGCAATTTGGTTTTTTTAGCCTACAGAAACTTTTTAAATGTAATTTTTCTAGTCTTTGTTCTTCAAATTTCCATTTAAAGTTGCATAATGTTGATTTGACGGGCTCCAATTTAATTTTAGCATCCATATTACTCTAAAAACCGAAGATAGCCGATCTGAATCGCATGCGCGAAAAACCTTCAAAATTTTGGATTTCAAATGCCTGTAATTAATTTATTAATTATCAAATTATAATCAAAAAATTGTTTTTAGAAACGTTTTAAGTGTCACTTTAAATCTGCGTTAAAATTTTTGCGATTTTTTAATTTGGGAAGAAGGAAAAAAATAATTTCAATTTTCCCATGTTAAATCCCATGGGGTACCCCTAGCGTCGGACACAACGTATATATATATTTATTGAAATTATTTTTAATAACAATTATATAAAAATATAATGAATTATGTTTGTGGTGTATATTCATTATAGTAACTTTAATTTGGAAATGTGTTACAAGCTTTTGGTTTTACGAACCTTGCACGACCAACTCACAATAGTCGGAGATAGGGGAGGTTCACAGGAAATATGCTTAAGGGCGCCAGAGCTGATCCAAAGTAACACTTCTGTCTCGCTCACGACAGACGGTCCAAACTTGTAACCCAATTGAAGGTTCGTAATCCTTATACTCGGCTGTTCGAGTAGCCCAAATTAGTTAGTAGATAATAATAAGCACAGGAGAGAGAAAATTAACAAGAGAGCTTAACGATTTTAATCACTTTAAGATGTGAATGGCAAACAGTAACAAGAATATATGAACTTTCTACATTCATCCGTACTTGGAAGATTTTTAAATATAATTAACAAATATCACAGCTTTAACTTAGTAGAGTAGCCGATTGACCGCTATACATTGAATTCTTAAATCATAAATACTATAACTAACAATAAGCATTAACAAGTGTAGCAAACTTTGATTTCGAAACACATAAGGTTTACGGGATCCTATCGAAGATTTATTACATTAATGTCCGCAGTAGCGGCAACCCACAATACACATTCACAGTAAGTCGGAGTAAATATTCTTCACCCACACACAGTATGCGATACAGTAAAGTGAGTGATTACAGTTACCTTATTGGTAGATAAGCAATACATATATTTACGATCGTTAATATGGATCAAGATTCTGTGAGTAATTTTCGTGACAACGATATACAAAAAAAATCAATTAAATCAACTCGCCCGAAGTCCAGTTTCCACTATCGTGAAGAAAACGTTATCCCCCTCCAGTGGCCTGTAATAATTATTTAAACGCAAATCGTGTCACACCCCAACTCACAAAGAATAGTAAGCTAAAAAATTAGTATTAATAATTCATTAAGTATTGTATAAAAAATAGGTGGCTGATAACACAATCGACTTCTTCATTAAGCACTTTATAGAACCCCGGTGTATCGAATAATGTAAGTAGTAATTTAGAACAGGTGGCTGATAACACAATCGACTTCTATTCCCAAATCAGACGCAACGTTCGACGAGACCTCGATGTTACTTAAATAGCAGGCCCGCACAGCAGCTTATATGATCGGTAGTATTATTCATTAATGGTACTTATGCATCCTAATTGCTGCTTTAAATCCACAATGGCGGACAACGTGGTAGGAACCGGCCCGTGCCGAAAGAATCGTAATAAATTCGCAATCGCTTTATAAGTTTATGTTCATCACACGTGATTTTTGAATCAATTCGAAAACCTCGGCACCGGCCCGTTACTGTAGTTGACAGCTTCACAATTATTTCGTCAAATGACAGTCACGAGAATAGATCGGTAGAGGGCGTCAACACCGGAATCTAATTTTAATTCATCTACAGGGTATTCCGTAATGAAAATTTCGTACGTAACAAATGTTTAAATGCTTTATATTGACATTAAATTCACTCCGTTTTTTTTTTCATTACTGTTTTGCATTTAGATAATTAGTAACAACCGGTAACCAAAGAGTTCGCAACTGTGAAAGCGTTATCAAAATCTATGTTATGAGATGACCTGTGGTAAATGATGTTCAGCAACATTATACTTAGAAATATGCCTTTTTTTATAGAACGATCATGTTCTGTAATGCGTGTGATGACGGAACGACCAGTTTCACCGATGTAGACTAAACCACGTGAACAAGGAATTTGATATGCACATTGAGATAAAGTGTAGGAAATTAGTTGTTGGGGAAGGAAAAATCTGAGAGATTTTACCCGTCGAATTGAATATTTTTACAAAGAAGATTCTTTATTTGATCTATGAATGTAAGCTAAAAACTCGGTTAAAAACGCCAATTTCGGATTGGATTCGGAAGTAGAAATGTCAGGTATTCGAACGCGTGAATGTAGACGACGATTATTAACTGCCAGAATATCCTACTTTATACCATTATTCAAGAAAGTTTTAGTAAGAGGGCGGAATACTGAGTCTAGATTCTCAGGTTAGCAAATTGAATAAGCAAGTTTTTCACGCCCTGATGAAGCCGCTTACAAAAAAGGGCAACATGGTTCAAACCCGGTAGTTCTCACTTGTATAATGTTTTATATAAAAAAATTTTACGCCAAATTTTGTTATACATGAATTTTGGCGTACAATATGGTTTTAATTTGCGTTTTTACCATTTGTTTCAACGCCTAGAACTATAATTAATTTACATCTCTGTTTTAATATTTAAACATCTTATCTAACTATTACGTTGTGTTTTTCAAATGTTTTTTCATTATCTTACTAGTTTCACATATATTTTCTTATTTGCATTCGCAATTTTATTCAATTCTAATTTTAATAGTCAACATTTATAAAAAAAAATTAGAGTAACTCATTTACATTAACAATTAAATAATATTTTATACTTACATGAATTCGACTAGAAACAGTCGAGTCACTTTAAAATACTTGATCTTTTACATATTTTATCATTTTCGAGGTTTACGAAAAGGCTAGGAGGGCTTACATTTAACTTAACTCACTAGCAGACATTTTTTGACATTCTCCAAAAATGTTTTTATCGATTAAGGCTATGTGTTGTAACACATTAGTACAAGAACAAACACTTAAGTAAACAGAAGAAACGTATGGTGAATACTAAGAAACTTACAAGATGCAACTGAGATATAGAAAAGAACATAAAATTAGTACCGAAGTTTTATTTTGTATAAAGCTTAAGACATGCAAGAAAATAAATAGACAGACTTACAAAGTAACATAACGAATCGGAATCACTTAATCGTTACACGAAGACAAATCACAAAAACAGATTCGACGATGCATGGAAAAACTTGTGTATAAACATTCTTTACTTTTGCTAAGTACAACAGTTTGTTATATTCCTAGAAGAATACATGTTACAAGCTTTATGTCTTACGAACCTTGCACGGCCAACTCACACAGTCGGAGATAGGGGAGGTTCAAAGGAATTATGCTTAAGGGCGCCAGATCTAATCCAAATTAACACTTCTGCTTCGATCACGACAGAGGGTCCAAACTTGTGACTAAATTTGAGGTTCGTAATCCTGGTTACTCTGATGTTCGAGTAGCCAAAATTAGTTAATAGGTAACGATAGTGACAGGAGAAAGAAAAAATAAAAGAGAGATTAACAAATATAACCATTTTAATGTGTTAACGTAGAAGATTAACAAGAATATATGGAATTTCTCCACTCATCCATGCTGGAACAATTTCTAAGTATAATTAAAAACTCTAATTTAGTAGCGTAGCAAATTGACAGCTATATCTTAAATTCCTCAATCCATAAATACTAGAAAGACTAACAATTATGATTAACAAGTGTAGAAAACTTTGATTTCACAACATATAAGATTTACAAGATTATATCTAATTTTCAGTGCATGAATGCCCGCAGTCTCGGCAGCACACAATACACCTGTAAGTCAGGTCGAAACGAACAGCACAGAAAATCTCGTAGTAAATATTGTTTGCACACAGCATGCGATACAAGTTAAATGATGATTAAAATTACCTTATTGGTATATAAATAGTAAACGTAATTACGGACTTTAACATTAACCAAAATTCTGTGAGTAACTTTCGTGACAGCGATATAAAAATTAATCAAATAAACTCACCCAAAGTCCAGTGTCCACTTTCGCAAAGAAAACGTTTTCCCCGGCCTGTAATAAATATTTAATAGCAAATCGTGTCACACACTAACCCACGAAGAATAAGAAGCTACAAAATCAGTATTAATAAATCATTAAACGTTATATAAAAACCCGTTGTATCGAATGCTGTAGGTGGTAATTTCGAACAGGTGGTTGATAACACAATCGACTTCTATCCCCAAATCAGCATCTCCGACGCATTGTTCGACGAGACCTCGTTGTTATTTAAGTAGCAGGCCCTCACAACAGCTTATATGCTCGGTAGCGATATTCATTAATGGTACTTATGCATCCTTATTACTGCTTAAAGCGAACCAATGCTTGCAACGTGGTGGAACCGGCCTGTGCCGAAAGAATCGTAATAAATTCGCAATCGCTTTATAAATTTGTGTTCATCACAAGTGATGTTCTTAAAAATTTAAGAATCAGTTCAAAATCCTCGGTTCATGTAGTTGACAGCTTAACGATTTCGTCGTAAAATGACAGTCACGAGAAAAGATCGGCAAAGGGCGTCAAAACCGGAATCTAATTTTAATTTATATACAGGGTATTTCGTAATGAAAATTTCGTACGTAACATACATTAGTTTGCCATATAGAATTAAATAAAAAATTTAAAAAGTATATTTTATTTCCTAAAAAATATCGTAGAAAAGATCGTTCTGTTTTTAGACGACATGGTATAGTGGGTCGAGTGTTTTCTTGTCAAAAACTTACTCACGTTTTTCGCTCGATTTCGGTTTATACATTTTCGTCTCTTCTCATGCTAAGTATTTTTGTATGAGGAATTGCACTTTTAAAATATTTCAGTACCATGTTTTCTATATTCTTAAATTCTAGTTCAACGACAACTCAATATCACTCTTACTACTTATGAGTGATCAATTAGGCAATACATTATATAAAGAACATGAAATATTGGTCAGGTAGAACATTTGAAGACTATGTGATTGTGACGAAAGTCCGGGATGCTTTTCTTGTTCCATTTTCTTCTTTTGGTACATGTAAGAAACATATTCTGTACGAAAAATCCTAAATATATTAAAGTGATCTGAACTGACTGCTTCTTTACCAAACCACAACTCAAATGTAGTTCTGTTTTCTACAGGTGTGGTCGATTTAAAGTGTGAGCGGCAGTATTGACTGTTTCAGCCCTCAAATTTATTGGTGCAACTTTCAAATAGAGTAGGATTCTTTCTTTCCCATGTTGCTCAGGCGGGTAGGGCACTGTCATTCCCTTTGTATTAAGGAACGATTTTATATTGATATCGAATTCTTCGCTTCCATCACACAACAGTTTTTTTAATTTTAACACCTGTTGTACATGCTTTACTAATAAACGTTTCCAATCATTCTAAAACTTCGGACTTTAACCTAATATAAAATACACGTATGTTGTTACCTATAACATAGGTATCGCTTTAGTTAGTCATCTGCACCGACGCACCTAACTCAGCCAATCATTTTTCTATTATTATCACTATACATAACCACAACCGCGTTACTGGAAGGATTTGTATCACCGCCATAATACTTATTTGAGCAGTTTTTAACAAAATGTTCAATCTGATATCTAAAACAGAGTTTGACATTTATTTCTGATTTTGGTTTTACAGGTACAATTTTGCTTGTATCCATTGATGAGTTTCCACATTTATCAGACAGACGGAATTCGATCAACCGCAGCATTTCTGTCAATTTATTTAGCGTCTTTTCTTTGAGTGGCATTGTCTTCTAGGCCCTTTTGAACTTGAAATATTCCGAAACAAGCATAACAACTTAGGAAGTTCTGTTTTAACAAACTTCTTTCGTCTATCTATAGACTCGCTGACCTAAGCTTTGTTCATAAACAGAGATTAATAGCTTCCGTTTACCACTTCGTGATGAGTTAACAAGAACTCAATTTTTTTCCAACACTTCTACTTCTAGTTTTTCAAGTTGTGTTTTAAAGTCTATCTTATCTTTCGTCATTTTAGTGGCTGATGCAGATAAAAGTTAAAAAAATTATTGGTACTTACTTAGGTACCCACGCTCATCGATAGCACTTAACTCAAAAACAACTACTCTCTGTATAAAAGGTGCTTCCATTACAGGAAAACATTTATATTTTGATGTGATTGCTTTGACACCAACTATAGTGAAAATTAAAGAAGTAATCTACAAAATAATAAAGAATAAAGCATCGGTAAACATGTGAAATTAGGAGAGGAGGCACTATGATAAAAGATAGACGAACGTATTAAGCGAATATGGCGTGAAGAACAAATGCAAAAAGAATAGAAAATTGGGCAAATTCTGCCTATACAAAAAAACTAAATAGAGAGGAATGCAAAAATAAGATTTAAATACTGTCGTGTTTCATATACTGTGAGATCGGTGTTATTCTCAATTCATGTTGTTACAAGCTTTTTCGGTTTTACGAACCTTGCACGGCCAACTTACAATAGTCGGGATGAGGGTAGGTTCAAAGAAACAGTAAATATGCTTGAGGGCGCCAGAGCTGATCCAAAGTAACTTTTCTATCTTGCTCAGGACAGAACGGTTCACACTTGTAACACGATGTTAGGTTCGTAACCTTATACTCGGCTGTTCGAGTAGTCAACGTTGGTTATTAACTAACGACGAGTCAAAGAGGAAGGTATGTTGTCATAAAAGAGCAAATAACCACAATAACAACTTTAATTTAGAATAGTAGGATTATCACAGGTATATGGAATTCTCATTACAGAGATGCCAGTCGTATTGGCAACACACAATACATCAGTAAAGTACAGTGAAATAAATAGCGAAGAATAGTTCGTAGTAAATATGGTTCGTGTACCATATGCGAAATACACAAAATAATTAGTAATATGGCATTACAGACAATCACACAGTGATAATAAATTACTACAGTAATATTAACCTATCGTAACAAGTCGTGGTAATACATCGTAGGCAAAGTATACAAAGGAAGTACTAATATGACCTTATTGATAATAAAACATCGAGACTAATTACAAAATTAATATAGCATTAACAATAATTACTCGTTGGTAGTACACAGCATGCGCAACTCAAAATAAGTAAAAAAAAATTACTATCTAACTGGTAAAACAACAGTATTAATAATTACCGCACAAATATTAGAAAGAGTTTCGTGAGTGACCTTTCTGACAACGAATAAAATACATCAAATCACTTACCCCTAAACAGGAACTTTCACTCGTACGAAGAAAGCGCTTTCCTCGGCAAGCAATCCTGTAAACACTCTTAAATAGCAAGTCGTGTCAAACTAATTCCTCACGAAAGTGAAATCTACAAAATGATTATTTATATTTAACGCAAGTACATAAAGCCTAACCCGGTCGTCGTATGCTGTAATACCCCGACGAAAACGGTGGTTACGCAGGTATCTGCCGCCTGAGTAGAATCTCGACAATTGTAGTTAGCTTCGGTACATTAAATTTTAGCCATATGTCGTATGCCTCGGATTATATTCGTCCGACGAAATAAGTATTCGAAATTGATTCTTCATCAATAGTTATCGACTAGGAACAGATGCCCGCACGTGGCGGAACGGCTATCAAATTACGAGAAATTACAACATAGTTTTAATAAATGACAGCTATTAGCTTACCCGGTGACGACTCAAACGTATTATAAGCGTATAACCCTTATAAATTGGTCCCCATTACGGTGGATGGTCTTAGAAAATTTAATTGCAAGCCCCACCGGCTATTTTATGCAGTTGTCAAGTTAAAGAATTCGTCGTAAATGACAGTCACGCGTAAAGATCGGTAGGGGGCGTCCAAACCGGAATCTAATTTCAAGTCAATATACATAGGCGTACGTAATGAAAATTTCGTCCGTAACAACGTTACCCTTTAGTATAGGTAAACATCCATTAAGAAAAAGTAAACAAATAGGTCACGTGACTTGCGAATAATTTCGATCACCCGTTACATACTAGAGGTACACTCAACTAAACAAAAAACTTGACCCCAAACATTTTTTATTATATTGAAATCAGGGCTTTTTGCTGGCCACGCTAACACGTTCAGGTTATTTTGTTGTACCCAATTTGGCACCAACCTGAATGTATGTACAGGAGCATTATCCTAATATAATAAAGGAAATTAATAATGACAGTTGAAAAGACTTTACTGTTGGACTATTATATAAAATCTTAAGCTTTCGCCGTTGTTATGTTTATGATTATAAGCGATTTTCGGCTTAGACCGCGTCGTAGTTAAACACCCAGACTTAGGCTTGGTCCTAGTATCTTCTTGAGAGCCAACACAATAAGTAGAACTTATTGTCGTTCGTGAACCCAAACAAACTGACGTTTCGCAAGACATTGCAGCTTGCATCTTCAGAGTGGTAAATGTCACTGAAAGAAAAAGTGTAAATGACGATATTTATAACAATAGCGATTAGCGTGATTAACGGACCTTATCTTTCCGTTACCGTTTGACTGATTTTATTACTCGGAGTAAGTGTTTGTGTCCTTTCCAAGAAGGTTGATCTTTGTCTTAGAGGATATAATACTGGTAGCCAAGATTGCTGAGTCTTAAACCGTCTTCTCGGTTCATATTACATGGACGTTTTTCTATTTCCACAGCTTCGCAGATTAGTCTGGGAAAGTAGAAAGGAGTTCTAGCCAACACTTTAGTTTGGTCAAAGTTCAGCGTGTGTCATTGGTTCCACACGTGTTCTGCCACTACTGATTTAGTAACTCTGCGGTGTTTGCAGTCAGCCATATGTTCTTTTAGTCTAACTTCAATAGAGCGTCCCGTCTGTCCTATATAACTTGATCCACAGGAACAATGAATTTTGTAAACTCCGGTATATTTTATTAATATTAAAACTGTCTTTGCGACTTGTAAGAAAAGCAAAACCGCCACGCTCTAATATTAACAGACATGAGAGAGAAGCAGGTAAGCGGTTACGTGAGAATAAGGACATTTTAGTATTGAGAGCAGATAAAGGAAACGCTACAGTCGTTATGAACATACAAGATTACAACGACAAAATGACGAACTTACTCTCAGAAGATTGCTACATACGTCTACAGAGAAACCCTTTAAACTCCTTATGTACTAAGGTAAACTCTGCCAATAAAAACTCTACTACTATAGTAAACAAAACCCCGCGTTTTGGGCCACCGTAGACACTCCCGATAGTGCTCGCGATACCGCTTAACCCGGATACGTCCTACAGTAGTCCGTGAAATCATAAAGATTTGAGCAATTGCTCTAACATTAAGACTGCGCGCTAACTATATTATAACAGCGACTGAAAAACTAAAATTAGTAAATTAATATAACGTTAAAGTACTTCATTGTTCTTAACTGACGTTTATGAAAAATACAATAAGAAATATTATTTATCGTATTATAGTAAAGCAGGATATGGGTGACAGCGGAAATACCAATTTTTTATTTATAGATTACCGACGATTCTGTTTATGTCTATCAAAAAATCGCATTTCAGAGGAAATGTTTAAACGTTTACTTTTGACTTGATTACATTCATTACATTGATGAAGCCATAATTATATTGTAGCGTTGCTGTCGAAGTGTAAAATATTTTATCATTGTAAACTAGAAGGTTTTTTTCATAATAATGTTTCTAGTACCTTATGTACGTTCATTATTTTATTAATTGCATTGATTTTACATTATGATGGTTTTTAAGACTTCGGGAAAACTTGATATATCATTATCACTGCGTCTCTGTATCAAATGAAACAATTGTAATACGCTTTTTTATGGGTGGTATGGTCTTTACAGTCTTTTTAATTAAACGTCACTAAAGAGTAATTACGTTTAATTGTTATTTGTATTAAACGGATAAATATGCATCCGTTCTTGTTTTCTTTTCTCGCTAAACGTTGAACTAATTGTCCGGAAATTATATTATGAAAACATTGTTTAATTCATTTAAATTATCACGGGATAAATAAATATAATTTGATTGATTTTTACGTTTTAGTCTGTTATAATTTATTTTCGTTTACAAATAATATCGTGCAAATATGTTGGGTGTAGAAGGCGCCGATTAAACTGTTACAGTTTATTCAAGTTTCATTATAAGATTTTGGAAAGGTTATGACACTGACATTTCACTATTATGTAAAATAACCAGTAAGCACTATAATTTCAAGGTTTTTTTTATCATTTAGTAATAAATAATAAAAACCAACACGAAACTGAAATAAAATAGTCAAGTACAAATTTTCTCTTCTAATTTATGCGAAAAAAACGCAAAAAAATCATTTAGTGGTGAGGGCAGTTCTGTTTTTTTATTCTACTGTAAAAATACATTTGCTAATATTTTGTAGTAATGGTTTTTACTGTTATTTTTACTTGCATGATTTTCTTCATCCGTTTATAGTTTTTGGTGGTCTTCGCATGTGTTCAATATAGAATCTGAATATATTATAATTTAAGAATATTCCAGTTATAGGTTTTGTAAACGTTTAACAACAGAATTTTTCTTTTGGTTAATGAAAATTTTACTAGCTATGGAAATAATTAACGACAATGAACGAGTCATTAACAAAGAGGCGTTGGTTAATTATAACGTTTTTGTACAGTTTATAATTATTTCGACACCAGCTGCTTAAATTGACCTGTAAATATTGTAGGCAAATAGGATTTTTACATAATTAATTTCAAATTAAGTTAATGATAATTTGTTTAAAAATCTATTTCGCAATGCTCTGCGTTATTTGAACAAAACTTGTAACTGTTTCTTTATTGTTCAAGGTTATATTGATGTAATATATTAATTGGGACTTTTATTTGTACACTTTGTTCACCTAAGCATGGTTTAATTTTAGAGGAATAGTAAATTTTGCAGACATTTTTTAATAAATGTGTTTTTAGTAAAAAAAAAGTATTCTTTGATGCTGCCTCGTATCTTTTGGTGCTATTCTTCTTCATTGGTGATTTATGTCTTGCGATTGTTACTCTTCTGTGATTTGTTATTGACGGTGATGGTTAATTAAATTACATCATGCTAGTTCTAAATACACCAGCTTGATTGCTATACGTACAAAAAGACATAAAATAAGAACAAAAACCAAATACCACTAAAAAACTGAGTAGCCCATCCCTAGAAGGCATGACAACATCCAACCGTTTTAGTACACTACTCATAAACCAGAAGGACAAACACGTAGTGACACCTGTAGAACAGAAACCAAACAAACCTCCCCCAATAATTTTGTATGGCATTTATAATGTTCATGAACTCAAAAAGTTAATGGAGACTGTTATTAATACAACTAGCTTTAGATATATAATAGTCAACAAGAACTTGCTACGTATAATACTAGATTGTGTTGAAAACTATAAAAAAGTTGTAGATCTGATCAGACAAAAAGGACTAATAGGACATACTTTTACAAGAAAGGGAACCCGTTGCTACAGAATCGTGTTCAAAAATCTTCACCACACTACCTCTCACGAGGCCATTGCAGAGGAAATTAAAAAAACAGGCAATATATTCCAGGGAGAGATAATCAACTCACGGTATGGCCCCAATAAAAAGCCTACGTCAACCTTTTTTGTTAATCTAGAACCAGGTCCAAATAATAAAGCAGTTAAAGGCATTCCATACATATACAGCTAAAAAGTTAACATTGAAGACCTAAGGAAAAATGAAAACATTGTTCAATGTCAAAGGTGCAAACAATATGGTCACTGCAAGAACAATTGCATGAGGTCATACTGATGTGTAAAATGTGGGGAAGGTCACAAAACATCAGATTGTTTGAAAAAGGACAGAAACACGCCTGCAAAATGTGCATTATGCTCATGTGACCACCCCGCTAATTACAAAGGCTGCGAGGTCTATAGACAAATCCTCGCCAGAAAAAAGAAAGCTGTCTATCCAAGAAGACAACCAGCAGAGCAAACATCAACTTCTACAGTGCATCACAACTTCAACCATCACATCTCAACACCTCAACTAGAACAGTGCAAAACAATCCTAAGATGACGTATGCAAGAGCTACTGCCGGGCATCTATAGGAATCCCTATTAGATGAAAACAAGAATAAGATCAACAAAGTTCCACACTGGAAAAATTGCTGATCAAACAAAATGAAAAATTAGATCAAGTCTTTCAACAAATAGGTACTCTACTAAACCTATTAACAACAGTCATTGCCAAATTAAACCCTTAATGGCTTCCCTTCGAATTTTTGCGTGGAACATTAATAAACTGTCACCCAACATAACTGAACTAAAAACTCTAATTATAGCAAACAAATTGGATATCGTTCTAATTTCTGAATTACATTGCACAGCCAGAAGTTCCTTCAAAATAAAAGGATACAATATATATTTTACCCCACACCCGGATGGAAGAGCTCATGCTGGCTCAGCATTAATAATCAGGTCAAATTTAAAGCACTTCCTAATGGAAAATTACTCGTCACACCACATCCAAGCAACCACAGTACAGATAGAAGACCGCACTGGTCCAATCAAAGTATCTGCAATATACTGCCTTCCCAAGTATGTAATATCTGAAGAAATGTTTGGGGACTACTTTTAGACTCTTGGAAACAAATTCATATCAGGAGGTGACTGGAACGCTAAGCATACATTCTGGGGATCCCGTACTACCTTACCGCGAGGTCGTAAATTGAAATCCTGGTTAGAAGTAAACCACCTACAACCGCTGGCAGCAGGGAAACCTACATACTGGCCATCCGATCCCAAGAAACTTCCTGATTTGCTTGATTTCTTCGTTACTAAAGGATTAGGACACTTGTACTCGACAGTAGAAGCCAACCTTGACGGTAGCTCTGATCACACTCCAGTAATAATCACCGCGCCCAAATAGCCAAGAGCAAGTGCAATCCTTGTTCAGCCACAAAACAGATTGGGTGGGCTTTCGTAGTTATTTTGAAGAACATTTAGAGCTTAAAGTTCCATTAAAGACATCCGAGAACATTGAAGACTTCTGTGTATACATAACCAACCTGATCCAAGTTCCAGTCTGGATATATACACCAAATGTAAAACCAAAATCAGCTAGTGTCTCATACTCTTGGGAAATCAAGAATAAAATTAAAGAGAAGCGCCGTTTAAGACGAACACGGCAACAATCAAGACATCCCGATGATAAAACTGAGTACCGGAAAGCTGCAAAAAAACTAAAAGCAGTCCTTAGAACATATGCAATTTTTTTCCTAAAAAAAAAGCTAGAAAACATGACTCTTTATGGTAAACACGAATACTCCCTACACCTACTTCTCCCAAAGAAATTTTAAGGGAAATCAAGTATTTAGATGTTAATAAAGCACCTGGCTTTCACTTGATAACCCCTAAAATCCTAAAAGAGCTACCAAGAAAAAGCATATCTCATTTGGCTTGCTTATTCAATGCAATTATCCAAATATCTTATTTCCCACGCACCTGGAAAGTTTTTCAGATAATACTGAACCACAAGCCAGGAAAACCTGCTGCTCATGAGACTTTTTCCTACAGGCCAATCAGCCTAACACCTGTACTCTCTAAGCTATGGGAAAAAATATTTTCAACCAGGCTAAGATCAAGTATGGATGATTGCGACATAGTTCCAGCAGACCAATTTGGATTTCGAAAATCTCACTCCACCGTCGAACAAACACACCGCATATACCAAATGGCAAGACAGGCCTTTAAACAAAGACAATACTGTACAGCGGTCTTTCTAGATGTGAAAAAGGCTTTTGACAAAGTATGACATGAGGGTCTTTTATGCAAGGTTAAGGAGAAGCTGCCATATCCATTCTTTCTTATAATTAAATTCTATCTGGTTGATAGACTATTCCAAGTAAAACATGGGGAGGTTAGATCGTCTCTGTACACAATAGAAGCGGGGGTTCCACAAGGTACAATACTTGGCCCTATGTTGTATAACATATTAACATTTGATCTCCCTATATCAGATGGGACCACTGTTTGCTATCTATGCAGACGACATAGCCTATTTGGCAATCGACAGCATCCCTCAGAAGGCTAGTGACAAAATACAGCATTTGCTAGACGAGACAAATAAATGACTACAAAAATGGCGTATCCTTGTTATCACCGAGAAATCCAGCCACATCACATTCACCCTCAGGAAAGGAGACTGCCCACCAGTAAAACTAAGTCACAATGATTTGCCACACTCCAACTGTGTAAAGTACTTGGGCTTCCATCTAGACAGATTAACTTGGAGAACCCATATTAAAAGATAATGGGTGAAATTAACCACAAGTTCAAAAACCTGTACTAGCTCACCGCCAGAAAATCAGTGCTATGAAATTCACGAGTACCTGAACATACCGACTGTAGATGCCGAAATTGAAATTTATAAACAAAAATACACTAATCGTCTCGCACGTCACCTCAACCCATTGGCCACTGACTTGCTGAACCAATCCGATGCAGTGGAAAGACTGAAAAGGAACTCTGTACTTGAAGTTTACGGACTAAGGTTTATTGAATTATCCAGCTGGAGACTTGAAACTCGTGAACATTTAGATATATATGTTTGGTAAACTGACTGGTTCAAATTGAAAATTTGGATTTGTCTTTCTGTACGAATTAAGCAAATATTTTGAAACTTGACGAAACTACTGACCAACATCGAAAACTAAAAATGATATTTTAGAATGAGGCAATTCTAAGTCATTGGCACATTGTTAGAATACTGATTGGATTACATTAGATAAATTAAAAATTTCCGCTTGAGTTAGACGAAGAAGAACAATAATATCTTGAACATAAAACTTTCACCGTAAAACATATTAAAGATATTTTTAGGGTAATTGGTGTATTTGTTTAGAACAATTCAAATGCAAGCTTTCGAACTTGGTCTAAGTTCTTCGTCAGGCAAAATTAAATTCATTTGACAATTATAAAACTAAGGTAACTAAAAACAATAACTCGTAAGGGAACTAGATAATAGGCGCAAGTTTATTTAGCTACAGCATTTGCTCGAAGGTCTAAAGGAAAACCACCATAAAAACTCTAGACATAATTGGTGGCAAAATTAAGATTAAGAAATAACAGGTAACGAGGTGTCAGATAGTTCGTAACCATTGTCTCTATTGAAATTGTTAGGATGTTTAATAATTTCAGTAGCTTCTGTAATCTTTCTTGATTTCCAGTTCTTTGTTTTAGAAATTGTTTTAGTTTTCTCAAGGTTTGTATCATGAAGAGTGTCAAGTGCATGTTCGGCAATGGCAGACTTAGTAAGTTGTATTAAACGATGATGTCTTCTATGTTGGTTTAATCTCGTATCTATACTTCTACAGGTGCATGGGACTTGGTATTTTGTCTTTTATAGGGTTCAACAAATTCTTAATTTTAGTTGTAGTGTTATTAGCTACTTTTATCTTATCTTTACTTAGTAGTAGAAAACGATAAAAATTGAATCGATGCGAATCTAGTGATTACGCAATCAGTAGCAAAGCGTACCGGGGATAACTTCAACATGTAATTACACAAGCAAATCTGCATGCAACATATATATCTAAGTTGCTTGTATCTAAGTTTGACATTAATACAAACTATGAGATAATAAAAAGTTGTTACTTATGGTTCTTTCCTGGCCTGCAATTAGCTAATGGCAGATCTAAACCAGTCCCCTAAAATTGCTGAAAGTGTAATAAACAAATATATAGCGATATCATAAGTAATGTTGCGAATAGTTCAACCAATGATTTTATAAACAGAATGGACCTGGATTCCAACTGACTTTCTTACTGATACAATCGCAGTCTGGCTCTTCGGAATTAAGCGTTGATTTCACGAGTATCCCCCAAACTGAACTTTAAATTAGCCATTTAAAACTTATGTTGAGTGCATTCGTACAAGTTTCAGTTTTTTGAGTCATGGAAAGCAATACTTGGAAAATATTTAACAAATTTCGCAGAGGTTAACAACGAGGATGGTTTACGATATTTAAAATTTAGATCTCACTGGGCATAGCGTTGGTTCACGTGCTGTCTTCAACGTCAGAAACGGAAATAAAAATCAGTAATCTCACACTTGTAAAATGATATTTACGCCCCGGACAAAATTCACACAGCAGGAAAACTGCACCAAAATGTTTTTAACATAACATAGTTTTTGATTCCTTCTACATATCCAAATGGAACCCATACTTCTTTATCACGCCCATTCCCCAGATAACTTCTTCCTTGATGTGTTCCGTCTTCTCGTTTTCGAATAACATGTCAGGACGAATGATGGGCTTCGTCGCTCCTGTGTCAACCAGTAACTGAATACTTCTTTCATTGATCTTGCCATCGAGATAAATGCTATGAAATTGCTCCATCAGCGATGCCATTTGAGGTCGACTTTCGCCCCATTCGGTCGACCTGTTCTAGTTTTCCGTACGCTCTTCTGGTCTTCTTTTGGGCTTGTACAGCGTCGTCGTACATGGCCTACTTCTCTGCAGTTTCAGCACGTCAATTCTCTTCCTCGAGCTACTTGTTCCCGAAATACACTTCGCGCTATGTCTTCAATGATTTCTTCTGCGTGCGAGGGTATTTCTGCAGCACAACGGAGCTTATGGCAACCTCGGTGCGATCCCTGTTTTGCTGCTTCGAACTCCAAAGCATGGGTTAAAGCGTCATCCAACGTCTTCGGTCGAGCTAACCGGAAAGTCTGCTGCGTTTCCATCACCATGACAATTCATTTGGTTCATTCTTTCTTCAAGTAGTTTTATTCTGTCTTCTAATTTGTCCTCTCATTCACAGATTCGCAAATTTCTTCTTTTAAATTTAACATATTTGCTTGGGTTTCCTCTTGAATAATTTTAATTTGATTCTATGCTCGCTCGTATTTCTTCTTTTAAACTTCTAGAATTTTCCAACAATTTTTCTTCTATTTTTTTGATATTTCTTCCATTTTCTGCGAATGTTCATAAAACTTTTCTTCCATTTTCTGTTCATCGATTCTTGACCATTTTTTATTGTTTCAAGAAATTCAAATAGTTTCGAATCCATTTTAACTGCTTCCGAACGCGTCACCGGCATAAATTTAACCACGAATAATAAAAAAAAAATCAATAAAGCCCAGCACTGGTTTAACGAAATGGACACTTAAGATTAAACGCCAACTAAAGTTTTATTTATTTATACAATTAATATTTTTATTACGGGAGCGATATTACTTAATGATAAAATCGCGAACAGCTTTATTTATTTACACGATTTCCACGGGTTTTAAACCGGACACTTGATACCAATGTAAAGTTTCTTATTATTATTAAAACTAATTTATTTATACTAAAAATATATGTACACGTTTCAACTAACCGAATTAATTAAATCTAAGGAAATTTAATAAAAACACTTACACTATAATTTATGTATAACACTATCACTTACACGAAGATAAGTCCGCGGATAACTATTTAACACTTATTGTTTGTTTACACTAAAGTCACGTACAAGGTTATACACCGTAGATTTATCTCACACGCGTTAGTTACTTATTTATTTAGACTTGAATAATCTTCTTAACACTCCCGTCTTCACATTACGGGAATAAGTGATCTACGATTTGTTTGTACCGTATTTATACGTTTCTGCAAACATTCGAGAATCTACATTCTTTCGTGAATGTTCTAGACGTGTATAACTTCGCGAATATTTCAATACTGTCGCAAACTCAACATATCTGCATTCAGGTCAGAAAACTGAAAAACTGATATTGAATATAAAATCTTAAGCTTTCGCGACAACTTTGGTTCTGATTATAAGTGAGTTTTTTTCAAGCATAAATTGCAATTCTATTTCACATTTCAAAACACAAAAGGAATAAATCTCAAATTGATTATATTGTAGCAAATAAAAGTATACACCCACTAAAAGTATTAGATGTCAGAAAGTTGAATTGGGCAGATGTGGGTAGTGACCGTAGACTATTATTAAGCAGGATAATAATAAGAATACGTAAGAAAAATAAAGGACCAAAAGTTCAACATCGAATCATTCTGGAACGATCTTACGAGAGAACTTTACAATCTTTGGATTTTTATTTTATTCGTCAAATTATCGGCGCTGTTAATATTTCGTTTTTTCCAGCCACATAAGTTCCGGGATGCGTTATAGAAATCAGGACAAACAAGCTTGATTCTAAAATATTTGTTTGGGATATGACGGAGACTACAATTTATTGTTATCTCTTCGTGTTTGGTGTTTGCATCTAAATTCGACGATGTTGATGATTTTACAATTATTAATAATTTTGTGTTTTTATTAAAGATTTGAAATTGTAAAAATTTTGATAGTTTTTTTTTAATTCAATTTTATGAGTAGGTGTTAGAAATGCTTCCTAACAAAGTCCGATACTAAGCACATGGCCCTAGGAGATGTGACATGACTGTAAAATCTTATATTGAGTTTTCTTTGTTATATAGGCAAACTTTTTCTATTTTTATTGATACTGTTGCTTTATATTTTTATGTGTGCACATAATAAAAAAAAACCTAAAGGTTGTATTTTATTTTTTAATAGCAATATTGGTGTTTGTATGTGTACAGCGCAAACGCGTCGAATCGATTTGACGTCGCGACGGCCCAGGGACCATCAGTAGTGCTGAAGTTTCAGGGTGTTCTACACCGCGTCTACAAAATCTTCCCCAGTACAACAGGTATTTTATGGTAGCACTCGCTTGTTGTGTTTGTTTCGCTTAGTACTGTTCTTGTATGTTTTTGTCTTAAACATTGCCCATTGTTTTGTTTTATCGTTTGTTTTAAATTGATTTATTGGTCAAGTTGGATTAGGTAGCTTTTTTTTTGTTAGTGTTGTTTTAAAAACATTTTTTTTAATTCTTGTAAACTGTTTAATAAATAAATAAATATTGTGAGTAAATGGCCTTTTTAAAGGACGATCAGAGGTCTAAGGATGGCTGTTCACCGTTAAATTAAATTTTTTAGAATCTATTGAGAAGTCTTTATATAAAAGCATTTTTTTATTGTAAAGTAACGATTTTCCGCTAGAAGCCACACATATACGTTTACATTGATTCTCCCCTTCGCTATATTACCTTAAATATTTAGTATAGCTCATAAAAGATCTGGATAATAGAAGAAAGGACTTTACCAAAATGCGAGAAAACCGAGAGAAACTTGAATAAAAAATTACCAAGTGCGACAAGCTTTTCAGAATACAAATTTTGAAAAAATGAAATGATAAGCCCAGATAATATTAACGTTAAATAACGAACATTTTTGTTTGTTTATCTTCTAGCTAGCAAAGTCGTAGCTTTTTGAAGCAACAGATAAAGATTAAGGTTATGAAAGCAGAAAATTTTTACAATCCGAAATCGTCTAGTATATGTCCGTTTATACGATTTTGGGTGTTCGGGTTTTAGGAAAGCGAGGGTTATGAGAACTTATTGCTCTCGTACTTTTATGATTGAATCTTTATCTGAGAAGTATAAAGGTTCTGTAACCTACGGTTCAGGTTTACGTATAATATATCATTCTTTTTGGTAGTGAGATTATAAACCTGAAAACAGATTTACGAATTTTATTATTTTTTCGGTCAATACGTGAATTCAATTTTCAGAAAGCAACAATTAATTAATTTTATTATACTTGCTGTACGTGGTAATCTCACGTTTGTTTACCAATAAAAACATGTACATACTATTTCGCATACTGCTGTGACATAAACAAGCGATTTTACATTTTGCATCTACGTACATTTACAACTGTAAAGTAAAACGTACATAGATTTGTCAGTTTCTTATTGGTCGATACTGTTTTTGGAAGTTTGCTAACTTTTTCGTATAAGCAGTATACTGTCACATAACATCTTTTCATGGGATGCTGTAAATTCCATTCCAGGACATCAAATAAATTTTTGTTGCGTAAAAGCAAATTTATAAAACAACATTTTACAATTTTTTTATATCGAAATCTGCTTGAAAACTAAAATAATGGAGTGGTCTATACATATGTTAGATATTAATTCAAGAATAAGATTGTGAAACAGATTGTTTTAATTTAATTATCGATGGAGCCACTTTAACATTTTTTTAATTTTTACCTGCTTTGAGTATTTATTACGCAATTTTAAAAAATTGGAAATGAAAATTAGATTTTATTTTATCAAAAATATTAGAAACATTAAAATCTACAGGAACTTAATGGTACGACTGGTAGCGCCCTGATTTTTTATTATTAATTGGAGGGAATGTACTTTCAGAATAATTTCTTTGTCATTAACATTTTAGTTAATCACACCACAGTTTGTCGTATATCAGAGGTTCCCAAACCTTTGTGTTGTAAACCCCTTGCTATGTTTTTCGGTTTTGGGTAGACCCCCTACTTACATGATATTGATTTTTTGTAAATTTCTAACTATAGTGAAGTTTAGTGTTAAAAACTTAAAGTAAAAGCACATGTTAAGTTTTATACATTTATTAATTGAATTTAAATTAAAACTACTCAAAATATAATTTTGTATCTGTTATATAAAATATACGTAACATAAAATAAACTAAGCAATAAGTAAATGTTTTTGGTGAGAAGGATGAACCTGATGCTTTAATAATAAATTATCAACATTTGGCGTCAATTTTGAAGGTTTAATCTTAAATCTCATCGGCTAATGATGTCCAGTCTGTTTCTTTTTTTCGTTAGGTGATTGATAACAGCGCTGAACCCCCTTTCCACTAGGTATGACGATGAAAAGGAAATTAAAAATTTCCTTGCTATATTCCATAATACGGGATAAGTAACGGGCATGTTGTTTTGCTGCCAGAATTGCTGATATCCGTTTTTAAACTGAACCTTAAGTTCTTCGTTTGTACTTAGTTCACCCAGTTCCTCTTGTATTATGACATTCGTTTATTCTATGTCACCATATGGGTTAATTATCCACGGTGGTATTACCATAGTCAGAACATCCTCAAACCTAGTTTCAAAATCTGATAAGAGGGCATTTAAATGTTGAACGTAGGTTATAACGTCGTTTTGCTGGTAGTTTGTCTGTGACAAATTGGGAAACTTGAGAACATTCGCTCCGTCCAATATTTTGCTTCATTAGTTTAACCGAGGGGTCAACCACTGACAAAATAGTGTACAGGTATTGCCAAATACTGCCAAAAATTGCATTTACTGCCGTGACTGCCATTAATTAGAATTAGGTACTGCCGCTGACAGCTTTGACTGCCATTGACTGCTTATGATTTCCATTTATTACTTTTGACTGCCAATTGCTGTCACGGACTGCAATAATTAATATTGTTTGGTGTAGTGAATATATTAAGATTACAGGAACGTTGTTTGGATACCTCATTTCAGAAGCAATTATTGTTGATTCTAAAGCGTAAAAAACAACTTTTAAACTTTAGACTTTTATTACTTCAAAACTTTCTTCAAAATCTAAAACAAAATTAAATTGTACTCGAAATTCATATTAAACGAAACGTCTGAATTGTTTAAACTGTTTTATTATTATTAACCTATCAGTTCTTTTAATAGAAAATGGATTATTTCCTAAAAGTTGAATAGGTCCATGATATATTTGTTCTCCATTTCCTGAATGTCATCATTCTTTGGCCACACGAATGTGTCCAAATCTTCTTGAAGAAATTTATTAGTGCATGATTGGTCTTCGCTTAGTACCAAAACTTGTTCTATATACTATTTGGCATCATAAAAAATTGCATTGTACGCTTCCTTAATGGGATATTTGTTATGGATATATTGAGATGTGGGATCGTCCGGTTCGTCTTCAAGACTTGTGCCAATGATATTCATGTTGTCGTCACTAGTGTCATTGTGTATCTAGAGATCTGTTTTTTGATTTTCTATGGATCTTTATATTTTTGTTTTTCATAGATTTAGAATTTGAATTTTTTTTGTGTCTTGCCTGACTTTTTATCCCGTGTGTAATTTCACTCTTAGTTGAGTAATATGTATTCATTCCTCTAACTCTCAAAATCCTATCGCTTGAAAGTCCTTTTTCTGTTCACTAAGGAACCAACACAATGAAGACTTTCGGATAGTTTTAGTTTTACCGTTTTTTTTATGTGACTAACAATTTTTTCTTTTTGTGTAGCTTTTTGATCAGTATGTGTTCGCGTATCTAAAGTACTCGGGACATTTGATTCATCTCCTCTTCTTCTTTTAGGGATTGAAATTTTCCGGTTAGTTTTGGCTACACAAGTGCAAACGCATCTACAAAGTTTACGTTTTCTCTGATTCTTTATAGTTTTAGGCCTTAACATTAAATAACATTTTTCTATAAGAGCCGTTAATTGCATTTTGGGGTTTTGTAAAGGTTTATATTTTGAGTGTAAATTCCATAAATTTTTGTAAATTCATTTGGTTCTAAAATATTAGATAAATCTTTTGTCAAGTGTTAATCATTTTCTTTCATGAGAGAAACAGAGTTGAAACCATCTCAGTAACATCTTGCTTGTCTGCTTCTGCATCAATTTCTAATTCCATAAGAAGATGGATATGGATATAATAATACTATAAACAATTAATCAAACTTACTACAGTATTCATTTAGGACATTAATGAATCAAATATAAACATTGCAAAAAAAACGAGCCCGCAAGTTCACAATAAAAATGAAATGATAATAGTCACACTATTTTTATGTCGCTCCTAAGTCATCACCCTGTATATATTTATCTTACATGTATTTTATTGAAAATAGGGCTTGTTGGACCCCAAGTAGTTGCCTAACTTTCCTAATTTATAACACGTCACTGAACGTTAAAGAATTTCGTTTCCTAAATTTATTTTCTCGGAAAAAGGCAATCAGGTTTTATAAATGAATAAAGAAACTGCTTATGAGTAAGTAATACCCTCGGTAATACCCAAAGTCATAACTTTGAGTTCTACGTGACAAAAACAGAAACAATTACATTGCATTTAAACTGATAAATTTACCCTCCCATTGCGTTGTGCGCTTAAAAATAGCATAAACAAATCACTTAAAATAATGTACAAAGTAATAATATTAAAGACAGCAAAGAAGAATATTCAATTTACCCAACACATGATGTAAAAGCACCGGGTGCGAGGTGCATCTCTCGGCGCATGAAATGTATGCGTATTTCTACTTTCATAAATTGTTATTACGTATACTAAATTTTGATTATAATACGAAATTTTACTTGACTTCACTACATTCACAGCCTTTATTTCATGTCCACTAACGCAAAAACCATCACATAGAGCGCAAGAAGCAACTTCCGAGTGCCACCTCTCAAAAAATTGAAATAATCTATGACACCGTACGACACAGACCTAGAATTTCTCTCTCATTTAATGATGACTCCCAATTTACTGCCACAGACTGCCTATGACTACCACTTACTGCAATGACTGCCATAGACTGCCATTGACTGCCTTTGACTGCCATTGACTGCTAGCAATTTGTACAGGTATTGCCACCAGTGGTTGACCCCTCGAGTTTAACTCTGGCAAGAAACGCTGAAAGGTGGTCTTTGTTTTAATCAAAATTAGACTGTCGGCTTGTAACTGCAAATTAACCATATTAAATTTTGTAAACAAATCTGTTAAATAGACGATGTCTGTTTTCTACTTCATTAAATTGTCTTTTAAAATTTTATCTTTAGTATCCAAAAATTCTAAAATAGTCTCAAAAAGTGAAAAAAATCTTGTCAAACATAAGCCTTTCGGCAGCCAGCGTATTTCAGTGTGAAGGATTCGGTTTACTGCATCAAGACTAATTGATGAGATTTGTGCAATCTACGACTCAAATTACTCAAACAACTAAATGTTGTCGATGGATGAGCAATGTATTGCTAACACCTGACATATTTTGTTTTAAATATCTTATTAATCCACGATAACGTCCAACCATGGCAGGTGCTCCATCTATAGCTACTGATATTATATTTGATAAAGGGATTGCTTTGTCAATGAAGTAATCCTTCAAAACATGAAATATTGATTCACCTTTAGTGTCGGTTGTCAAAGTTCTTGCGAAGAGCAGTTCTTCGTAGATCTCATCCAGTTTGTTACAAGCTTTTTGGGTGTTACGAACCTTGCACGGCCAAACTCGCAATAGTCGGAGATGGGGAGGTCCACAATAAATATATAACAGATGTTTCAGGGCGCCAGAGCTTATCCACAATGATACTTCTGTTCGCTCACTACAGAATGGTTCAGAACTTGTAACAACTAGGAGATTCGTAAACCCTCTACTCAGCTGTTCGAGTAGCCCAAAGTGGTTCGTAGGGAACAATAATCACAAGAGAAAGAATTAACAACTTTAATCGCTTTCAGTCTATCACTAACATTTATCACAGTTGTATTTATACTAATCAAAAATCATTATACCTCGAAGTTGGAGTTACTAAAGACTAGAAGAGTTTACACTAATTATTAACAACGGTATTAACATTTGATTTTGTAACAGTCAATTTAGAGAATTATACAGAAAAGTTAAGATCTCGATGCCTACAACATCGGCAACCCACCACACACAATTATAAGGATCCGAAGTACATGTCCTTCAACTACATACAATATGCGAGACAGTAATTTCACTGATTGTAAATACCCTATTGGTAGCTACACGTTATAAGTATTCCCTAACGTTAAATTGTAATACAAAAGTTTGTGAGTAATTTTCGTGACAACGATATACCTAAAATAAGTTCAAATCACTCACCCGAATCGCAGCCTCCACTAGCCCGAAGAAAAACGTTTTTCTTCTTTAGTGGCCTGTAATAAATATTAGCACGAATCGTGTCACAACCCCAACTCACAACTGATAGTTCGGCTAAAACAATTTCGTATTAAGTAATTCATTAAATCTATCTCACACAAAAAAAACGTGCATCGACTACTGTATATAGTGAGATCGAAAATAGGTGGCGGTTGTCATCCACGTGTAGCACTATTTGCCCTGGGAAGGCTCCGCAAGACCCCAATTTCGTGGCGTGGAAACCGCCTTCCGCCAGCGCACGTGTACGGTAACGTGATGACTTATTTAGCAGTAGATTCCAATATCCCCTTATCGAGAACATAAAATGTTCGAAATGGAGGAAAGAAAAATGGCCTGTAACGCTTCAAATAAATTAGATAATTAACTAATTATAATTGGTTTTCCATTATTTTCCGGATGTTAACGGATATACAGAAATATTCACCACGTACAGACCATCTTAATCATTCACCGTATGACGATTTTCCGCCAAATGACAACCAACGAGAAAGCGATCGTTAGAGGGCGTCAAAACCCAAATCTAAATTCACGTCGAAATCCATAGGCGTACGTAAAGAAAATTTCGCCCGTAACAGAATTCCCCCCCAGCAAAATGGGAGCGTGGAGCGACAATAACGAAAACAAAAGCTAAAATGAAGACAGAAATTTAGGCATACGCCAAGGATAGAACCCTAAAATCCAAAACCAACCCTAAACACAATAACACCCAACCCAAGAAGAAACGTAGATGAAAGAAGTTTTCCCAGTTTACTAAGCATCACCAACCACATGTGTCCAAAAGTCGCATGAAGCGGAATGATACTTCAAAGAACCCAAAAACTCAACCGACAGAAAAGAAGCATCAAAACAGGTACTCGTTGAAAATTGACAACAGTCGTTACGCTAAAAAGCAGGAAAGCAACGCAGTCCCATAGACCTTACTGACCGACAGTACTCAGCAAACCAAGAGAAAAAGAAGAAGTATAGGAAAGAAAGAAGTTTAGACCACGGTCAAGGACAACACCCTAAAATCCCTTGAAACCCCAGCCCCTGAATACAAATCCAACCCTGAATATAAGTCCCCAAGGCTAACTAAGCTAAAGAAGTAAAAAGAAAAAAAGTATCTAGATGTTGAATTGTGATACGCGATTTAGAAGAAAGTCAAAAAGAAAAACTAATGCAGTTGTGCTCAAAAAGTCGTCAACAGACGATATGAGATTCTTCCACCAAAAACCAAACAGACCCTAAAGATCTAAGCAAAGAAAACCAACGAAGAAATCTCAAGCAAACAGATTCTGATTAAAAGTCGACATAAGTCGGACTACCAAAAAGGCAGAGAAAAAGAATCACTAATCCAAGAGTCACTCATCCAGTTGCATAGAGAAATGGGTCGTTTGCAAATAATTACACAAGAAGCTTTCAATATCAGAACTCATTTCATCAATACGTCTTTCAACAGTATTGTTGCTTAAGGGAATTCTTTTATTGATATCAGATGCAGGTGTGTGTAAAACAGTTTTTAAAACCTTTTCAACGGCTGGCAAAATTAACTTTTCTCCGATAGTATGCGGTTTTCCGGATTTTGCTATAAGTAGCGAGATATTGTAAGACGCCCGCAAACCATCATCGTTTCTTGGTGACGTCGAAGCGAACATTCTGTCCAGCGTTGGTCCCTTCTGAAGTTTATCTTTGATTCTTTGAAAGTATTTCAAATCTTTATCTGTTTTATCAGGTTTGTGTAAAACAGTTTTTAAAACCTCTTCAACGGCTGGCAAAATTAACTTCTCTCCGATAGTATGCGGTTTTCCCGATTTTGCTATAAATAGCGACATTTTCTTAGATGATTCTGCTGCTTAGATGGTTTTATAGCGTCTTTGCTCAAAACTTTGTTGCATAAAAGGCACATAGGCAATTGTTTGTCCGACCATGATGGAATGAAACCAAGTTTCAAATAATCAGCACTCATTTCTTTTTAGATTCCGACATGGCATCAGTCATCTGTGGAAAAATGAATCTATTTAAATAAGAGATAAAGTCCAGAAGCTGTATATTAAAAAATCAAAGTCATATTTAAATCGTATGATCTTAGATTTTATTGCAGGCATAGACGTACAGCCATTATAAATGAATGTGAGGAGGGGATTGTTACTTACGGTTTTGATATGATGGAACTTTAAGGAAATTTGAAAGTAACATGACAAAAAATGTTAAAATAAAATATTATACAACGAATAATAATAACAAACTGTTATGCGATTTATTCCTACGTACATTCCACTGTCATGTGTAAAAATTCACTGGTTCCACTTCAGCAATAATACAAAATTTCAATTTTAATATAGAGAAATATGTACAGTAATAATCCGAACTTCCGTAATCCGAACATTCCAGTAATCCGAACTGGCCCACAGTGTAACAACCAATGGACAATGGTACGATTTTTTTACTTTTTTTGTGAAGTTATTTGTAGATATATGTATTTATAAAAGAATAATAAATATCTAGCAAGGTCGTAAATAAGTAAATATTGACACACATACATATTTAGTAGCGAGATATTGTAAGACGCCCGCAAACCATCATCGTTTCTTTGTGGGGCATGACCACAACGGCCACTCGGAAGTGATGCCGTTCTAGTCACGACAACAATGGCCACCGTGACCATAACGGTCACTTACCAACTTTAACCACATCGGCTACCGTGACCACAACGGCCACTTGCATTTTTGACCATAACAGCCACCGTGACAACAACGGCCACTTATCTTGATGACCACAACGGTCTGACGCCTGATCTGAAAATCGACTGCCGACGCCAGTTACAGCGACCTCTGTGACTATAAAGACTACCTCTGCTCGTAACCACAACGGCCACCGCGACCAAAACGGCCACCGCGACCATAGCGACTACCAATCGTCATTCATCATGAGTTTCGATGATATTTAGTTCGCATTTTTACCTTAGTGGTGTCTTTTTCATTTTCTTTTATGGTTATCCATTGTCAAAATGGTGCGTCTTAGGTAGTATTTTGAAGCTTGCAAATTGTGCTTATTGAATATATAGATATTTTTTAATTTTAGTTCACTATTGGAAACACAGAATTGCACTAATTTTATTTTTACACTGTCGTTTAAGTTGTAGACAAATTAAATAATGGGATTGGAATCTAATTAAAATGCCTTCAATTCTATATGCTGCACGCTGCACTCCCTAGATTTGATGAGTAAACATTAAATATGTAAGCTCTTTACACTTCATTTTTGAGAAATAGGTGATGCATGCACTAGTTTTGATAAACAGGAGATTTAGATATTTCTATGTATGTATAATCAAAACAAAAAAAAATAAATTACTATACGCTTGCGATTGAAGTGTGTCTGAATACCGCATAGATTGGTATTTTGAGCTATAATACCTTTAGAGCATTGATAATACCAAGATAAGTTTGTCATAGAGACTGTTGAAAGCGTGTTTCTTGCTAGTACATTAAAGAAACAAGCTTGAAATATTCTCTACAACAAAATTTTTAGTATTTATCAATGCTCAGAGTGTATTCGGTAAAATAATTTTTTACTACTTTCCGAATAGAGGAAAGGAGTTTGGTACCAGACGGACAAGCGGGGTTTATAAAGGGAAGAAGAGTGATAGACAACATAGATATATTGAGACATTTGGTGAATAGAGAGCTAGAGAAAAAAAGGGGGAAATGGTGGCACTGACAGGAAAAAGGGTTATAAAATACGAGGAAGAACTGAGGGAAAGAACCGAATGTAAAATACTACAGGAATGTTCGAAAGAGAGGAAGAGTGAAGTACGGACAGGATGGCAGAGAAGAATATTACAAAAGAAACGGATACGCAAGAGAAGAAGTAGAGAGATTAAGGGAAGAGGAAGTAGGGGTAATAGAGGAAATAATAAAGAGAGATAGGGACATAGAAAAACAGGAAAGATAGACAAAGATAAAAAAGGGCACATGTAATGTGAATTATAAGAATATCAAGAGAGAAGGGTGCCAGAATATCTGAACGAGAAAAGGAATAAAAGCAGAAAAAAATAAAAAAATGATAGCAAGGTTCAGATGTGGGAACGAACAGTTAGTAAATAAATACTGGACAAAAGAGGAAGAAAAGATGTGCAGACTACATGGAGAAGAGACGGAAGACCTTAAACACATGAGGAACCAATTCAGGGAGTTAAGAGTAGAGATTAAGAAAATAAAGGAAATCTTAAAAGAAAACGGAAAAGGAGCGGAGTGGATTGAAGAAGTATAAGTATAAGGAGCTTACATATTTTTAATGTTTACACATCAAATCTAAGGAGTGCCTTACACATTTTTTTAATTAAACATTCGTGTATGTGCCATATACAATTAAAAGCATTTTAATTTTATTCGTTGGCCGTTGTGGTCACGGTGGCTGTTGTGGTCACGGTGGCCGTTGTGGTCGACAAAATAGGTGGCCGTTGTGGTTACGAGCAGAAGTAGCCGTTAGAGTCACTGAGATCGCTCTAACTGGCGTCGCCAGTCAATTTTTAGATCGAGCGTCGGTGGCCGTTGTGGTCATGAAGATAGGTAGCCGTTGTTGTCACGGTGGCCGTTATGGTCTAAAATCCAAGTGGCCGTTGTGGTCACAATGGCCGTTGTGGTCGACAGAATAGGTGGCCGTTGTGGTTAAAGTTGGTAGGTGGCCATTATGGACACGGTGGCCGTTGTGATCATGACTAACGGCCACACTTCCGGGTGGTCGTTGTTGCAAGTGGCCGTTGTGGTGTAGATCTAAAGAAACTATTGAGGAGTACTCGTGTAATTTTGTATGATATGAATATTAAACGACTAATAACTGAAGTCATGATTGGCGTAATTTATCTTTTTTTGCTAACTACGAGAACAAAACTAAAATTTAATCAAAAATAATGTACTCAAACAAAATAACACTGATTCACTATAATTTGTACCATATAAAACTACCAGTTTATATTTTTTTAAATATTTTCTTAGCACTTTCCTTTTCAAGATTCAGGAAACGAATAAACATATTTGTCTCACATTCATATTTATAGAGTGACGAATTGAACAAGTCAGTGCAAGTTCGCGAAGCTCTGTGACTGCGCGTATGCTTGTAACAAGATGATACTGGTATATCATTATGTGCAGGTTTTTACAAGTTCAAAATGTATTGCGACCACAAAGCGAATGCCTACATCCTACAACTTTCACAATTTTATAAACATATACAGTGTGTCCGAAAAGTATGGAATATATTATACAGGTCGATAAATATGCACTTTACACGAAAAAGTTGTAAATAAAAGTTGTTTATCACTTAGTTATCTACCACCTGGGAGATATCAATTTAAATTTTTGCTGTAAACAAAATCGCAACGAATAACACTTACATTTTTTTAAATGGCAAGGCACGTCTTTATTATACTCATTTGATAGAGTCTTTTTTTCTCTTTTCAACCATATGAAACTTGAATACCTTTACATCAAAAAATTTTCAAGAAAAACAAGGACATGTCTAACAAATTTATTTTACTGAGCAGTATTAATCAGGTACGTAATATGTAACATTGAAACAATTGAATGCACTTTAGAACACTGTCACACTTTGCTATTTGTTAGTGCTTGAAATATGGCTCAATTATCTGAGAAACATAGAATTGAAATTTTAATGATTCTGGGATATGGAGATAGAAGAAGAACCCAAGACGAAGTATGTAATTTATTTAATAACTTGCATCCAGAATTAAACATTTCGCAGTCCACGGTAAGCAAAATTTGGCGGAAATTTCAAGAGACAGGTTCGGTGAAAGATGCGAGTAGAACTGGTAGATCTTTGTCATTAAGTAATGTGGAACGAGAAAATGTGTTCTTGTCTGTTGAGGAAAATCCATAAATTTCTGTTCGGCAAATTGCTAGAGACCATAATTTGAAGAAATCGGCTGTACATGACGTTTTAAAAAAAGAAAAATTTCATCCTTATAAAGCTTGTGTAGTTCAATAATTATTTGAAGATGATTTGGACAGAAGGCTGGAGTTTTGTGAAACAATAACAAACAAACTTGAACGAGATGCACATTTTCATAAAAATTTCCTTTTTACTGATGAGGCCACGTTTTGTTTAAACGGCACAATTAACAAACAAAACACACGTTACTGGTCTTCACAAAATCTTCACTGGTATCTAGAAGGACACACCCGATACCAGCAGAAAGTCAACGTCTGGGTAGGAATGATTGGAAGTCAAATTTTGGGGCCATATTTTTTTTAAGGTAGTTTAACGGCGAATATTTATCTCGATTTTTTAAGATTTGAGTTAGTTCCTGCTTTGGCCGAGTTATTTCCACATGAAGTAGATCCAGATATACCTCATAACAGAATATGGCTTCAACAAGACGGGGCACCTCCACATTTTGGAATTAATGTCCGCCACTTTCTTAATAATACTTTTCAAAATACATGGATAGGCAGAAGAGGTACGATAGAATGGCCTGCTCGCTCACCGGATTTAAGTCCACTAGATTTTTTTCTTTGGGGCTATATTAAAAGCAAAATTTATGTAAATAGACCTGATAATGTTGAAGATTTGAAAAATCGCATTAGAGTTGAGATAAGAGCTATAACTCGAGATATGATTTCAAAGACAATCGATGGTTTTAAAAATCGAATTTACCACTGTCAAATTATGAATGGTTTACATTTTGAACATTTATTGTAAGTTTAGTTTAAATACATTTTTTTGTTATAACAATTTTATGTAAAGATATTTAAAGTTTAATGTTTGCTATTGTGACAGTGCATTCAATTGTTTCAATACTACATATTATGTACCTGATTAATACTGCTCAGTAAAATAAATTTGTTAGACATGTCCTTGTTTTTCTTGAAAATTTTTTGATGTAAAGGTGTTCAAGTTTCATATGGTTGAAAAGAGAAAAAAAGACTCTATCAAATGAGTATAATAAAGACGTGCCTTGCCATTTAAAAAAATGTAAGTGTTATTCGTTGCGATTTTGTTTACAGCAAAAATTTAAATTGATATCTCCCAGGTGGTAGATAACTAAGTGATAAACAACTTTTATTTACAACTTTTTCGTGTAAAGTTCATATTTATCGACCTGTATAATATATTCCATACTTTTCGGACACACTGTATAATAATTTTTTTACTTCATAGGTACTTTTATAAATAATGTATGTACATACATGTCTTTATATTATAAGATAGTATAATGTAAGTAAATAGGTACTATCAGTGTATGTTGAGATCCACTATCGTGGACCCCCATTTTCATTTCATGGACCCCCAAATGTTTTTTTCGCTGACGTAGACCCCTTGCAGGTTGTCATAGACCCGTGGGGGGTAGAGTGTTTTGATTGACCAATCTTGACTGCTTAATCGCCAATTGTCTCATCATTTCGTTCAGTTGTTGGCAGTAGACATCGGACGGATCGATTCGCCTGGTTTCATGAAACTGTGATAGATAACACCTGAGCTGAACCACCAAGCACTCACCATAAGAGCAGTGGACAGCTGTTTCGTCCTATTTGTACTCTTCAGCGCTGAAACACTCTAATGCAGTTTTCACAACTATATAAATCAAACTACGTGGTCGTGTCATTAAGCATTGTTATTGGTACCAAAACAGTTGTTTTGCTGACGACATTCTCAAATCAATAGCTAAGATTTATTTAACAACGGCGTCAGTGAACGACATGGTTAATTACGCTTTATGCATTTTATATAGGAGATTACAAAAACATCAGTAAGACAAATATTCTGTGTAAATTATACATATTAACAAATTTTATGCCGAAAAAACCGGCGTTTAATTATTCCCCCGCCGAAAACACCTGACCCTAAAAATTCAAAAAATGCGCGCTTAACTATTTCTGTTTGTTGACTTCTAGCGCAGATTTTAAGAACTATTTCAATTTACAAACAAAAAATTCTAATATTATTCATGACGTTCTAACGTATTGAAGGTCTCATAACTCTTTAAAATCTCAAATATAATTCTTTTTTTGGTTACTTTATTTCGTATTTGTTTTAAACATTTGTGGAATACGATTATTTTGAATGTTTTAATGCCTTTTTGTATACTTACAAGTTTATATAGTTTTTAAGCACTCAAGTAAAGATAGAGTAAATGTTAATACAAAGCAATTGAACGAGTATAAGATGTACACGAGTTTGTTGTTGCAATTACTTTAATGAAATAGCATCATAGTTAGACACTGAAATGAATGAAAAGTTAGAGCATAGTTGAAAGTGTGGTGAATAAATAACAGTTTTGTGGGCAAATATGAGAAAAACTGGATTTTCATTTCAACTATTCAAAAAAAATTAAAAATGCATTTTTCTAGTCTTTAATAGGTCTGCCATTTGTAAAATTACAAAACCGGGACAAACAGGTTTCAAACCCCAAATTTTTAAATTGCAAACCCGGACAATTTTTTTAATTATTATAATGTAAATTCAATCATGGCAAGTTTAAATTATTTAGTACAATGTATACTATTATACTTTAAACAAACAGTTAAAAAGTGTACGTGTTTATTATTTTTATATTCACTATTAACAATACGCAAATGTATCATGTATATTGTATGTAACTTAAAAATAGTTTTAAAGTAAGAAGTTTAATCCATGAAAAACAAATATTAAATTTACAACACAAACCTTTCTAGTAACGATTTTCTATATTAAATGTAAAAGTAAACACACATAATTATTATGATTTGTTGATTGCAACTTGGAACATCTTTCCTGTCAAGAAAAAATCTGTAACAATCGACGCCACTAAATTCCTTGTACCAAACACAATAATTAGCACTTGTATTCTCTCGATAAATCACTAAAGACTAAGCCAAGGTTGAAATAAAATCTCTCGGAAGGCGAAGTCCAAATTTGGAATCAAATCAAGCGGATAAAACTGCATAACGTAACTGAAAATGTTTTCTTCATTAAAATACCCTACATAGTACTATTTTGTATAGATGAGGATATTCATTTTTTTAAATTGAACTGACACTAACGACAGTGTCAAATTGATCTAGAATATATCGTATGAGGGTTGGAGATTAACGTTAATATGATAAATTTTATTGTTGTAAATGATTGTTGGGGTTTCTTGTTCTTTTATTTACTCTTCTAGCAGCAAGTTATTTTATCTTTAGTTGTTTCTTCTAAGTTTATTTGTTTTTATATCTGTTACACTATTGCTAATACATAACTGTGATATTAAATTAAGAATTACTAATAATTACAGTGAATGTTTGTATAATCAACTGGAAATTTTAAGTGGGCGGGTCTTATACGTTAACATCGAACTGTATTTTGTATACTTACGCAATCAATAAGTTAAATAACATTTTCAAATTCACCCGCATGATCGTGTAATTTATTCTCCCGTTTTGTTATGAAAAAGCTGATATAGTGCAGATACGCTTTGAATCGTGTTTTTAAAATGCTTTAAATATCGCATTGTTTAAAATGTGCTAATAATTCATTATTTTAATTTTTTCTAGCCGTATTGTTAAAAATAACAGTAATTAACACTTTCGGTTTGTTTTAAACGAGTTAATAAGTACTAGTTTCGTTCTATAATTAGTTTCATTATTGTTTAAACACAACTAAGTGCCAATTATAAATAAAAAGAAAACGGTCGTACAATTGCTTGAATTAATCAAGTTTTAGTTTCGATATACATAGTTACTCTTTAACTAACTATACTATGTACTGCAATCTTTTTTAGATTTGCTGGGAGTATTATTATTTTTGTATAAAACGAATTTCTTTGTTTTTTATTTTTTATTTAAATATTTTTATAAATGCCCTTAGATAATCTTCAATTTTTTTTCAGTTCAAAAGATAATTATTACTTTTGGTAATTTGCTGATGCTATGGTGTTTCAATAGTCATTTTTCAGAAGTAATGCGTAAAAGAATTTGTCCACGGAAGCTACTAGTTTTTCACACTTTCTGGTAAAAATTGAATTTTGACACAATGCAGCCAGTATAATATATCTTAAATTTCTAACACTTTTGTAATTGTGTATCTTCCAAAGCGATCAGAACAGATATTAAACGTTTGTGGTTAAGTTTGGAGAAAAAGCCTATGTCATCTTTATTGCGTTCATTGATTACGACTTTTGGCTCAGACCGCGTCGTACCCATAATTTTTGGGCTTGGTACTAGTCTCTCCTTGAGAGCAAAAACAAGAAGTAGAACTTGGCTTTTGCCGTATTGTCGTTCGTGAACCCAGCAAGCAAACTGACGTTTCGTAAGACATTGCAGCCCACATTTTCGGAGTGGTAAATGTCACTTATTTGTGTCACAATCCAATCTTTTATCCTCAACTTAGGGGTTTACGATTTTTGTTAAGATACAAATGCAGCTTCTTTGATCCAATGTACTATTGGTTTTTCTCTCATTTTCTGCCAGTTCGTTCGTTTGTATAACTCAAAATTGAACTCTTATATACATATGCGGGACATATTAGATCCGTTGTCGTAAGATTGTCATCAAAACCATCAGCTTCTAGTTTTTTAGAATTCGGTGAATGATATCTTCTCCAGTCTTTCCGTCAACTTCAATAAAATCAATAAAGCTTTCTTTTATTTCACATCCGCTTTCTGTTTTTATACATCGAATTACCTGGCTCATTTGCTCTGTGTCAGATACATCTGGAGTGCAGTCAAACATGATGGTGAAATAGGTGGCTTCCTTGATCTAATTGATTAAGGTAATTCGAACTTTGTTTGCCATTATATCGATGATTTTATTTTGTATTGTTTTCTAACTAAGTCTAACTGGTACTTGAGAATAGGATCGTATTTAGCGAGCAGACATCAAATTAAGAAAATTTATTAGACATGGTTGAGGAAAATTTTCAGTGAGATTACTCAGTTTTTCTTTAGAACCTTGAAAAGAAAGACAGTTTGTGGCAAGAGCTCATTACTATTTGTAGAATATATTACCATTTCTTTCCAGAGTGAATTAATCGCTCTATGTCGCGATCTATTATTTGCTGAAGACGGGTTTTCTATTTGATGAAACTTTCCTTATGCGATTGTGATACTTCATGCTCAGCTCAGCTAATCTTTCTGAAGTCTTTTTCTTGTTGGTCCGGCCATGTACCTGGATCCATTATATCTATAATTTTCTCTTTGCTTTTTGACTGTAATAAGTCTTTCTGCTGAGATAATACCGACGATTAAGTCGAATTAATTTGAATGTCCAAATTACAAGAGTTTTTTTGAAATACCTGACTTCGCGAAGCCAAATTCTCATCTTAGAAGCTGATTTATTTACTTCTTGAATTTTATGTTTAGCTCTTTTTCTGTTTTAAGACTCAAAAAGCTTTTTTTTGGTCCGCTCATTGCTTGCTTTTTACAACCTAAAATGTGTTTTAACAGTGATGAATGCTCAAATTACGGAGCCCAGCAAAAGGGGGGATTGATTTCATTGTTTGTTAACTACCCAAGCTACCTTTTTTCGACGGTTTTATTTTATTCAATTTTATTTGGGCAGCTTAGAGCTACAATACTGAAAGATTAACTAATAAATTAAAACATTGTAACGTGGGTCTATTTTATTTTATTTTAACGTGGCTAAATAACATTCACAAAACTACATAAATAAATTAATGCATATGTCAAAATTCGGGTTGTGTCTCCACTACTAGTACTGGTTACAACTCTCCTTCTTTGGATTCCACATACCGTTACGGGTGGGATCTAACAGTGAATGGTATCTGCAATAGATTAATTGATGATGCACAGCAAGGTGCTGTACATGGTTGATTAATCTTGCGGGCTCGGCGAGGATACGTAGTACTTGTTGTTGCCGCATCATCTACTACTGGAACTGCTATAGTCAGGTCTTCTTTATCTGAATAATATTCTCCACTATAGCCTTACGGGGTCGGCTTCTCTTTCTCATGGGGTAGATCGGTGCTGGATTCACAATGTCGTCTTCTACAAAAGGTGTCAATGCAGAAACATGGTAGGTTTCGAGGGAAACATCGGGTTGATCAGGAGCAGCGAGGGTATAAGATGTAGGCGATTCCTTCTGAATGATAAGATATGGTCCATCTCGTTTTGGAGCAAGCTAGCACTCAATGAATTCGACCCTTTGCTAAGGAAATGGGTGTCAACCAGTACCATCGTCAACTTCGAAAGGTTCTATGTCTTGGTGGTGCTTGTCAACATATTTCTTATTTTTGCCTTGTGCTGCTTTATGTCTTTCCTGAACATTGTACAATTTGGTATGAAATTCTCATTTTCTAGTACAGTGCATAAGTCGCGTTTGGCATCACTAAGCTCTTTAGTTCCCATCCAAAACTCAAATAAGCAGGACTATAACCCGTAGACAAATGCTTGCTGCTGTTCATTGCGAATCGTATCGAAGGCAATGCTTCCTTCCATTTCGTATGTTCCGTTCCCGATAACTGTATCTTCAGATCTCGGTTTCGTCGCTCTTCAGGATTTGAAGACAGATGATATTAAGGCGCAGGGGGTCTGTTTAAGTTCTAGACAATACGCAACTTGTTGCATTACCCTCCCAACAAATTAACTACCATGATTGCTGATAACTCGACGAGGGGTTCCATATCTTACAATGATCTCACGAATAAGGCATTTTATGCAGGCTTCGGCGGTTGCTTGTTTTAATGGAAAAAACTCGATCCATTTTGTCGCCGTATCTTCGACTGCAAATATCCAACGTTCCCTTGCTTCCGTCTCTGGAAAGGGTCCAACCAAATCTATAGCTAAGTTTTCGAACCTCTGTGCCATCACCGTAGTTTGTAATAGTCCACCTGGCTTTAAATTTTTTGGTTTATAACGCTGACACTTGGAGAATTTCTTTATATGCTGTTCAATATCGCGTCGGCATGTACCCAGAGCATATGAGCTAGCATCCGTTTATAGGTTGTATGGTAGGCATGGATCTGCAGGTCGTAGAATGGGTGAAGTAGTTAGCAAACGTATTGGTACTGCGTACGCTTCTTCTTGCTCCGGTTCCCAACACCTGGGTAACAGGTTTGCTAGTGATTTGACTTGATGGTCGTGCGACCTCGGCGAAGTTTGAAAAAACGATAAAGCCTGTTTAACATTTCGTGGTGACGGTCGTTGTACAATTGCGGATATTTTTCCCGAATCAGGACCAATTCCATTAGGCGTTATAATATGTCCTAAGTATTTAACACTCGCACAAGCAAAAGTACATTTAGCACGATTCGCGTTTAATTTAAAAGTTTTTAATCGTTCTAACACTACATGTAAGTCTGTCAAATGTTCTTCAAAGCTACACGAAATAACAATTAGGTCATCTAGATACGCAAGCACACTAACATCACCTAAACCTGCTTTAAATCTGTCTATTAATCGCTGGAATGTTGCCGGTGAATTTCTCAGTCCAAAAGGCATCCTCTTAAAACGGTATATTCCAAATGGGGTGACAAAACCTGTCTTATCACGGTCTTCGGGTTTCACTGAGACTTGCCAGTATCCAGAAGTTAAATCAATTGTAGACATACACATTGTCGGTTTTGTAGCATTTAATAGATCATAGATCCTCGGAAATGGGTAACGGTCAGGCATTGCAATACTATTAATCCGACGATAATCGATTTTTGGCACAAATCAACTGGAGTTGCATACGCTGACTCGCATTCTTCGATGATGTCACCTTCTATCATTTTCTTAATTTCACCATTCAGTACTTCCTTCTTCGCAGGTAATACTTTGTATGGCGGTACTGCAATTGGACTGTCGTCGCTTAATTTAATAGCATGCTCAGCAAAGGGAGTCGCTTCCTGGTTACCAGCGAATACTTGTCGATGTTGTGTTGTTAGATCATTAAGCTGTTTCTTTTCAACATCATTATATTCAATATCTTTATTTTCACGAAGAGCTAATGATATCTCAACTGTATTTATTGCTGTATGATTTTGATCATCCATTCTAGGTTCTGCAAGTAAGGTATAAGCATCCTGTGGTTTATCTAAAAACCAGTATTCTATTTTTGGTATATTTAATAAGATATTAGCAGCAGTAATAAAATCTACACCTAAAAGTCTTTTGCATGTTTAGATACAGCTATAAATTGTAAAATGACATATTCATGAAAAATTACTGTTACATCAAACAACAAAACAGGAACATTTTTAGGTTTTCCATCTGCTAAAATCATTTCTATAATTGATACAGTGTATGGTACTTTCTTTTCCAACAAACGTCTACATAATCTTTGACCAGCTATGCACCAGAATCTACAAATGCTAATCCTATAAGATCATTTTGTTACAAGCTTTAGGTCTTACGAACCTTGCACGGCCAACTCACACAGTCGGAGATAGGGGAGGTTCCAGTGAATAATAATTAAGGGCGCCAGATCATTTATAATTAACACTTCTGCCTCGACCAAGACAGACGGTCCAAACTTGTAACGATTTTTTAGGTTTGTAATCCTTGTTACTCTGGTGTTCGGGTAACCACAATTAAAAGAGAAAGGTATGTGACCATAAAAGAAAGATTAACAGGTATAAAAACTTTAATTTAGTAACGTAGAAGATTAACAGGAGTATATTTGATTTCTCAATTCATAAATGCCAGAAGTATCGGCAACACACAATACATAGGTTAAGTCGAAGCGAATAGCAAAGAAAATTTCGTAATAAATATTGTTTATACATACACAGCATGCGATACACACAAAATGATTAATGAAATTACTTTAATGGTATTGTAACTATAAACGTAATTACGGAAATTAACATAAACAAAAGTTCCGTGAGTGACTTTTCTGACAGCGAAGAAAAATAATTAAATAGACTTACCCGAAATCCAGTACCTACTTGTGCGAAGAAAACGTTTTCCCCGGTAGTAGCCTGGAATAGATATTGAATAGCAAATCGTGTCACACAATAACTCACGAAGATAGGAAGCTACAAAATCGTTAATAATAATAATTGAAATGAGATATAAAAACCCGTTGTATCGAATGCTGTTATTTGCGATTACGAACAGGTGGGTGGTAACGCAATCGACTGGTGTATAAGAAATAACATCTCAAAGGTAAATGCTGGTCAAGACTTCGTTTTCGTTGTGGATAATACGCCTTCCAAAATCTTAAGCGTTCGGTGACGGTATTTATCAATAGTATTAATTCTTCATTGTTCTTTTATTAAATCGAACATGTGACCAAAGCGTGGCGAAATAAATTACGTTACATTCGTAATTAACTTATAATTTCCTGTCCATCACAATGGATGTACTTAAAATCTTTGGAATTAGGTCACGACACAGACCGTCTCACGTAGTTGACAGCTTCCGATTATAATTTCCCTTGTAGATTTTAAACTCAGACAAGAACACTCATATTTAGGAGGTAGCACATGGCGCTAACGAAAAGACATAAAAATTACCTTTAATCAAAAAAAGAATAAAAGCCACCCTGCGTGGATTAAATTAGTTAAATAAGAATACTTTTATTACCCATCGTGTCACAACACGTGGATGTTTTAAGAAAACGATTTTTAATTCACGCAGACATATGTTCTATCGTAAACGATGTTAAAGTCAAAAATATGACAGTCCATCGTCTTCTCCATTTTTAATTAAACCGATATACAGGGTAGTGTATTATAAAAATTTTGCACGTAACAATTTACTGTAATACGTAGCATTGGACGTAGGACATTAACTTCTTCAAAATTGACAGCTAACACTTCGGTAGATGAAACGCTGTTTGCTGTAATGTTTGCATTGTTTTGGGACACAGATAAGGATGATCTGCACTTTGGACATTGGGACCTCACAAACCCAGGTGTACCACAACCATAGCACGTAATCGTTGAAGTTAACCGTCCACCCAAAATGGTAGTCGGTGAAATTACTAACTCTCTTGTACTTCCATTTGTGCGTTTTCCAGTTTGAGCTGCTGTTAGCATTCTGCATTTACTCTGTATATGACAATATACTTTGCAGTATTTACATTGGGGTCGTTTTGACTGTTTGTTTGATTCTAAAGTCCCTGACGCTTTATAAGTTTCATCTAAATCCGATTCAATTGATCGAGCCTTTGTTATCAATTCATCAAAGTTCTTAATCAAATATCTCGGGACTCGACTTCTAATTTTTGGATGTAGAAGATGCTCTGATCGGTTGATTCTAGTTCAGTTTGTTGCTTTGAGAAAAGATCTTTAAAAATCCTATGAGGAGGCAAGTTTTTGCCAAATGCATGCCTTAAACCATTTAAGGCATTTTCCCAAGTCTTCATCAACGACTTTGCTTTTTGAAACCAGGTCGCTGCAGTACTATCTAATATCATTGGTAAACCTCTTAAGACATTCTCATACGTAATGTGAAGACATTCTTTATAAATCGAAATTGCGTTGATAAATGCGTCAATATTTTCTTTCTTCATACCGGAAAAGCGAGACTGACATTTTGTGAAACTCGCCATCTCAGAATTAACTGAAGGTTGTGGGGTAACAGAACGACTTTGATCTGAAACCATTTGCCGCATCTCATTTAATAGCATTTGCAACTGTGTTTCTGTCATCATTATTGGGTCTGACATTTTGTATTTAGCTTCGACACTACTAGAGGGATTTGTCGGAATTGACTCTGCAACAGGTGTAGTGTAGGAGTTTACAAACACGTAAAAGCAGTTTTTGATTTTTTATGTTGCAGATATTTGTAAATTTGCACGCAAAGTATTTCCTCCATAAGGTTCTCATTTTGGAGGTTTATGGGAAGCAACTATCAAATTTGCTAAAGTTTTGTTTTATTACATGTTTTTTTTTTACTTTTACTTTTCTTACCAGAATGCGTAATTCCTGAAACGCGTATCATGTGTAACCGTTGGTTAAGGCAAAATCAAATTTTTTAATCTTTTTGGTTGGTCCAAAGAGTATTGACTATCTGATTCAGCACAATAAGGGGACATCTAACACGTCAATTCTAAATGTGAAAATATCTTCTTACTTAAGAGAATTAAATCTCATCTTTTATCTTGGTTTTTGGGGATTATCGAATATTTGTATCCAGGTTCAGATCGTGTATCCAGAGTTGATTCAATTCGTTTCACCTTTACCGGTATCCTCAAATTAGCAGTTAAATTTTATTTACCTATATTAGAAAGCTAAATAACAAACAATACCCTCCAAAAATTGTTTTTTTTTACATCTTAACTTTAATTTTATAGGTACGGTTAGCAACTCGTTTGTCAATTCACGTGACAGCTACCGTTCTTATTTCAGTTATTTTTAACGTGCCCAGAGATAACGTTTAATTAAGAAGTGTGCCCAGAATTCATGATTGTAGAATACTGATTAACAATTCTGAGTTCTGATAATTGTTCTCTATAACCTTACGTTGTATAGTATTTTCTGAACTCTAAATTTGTAAATTATCGCCAATCTTCAAAATCTTGTTTTCTTTAATTTTAACGTCTATTGACATAACGTAAACACGTATATAACGTGTAAATTACAAATATATAATCTAAGATAGCATACTTGCCTCTGTATGAACGTTATTTTTAACTGATATTTTATAAAATAACAGGAAAAATTTTTGACAACTAAAATCATTTAACAACAATTAACAATGCAAGTTTTTCACATTCGAATTATTATATTTATAAGCTAGCGTATCCTATGGATCATTTTACCGGTTTTAAATAGAACTAATTTTCTGCATAACGTAATTAAATTATACGAAATGTCTGAAACCATTATTAGATAATTGTTTAAATTTAATGGAAATTTGGATAAAGCACAGTGGTTAGTCATGGTTGTCGAATCAATCCGAAGATAACTTCATAATGAATCATTAACGTATATTTATTTGTAAATATTTATTACTAATTGAAGCGAGTAGTGATAAAAGAAAAGATTTTTTATGAATGAATAAAATGTTATGTTACTTTATAAACAATTGTACATATTTTCTCCGATGAATTTTTTATGATGCGTCCTGGTTTTTGCTTCCGTCACACACAAATACGGTTCAATTATTATCTAAAAAACAAAGGATACTTTCTCGTACGTATTTTTTCATTTCATTCTGAGCTTTTTGCAAAAAACGTATTATATTTTTTGCTTCACGTTTGTGGGCGTTTCTATGAAATTTTGCAGGTGATTATAAAAAAAATAACATCATAAAACTAATACGGATGTATATTGTTTATACGTATGAGTAATTATGTTTTTTAAAAATTTTAGGTTGAAAAATACTTCGGAAGACTTAAGTTTTGTTTGTGCTGCGTCATTACTGTTTTGTTAGTTAATTCTTGTTAATAATAAATATATTCAAAATAATTTTTATGAAATATTGAGAATCAGGAGTGTTTCGGCCACACGGAAGTCGAACAGCGGACTGTATTTAATGTATTAAAAAGGAAAGGACTTCTGATAGCAACCAACCGAATTATTAATAAACGACAATTACTTACGTTATGTTCATGTGTCTTCTGGAAATCGGGAGCGCACAACCACCCAAACCAGTAATAAATCAAGGCCTCGATTCACTCAGAAATGAGCGATTGCTCGACTTACCCTGATCTTACGTTTCCCTGGTTGGAGGAGTTAAGTCTTTAACACACACAAAAGAGCGCACGGGTTACCCACTAAAACAGCACGGTCTGATTTACGAACATTAACGGAATTGAATGAAAGTAATTAGGCGGAATACTCTGATCAATACTAAGTAACGTACTGTCGTATTTATCAAAAACTTGTATTTACAGTGACAAATAGAAACTTAAAAGAGGGGACAGCAAGTCACAAAACCGAAAATGCAACGCGCGGAAAACGACTTAAAAAGAAAACGCTCGCGCTAACATACCGCCCACCTAAAATGAGAGATGCTCTATTTTAAAGAAAATTAAAGAGTATAAAAAAGAATAACATAGAAAAAAATAAGAAGGAAAGAAATTTAATCGGGTCCTGGAAGCGGAGCTAACCGCGAAAGCGAGCGAGTGAGATGACCACCGGCAGTTTTAACGGTGACTATCCGAGAGAGACCATCAGGTCCTGGGTGTAAAGCAGTCACTCGACCAAACAACCATGACATTAGTGGTCGGTTGGAATCCTGAACTAGCACTACATCACTCACTTGAGGACCGGGGCTATGTTGAAACCATTTTGTTCGTTGAGTTAAGGTATGCAAATATTCAGCAGACCAGCGACGCCAAAAGTACTGTATTATGCTGTTTTGATGACGCCAGCGTTGTTTGAAAGTAAAGTGATTAGTATCTAGAAAGGAAGGAGAAGATAGCAAAGGCTCACCAATAAGGAAATGACCCGGACTCAAATAGTTTGCAGCTTCGGCAGGATCAGATGAAAGGGCGCACAACGAACGGTTATTTAATACCACTTCGATTTGAGAAAATATGGTACAAAACTCTTCAAATGTAAAGGCCGTGTTACCAATTTTGCGATATAAAAGACGCTTAGCGGACTTAATAGCGGCTTCCCAAAGTCCTCCAAAATGAGGAGCATATGGAGGATTAAAGACCCATTGAATACTACGAAGTGAGAGACGCTCGCACAACGAATGATTGTTTTTGCGCAAAAAATCATACAGCTCAGCAAGCTGTCTAGCTGCGCCAACAAACTTGCGGCCATAGTCCGATCTGATGCGAGATGGTATTCTCCGACGCGCGATGAACCTGTCTAAACAAGCAAAGAAAGCTTTTGTAGATAAAGACGAAGCAAACTCTAGATGTACAGTTTTGGTTGCGGTGCAGACAAACAAACATAGATAGCATTTTGTAGTACCAGACGAACGAATAGTATTAACCTTAACAGTAAAAAGTCCTGCATAATGTACGCCGGTTACGGTGAAAGCCCTTTGCGGGTTAACGCGATCCGTGGGCAAAGGCGCCATCGTTGACTTAAACGTGTTAGCTCTAAAGCGGTGACACGTCATGCATTGACGGATGCGCTTTCTTAGAAGACTACGCAACGAAATGATCCAGAATTTAGTTTGTAATAAAGCTTGAACGGTCTGAGGACCAGAATGAAGAGAGACGACATGAAAGTATGAACACAAAAGAGCGGATAGATGAGCTTGCTGAGGCAATAGCAGCGGATGACGAGAAGAAGACGGCAAAGCGGAGTGGCCTAGCCTTCCGCCCACCCTAAGGAGATCCTCCTCATCCACAAACGAAGACAACTGTGCTAAAGAGGAAGGGAGGCGTTTACCTTGCCGAAGCAGCGCAATCTCTTCTCTATAATAAGCGGCTTGAGTGATGCGGACGCAAGCATGCGTAGCCTTTTGTAGTTCGGCGAGCAAGAAAGGTTGCGCCAACTTTAAGATCAGGTAACGAACAATCCAAAACGGTAGGAATAGCAAGAGACTGCCACTGCGACAAAGGCTTACTTAGAAAAGTAGGACCGGAAATCCAGAAAGAAGCGCTGGTCATAACTTCAAGAGTAGCACCACGACAGGCTAAATCAGCAGGATTTTCGGCAGTATTAAGGTGATGCCATTGTTATCGTTCAGTAAGATCTTTAACACACACAAAAGAGCGCACGGGTTACCCACTAAAACAGCACGGCCTCATTTACGAAAATTAACGGAATTGAAGGAAAGAAATTAGGCGTAATACTCTGATCAAAACTAAGTAACGTACTGTCGTATTTATCAAAAATTTGTATTTACAGTGACAAATGGAAACTTAAAAGAGGGGACAGCAAGTCACAAAACCAAAAATGCAACGCGCGGAAAACGACTTAAAAAGAAAACGCTCGCGCTAACAAGGAGTATTGTTCTGTTAGAAGTGTTCTATTATACGAAGATTCTTTGGCTGAACTTGAGATTCTAAAGAAAATTTAGTAAATATGTTAAAAATTTCAAAACGTATTTTTTCAAAACTAGAACCACGTGAAAGCCTTGATAGAGGTAGGAAGTACTAGAGATGAAGATACAGAAGAATCGATTAAGAAAGAAATATGAGGAAATGAGTTTTCCAATTGTTTTACACGCTGCACTACGCATATGACTAGATAGTTATTACTTCAGATTTTTACGACATCGACTGCATGATGAGAAAACCTTGTGATGAATATTCTCAATGGAAACTGACCGTTAACTTTAAAAAGATCGATTCGAAACGGCGAAAAAATTTGGCAGATTAGCTAAAACATAAAGCAGACATTGTTACTCACTGAAATCTCTTTTTCTTAAATCATTTGTGAAAACATCCTGGACCGTTTAAATCTATCCAGGACGGAAACACTGGTGATAATCACAAATATATTTATTTTTCAATAATTTGAGAAGATGTTAAAAGAATTACGTAAGTAGTAGCAAAGAATAATTCTATAAATATCACAGTGATAGCGTTGATTCAAGTCCTGGAGGTTAGGCAACCCTTCACACATAAAGTTATTGAAGTATATACAATAGAACAAAATCAAGTAATACGTAATTTCGGAGTTAATCGTTGATTTAATACGAAGCTAGTAACTTCACACCCGTTGCCAATCGCATTTAGCGTAAATTGAAACCGTAGAAACAAAGATCTGCATGCGTTAATTGGGATAATAGCTATTATCTATGTCGCACGTATTTCTCCTTTGACAAATGCAAAAATTACAGGCAAGTAAAAGAAAAAGGAATGCTTACGGTCGCCCAAGTCATGCGGATAGCTATCGGCACGCTCTAACCATCCTCTACTCAATCACTAAGAAAATGAAGTAATATTAGATATAGGATTGTATCATAATTAAATTGCTTATCGACAAATAATGAGTCAAGCTTCCAAGTGGTTTTCACCATTCTTAATTTGTATCTCCAAGGTTCTGCGAACATCACACAAATACAAATATGACTAATTTCCCCAGATTGTCTCGGAAGTGGCTTAATTAACTAAGAGCTCCTTATAGTACGTGCTTCTAATTATAGTCTCCAGCGGAAGGTAATGGATTAATCATGAATCCTTTCAAATTAGCCCAACACCTGGCGGTATCGTTAATCGCTATGACAATTACGGGAAAATCAACGTACATCGCATAAATATCAGTCCATGTTAACCCAGGAAGGCTTTCACAAAAGCAGCGATAATCATACACCCATTTATAACGCAGATGCTTGTGAAATTTTAGAAGCGAAAACTTCGCTGGGCGCTTGCGTTAGAACCATATATGTAGGGGATTCAGATCACAGTGAGCGGAAAAATAATGTTTCAATTTGACATTTATCCCTGTCCCTGCACGAAAAATGGGCGTTTCGAGAATAAATCTTATACAGGGGACAAACATCATACTAAAACACTTTTATCAAAAAGAATGTTGATGTTTAATTTATTGTTCTGAGAACTACACATTTCTTTTCAGTAATATGCTGACACTAAAAATAAATAAGAAATTGTTATTACATAAGACGTAGTTAGATTAAGTTGTTATTCTAAGAACTGCACACGCATATTCTTTTCAAGTATAACGAAGATACCGTATTTACAGATGTTTAAATTAAAAGAAAATTGATAAGATAAACCGAATTTACTATAAACGATATGTTTTCTATATAGTAGCATAAGCCCGGACCGTTCTTTTATAAAGTGATAACATTACCCGACTGATAACTTTATCCGTGTTAAGCACGATGGTGTGTCGTACTTAATAGTTACACTTACCCAAGTAATCAGTATTTAAACAATACCAGATTCTAGGATAAGTGTCGGTGATCAAACAAGTTAATGTTGAATGATAATTTTATTAATAACTGTCTATTTATATACAATATTTACAAACGTTGTGAAATATGGAGTCGGCAATTTTATGTATACAACTTTAAATGTAGGTTACTATACTGTAACACATACTTAGCAATTTTGCTGATATACCGGAAGTCTAAATATAGCGTAATAGCGTACGTTAGCAAACGGATTGTTTTATAATGTGGAGTAATCACTAAGTATGTTTACCATTTCTCAAGTTGTAAATTATTAACTTTTAAAATTATAAATGTTTCAACAACCCAATTTCATGTTTAAATTGTAATTTAAACATTCTGCCGCCTCTCCGACGGAAGGTTCTTATCTCAACGGTAGAAGCTCGATCATTTCCGTTTCTGGTGCTGGATGGATTTGCTCGTTGATGTGCTTTTTCTTGCGGTTCCACAGACGTGGTTTGTTGGTTTGGCTATGATTGTCTTGTTTGCGGTGGTTGCTAGTACTTCAGTTTCATTCTTATTTGTGTCGGTAGTCGTCTGATTTTACTGGTATAGGAATTATGTTATGGATACTTCGTTTAAAGGTTTTCCCATCTGGCTTCTTTAATGTGACGACTTGCAGGGTACCATTTTTGGCAGGGTGGGCTTCTGCAATTCGGGCTAACGACTTGGATTTATAGTATCTTCGTTTGATAGCACTAGATCTCCCATTTTTAAGTTGTCCTGGCGCGTTTTCCATTTATATCTTTGTTGAAGTCTATTGAGGTAATCTAAAGACCAGGCGTTCCAGAAGTCCTTCTTCATCTTCTGGACTAGCTGCCATCTCGAGGATATATTTGTATTGATGTTATTGGTTACAGGGTTGCATGGAGATACTTTTTCATCTTCAGCCAATTGCTGAAGAGTTCTTATAGTAAGAAACGGTGCAGAGGTTGTCCCATACGTGACAGTCGTGAGGCAAAATTCTTGTATTGGCGTGAATTGGCCAAACCTCCATTTTTGGTCTTCTTCAGATATTTTAATTTGACGGTACATTTTTTCAATATCAGCGCTGAATGCAACTTGATGCTTTCTCCAACGTAGTAGTATGCCGGAGAGTTCTTGTTGCAATCTTGGTCCGGCGTGCATTAGTTCGTTGAGACTCACTCCATTGGATGCTTTGGATGATGCGTCAAATACTACTCTTAGTTTTGTAGTGGTTCTTGACTCTTTTAAAATTGGTTGATGGGGAATGTAGTATTTTTCTTCGTCTAGTAGATGGCGTGGAACTTCTTTCATGTGGCCGAGGCTTAACTATTCTTGCATAAATTCGTGGTATTGGTCTGCCAACTTGTTATCCTTTTGTAACCTTTTCTCGAGTTGTAGTAATCTGGCAATGGCTTTCGATTTGGAATATCTTAATTCAGGTGCGACTTCTTTGAATGGTATTTGGACTGTATAACTTCCATCGGAGTTTCTTTTAGTCGTCTCTGTGTAATGTTTTTCACATGTTGCGCCTGGAGAGATGATTTCTTTCATTGACAGTTTGTTAATTCTTGTTCTTGCTAATTTTGCTGATAATTTTGATATCATCGTGTTGATATTCTTTTGCATTTCCTGATAATATCCAACCTAGTTCCGTCTGTTGACCCAGTAACCCATCTTTTGTTTTCTCAATGCCATGTTGAATTATTTATTATTCTTCGGCCCTCAGGATAGCATGAATTGGGTTTGTTGTAAGTGGGGTTTGCAAGAACATAGTTCTGTAGTTGGTTCGAGCTGGTGTATTCTATCTCAGAGCTTGGTAACGATTGTGTTAACTTTGACATCACCAGAAACTTGACAGGTAGTATGAAGTTGCTTGGAAAACGTGGGTGTACCTCAGCTTGAATTTTTGTGGTTGCTATTTTTGGATCTCCTGCTCCCAGACCTGTTATTTCGGCTCTTATCTTCTCTCTTGGTAGCCCCAATGATTGCGCTGCTCTTTCTGTCATGAATGATGATTGCGATTCGGGATCAATCAGTACTCGTAAATATTCCATAGTTCCTGTTGCTGATTTAATTAGTACAAGGGCCGTGGTCAAAATTGTAGTTTGGTCTTGTCTTCACAGATGACTGGTAATCGGAGTCGCTTTTTCTGGCAAATTTTGGCTTGATATCTTGTTTGAATATTTGGAGGTTGTGTTTCCATTATACGGTTTTGAATTGGCCTCTCTTTGTTTGTGTAACATCGTATGATGCTGTTGACCGCACTGGAGAAGAAGAGTCGTTCTTGTATGAATTGAATCCTGCCAATAGTGGACAACGCTTTAGATTTTGGCACATATATATTTGATGTTGCTGTTTGCAGTATCCGCAGCAGTTGGAATTGTGGATTGTAAAATGTGGATTTAAATTGTAGTTGTTAAATCTAGACGTTTGATGCATTTCGTTATAATATGTCTTCTTGGCCGCCGTGACTGATTCTAATGACTGGAATCTTCGGTTCAGGATGTCCATTAACTCTTGTAAGTCATGGATTTCGTGTGGTGCCCTCAGATTGTTTGTATAGACGATTGGTTTCTTGATCCCACTTTCGAGTTATGATGCGTGCAACTATCGGCCCCCAGGAGGTAGTATTAACGCCTACGTTGTCAATTGCTTTTAAACATTCGGTGATAACATCATGCAGTTTCGTAGTTTATCCGTCGATTTATTCTGGATTGGAGGTATGTCCATGATTTTGTCAATTAATTTGGAAATGATCAGTCTTTGATTTTGTTACTGCTTCTGAAGTAGTTTCCAAGCCACTTCATACTTAATGTCAGTAATTTGTAAATGCTGCACCATTCGGCTTGGTTGGCCTCGGATGTGGGTTTTGAGATATCGCATTTTTTCGATTTTGGTTAAGGATGGATTTTCATGAATAACTTTAAGGAAAATGTCATTGAAGGTAGGCCAGTTTTCATAGCTTCCGTCAAAAAATGGAATTTCCATTTTAGGAAGTTTTAGGTTTGGTTTGGATACTTCTACGATTTTTTGAGTAACAATCTTTTGTTGTAAACCTTCAACTGCTACTTCGTAGGACCGCTCGGCTAACAAATATTCATCATTTTTGAAGTAGCTGTCTTGGAAATTAATTTCGTACACCATAATTTTTTCATGTAGTGCTTGGATGGTATCCCACTGCTTGTTAATCTTCTGGAGCAACAGTTCATATCGTATTTTTGATTTGTCCTGTACTTCTTGGTTAATTAATTGGATTGTTTGGTCCAGTTATTGAATTTGAATGAATTGTTTCTTCCGGCGTAGTGACTGCTCAGCGTCGTTTTTGTGTTCCTCTACAGACGTGATCGTTTGTTGAATTGGTGGAGCTCTTGAACATTTCTCCAAATAGGTTTTTGCCTCTTCATATTTCTACTGGATTTGATTGATATATTTGGTTTCGAGATATGAATGCTGCGGGATGTCGAATCTTTTTATTTCGGAATGATTGTTCTTAACTTGATTCCATAATTATTCTAATGTTGCTTGCCGACTTCATATGTAGGTTCAGTTTTCCTGGACTGGGAGTCTTTTTTGGCATTGTTGAGAAGTTGGATAATACTTTTTCCCAAATCTTCTTGCTGGCGGGCTAGGTCGTTTATTTCATCCATGTTGGTGGTCATCTCGATGGCTTACTTGGTTTGATAGGCTTCTTCTTTTTTTTTGACTGGAAGGTCCCTGGTTGGACCCGGTAATTGAACTTAATTTAACAGGTTGTAAGTCTGTTAAATTACGGAATCAGACCGTGGATGGGCTGTGGCAGTGGAACCTTTTTTTTCTTTCTTGAATTGTTGGTCTCTGGATGGACCGGAAATGGAACTTAATTTAACAGGTTGTAAGTTTGTTAAATTTTGGAATCGGACCGTGGATGGGCCGTGGCAGTGCAACCTCTTTTTTGCTTCCTTGAATTGTTGGTCTTTGGATGGACCGGAAATGGAACTTAATTTAATAGGTTGTAAGTTTGTTAATTTCGGGAATCGGATTGTGGATGGGCCGTGGAACCTCTTTTTTTCTTTCTTGACTCGTTGGTCTCTGGATGGACTGAAAATGGAACTTAATTTAACACGTTGTAAGTCTGTTAAATTCTGAAATCGGACCGTGGATGGGCCACTGGAACTTCTTTTTCTTTCTTGAATTGTTGGTCTCTAGATGGACCGGAAATGGAACTTAATTTAACAGGTTGTAGGTCTGTTAAATTCTGGAATCGGACCGTGGTTGGGCCGTGGCAGTGGTACTTCTTTTTTATTTCTTGAATCGTTGCTCTCTGGATGGATCGGAAATGGAACTTAATTTAACAGGTTGTAGGTCTGTTAAATTCTGGAATCGGACCGTGGTTGGGCCGTGGCAGTGGAACTTCTTTTTTAGTTTTTGCTCGTTTTCTCAATATATACTGTAATACAAAATTTAAACACCGTTGTTTTTTTTTTTTTGATATATTTTAATCCTTATTAATAAAGCTTTTTCTTACTTAATAATACCTCTGAGGAGGAGGAGGGAGGTCTATAAATTTTTTTGATCCTCTTTGACAAATACGCCTTTCTGCGGTATCATTAGCGTAGCAAAGGTTCACACATTTTTTACCGCTCATTTTGTAACCCCTACTAGAGCGAGTCTTCTTTATGCTTTCGTCTATAGCAATATTGAATAATAATGAGCTCGACAGAATTCTTCTGTTTGCGCGAAGTTGAAACTCGCCTCAGTTACCGTTCGCTAGAATTCAATAAAATTTCTGGCACACTTTTTCCAGTCTGCGTCATTTTTTAAATGCTGGACTAACTTCAGAAGAATATAAATGTTTTTTTGAACTCGTGGAAATTGGGTTTATTACTATACAATTTGATTGTATAGCCTCAAAGACAGGAATGACTCCGTAGGTCAAAATCTGCAACAAAAGCTAATAGACAAATATCAGAAATTGCATATATAACATATATAACTAAAATCAGAGAATTAAAGGATAATTTGCTTATTTCGGTTTTTCTGCCGTAAGTTCTCAATATGGAAACTCGATAGGTGTTCAATTAAATAATAATTTAATACATAATAAATAATGTAAAAATTAAGATATAAATTGGTACCGCTGGTTGAAAAGTTGACATTTGATTTGACAGCGAATGTCAATGACTTATTAACGTTGTCAAAATCCCAACTGTAAAATAGTTTAAGACCAGTGTCGGTATAATTGTTAAAAACAACATCAGAACAACTTCGTTGTTTTGAAACCGGTCAGCACTAGCATACACTGACGTGTTCTACAACTATACCAATAGACAACCGTAGTGTTTAATATCGATTAAACGCTACCAACAAATTTGAAATGTTTTTGGAAAGACATTCTGTGGTAAAAATACCACGTAAAATAAACAGTTTAAATAAATTAAGTTCTTAAAATCCGTAACATTGGTGTCGGGTGTGGGGTCGCGATCTTAACGTGCAAATAAAGCTTTAAAATATGTTACAATATAATGAGTGAATATAAAAATTTATAAACAAAAGCGTTCTTTTTTATTTTTAGAGCGCCTAATGATCATCCCTAAGAGCTTTAGAAATTTAATACCAAATTTCTTCCTGTATTTTTATTACCTCTATTAAAATTGTAAACCGATTATTATTTATCTAATAAATGTTCGTTACCAAATCGAGCGATTTTTCAATTCCGCTATCGACTTTTATTTGCTGTCTACATTTCTCCAAGACCGATCGCTTTCACTGCCAATATAGAGGGACATAAATTTTTGATCTAAATGTTGCACGACTTTTATAGTTTCATTTCTAGAGTGGTTAATGTTTTGTAAAAACGCTCTTAAATTATTTTAGTTGATTTATCGGTAGATTTGTAATTTTTTTTAATTGCTTACAGTAAATTCCATTATCGGTTTTATTCGCTGTTTGCGTAGTGTCTGTTTTTGCATGCATTTTTACAAACTGTCATTAGCATTCAGTATGGAATCGGATGGTTTTTAGGAAATTTCAAAATGGGAACGCATTTCTCTGCTCCAGTTTATATATATATTTTATATATACCTATTGTTAAATTGGTCATATGTAATTCATGGATATCTTTATTATTTTATGTTGAGTTCGTTTGACACTGGTTCAGTTTTTCCATCAATACCTTAAGTTTCTAATAAAATGAACTGAAACTGTTTTGCTAATTACTGGTATCTTCGATTTCGTTTAATACGATTTTGGAATTAAGATCGTTTTCTGGTTCATTAGTTATACTCCCACAATCCAGATAAGATTAATTAAACCACAAATTCTAGCGTGGGTAACATATCCATCTCTTTTTAGTAAGTTGTTTTAAGTAATGATTTTCCTTTGTTTATGAAAGTGTCAATTGTTTATTAAATAACGACTAGGTTTTTTTTTAAATTATGGATTCTTATTTACGATATTGTTCTCAAAGCTAGCTCGGATTATCATTCTCAATTTATTTCATATTTGCGAAAATAATTGCAGACGTTTCAAAGCTTTTATAAACATGTGTGTTATAATTGATTTTTGCTTATTAAACCACTAAGCTTGTATTGTGTTTATGATTGGACTAATGATTGACTTAATTGCATTAGCTTTATGTAATTTTACATGCGGTATTAAAAATTATCAAACTGTGAAGCATTAATTTATGTGTGATCGGATTAGTGAACTAGTTTTAGTTCGCCAATTAAAGAATAACAAAAGTAACAAGTATTGTTACCAAAATCAAATTTAAAACGTTCTTTTTCAGTAATTAAATTGTAAAGAACTTCTAAATAACTACTAATTAATAGATTAACAAGATTTTCTGCTGCAGCTCGGATTATACCTAAATCCGTTTTAATTATGTATCTTTGATGAAGGCTTTTCTGTATTGAATTTCTTTAGTTCAATTTCGTAAGCCTTTTTTTTAAATAACTTTATTGAATTGTAATTGTTAAGACAATTTTTAGTAATCACTTAACTGTAATTTCTTTTTAATTTGTTCGTGTGTTTAATCCAGGGCAATCTGCCAATTTTTCTTTTCTATTCAACCTTGCGTTTCCATTCGTGATCAAAAGCTACACAGTTCCTGGTCTTGACCCATTTATTACTCCTGCAACCGAATCCGGGATAAAATCAAGGGCGCTTTTCACCTTATCCCTGCAAACGATTATGTTCTGTTTACATTGTTCTATTTGTGGAATGATAACAAATGCTAAATTATTACTTTAATAACTTTTCTCTGAAAAACAGATTTTATTCGTTCTATTCAAAAAGTCTACCATAATTAAAATAAAGAATTTTTAATTCAATTAAATAAGTTTTAGTAACGACGCGTAAATTTTGTTGGCATCGTCGTTTTTATTTTAGTGGCGTCTAAAATAAATCACATTCGGGTGTAAAAACAACTCGATGTCATTTGTTAGTGGATATTGGAGTTGGGAGAAATAATTTCAGCTTCGTATAGAAGTTGGAAATTTTTGGCAAGGATAAGTTTTTAAATGTATTATTTTTAAATAATTTGGTACGTTGAATTACCTGAAACTAGTTTAGACACAATGAAACTTTTCGTTTTGGAATTTTAAAATACATTGTTTAACAAAAACACAACAACAAAATAATTAGTTAAAAAAAAAGAAACATTCAAATGATGTCGTAGATCAGAGGTTCCCAAACTTTTTTGTGTCGTAGACCCCTTGTTTTTCGGTTTTGGGTAGACCCCCTACTTACCTGATATTGATTTTTTGTAAATTTCTAACTGTAGTGAGGTTTAGTGTTAAAAACTTTCCATACAGGAAACCCCAGAGTTAGACAACGGGGCCAGACCTGGGCCAGTACTGGGAAACCTAAATTTGGCGTACCTGTATTGGCCCAGACTTGGCCCAGGATTGGGTAGCTCAGCCTCGGCCATTCCATGAGGACCCAAGCTTGGGCCTAGACTGGTTGACCCAGATTCGGCCATGCAAATTATTAGCCAAGCTTGGCCCAAGCTTGGATAACCCATCCTTGGCCATTCCATGAGAATCCAAGTTTGGCCCAAGCCTGGATAACCCAGCCTTGGCCATTCCATGGGGACCCAAGGTTGGTCCCACACTGGTTGACTTATCCTCGGCCATGCCAATTCTTACCCAAGCTTAGCCCAAGCTTGTATAACCCATCCTTGGCCATTCCATGAGAATCCAAGTTTGGCCCAAGCCTGGATAACCCAGTCTTCCTATTCCATAGGGACTCAAGCTTAGTTCAAGACTGGTTGACCCAGCCTTGGCTAAGGCTGGATTATCCAAGAAAATAGCAATAATAATTTTTTTCAATGTTAAAAATTTTTAAAAATTGGTTAATAAGTTGAGTTATGATAATATCGAAAGTGTAGAATTGAAACTTGAGCCGTTCGGTTACGTATGGCGAGATTCGGGTATTTTCGTTTAGCGCAGCCGCCATCCTTGTTTACATCATCTGTTAGTTAAATGTAAGATTTTTCTCATTGCTAGAGTAGTAAAGGTGATGAATCAAATCTCCGAGATTCAGTTATACAGTCATTGAATGTTAGTACGTTTTAACTAGAAGGAAAAAACCTTCAAATATATTTTCTTTTGTTTGCTCCGCAATTATCACGAGGCGAGGCTACTAAAAGTAATTATGTCTGATTCTTACCTTAGAGTTTAAAGATGGCGTGCGTTAAATAAACCAAAAAAGTTTTGAATAAAAAAAGGAATTTAGATGTTAACCGGCAAAGTTTAAATAATCAAAGTGATACAGAAAACCAAAAAATATCAAACAAAAGGTGCCAAAATGAGTTGAACTTGAATGTGAACTAGTGATGGAGAATAATAACTGTACTAGCTAAATGTAAATATAATTTAAGACGAGATCTAAATAGTAATTAAAAAACTTTATGTAATTTAAATAGTACATAATACAAGTAATAACAATAAAGTGTAAATACGTTCATACAATTATTTATTCCATTGTTTTATTAATGCCTAATTCTTGGCATTTAATTTTGAGCTAGTTTTTAGTAATTAAACGTGGCCCAGTACTGGCAACTGAGCATGGCCCAGGTCTGGCAACTGAGCATGACCCAGGTCTGGCAACTGAGCATGACCCAGGTCTGGCAACTGAGCATGGCCCAGGCCTAGCGACCAGGGCTGGGCCATGATTATCATTCCAGACTTTTTCCAAAGCTGGCCTAAGCCTGGCATATAGGCTTGGCCCAGGCTTGTACAGACTTGGGCCAATCCTGGCAATCTGTTTCTTTTTTTCGTTAGGAGATTGGTAACAGCGCTGAACCCCCTTTCACTAGGTATGACGATGGAAAGGAAATTAAAAATTTCCTGACTATATTCCATAATACGGGATAAGTAACGGGTATGTTGTTTTGCAGCGAGAATGGCTGATATCCGTTTTTAAACTGAACCTTTTTGTTTGTACTTGGTTCAGTCAGTTCCTCTTGTATTATGACATTCGTTTCTTCTATGTCACCATAGGGGTTAATTATCCACGGTGGTATTACCATAGTTAAAACATCCTCAAACCTAGTTTCAAAATCTGAATAGAGGGCATTTAAATGTTGAACGTAGGTTGAAACATCGTTTCATTCATTTCTTTGTGACCATGCCTATGTACCAATGTTGATCATACAACACCGGATAATATTTCGGGTCTACTAGTATTAGAAAATAAGTTGATATTTTTAAATCGTCATATATATTTTGTGGTACAACATCTTCGTCTTCGCAACTAGTAATTTCGTTAAATTTGTTTCTTTTACTTTTTCTTTGGGTTGTTTATTTAAAACTGCTCCAAAAAATCTCTTGTGTTGTTGTTGTGTTTTATCTTCATTTTCAGAATGCGGTCCTTTGTTATTTGTTACAAATATTTTTAACCTGTCTGTACTCAATCTACCAGACGATTCATTTAGTAACCAGCAATGGGATGATTTTTTTATAATGTTTATTTGCAAGTTTAATCTTGACATATTTAGAATCTTTTTTGATATCATTTGTAACCTCATCCGAAAAATCTTTAAGGTCTACAGATTCTGAATATACTTCTCATTGAAAATTATATTAAAATCTTCTTCTGTGACAAAGTTGTTCAATAGGTAGTCCAATATTCTGTGCTTCTATTAATGCATCTTTCAAAGTCGCGTCCACACACTCTTTAATGTTGAAATAACTCATATCTGCATCTGTTATTTCCTGCATGGTTTTGAAGAAAGTTGCTTTTCTTTCTTCTCTGGGAAAAGCAAAGCCACTATGGACATCGTTTACAATATTATTTATTGTTCGAATTCTAGTCATACGTTGCAAAAAGTCTTTAATGGTAAAATTGATAACTGTCGAATAAGTCGATGTCATTGATCTCGCCATTCGAAATTGCTTCTCACAAGTTTGACTTGAAAATTGTTGAAGATTGAACATGCTGGGAACCAAAGCCTCAATTTTCTTATTCTGAAATAGTAAGATCAACTTTATTAACATATGCGCATTTAATTCTACAGATGTGTAACAGTTGAATGTTAAGAAGTTATCTTTGAAAGTGGTTTCTTAATTGCGAGCCTCCAAATTTGCATAACAAAAACAGAAAACCATACTTTTAATCTTATCATACTTAAATCTTTTTTTTTTTAGAAATAATTATTGTCAAGAACAATATTAGATAAATTCTTATTCAATTCATACTTACACACTCGTTGATTTAAATACTTTTTGTTATCTTACCTTAATTATTGTTTTAATAAATTCAAAACGAATATATACACCCTGAAAATTGTTCGTAAATGTGACGCATCAAAACCTTGTAAAAACGTTGAAGTTGCAAAATTACCCAAAATACAAGCAGCATTTTACAATAGTTTCCGTCGTATATTCTCAGATTTGCGATTTGGTCCGGGAGCGCACGAATAGTGAAAACTCATAAAATTACGGCACATTTATTTTGCAGATTTCACAACAAATTCATGAGAATGCACATTCTAATACAACGATTTCACTGTGAATACACGGATTTCACACTGATTATTCGTTGGAATACAATGATTTCAATACAAATTAACAGATTTCAATAAGATTACAAACATTTCACAGATCACACAAAGATCTTGAGGTCTTGAAGCTGTACGGGAAAAGAGAATGGGTTTAAATCAAGCGGCCAAAACTTTTTCTATACTTTCCACAACATTGAAAAGGAAATTTTCTGGAAAAAAGTTTTCAAAAGGGACAGTTTCCTATCTTCCCGGAAGGCGACCAGAGTTACCTCGCGAAATCGAAGATGATCTTGTCCAACACGTTCTACAACTAGAAAAAAGGTTTTACGGCATCACACGAAGTGACTTCATGAAATTGGCATACGAAGTAGCGGAAATAAATAATTTGACAACAAGATTAAATGACAATAAAAAATCGACTGGAAAGGAATGGTACTCTCTGTTTATGGCACGTCATTCTGAACTGCGATTGAGAACTCCAGAGGCTACGTCACTCGTACGCGCTGATGGATTCAATGAAGTGGTTGTGGGCAAATTTTTCGACATTTATGAACAAATTGTTACCGAAAACAAGCTTTCTTTTGATAGCATTTTCAATGCGGATGAGATGGGACACAATATTGTACAAAAACCACAAAAAATACTTGCACAAAAAGGAAAACATCAAATTGGCGCTATTACTTCAGCTGAAAGAGGCCAAAATGTGACTGGAATGTACGCCATGAGTACCAGGGATTTTATATCCCACCATTGCTTTTTTTTGCCAGAAAACGCATGAAAGATAGCTTGGTGACTGGGGCACTACCTGGATCCACATTTAGGTGTCAAGACACTGAAGGCTTCTTCTCCTGGTTGAAGCACTTTATATACCATGTTAAGCCCAGCAAAAACAATAAAGTGTTACTGTTACTTGATGGCCATGTTAGTCACACACAGAGTATCAAGGCTATAGATTTAGCTCGTGAAAATGGCGTTATAATGCTATCATTTCCGGTCCACAGCGCTCATAAAATGCAACCCCTCGACCTTGCATTTTTTAAACCATTAAAAACATATTTTTCTGCAGCTATTATCACAAAAATGCATGAAAATCCTGGAATACCATTAAACATTTCACATGTCAGCAGTTTGGTTGGAACTGCATTTCCTCGAGCTGCAACAATGCAGGTTGCCATAAACGGATTTCGGAAAGCGTGTCTGTGGCTTCCAGATCGACACGTTTACATCGATGCGGACTTTGCTCCTACAACCGTAACCGATCGCCCTATCAATCAGCCAGAAATTGAAGAGCAACATCCAGATGCTATGGCCACAACACCCGCATCAACCTCATCAAATCCTCCTAATGAAAAGTCATCAGATAATCCACTGGAAACTCAAACGACACAACTTTCAGAACACCCAGAGAGGCTTCTAACTCCGCAATCATGTTGCAGCAAGACGGCCACTTACATTCCGGTAGTCAATGTTAAGTCTTTGCCATATAGAAAAGATGGCGCTTCTTCAGCTCCTCGAAGAAAACTACAAAGATTGAATACCTCGGCAGTGATACTAACGGGAACACCATACAAAACAGATCTTGAGATCTCCAAAACTCCCAAGCCAGACCAAAAGCAGAATGTCACAAAAAAAGTTTTTGAAACAACTCAAGTGACAGAAAAAGGAAAACAAGAATTACAATCTACCCAAGAAACCAAAAAATCAAAAAGTCAATCTTTCGAAAGAGCAGAGTGTGTTTTTTGTGAATATGATTACGAGGAAGACGAGAGATCGGTGTATGAAAAATGCGCCGATCTTTCTGATGAAGAATATTATTTCTGCGACGATTGCAATACATAACTTTTTTTGTCTCTGCTTGTGATTTTGCAAGGAACTAACTATATATATTTTTTAATGACTTACATTTTATAATCTTTATTAGAAAATAAAGTTTATTTTTTATCTTTAAGTGAAAATATTAATTTAGTGTAAACAAGACGGTCTTAACCATATGGGCCAATTTACACGAAATGACAAACCAATTTACACGGGCGAAGTCCAATTTACACGGACAAATAAATATTTTTTTCTCTTATATTTTTCTGAAATAAAATTTTTTTGAAGCGTAAAATAAAATGGTAGTGTTTACTTGTAAATGTCAATAGAATTGTTGAATTTTTTTTTACAAAAATATGGACATTTTCCTTTAGGTGGTCCAAATTCCACGGACTTCCCCTAAACGTATTTGTCTCACATTCGTATTTATAGAGTGACGAATTGAACAAGTCAGTGCAAGTTCTCGAAGCTCTGAGACTGCGCGTATGCTTGTAACAAGATGATTCTGGTATATCATTATGTGCAGGTTTTTACAAGTTCAAAATGTATTGCGATCACAAAGCGAATGTCTACATCCTACAACTTACACAATTTTATAAACATATTTATCTTATCTTATATTATCTTATCTTATATTATCTTTATATTATAAGATAGTATAATGTAAGTAAATAGGTACTATCAGATAGGTATGTTGAGATCCACTATCGTGGACCTCCATTTTCATTTTATGGACCCCCAAATTTATTTTTCGCTGACGGTAGACCCCTTGCAGGTTGTCATAGACCCTTGAGGGTCTATATAGACCACTTTGGGAATCACTGGAATAAATGCTATTACTGTGTACTCTCATTTGGAAAATATCTTATTTTCGAGAAGTAATTCGGTTCCCTCGTCTCAAAGAGTAAAAATAAAAAAATAAACCAATAAAAAACAACGTAATAGCTAGCAATTCCTGACTTGTTTTTTTTATAACACTGGTCTGCATGAGAATCGGCCCTGATACCATGCTTGACGATTCTTATGTAAAATGACCTCCTGAATCCAAAAATGAGCTCCGTTTTTACACATCACCCACCTATTTTGGGGGGACCCCATTTTTATTTTATTTTTTGCATTTTTTTTTAGAATTCTAACTTATAGCCGTTAAACATCTCAAAGCAGGTAATAAAATTTATACCAAAGTATATGGCAAAAGTTTTGCTATAAAATGTATATAGAAACAACAATAAAATACAAATATATAAGAACAGTAAAAAAATATCAATAAACAGTTAGGAAGATTCACTGCACGACGCTGGCGATCTCAATATCACATGCAGGTTTCAACAGGAATTTTTGACAGGCTTGAACTTGCATTACTCTTCTCATTATAGTATATTACATTGTTTGCTTAACTGCTTCGATCAGTACATCTATAGCTGTTGCAGAGTTAACTTGTCGACGTTTTAAACGTGCTGGATTTTGTGTTCATTTTTGTTCATTTGTGTAAAACAGTAAAACTACTTTTACTCCGGATTTTTTCAAGTGACTAAGTGTGATTTGTGGTTAATGTCGGGCGTTGAATTACTGTTTAATTATGCCACGCGAGTGTAAAAATCATCCCGATAGCTTCTGCTATGTCTGCGGGGAATTAACTTTAAAGGCGCAACGAAAACCCCTTTATCCTCGTGTTAAAACAGCTTATAAATTGTACTTTGATTGTCAAGTTGGCGACCAGTTGGGCTCCATCAGTTTGCTGTACGACTTGTTACAGTAGTTTGACCAAATGGCTCAAAGGTACTCGTAAATCAATGCCATTTGCAGTGCCCATGGTTTGGCGTGAACCTCGCTGTCATCTTACAGATTGTTACTTTTGTATGACTTCCACCGTCGGGTTTTCGAGCAAAAGTAAGCATACAATTTAGTATCCCAATATTCCGTCAGCTCTAAGACCTGTTCCTCATAACGATACTTTGCCAATCCCAGAGCCCCCAAACACTTATACTCTAGAGCCGGAAATTGATTTAAAAGACTCTGAGCCACAACCTGGGGCTTCGAATGATACGTTCAATGATGATGAAGAGTATTCCGCAGATTTAGTTTCTCGGCAACCTCACCTCCTCACTCAATCGGAATTAAATGATCTTGTCAGGGATTTGCAGTTACCCAAGACTAAATCTTAGTTCCTAGGATCGCGACTTCAACAGTGGAATCTCTTAGAAAAGAGAGTAAAAATATCTTCTTACAGGACCAGACAAGCAACCCTGAAATGTCTTTTCTCAGAAGATAAAGGTTTAGTGTTCTGTCCTAATGCAAATTTATTGATGACAGAGCTACAGATGCCATGTGACCCAGACAAATGGAGACTGTTTATAGACTCATCAAAAACAAGGTTAAAAGTTGTCCTGTTGGCAAATGGGAATGACTTCCCATCAGTTCCAGTTGCATACTCTGTTGATATGAAGGAAACGTACGAAAACATCTTCAGAATCCTTGATAAAATTAGTTATCATGATTATAAGTGGAAACTTTGCGCTGACTTTAAAGTTGTTGCTCTACTCACGGGCCTGCAATCAGGATTCACAAAATATTGCTGCTTCGTTTGTGAATGGGATAGCCGAGCCCGAGATAAACATTACATTGTACGGGACTGGCCTCTGCGAGAAAATCTTATTCCTGGTCAGAAAAATGTCGCCCACAATCCTTTGGTTCCGAAGGAAAATATTTACTTACCACCTTTACACATCAAACTTGGATTGATCAAGCAGTTTGTGAAAGCAGTGGACAAGACAGGTGGCGCTCTTCAATTTTTGAAAACTAAATTTCCTCGTCTTAGCGAAGCTAAAATCCAAGAAGGCGTTTTTGTTGGTCCCCAGATTAGACAACTCTTCCAAGATTCGACGTTTATTGAACACCTAAATCGAAAAGAAAAACGAGCTTGGCTTGCATTTCAAAACGTTTGTAAGAACTTCCTGGGTAACCACAAAAGTGAAGATTATGTGGCTCACGTCGAGGAACTGCTTTTAGCGTACAAGGACATAGGATGTAAATGTCTCTTAAAGTTCACTTCCTTCACTCGCATCTGGACTTTTTCCCTGAAAATTTAGGAGCAGTCTCGGATGAACACGGGGAACGGTTCCATCAAGACATCGCTAAGCTGGAGAAGAGATTTTCAGGGAAGTGGAATGCAAGCATGTTGGCGGAGTACTGCTGGTTTTTGAAACGAGAGAGCTGTACTTCAGGGTATAAAAGGAAAGCAAGCACCAAGTAACGATGAATATATTTTTATTTATTACTGTTTATAGCTAAAATAGTTTTTTTCCCATTTAAATTAAATTCATGTCCATATATTTATTATTATAATAATTATTATAATTATTATTATCGTTCGATAAATAAATTATAATTAATTTATCGAAAAGTGGTAAAATTAGAGATTTGGGGCTCCCTCGAAAATGGTGGGTGATGGAAGAAAACGGAAGACATATTTGGATTCAGGACGTCATTTTACATAAGAATCACCCGGAATAGTGTCAGGGCTCGATAAAAAATATTTTTTTTTGCAGACCAGTGTAATTTGAATAAATCTATAATAACATTATAGTGCTTAAATATAATGTAGAAGTTTTGATCGAAATGCAAAAATTTAAGATTAGATTTTACATGAGTCATTTTTATAAACCAAAACCGAACAAACCGTGTCTGTCTAAACACGATAAATTTCATTCTTAAACCTTCACGTAATACGACTGAACTACCTAATGTGTATTTGTAAATTATAACCAACGAAATTTAACTGGATGAAATAAAAAACGAATGCAAACACGTTTCTGCACAATGATGATAAGCTATCTTTAAAATTAGCATTGCACAATAAAACTTTAATATTCTCCATGTGTGTAATGTTCTTTTTATGTTTTACCTTGCAGTCGCTATAATTTTTTAACCACGCGTAGTTTTTATTGTCATAACGCACTTTCCTTGAAGGAAACACTTTATGATGCATTATTTAAAAATGAGATATAGAGCAGAAAGTATGTTATTGAGTTTTCAAAGTTCGTCAATCAATATTGAATCTTTCACACACTTTTTATATGTAAAGATCGATAAAAGCTTCATGTCAACTTCTAATTCTGAGCGCTGGGACTTATCTGTGTACTTTTGAGATTAACTCTCTTCGTTTCTTTTCATAACTTTCATATCTGGAGATCGACAAAATTTGAATTTTCTAGGTTAAGGTAAGGTGGTAATATGACACGTATAAATGTTAAATGAATTTTAATACACATTTAACCACGTTTATTGGATGCAGATCTGTTTTTCATTATTCTAAATATACATCACCTTTTTTTTACAAATATTTAAATTTTTGATAAAACGTAAATATTTGTGAGCGCTTCTTCACACTAATTTTCTCATAGTTTCGCTAAATTGTTGAATATTCGCTTGGGAACGTTTGCATATTAAGGAAGTAGCGGTAATAAAAAAAAAAACAACAAAGTGTGCGTGTTTTTCTTTCACCAGCCAGAAATAAATAGCGGTTTTCTTCCGCTTGCTTACTCGATTGCCCTATTGTTTTATATAAATTGTAACGAAACACACGAATACTTGAAATATTCAATAGCAACTCAAGTGTTTCTAGGTTAACGATTATTTTTTTAATGTTATCTATCTCACGGTTATTAAGAATTGTATTATATCCTACTTTTTTTCTAAAGAATAGTTTCTCTTGTTTGGATTCTGGCTTTGTGTTTTTTGTTCAAGGTTGATTGAACGAGATTGTTACTTAATACAACAACAATATAATGATTTAACAGCATAATGATTTGTTATCGTTATTCTACTTAGAGAAAACACAAGACAGACTTTTACATTCAAACTTCTGCAACATGTGGTTTTGATTTTATGCTGCGAATTCCTTAACTTAATATGTTTTATAACTTTTTTCTTTGAAAAAGTGTTTTATGTAAATATTGAAACCTTCTTAAGTAAAAAAAACACTATAAACGTAATGAGACTTATCAGCATTGGCAAACCTGCTTTTCTTTTGGGAAGATTTTGCACAATTGAAGGGATCAATGCAAGAAGTGCCTTAGTCACAAATAGGTAATTCTGAGATATTGCGGTTTGAAGGTTTATTTTTTATTATGAAATATTACACAACATATTATGATCAAAATGTGTGTTCTAGTGTATTCTTTGTGGAATGTGGCTTGGGCTTCCATGATTGGAAAAGAAAAAACGTCTTGTTATAACCAAGAAAAAAATTATAATAATTTGGGACTTGTGCACTTTTTGTGCTGAAATTTCTTTATTTTGTCAAAAATTAAAGATAATATTAAGGAAAAATTTGTTTATACTACACAAAAGGTTTATTATGTACCTAACGCTATAAGAAAAAAATACATAATGTGTGAATAAAATTCAAGACTACATAAACATAGTATGAAAAAACTTAACTGAAAGCAAAACTTACTGTAATAAACACACAGAAGGATAGCTATTTATAAACAGCGACGGCTTCTTGTAACTGAGCAATATTATCTTCATCAATGGCATCAATTTTCTGGATTATACTTCCATTTTCAGACAAGGTTCGAGCAAAAAATTCCGTGTTCAATGATTTAACGTGCTTTACAAGATGGGTTACGTTGTTAAATTTCAACTGCTTAATTTTTAGGTATTCATTATCATAGGCCAGGTTGGGTTCACCACGAAGTTTACGGCTATGATCAACTTTGTAAAGTTTCAATGGTTCCATAGGGCCGTAGTAAGATGCACTGAGCTGAGGTTGCTCATTAAGCGAAAATTTGACACTTCTAGCTTTCGAAATCCCCGGCACAGTTCCTTTTATGTGAGAGTCTAACCATAATTTATAGTGTTTCACCTTTATTGTACGATCGCCTTCTTCCAGGCATCCATTAGACCTCAGCGAATGCTGTACAGAGACGATGTTTTCTGTTTACACTCTTTAACATAAACATAAACTTCTGGGTTGTCAACGTTGTCACCCTTCAATCTTTGTTTTTCAATCACAGCAAAATCTCGGTCGACTGGCATCATGCTGTGACCGGGTACTGGGTACCAGATTTCTATGGTTTCAAAAATATTATTGGCACATAGCTGATCTAAGAAGAGAAACAAAAATCTATTTTTGTTCTGGTTGAAGCAGTTGTCGCAAAAAAGTTGTAAAATACGTTGCTCTGGCTTCTTATTTTGTGTGATATAATCCTGTAGGCAAGTTATTACCTCGTTTGGTCCCTTTCGAGCGAAGTGTTCTGCATACATATTGGCTTTTCTTGTTGTTAAGCAATGTATTCCCAGATTGTGAATCCACAACTGACGCAAATAGTATTCGTCTCCAGTATTCGTCACAGGGACAGGCACCTTTTTCTGATAATCGAAACAAATTGATAGGATGGATGGATTAGCTTTTGTTACTTTCGAAATTTTCTTTTGAAAACATTCAGTTTTTCTTAGTAGTAGCTCCCTTTCCGTATTGACGGTTTTTGCAGATGTCTCATTATTTGTCACTTCAGCTTGTTGTAAACGTGCCATGAACATAGTACATTCTTTACAGATGTCGTTTCTTGGGAATCTAAATGATATGTTGTATTCTTCTGTAAAAACTCTTCTAAACATCTCATAAGATACTGTTTCATCTTGATTCTTTTGTAAAAAATGTCGGTGAAGCTTTGCGACTGATAAATGGGAATTCAGATACTAGCGAAGTTAGTTATCAGATCTGCTATAATGAGAATCTCGAGCACGCAGTTCTTCTATAAATCTTCTAACTGAGACTAGAGTATCTGTTTTTGTTTTAGTTGGCTTGGTGTGATGAAGACCTCTTGAATCCTTAGGCTCTGCATTGTTTTTCTGAATTTTTCGACGCAGTTTGGAGCGTTTTATTCCATGCACTGCTAAAAACGCCGACTGACATAGTGTTATTAGTTTTCCGTTAATCTTTACTTGATATACAAAGCTTTGACTCCTAACTCGTGGCCTGACAGATTTTTTTGATCTGTGTCGTTTAACAACCGTCGGACGCACACAACATCCCAGGTATAGATTTTGTTGTGTAGCAGAGGATGATAAACTGTGATAAGCTTTAAAAATGTTCGTTTGTTCTTCCACGCTTAATTTTGATAAGCATTTACAGCGACAGTTCGTTATAGTTCTTCTCTGGTGCTTCCTAGAATACGATTCCTTCCTTTTTATAGTTCTTTTCCATGCATTCCTGTCAGTCTTCGTCTTCTTGCCTTTCTTTAGTTCTGGTTGCTGTGGTTCGTTTATGTGGACTTCATTCACCACGTTTGGATGATTGGTATGTATATTGCTTCTTGTTGAGGATTCAGACATGTCTATATTATGTTGTAGACCAGAAACCGGAAGTTTTACTTTTCTTTGAAGTTTTTTGGGTAATCTTGCTTGTTGTCGGAGCAAGGTCATCGGCTTCGGAACAATCTTCACTTTCGCTGTTCGGTTCATATTCACTGCATGATGCTGAATAATCCGACAATTCAGTATCATCTAAAATAAAACGAAGATTGATTTATATCAGCATTGCAGAACTTTTCCTTGCAATCTCATTTACACCGTGTTTAGTATGAATTTGTCGAATATACACCGTGTATTTATGGTGTAAATTAATGTGATCGCTAAAGTTGTGAGGTTAGGATGCAGTCAATGTAAGGTACGAATAGTACAAAATAAATCATATATTCATTGTACAAACGGTTACTAGTATGTCGCAAAGTAACAAAAGCTATTTTATTCTATTTTCCTTACCTGCCATCGTTTTTTATCACAGTCACAAATAAATTAGGATCAACACAGCTTAATTTGCTCGCATATAACCTAAGGTAAATAACGTGGACTAAGGCACATGTTGCATTGCATCTGTCAAGATGATAACTTAGATACTTCTTGCGTTGAAATCAAGGTAAACTCCAATTGAGGTAAATGTAATCTAAGGCACTTAGGCACATATTTGCTTGCGATCTTATTGTTGTAGTTTGCTCGACCAGATCAAAGTCCTCTTGTATACCCGCCAATTCTGGGTGTTTTTGTTTATACAATTTTTGTATGCTTTTCTCCATGGGGGAGTTCATCAGGCTCGACTATAACTACATTGACGGTCTGGTCATTTGAGTTTACCGGATTTCCAACTTTGACAATTGTTTTTTTGTATAGATCCTGTTCCCATTCTACGCTTCATATTTCTCTCCAGTCCTCTAAGCGGTTAATGCCTTCGAGTGTCTAGTGTTTCATGCATTACTCCATGGCTTTATTTGAGTTGATTTATGTATTGTGTCGTTTATTTTTTGTTCTTGGCAGCTTCTGCAGATTGCTGTTTCGATGGTTTTCGATCTTTCTAGAAGATCCTGGTATTTTAATACTTCTTTTTCCTTTTTTCCATGCGTTCATGATCTCTCATATTTTCTTTTATGGCTATTTTTGTTATGGATAGCAATTCTGGTGCCATTTTTTTAATTTCTTTGTGAACAATGTTGTCCTGGCAAAATTTAGCCAGGTCTTCCATGTTTTCTTTAAGGCTTTTCAATTTGCTAGGTATTTCGGCAATTGATGTAGGGTTTAAGTTAATTTTTCTTTTCTTGGTTGATCCTTTTAGGGTTTTGAGTGAGTAGGTTGATCCTACGCTCGGCGTCGTGTCAGTATATGTAGAGCTTTGGCTTTGGCCCTCGCTAAAACTTCTTTGATGTTTGAGTGGTGTTTTTACAATAGACTCCCGTCTTTTAAAGGGGTCTGGAATTACTTCCTCCATTTGCGTAGTTGTTGAGCCAGTAGCTATATCCTGTGCCTCGACCTGGTCCTCCGTCGGAAACACTGAGCGGTCGTTGGTTGACGGTCAGGGGGTGGGACCACTCGCTTGCCACCCTCACCGATCGGTACTGGGATTTCCATACCCTGCACCGTAAATTTCCTTCGTATTTCATCTTCCATAGTGACCTGTGTCAAGGTTGCGTTTTTTTGCTTCCGCCAGCATCCGTGTCCATTGCCTTGTCGTCTTTTATTCTCACTTAGTTTAGCCTGCAGATTGATGCAGTTTACCTGGGTGTGGCGCTTGGAGCCATAAGTGAGGGCGAGGACCAGTTGTCAAAATCTATCACCAGGCGGTCCGGAGATCCGTCCCTAGTGATGCGACCGATTTCGAGCAAAAGGTGCTACCTCTGCAGAGAACATAATATTGTGGGACATCGTCAAATATTTTTAATATTGACGGCTGTAAAACTTTGTTTAGCATGGTATTGTAGCGCTCTGTATTCATCCTACCCTCACATAAAAACATTTCATTCACGCCACTGCCGGCCATGCAATCCCAGCTCATTATACTACCACATCCACATTTAATTGTAGGGATGATGGAATTCGGCTCAAAAGCTACACCCGGTCTTCGCTTTACAAAAGTGTTTCCAGGTTGCCCGAAAATCTATGTCAAAAACGTACAAATTTGATACCGTAATTTTCAACATGTGAAATTATAGACACTTCAAGGAATAATTTTAAAACGATGCTCTGTTTTTATTTTTTGGTTACAACATAAGCCATTCGTTTAACCAAATAATTTTGGCCCAATCGTCAGATGTCGAATTTTGGTACGCTTTAGCTCATTTTAGACGAAGTTTCTTATGGCTCTCGGTTAGCAATGGTTTTCGGCGAGCTCTCATATGTAAATGATCTTCTTTTAAGTATCTTCTAACAGTTCGAGCGTAAACTTTAATTTTTCTGTGCTTCCACAGATCGCTGTGGAAGATTTGGTCCTAGTTTGAAGACAGGCCCTGTTGAGGATATTTATTTTATATTTATTTCTTCTTAAGTCACTCTACGGAGTTTAGAATCTGGCTTGGTTCACAAGTTGATTACCTAACTCGGTAGTGGTTCTTTGTTAGATTTTCGTTTGCTTTTTCAAGTTATCGTTTTCTTTCTTACCTTTTCAGAGTTTGGATTATGGTTTGTTTCACAAGTGGATAACCTAACTTTTGAGAAGGTCTTAGTTAGATTTCGGTTACTTGTTTGAGTTTTGCGATTTATCTCACGCCCTGATGAAGCCCCTTACGAAAGTGGGCGAAACGTTGGCAACTTCGGTTACAACAACAATGACACGGTCCAAACCTGGAAGACATTCTTATCTTAGTATAGATTCCGGCCGTAGAAGGCTTCCCTATTAGATTAGTGTTATGAATTTCAAAGTAGAGAAAAACTAATTATTTTTCATATTTTATGTTCAAAATTCTAAATTCTGTATGTTTAGAAGAGAAATACAAAATAATTTTCTAAAGCGTTTATAATGTATTTTTTCTGATATTGGTTTAATTTTTATGTAGAACGTCTTTCTAGAAGTTATTGGTCGTAACCTTGTTATTTTGGAACAAAGCCAAATGATCATATTACCGAGACATGAAGATTTTAATTATGAAATATATCTTACCGAATACGTTCAAATTTGTAATTTTATTCACCGAAGACAACTGCTGCGGATGGCTATATATCAAATAACTTCTTTGTGCTCGTAATAGAATTATAAGGCGTTTACTTTTTTGATTTATAGCTATTAATTTTTATATATTAAGTTTTAGGGTTATATCCCAGAATAAAAATTATATGACCATTAATAAAGAAAGTATTTATTACAGTTTCTATTCACATATTAAATCTGCTAGTCAATTTGAAACGTATTAAAGTGGACGCTTAGAAATTGTAAATTTATAAGAAATTTATTTAGGCGTCGAGTAGTAAATAACGAAATTACTTGTTTACACAAACTATATACTTTCTATACTTAGTTCGGTCATTGCTTTGGGGATTTTTCTATTGCACTTTAGGGATTCCAACTTCAGCGTTTCATTTTATTGAAGCAGGACAGCACTTTTTCTCTCATTGGGATCAACTTTTGCCTCAAGTTGATATAAAACTCACTGAAGGCTATTTTATAACTGTGACTAGAATACATTTTGAAAATGTATCATAATTGCCAACCTCCTCAGATCCTGATTTCATACTTCATCAATTGGATTTATCAAATCAATTCTAAATCAATTTTTTACTTTTAATTAATTAATATTCTATATGTTGCATTAGTGCGTTTGAGTCGAAACGATTAAGAAATTCATTTATAAATTTGATGAAATGAGATAAAATATTGAAAATTATTGAAACATAGATTTTTCGTATTTATTTTCAGCATTAATTATCAAATTATAGTTTTAGTATTCCATCGGTTTTGGGAATAAAACTTTTATTTTTATTACGTCCCCTTGCAGTATTTTCAAGTTTATGTTCGTTAGGGTAAAAGTACACAGAATGAAAAATCCGCTTTTTAGTCGTGTTTGTATGTGACAAGGACTCTATTGAAAAGTTCTTCTGAAGAACCACAACGGCACAGACCGTTCGCAACATTAGCGATGTGTTTGGCATTGAAGTCACTTCACATCAAACGGTATCACGTTGGTTCAACAAATTCCGTTCTGGCAATTTTAACCAGGGTAATAAGTCACATGGACGAGCTGAGACTTAGTTGGATAACGAATATCTAAAAGCAAATCTCGGTTAAAGTGTACTTGAGTTATCGTTAATGTTCGGTGTAACCAAGAAAATAATATTGACACATTTGGCATAAATTGGCTAGGTGAAAATGTTGGACAAGTCGGTACCCCATGAGTTCAGAGATGTACAGAAAGAACGTCGTCTTGAAGCCTGTGTTTCTTTATTGTGTTGGTACAATTACGATCCATTTTTGAATCGGATTGTTACCTGTGATGAGAAAAGGATCTTTTACGATAACACCAAACTTTCCTTTTAGTGCTTGAATTACGAGTCTCCAAAGCATTGTGCGAAAAAAAAATTTTTATAAAAAAAAGGTGAGTGCTGGTGGTTCAGCTCAGGTCTCATCTATCACAGCTTAATAAAACCAGGCGAATCGATCCGTCCGATGTCTACTGCCAACAACTGGACAAAATGATGAGTCAAGATTAGCCAATCGAAACACTCCGCTACTGTTGCACGACCCCGTTTGACTACACAAGTCACTTTGGTCAAGTTGCAGTAGTTGAAATTGAAAGTTCCCGGTCCTCCACCAGATTCGCCCAACTTAGTCTCCACTAATTATCATTTTTTTTTAGAATTTTGGCAACTTCTTGATAGATTTAAAGTTCAATTCCGAGGAGGCTGTCAAAGCTACCTTCTAGGAGTTTACCGACTCCCGGCCTATCGGCTTCTAGGGTAGGGGCATAAATGAACTACCAATCAAATTGGAAATAAAAACATTTTATTAGGAAACAAAAAATGAATAAAGTTTTATTTCAATTCGACTCATCAAAACGTTTACTTACCAGTCACTCTGTATATCTTGTTTTTTAAGTATCTGTGATGTATCGGAATAGGCAATCATATGAAAATCGTAGTTATATATCCCACCTCGTATTTAATTCAAATTTGAAACGATTTGGCGCATGCGCCGAACTTTTGGATGTGAGTGGATATGTTTGGATGCACATGGTTATTTAGTGGAGATTTTGGATGTTTTCAGGTGTGTATGGGTGTTTTCGGTCCCGCAATTTTCACAGTGACTAACCCTTCAATTTTATACTACACGATCATGTTATATATTGTAACGAATTTTATTATTATTAAAACCAATTAATTTATTTATACTACAAATATATACACGTTTATAACTAACCGAATTAATTTAATCTAAGGATATTTAATAAAAACACTTACACTAATTTATATCACTTACACGAAGATAAGATAAAGTCCGCGGATAACGTCACACACTTGTTTATATTTTTATTGCTTACGTTAAAGTCACGTACTTCGTAGATGTATTTATAACACGCGTTAATCATTTATTTATTTCAACTTGAATAATCTTCTTAACACTGCCGTCTTCGAATTACTGAAATAACTGACCTCGCATTTGTTTGCACAGTATTTATACATTTTGGCAAAACGTTCCCGTATGTTCCACATCCTTCGGTGAACGTTCTAGAAAACGTCGCGAAGGCTCTCGAAGTTGCGAATAACTTCTCGAACGTTTCTACAAATAAATTATTAGTATATTCAAAAGTTCAAGATTTTTTTTTTCTCTTATCGTTTGTACATGGCGATCAACTTTTTGCCATAGCTGACGGAAAAGTGGGTAACAAAAATTAAGTTGGTTTGTGACAATTTTAGTAAATATGAAGAAATTTATATCTAATCATGAGGCAGTTAAAATCATCTTCTACAGGTTAAATATTCTTTTGTAACAACTGGGAACAAAAATTATCGCGTTAAATTCTAAACTCCAAAGAAGTAAAAATATATAAGAATTATTGCGATTGGTTGAGCTGGTCTCTGATAATTAACCAGCAATTGGGAACCAAAACATTGAAGACAATAAAATAAATTGCGGACTGGTACTATGTTTAATTTTCGTTATACTAACATACGGCAGCGAATCCTAGACTGTCAAACAGAAATAGACGAAGAAAATTACCACTAAAGAAATGTTTTGTTGACGAAGAATGCTGAATATCTCATGGACAGAACAGCGAACAAATGTATCAATACTTTAAGAGCTTAGTACTAAGAGGCGACTGTCGAGCGAAATACAACTCAAGACAGTGATATAAGACACTTTGGACGTATTATAGGAGAAAAATTGACAACATGAAGGAAAACGATCCAGCTGGATAAATTAAATCACACAGATGATATAATCTACACTCACAATCGAACACAAGACCGAGAAAAATTAATTAATATTAATAATGATAACTTTTTTAAACTTATACCTTAAGAATACAAGCAAATGCTGCAATGTCTTACGAAACGTCAGGTTGTTTGGGTTCACGAACGACAATACGGCAAAGGAGAGACTAGGACCAAGCCTAAAAAGTCTGAGTGTTTAACTACGATGCAGTCTAAGCCAAAAGTCTTTTATAATGATAGTTGCAGTTTCTGTGCAATGCTAACAATTTTGGACGTAGAAGAATTCAGGTTTCCACGGGTTGCATTCGTAATACAATTTTCTATTCTGGATAATTCACGTGTTGTCGTTATCACGCAAGTCGATCTTTTGTCACACGTCGCAGTGGACATCTTCAGAACCTGGAATAAACTGATTGCGTCGTGAAGTTTCGTTTTTATAGACCGGTCTCCGATCAATAAGACTGGTAAAGCAAAACTAGAATCTCAGTTAATATTAAAAGGATTTTTAATTATTTCAATGGATTCTCGAATTTTTCGCTGATAGTAATTAGAAACATTAGCTAAAATCTTCTTAGAATCACTTAGAATATTGCTTAAGACGACTACATCTTTGATGCTCCTTAATATGAATTCCCATGCTTGCTCCTATGTATGCCAAGCAAGGAATGCTATAAATGCCGTCGGATTGAAAAAGCATAACGTTCTTCACCGAATTTAAGAGTTGAGCCAATTTAGAAAGAGTAGAAAACCGAGTAACAATGTTGTATTTAGACAACATTTTTTCTACATGGTGATACTTTTGACACGATACGATAGACACCGGTTGAGACCTAGATTCCGCTTTGTAATAGATTGTTTAATACTGTTTCTATTGTACTATTTGCGATTAACACCTTGGTTAGATAATTTAACTCTTTTTGAAGATTTTACTACTGATAATTTCAGAGAGGGGTGATGGTGAGACAATCTATTTAAATATCTATCTGTATGGGTAGGTTTTGGATAAACTGAATGTGATAACAACAATCTTCATTTCGATTAACTAAAATGTCCAAAAATGGTAAGAGGAGTTCATTTTTTTTGGAAATCAGTTTAATCAATTAGAGGCCGGTCTATAAAAGTGGGACTTTACGATACAATCAATCACTGCGACCTGTGACAAAAGTTCAACTTGTGTGATAACGACAACACGGGAATTATCCAGAATGGAAAATTGTATTAATGTTGGACCTGTCAAAGACTCTGGCAAAACAATAAGGTTTCATAAATTGATATTTTTCTTCACTGAAAATATTATACTCTATCACAGAGAACCAATACATGTTTTTTGCTTATACGGGATAGCCAATGTAAAAGAGGTCCCGTGTCACACTGAACGTAATTAACAATTCTAGGGAACGCTTTGAGGTGCTCTTGCGTGACGTGTAGTTTCAGGCCAACGAATTGCAGGCCCTGTTTTCTAACATCGTGAACTTTCAAGTGTATGTAACGGAATTGTTGCAGCCATTCGTAGCGCAGCTGACGAAGGAAAAACGAAGTATGCGTTTTTCTCGCAAGATGGCACTACGGCACATACTTTACGGTTTTGAATTTCATATGATATTGAAGCTTTTCGAAGACCAGCTTTAAGGCTTCCCAGATTGTCCGATAGGTCTGTCTGCGTTTTTTATTTGTGAGGTAACTTAAAGGGTAAAGTCTACAGCAACAACCCCATACAATTGAAGAGTTGAAAACGAACATTTGTAATGCGATTGCCGAAATATCACCAAATAAATTGTCAAAAGTTTCTCTAAACATGTTGAAACGTGCTGAGTTGTATATCCAAGTTCATGGTGAATAGTTGTTACAAGCTTATAGGTCTTACGAACCTTGCACGGCCAACTCACACAGTCGGAGTTAGGGGAGGTTCAAGTGAATAATAATTAAGGGCGCCAGATCTTTTATAATTAACTCTTCTGCCTCGATCAAGACAGACGGTCCAAGCCTGTAACGAATTTTTAGGTTCGTAACCCTTGCTACTCTGATGTTCGGGTAACCATCATAAAAAAGAAAGGTATGATACCATAAAAGAAAGATGAAACAGGTATAAAAACTTTAATTTAGTAACGTAGATTATTAACAAAAGTATATCTAATTCTCAATGCATAAATGCCAGAAGTATCGGCAACACACAATACAAAAGTTGAATCGAAGTGAATATCGAAGAAAATTTTGTAGTAAATATTGTTTGTACACAGCATGCGATACACACAAGATAATTAATGAAACTACCTTACTGTATTAAAACAATGATCGTAATTACGGAAATTAACATCAGCAAAAGTTCCGTGAGTGACTTTTCTGACAGCGATAAAATAATTAAATAAACTTACCCACAATCCAGTACCTACTTAATCGAAGAAAACGTTTTCCCCGATGAGTGAGCTTGGAATAAATTTGAATAGCAAATAGTGTCAACACAATGACTCACGAAAGCAAGATCTACAAAATTGTTAATTACTGCTAAAAGAAAGTACACATAACAGAACCCGATTATCGAATGCACATTCAATGAAAGTTGGTTTCGCAGGTGTTTGCCGCATGAGTAGGATCTCGAAGAAAAGTTCTTGTCTCCGGTTTTTTTTTAGTTTTAAACGTAGGCCTTATAGAGTTATACTCGTCCCATGAAGATATTTATCGATATTAATCCCTCATTATTCTTCATTGAATAGAAACATGTGGTCAAAGTGTGGCGGAACGGCTATCAAATTAACAAAGAAATTACAAAAGAATCCTAATAAAACGGATGTAATTATCTTACCCTGTGACGAACAAATTACTGCAAACAAACAATGAATTCACAATTTGATGTCTATTACAGAGGATGTTATTAGAAAACTTGCTGTCTCTACGCGAAACAGGCCATTTTATGCAGTTGTCAGCTTAACGACTTCGTCGTAAAAATGACGGTCACAAGAAAAGATCGGCAGAGGGCGTCAAAACCGGAATTCAATATACAGGGTATTACGTTATAAAAATTTTGCACGTAACATAGTTTTAGCATTTTCTGTGAACTAATGAGTGTTATGTATGTTGTTTCTAATAACAATGTTCCGCATTGTATTATTCTGCATTATTTTACGCTGGCCACCTAGTCATAAGTAAATGAACACCCAGTAAACGTTGATAATTTTTAAGAAAACATGTATTTTATTCATACTTAGAAACGATGAAAATTTCATCAAGAATATTGCAAAAATTTTGAAACACTAATCATACGTTGCTTCTCTGGCGTTTCTTGCTTCCAACTTTTTAAAATTTATTATTGGAGAGGAGTGGTTGTAAATTATTGATCTTGCGTACTATCATATCTCACACGTGTTTGATTGGTGATAAGTCTGACGAACGAGAAGGTCATGGCAGACGATCAGCATTAATGTTTTTCAGGAACTCTGTAGTAACCCTAGCGGTATTTAACCGCACATTACTGCTCTAACCAATTGCACTAGAAAATATTTACTTTCTTGGAAACTGGCCTCCCATGCCATCATGAGTAAGAGCGACATGTCGTTCTACAGAAAACTGAATGTTTTTCATTTCTTTGGTCTTCTAACCATTTTACGATCATTATGGGTCTATAATCGAGATTCTCCACTAAAAACGACTCACTTCCATTTTTCGTTTTAGTGCAACCTTTCATAACACCACTCTAGTCGTGCAGTTTTATGACGTGGAGAGAGGTAAACAAATAAATGGTGTACGATCTAAGCCCAAAAGATCGAATTCTTCGATAAACAGATCGTTTGGAGATTTGTTGGTTAATTAAATTTCTCTCTCTATTACCAATTTTCTTGGGCGACGAGAAATGGTGCCGAAAATCCAAAACTCGAAGAGCACGATTTGTGGTGCATCTGCGACAACCAGATAGTAAACGTCTTTGTTCCTCATTATATTCTGACCATCTTTTCCATCATGAGGTTTTAGCGACACTGTGTTCTACACTACACAACACAACAACATCACTCTCTCTTTATAATCAATACCAGGTCTTTGTGTGAAACCTTAAGCAACTAAACGTGCTTTGTAACTGACACTTTTATCACTGTTTACTTTCCTTTTATACACCTACTTGCTCTGTATTAAAGTTTTATCAGAAGGTAATTCACTCACTTTAACCCAGCCATCGTTTTCATCAAATGGCTGTAGCTCTTTCTTCATTGCCTGTATCCACTTTTCTTTATCTAGACTATCCAGAACTTCTTGAACACTGACCGGATCACTCGTAACTTCTGCACTTGACGTTGTACATAGATTTGAAACTCCAAAACGCTGCAGCTGCTTTTTTATTCGTTTCGTGACTACTACTACTTGTGGTGATTCTTGTTCCGTATCTTCTTCTTCTTCTTTAGTAAGATACTCTGATTCTGAAGACATGTTTTCACCTAAGATACTAGAAACGGGTTCATTTTTCATTTCTTCCACCTTCTAACTTTTCTGGTTCATTATCCCCAACTGAAACTGACACAACTGCTTCATTTGTGCAGTTTCTTTCTGTAATTTCATGGATAATTACATCTCTACTGGTTATAAAACATCTCTTGATCGGATCATAAACACGGTAGCTTTTTACATTTTCAGAAAAACCGACTAAAATATGTTTTTTCGGGTGTCCCACTTAAGGCGTTTCTCTTTTGGAACATGTACCATCACCTGACTGCCAAATATACGGACATGACTTAATTCTGGTTTTTTATTTCCAGAGTTCGTACAGAGTTTTGTTATCTAGTCCTGATGCAACAAATCTATTTCTAAGATAGACAGCAGTATTTGTCGCCTCTGCCCTAAACTTCTTATCTAATCCTGCATCGAATAATAAACAGCGAGCTCTTTCAACGATTGTTCCATTTATTCGTTTACTCATACCAGTTTGCTTTGGTGTATAAGCATTAGTTTTCTGGTGAACAATACCAACCTGTTTCAAATAATTTTCAAAGTTATTGCTACAAAATTCTAAACCGTTATCTGTCCGGAATAATTTAATTTTTCTTTCTTGTTGATTTTCCACCATGCTTTTGAACTTCTTGAAGTGATTGAAAACTTCACTTTTGGCTTTTAAAAAATAAACAAAGGCCATACGAGTATAGTCATCAACAAAAATTTAAAAGTACCTGGATCCACCTATCGAAGTAGATTCCACTGGTCCACAAACATTAGCGTGGATAACATCTAGGGGTTTGCTACTCCGTGCACCACTATGACCAAATGGTAAGCGCGACTGCTTCTCTTCACAACACACCGTGCATGTATTTTTGTTAATTAGGCACTTACCCGTGTATGATAATCCCGTGACTGCACCGTCCTTCATTTTATTCTGGTCGTTTCAAGTGTCCCAGCCTTCTGTGCCACACTTCACTACTAACTGATGAAGGGGGGATGTGAACAAACATTGTTTATGTTTTGTGACCAACTTATAGACACAATCTTCTTGGTTCGCTACAGCCATTAAGATGTTTTATTTATTGTAAACATAGCAACACTTTTCCATAAACTTCACATTGTTTCCATTCTTTATAAGTTGACTAATGGAAATCAAATTCGTTGTGAGGTTAGAAACACACAAAACATCTTTCAAAGTAACCTCATATTTGCAACTTGGAGTAACTGTTATGATATTCACCTTACCCGAACACAACACTGGCATGGCACTTTGATTTGCTGCCATAATCTCCTTGATGCTCGGTGAATATGATGCGTTTTGTATCCACCATCCAGATAAAAATACTGTTTACTATAGCTTCCATTTAAGAAAACCGCAGAAAAAACATTCGTTTTCTTCACTTGCTGCTCATCACTTTGTTTACATTAAGATTTATAATGCCCAAATTGTTTACAACGATAGCATTTTATGTTGGTTTTCTTTATCGATCTTGACCCTGACACAGATAATTTGCCGCCATGATAATTTGAGTTGTCATTCTTAGCACTGCTGCCAACTTTAGAATTCTTTTGGCAATTGTACCTCCCTTTACTTAAAAAACCAGTTCTTGACTCGGAATCGTTGTTAGCTGCAAGGTTAATCAACTTTGTCTTCACTACGTCGGCCGTAATGGCGATTCCCGAATGTTCTATCGCCATTATCTTAGGAAAGTATTTTTCAGGTAAACCTGCCGACATTAGGCACCCGATCCACTCATCATTCACTGAGAAGCCTGTTACCGATAATAACGAACTGCATTTTGTAAAGCAAAACAGAATACCAACTTAAGGGTTACATTACAATCATAGATGGCCATAGTTGTATTATTTGATGTTAAAAATATTTAAATAATAATTTCTAACAGTTTATAAAATTAAAACCTATTTTATTTGTTTGTCTTGTGGTAACTTGAGGTATTGTCGACATAGTTCCTAGATGAAGATACATATTTTACAATAACAATGGTTTTATGTTTGGTTCCTACGTATACGAATTGGCGGAGTAATGCCAAAATTAGTCACGAATGTCTTTTATTTTGACAGTCGGTTAAACAGTGGCGTAACGATCCCTCCCGGGGCCCCGATGCATGGTCGGTCCGGGGCCCCAGCTTACAAGCAAAAAAACGGGGAAAAAGGAAAATTTTAGACACTGTCTATTTAATCTATTTACATTATAAGGATAACATACTTAGATTCTAACCCTCCGGACATTCGTTTTAACGAACGCATCGATAATCTCGTCCAGATTCGCTTTCAAGGTTACCTTGTTCTCTATGGACAAAATACTCAAGTCCGCGAACCTATCTTGTCCCATCGAGTTTCGAAGGTAATTTTTGATCATCTTCAGTTTCGAGAATGATCGCTGTGCCGTTGCAACTGTCACGGGAATTGTCAAGAAGAGTAAAAGTACGGAACACACATCCGGGAAACTAGCCGAGAGACTGAAATACTCGATCAGAACCTACTCCCTAATGGAACGGATTTTCGACAATTGGTCCTTCAGACAGCTTCGCAAAGACAAGAGTTGATTTAACAGTTGGTCGGTTACGTCGTCGTAGTACATTTTGCTGAACTTTTCGCACCGCTTCGCAAATTCTTCTTCAGAAAACTCCAATAAATTCTGTAGCTGAATTATCGCGAACGAATCGACAATTTGGCTTAAGCCAACAAATCGGTGTTTTTATGCTTAGTAATTATTGGATTAATTGAACATCTGGAACCGGGGTCCCGAGGCGGGATCCATACGCGACATCTAAATCCTTTCATTTCGATGTTACGTCGAAAAGTTATAAATCACTTATAACGAGATTCTCAGGTGGGCCCATTTCAAGACATGAAAGGAAGAAAAAAAACGAATGTTGTCTACAACTAGAATAAATTAAATTTCTTTATCAATCGTGTAACAAATGATTGATAGTAAGATTTGGGGGCCCAAATGTCGCACAATATAGGAGGCCCCGTAAAGTTGTTACCACAGATTTTACGGATCTTATTGAAAAATATTGAATCCCTATTTTTCATTTTACAAATCATACCAAAATAAATAATTACTTGTTCTCAACTGTAACGAACAAGCAAAAAAACCTCAAATGGGGGCCCCTTTTAGTTGGGGGCCCCACCGCGTTGCATCCGCTGGACCGGCAGTAGTTACGCCACTGCAGTTAAAATATTATGCTGGCAGTGTCAGTTTCTTCTGCACTTTGGTCGATTATACAATGAAACTCCATATTACACCATCATTTTAGACTGTTTTCAAAATAACATTATTATTTTCACACTACTTCAAAACATCCCTAAAGTATCCACATCAAAAATTTTTTTGAATCTTTGTAGTTGTTTTTATTAATCTACTCTTTTGACAAATCTTTAAAAACATCAACACCAACATTTTGCACCATTATAATGTTCTTTGTTTCTAAAATATAATGTCGTTATTTTTTTCTAAAAAGAATCACCATCCTGTGCTGGAGTATTGGTATCATATTGGATTCTTTGACTTTGATCTTCGTGGTTGAGTTGTACTATGGCCATAATCTTGTGTGTTCTGGTGGACAATTGTAGAAGACACATATCACACGTATTTTTTTCAGATTTTAACGTTGACATGGCAGAAAAATGATCTCTGTGGCCAAAAAATTTTTTTAATGCTGATTTTGTCAACGACTTGGTTATCGGAATAATTTCTGTATGTTTACTAGCGGAATGGCCCTGTATCAAATTTTTTTGAGTATTTCCAATAGTTGGTACACTAAAATGTTTATCAAAATACAGGGTAAACTTGTTCATAAATCACAGTTTTTACTATTTTTAATAACCATTGTTTTGAACAAATTATTTTACGATGACATAATTTGTAGGAATTCTTTATGCACTGTTTTGATATTGATGACCTTATCTTGACTTTTTTACTTGAATTCGTGTTGTATAATTTTAACCTTCACATAAGTATACTGCTTACTTTTGGTAATATACTACTCTAATTATTACAACGTATCAGCAATGGTACCCACTACATAATCATACGTTTAAATAGATTTTTTCGTGGTGTAGACGCATAATTGTACACGTACTGAATTATTCATGAACATTTCCATTTGTGAATATATTATTTCGTTTAAATTGATTTGTAGGTTTCGTGATTGTTTTTCAAGTTTTCAAGTAAATCGCGAATCAACGACGAGAACAGAAAAGTTGAGGGCATCGTTTTAATTTGTTTTATATTTTGAAGTTTCGGAATAAACGCCAGCGGCTAAAACAAAAAGACTAAAAAGCATAAAAACTACATTGCTTTTGATTGAGGCCGGTTAACGTAGAAGTTGAGTTAAAAATTAAAAACAATCAATTATGTATTATATAATTATTGATGCATTTATTCAAAAATACTTTATTGATAGGTACCTAAAAATGAAGTTATTAGAATAAAATTAATAAAAGCTCGTTCTCTAAACACGCGTTTTCCCGAAAACGATAGAAATTTTATCAAAGCTGTTAGATACCACGCTTTCTAATTGTATTAGTAACGTTTTGTAAAAATATTCGTCTATTTAAATTTAAAGTGTGGAACTATAATTAAAGCTGTAAACATTCATCATGTAGGTGTTTATAGTATGACAAGCTTCTATGTTAATCAAAACAAAGTTTTAATTTTAGTTTATTTCTGAACCAGATACACCAAAACGTTTTTATGTTTCGCAAAAATGTAATAGTAAACGAGAGCAAAAATATTGTCTTTTCGATGTATTAAAAAGCGTCCTTGTCGTATTCCTCTTTATGCATAAGCGGATGTACATAGATGACATATAAAGCTGATAATAGAACGAACTCCTGTATGGTAGTTCCCTTTAGAGACGTTACGTTTGTATTATTGAAGCGCTATTTTAGGTTTGAATAATGTAACATCTTTGTTGTTACGAAATGGTTTTTGCGATTAAAAGTTTCTTAACATTACGTTGTCTTGTGCATAATTGATTACCGAGAATCAATGAATTTTGTTCCGACGTCTTCGAAGAACATAAACGAAGCTTATTGTAAACTTTAATGCGATTACGGTTTAATGATACTCTCAAATTTATGACTAGAATATACGTAATGGCGTTATTTTCAGATTTTGTTAAAATTATTTTTAAAACGTGCTGCGCTAATTGCGTCATTAGCTAAATTAACACCTGGTATTTGTCTGTCGTTTTCTTGTATGTTTGATAACATTCAACTCGCCATTTCGAAAGACTAAATTCAGTCGTACTATATTAGAATACATAATCCTACAAAAAAGATTATAAAACGACTGGGGTAAACAAAAATAATGCATATGTGTATATTTAAACCAAAAAATTCACGTTTTTTGTACTTTAAAAAATACTGATTATGTTTTATACGATTAAATCACCACTCTGAAGTTGCATTTGAATTTGAAATATGAAATGCGGGTAACACCTACATTATATAAAAAATCTGTGCTATTACAGTTCCGTATTTAAAAAAAAATTGATTTCAAGTTTTCATGATGTAAACTTTTTAATAAAAATTATTTCTTTTTTAATTGTCACCTTCTGACAGTACTTAGAGTTGTATGAGTATATAGGTTTATTAGAGCATGGTATCACCTTCATCATATAAAAAAATCTGTGCTATTACAGTTCCGTATTTTTGAAAAAAATTGATTTTAACTTTTCATTATGTAAATTTTTCCAGATTTTTGGGGATTTTTAGGATTTCAAAAGGTTTTTGAAGATTTTTGAAAATCTTAAAAGATTTTGGGAACTTCTGAAAATCTTTGTAGATTTTTGGGGATTCTAGAATATGTTTGAAGATTTCTGGAAATCTACAAGGATTTTCAGGAATTTTTGAATATTTTTATGTTTTGAAAGGGATTTATTTAAAGGTTACAGGAGATTTGGCGAGAATTTAAGTGGCTTTAAGAGACTTTTTTATATTTAAAAGCTGGTTGCCCTATTTTTAACAACCCTTAATAAAAGGTTTTTTTTGTTTTGGAGTGCAATTGGGTTAACAGATAACTGAACTGTAAATCTAAATTTAAATGGGGCTTTCTACATACATAATAATTGTCAATTGTTTGTTGAACGTTTATGTCCTGCGTTATTTAAAAAATAAAAATTTTAATTAATGACCATTTTATGTTCAATGTTTTATTTATTATTTAGTAAACACAATCTGGTAAAGTTGCTTATGTCCTTGGTCGGTGGATTGATCCACTTGATTTTATTCTTTGGCCTGATGAAGTGCTCGCTTTTAGTACGAAACGTTGCCACAAAAATAAATTAAAGTGGTTTTACATGCCCCTCCTAAACGAAGAATTCTATAATATTCCCTCTTGTATTAGGACATAAGTATATACCTTAGCAAATTGAAACATTTACTATTTGAAGAACGATTTCTGTAAAGTAATGTGTTCATTGAAAATAGAAATTTTAATTAAATTAGGAGTCAATGTCAAATCAACACAAGGATTTTTTTCACTATCTCAGATTTGGTTGAATTTGGTTTGCACACTTGTAGTCTTTGTCAAAACTAAGAAAAATACAAAAACTTGTTAAAAAATATTGACCCGTTTAGGATTTAGAGCTATGTAAAGTTCACAGAAAACGCAAAAAATGCTCGCCCGACTTTTTCAAAATTATAATTGTAGCTCTCCTAGTTGACTTAGAGAGATGAGAGTGGCGTCATTTTGTTGTTTTTTTTATGTCCTTTAATTTGATATACAACACAATATATATTAAAAGAAAATATTTTTTTCAAATTTGGACTGAAAATTTTATTTTGAAATCTTAAAAAATGCGTATTTTTGAAATTTTTTTAAAAAACATGTTTTTCATTGTGTTTTTATAAGTGGATTCTCAAAGTATCATTATGGGATTCCAATGGATTCATTTGCATTTAAATTACATTGTGAACTCAGTTTTTACGAAAATGCACAAATAATTAGGTTTTTAGTCAAAATATACTGTTTTTTTTTTATAAAACTAATGTGAAAAATTGAAAAGAAATTCAGAAAAGCTTAAATAAGTTTTCATATACTAATATAAATTATAATATTAAATACTAACATTAGAATGTCTTCCGGGTTTGGGCCGTGTCATAGTTGCAACCGAAGTTGCCAACGTTTCGCCCACTTTCGTAAGGGGCTTCATCAGGGCGTGAGATAAATCGCAAAACTCAAACAAGCAATCGAAATCTAACTAAGAACTTCTCAAAAGTTAGGTTATCCACTTGTAAAACAAGCCATAACCTAAACTATGAAAAGGTAAGAAAGAAAACGATAACCTGAAAAAGCAAACGAAAATCTAACAAATAACACCCCAATAACTTCAATCGCGATCATGGTTTCGAACTATCCCCTCTTTGGTTCCCGGTTATTAGTCATTTATCAAAAACACGCCCCCTAGCAACCGTAACCCAATCAGGGTCGAGCTTGATCATCCGTGACGATCCTTTTCCTTTAAATACGGAGACCATTTCTTCTTAAGTCACTTCTACGGAGTTTAGAATCTGGCTTGGTTCACAAGTTGATTACCTAACTCGGTAGTGGTTCTTTGTTAGATTTTCGTTTGCTTTTTCAGGTTATCGTTTTCTTTCTTACCTTTTCATAGTTTAGGTTATGGCTTGTTTTACAAGTGGATAACCTAACTTTTGAGAAGTTCTTAGTTAGATTTCGATTGCTTGTTTGAGTTTTGCGATTTATCTCACGCCCTGATGAAGCCCCTTACGAAAGTGGGCGAAACGTTGGCAACTTCGGTTGCAACTATGACACGGCCCAAACCCGGAAGACATTCTAATGTTAGTATAGATTCCGGCCGTGGAAGCCTTCGCTATTACATTAACAATCTCTACGGGGAGAATATTTCTTCTAAAACCTCCGTATTTTCCAAACTTCGCCACAAACTCGTCAAACTTTTGTGCAATTTAACCTTTCTTAGTCGCTGTCGTGACCACAACATCATTCCTACATTCCTCAAAATTAAGTTCCACATTCAGACACGTTCTTCTAAAAACATCCTACACCGTGCTAGTCTAGCGTTGATACGCGAACGGATTAAGCAAACTAGGCGAGAGTTAGACACCATTTCGAAACAACTCTTTTATCTTCATCTTGAGTTGGCCAACACTCTATCCCCGGATGATTGGAAATTCTTTGTCACCATTACTTACCAGCAGTCTGATACCACTCTACGACTAACCACTGAAGGTCATCTCAAAAAGTTTCAATTATTGGAATCCAAGAATCGTAAAGTTTCTTCTACTACTAACTCAGTAAAGACGGTTGTCAATTTATCTAGTTTGGTTCTCACTTCAGAACAGGAATCGGTGCTCTCTAAGGGTTTGAATTTTGCGGTTGCACCCAAACGTATTCCTAAAGAAGATATTCTATGTGCTGTTGAGTCTTCTATAAGACATCTTCCTCGCCACATCTCAGATCCCATTCGTATTAACACTGGCAAAATCCTTGAATCATCTAAAATTCCTAAATCCAACATTTCTAAGTCGGAAGAGTCAGCTCTAAAAAGTCTTCGTAAGAACTCTGATATTATTGTTCTTCCAGCCGACAAAGGCAACGCCACTGTAGTTTTGAACCATATTGATTATGTTACGAAAATCAATTCTATTTTGTCTGAGGAAACTTACGCTCTTCTAACCCATAACCCCACTTCGAGGATTGAACGCGAGGTTAGCCAAATCATCAAATCTTCCAATCTACCTCCTGAAACTAAACGTCGACTTACCCCATCCGATTCTAAACCACCTCGTCTATACGGACTTCCCAAAATTCACAAACAAGGTATTCCTTTTCGACCTATCGTTAGTACTATCCAATCTCCTACTTACAAGCTAGCCAAGTTCTTGTCCAACATTCTTTGCGAGTTTACAGGTAAAACCTCTTCTCACATTCTCAACTCTCAGCATTTTATTCAACGTCTAGAAACTATAAAACTTGAACCCCAAGATCTTCTCGTGAGCTTTGATGTTACTTCACTTTTCACTAAAGTTCCTATTAAGGATTCGCTTATTATCATCAAACAGATTCTGTCTCAACATGGCAAGGACTTGAGTTTGGTTCCTCTTATTGAGAAGTGTCTATCCTCTACTTACTTCCAATTTGATAATAAGTTTTACGAACAAGTTTCTGGTGCTGCTATGGGTTCTCCTCTATCACCTGTTGTAGCTAACATTTTTATGGAATCCTTTGAAACGGTTGCTTTGGAATCATCAATATTAAAACCTAAAGTATGGTTTAGATATGTTGACGACACGTTTATTGTTTGGTCTCATGGTCATCTTGAATTGTCTAAATTTCTTGATCATCTTAACAATCAACACTTAGATATCAAATTTACTATGGAAATCGAAAGTAATGGTTCTCTTCCATTTCTTGACGTTCTTGTGACTCGTAAGCCCGACGGACTTCTAGGCCATTCTGTTTATCGAAAACCCACCCATACGGACAGATACCTTCATGCTTCGTCTCATCATCATCCTGCACAGAAACTTTCTGTTATTGAATCTTTGGTCCATCGTGCCTTTTCTATTTGTCAACTTGAGAATCTAGACTCAGAACTCCGTCATCTTACTAGAACCTTAGTGAACAATGGTTATGTAAAGCGAGATATTCATAGAGTTATTAATCGTCGTTTACATCCACGTACTCGATTACCTAAGGACATTTCTACTCCCGAATCCAACCCGAAATTGGCCTTTTACCCTACATTCACAAGGTTACAGATCAAATAGGGAAACTCCTTCGTAAGAATGGTATTAAACCCATATTCAACTCGACAGGCAAAATCTCTCAGATTCTTCCTTCTCCCAAAGACAAATTTCCTACACTTTCATCTCAAGGTGTATACCAAATTCCCTGTTCTTGTGGTTTAGTCTACATTGGTGAAACCGGTCGTTCCGTCATTACTCGCATTTCAGAACATGATCGTTGTATAAGAAAAAGGTATACTTCCAAGTCTGCGGTCGCTGAACATCATTTTACTACAGGTCACAAGATAGATTTTGATAATGTTTCGTTGATTGCCAAATCTCCATTCTTTTTCAACAGGAAATTCCGAGAAAGCATAGAAATCATCAAACACCCCAATAACTTCAATCGCGATCATGGTTTCGAACTATCCCCTCTTTGGTTCCCGGTTATTAGTCATTTATCAAAAACACGCCCCCTAGCAACCGTAACCCAATCAGGGTCGAGCTTGATCATCCGTGACGATCCTTTTCCTTTAAATATGGATACCATTTCTTCTTAAGTCACTTCTACGGAGTTTAGAATCTGGCTTGGTTCACAAGTTGATTACCTAACTCGGTAGTGGTTCTTTGTTAGATTTTCGTTTGCTTTTTCAGGTTATCGTTTTCTTTCTTACCTTTTCATAGTTTAGGTTATGGCTTGTTTTACAAGTGGATAACCTAACTTTTGAGAAGTTCTTAGTTAGATTTCGATTGCTTGTTTGAGTTTTGCGATTTATCTCACGCCCTGATGAAGCCCCTTACGAAAGTGGGCGAAACGTTGGCAACTTCGGTTGCAACTATGACACGGCCCAAACCCGGAAGACATTCTAATGTTAGTATAGATTCCGGCCGTGGAAGCCTTCGCTATTACATATAATATTAAACTTAGGTAAAGAATATAGACTTCTTTCAGAATCTCGTGAACTGTGGCGCTATAGTCCGTATATGTCAAAATGTTGCTATCATGCGTCTTACAAACATTTACATTTTTCATAACTTATCTTGATTTTGTTGTTGTATTTGTTATTAATAAGTCTTTAGGTATTATTATAAGTAAATAAATTTTTATTCAATATATAAATATGTGATTATTTTAAATTTTTATTAGTATGAGTGCTTTTTAAATAGATTAACGTTTTTGAGATTCACATAGACTTGTCAAATAATTAATTTTTAGTTTAATAATTCCGATTTTCAACTCAAGGTCACAGTTCACGACATAATGAAACGTCTCTACCTTACTTTTACTTACTTTTAAGTTTGTATAGAAGTATTTCATGTTATTCAATAAATTACCGGAAGTTTTAGATTTTCTCAATACCTCGAATAAATTGTATGAAATTTAGTTAGGATCTAGAAGCCTTTAAAAATAACAGCAAAACATTTTAATAAGCAGCATTTAATAATATTACTTGTCTTTAATAAAATATCATTAGTTTTGTTTAAGTGAGCAGTACCGACTAATCAACTTATTATTTGTCTAACTGCTTCAAGGCTTCATTTTATTTTGCCGTGTTCTCCTCAGAAAGTCTGTGTTTTCTTCCTGTGGGAGTAGTAGGGTCAACTGTACACAAAATATCATTTAAACATGTCCACAAAATGTCAGAATTTCCACTTGGATATGAAAAAGATGGGGAAGGACCATCTGGGTGCAGAAATGTGACTTTCACTTTATCTTTACTTTCATTTTTATCCAACACATAAACTAGTCACCATTTACTATTATATGTAACAGTTACATAACCGTTAATATCTGAAATTTTCTCAAGTAGTTGTGTGGTTGTCACAGTGCTGTAATTTGTGTCATACGAAAAAACTTTGAACAACAGCTGAAAAATTACTTTCTGTTTGATGTTGAGAAAATATATTACTTTTCCGATGGAAGTGCAGCTCAATATAAAAATAAAAAGAATTTTTCTAATCTGTGTTTCCATAACCAAGATTTTGGAATAGAAACAGAGTGGCACTTTTCGGCTACAGCTCATGGCTAAGAGCCGTGTGATGCAGTTGGTGGTACAGTTGAAAGGTTGGCTGCAAAAGCGAGATTACAGAGACCTTATGAAAATCAAATCTTCACGCGTCAACAACTTTTTGATTGGTCGATTCAAAATATTAACACTGTTAACTTTGGGCTTGTCAAGCAAGAAGAGTACATAAAAACTGAAAAGTTTGTGAGTAACCGGTTTGATAAAGCAGACCATAAAAGGAACTCGACAGTTCCATGCTTTTTTACCAATCAAAGACAACATGACCCAAATCCAATTATGCTCCAGACATTCAGATATAATAACATAGCTGACATGTTTTACTTTATCATCTTGTTTATAATAAACTACAAAAGAGTGTATTGTTACATAGTCACTTGACCAGTGGTAGCTTTGGGCCTTGTCTTGAACTACAAAAGCATAATTTTTTGAGAACTCTAATGTGACTGCACATTCATTTTCTTTCAACGCTTCTTTTACTTCATTCATAAACGATCTTTGTTGATTCGTTATAAAATCATGGCGAACTAACTGATCAAGTTTGTCACGTAGCATCTCAAGGAACTCAGTTGAACTTTTTTGTATTGTCTCATGATTACACCGATCCAACTGCAATCCATTGCTGAAAAGTTATATTTTCATATCATATTTTTCTCAAAAACATTCTCTAAAGTTTCTGTTATTTGATTAGTTTCTGAATGGCAATTTCTCATGATACAATCAATAATCATAACAATCATAACATTTGAGACAGAAAATATTTGTACATTGCAAATTCTCCATTAGTTTGACGTTTTGGTGGATTATACAAACACAAACTTAGTATGTACTACTTTTTTCTACCAAAATACACTGTTTTGGCCTTAACTCCGCAAACTTTGAAAATCCTACTTTCATCTAAGGATACTTTGAAAAGAATGTATGCTTCCTGCAGGTTACACAAAATTAATCTTTTTTGAACTGTACGTTTGGATCCATTACCATCTTTCACTAAAATACAATTTCTTTTGCCTGGCATTACTCTACTTACGTCATCGCTTTCGTAGAACAAACACACTGTTTCTACTATATCCTCTGATAAGCTTTTACCCGGTTTCTGATCAGGACTTGCCAGTATTCTCTTTTATTTAAAAAGTTTTTTTGCTTGCCTTGCCATATAGTTCGGTGCATTAAATTCTCGAATTATTTTACGTACACTCCATGTCTCTGCTAAACAAGTTAATATCATGACTTTTTTTCTATGTGAACTTGAAAAATTTGCATTTAGATTACTGAGTACAGAAAATTCCAGTTTTTCTGGCTCATAATAAGAAGACTCTTGAGAATGCAAAAATAATGTTCGCCTCATTGAAGATTCTATCTTTTTTATTTTTTTACCAGAGTAATGCTTTGATTTTTTTCTTGTCATCAATGAGTGAATCACCAAGTTCTTTTAAGGATGTATTAAGAGTCTCTACAATATGTGAGGACGTAGTTGGGACATCAAAAGTTGGATCATTAACACAGTCTAGGTCAGGTACTTCCTTCGCTTTTTGTTCTTTTAAAGCAGTTATTTCCTTTCGGCAGGTATCACATATTTTAGAAGTTTTAAGGAAACTAGTTATAACTAATTAATGCATCCATTCAGCAGCATGTTTTAGTTTTTTATGATTTAGTTCATTGCAGTTGTAAAAAGAACCCTTCCACTTTCTATGCAATGGAGACATTTGCGGTAGCTGGCAGGAATTATTTACCTCGACTCTTTGACTTGTAAGTTTGTCTGACAACAAATTTGAACTGGTCCAGTCCAAACTTGCAGGCCTACATTTGCTTGCTTCTGCTTATTTGAAACTAAAACCGATTGACTATTTTCACCTCGATTTTCACTTTCAGTTTCATGAATTCTCCGAGCACTCTCCAATTACAACGATATCTGGACTTTTAGGAGTGGGTGCTGAACTATGATTTGTTAATTCGGTAGTTTGTTTGCTATTCTGAAAAAACGATTCGATTGAATACCTCCATAGGTTTTTAGATTTCTCATTTTGTAAGCTTGGCAAAGATTTTATGGGGTTTCTAAAGATTTTACGGATTTCCAAAGATTTTACGGGGTTTTTAAAAATACCACGGGATTTTAAAAGATCTTATGAATTCCAAAAGATTTTAAGCGATTTTAAGAAGATTTCTGAAGATTTTATGGGATTTGAAGCAATTTGTACACGGATTTCTAGGAGTTAACCACCCCTCGAAAAAAATCTGTGCTATTACAGTTTCGTATTTTTGAAAAAATCGATTTTAAGTTTTCATGATGTAAATTTTTTAATAAAAATGATTTTTTTTAATTGTCACCCTTTGACGGCACTTAGTGTTGTATGTATATAGGTTTATTAGAGCAGGGTATCATCTATATCATATAAAAATCTGTGCTATTACAGTTCCGTATGCTTGAAAAAAATCGATTTTAAGTTTTCATGATGTAAATTTTTTAATAAAAATGAATATTTTTTTTACTGTCACCTTCTGACGGTACTTGGATTATTTGTCCAACTAGGTAAATTATTAATATATAAAGTATATTGAAAATTAAGTATTTTCTATAAGTGCTACATGTTTCAAAATTGTCCAATTCAAACGCTTTTCATGTTTCAAATTCAAATGCATTTGTTTTTTCAAATTCAAATGCATCTTCAGGGTGGTATTACATTTTTGCACTTATTTATACTAATTTTGGTTATTCTTTACACTTCTGACACGCTTTTTTTTATAATTGATTTATGGAGCTGCTGGATTACATACTTCAATTGAGATTTAATTTAAACAAGTTATATCCTAAATTAAATTTTTTTACGACTAACATATAATGCGACACAACCTTGTAAATGTCGTTTGACCAGTTGCATTTTCGTACAAGTCAAATTCGTTTCCGTACAGGTGAAAGCCATAACCGTACTACGCACCACAATTAAAAAATTTAAAAACAAAATCATTTAGGGCCGTGTGGATGCTATTGCATTAGTATATAGAGTGGAAAGAGTTTGATTACGATTGCAAATGTTGGTATTTATTGGTAACTTTCCTGTAATTAAATATAAATATATTTTAGAAAAACTAATTTTAAGGTAACAAATAGATCAAAAAACTTAATTTGCAACCCGACTATTAACGCCAACAGTAATTGATCGGACTTTTGCTTGAGCATAAAGTAGTTATGATTATAAGGATTTTTAATCGGCTGCTTAGAAATTTTACAATAGTTACTGAATTTCGCACGCTTGATAGGTTAAGTAATTGAATCAGTCAAATAACAGAATTACTCAATTTGCAATAGCAACATATATTAACATTAACTTCAGTCAGTATTTATCAATATCGATTAGTGTTTTAAACTGCATCAGAATTTAGAAGGGACCAATTATCTTTTGGTTATGGAGTATGGGTAAAGAAAGATATTGAAGCTCACATAATTATTTGTTTATGTTGAAAGTATTGCTTTAAAAGTTTCAATTTTTAAGTCTGCTATATATATGTAACATGCTCTTTTCATGAATGTTTAAATGTTTACTTAAATGCTGCCGGTCATTGTAACCAGATTCATCACTAAGGCGAACAGATTTCAAATCGCTGTGATTAAAAATTTTGCAGCAGAAGCAGTAAAGTGAATTTTTTGTTTCGGAATACAACAACCTAAAACGTTCAATTTTTTCTTTATTCGGCAAAATTCTAAAGAAGTAACTATTGGAAAACTTACGGGGCCCGACTCCGAACTATCTTTCGGATAAATATCTTTTTTGTTTTGATACGTAATTTCTTTGGCTATAGTGCAGTATCTTTCGAAAGTTGACTCATATTTTCCGTTCTGGTAATTTTTGAAGGTGTCGATTTCGAATTATCAGCGGAACTTGAAGATGTTGATGCATTGCTTTCTAGAAGATCAGTTTCTTGTCTGCTGCTGATACTTGTTTCAAATACAGGTTCAGAATATTGGGATTCAGCTGTATTATTGTTGTTAATAGTATTTGGCAAAGTAGATTCGGGTTTTGAAAAAAAAAATGCGTACCTGCGTTTTCAGTTTTTCCCCTTTTTTTTATTCAACAAATGTTGGTATCCAGTCAATTTCTTCTTTTCTTCTGAAATCCTGTATACTATAAAGAAATTAATAGAAGAAGAAGAAATAATCGAAAGTATTTTCTCAACATTACTTATTTCAAGTTATTTCAAAATTTATAAATTTTTATAAATAGTAATATTAGTGCTTATCAATTATTCTGTTTGAATTTACTTCAATTAACAATGAAGTTTATATAATCAAATAGAAAAGGATTTTCGAGATGTAAGTTTTTGGCTTTTAATATAATATTTCAGTACACGAATCGATAACTAGTTCTACTTAACACTTTTATTCTAATTCAAAAAAGGGCGAATATTTTGAATAATTCTGTCGCCCTTAGTGAAATTGTCCTAAGTAAGAATTTGTTGTAACTGGGATAATTGAGATTCTAAAAATTTAAGAGATTATGGATTACTTATTTATTGAAAGAAGAGATAAAAGTTTATGTTCACTAGATTTCGACATAATAAAAAAAAATTCACAGTTAAGACGTTTTACCTATGTGATGCATGGTAAATAAGGAACCAGGTAAAATTTTCTTGTTAAACTATTTATTATAAGTAACTTGAATGTACAAAATATTATGTAACAGATAAGTGGTTTTATTACAACTAATTAATCAAAACTATAACCCTTAATCAGTCTCATATTCAAGGTCAACATTTGTTTCTGAGGTAGCTAGATCTTTCCAAAATTGCATGCGATTCTCAGGAATAATTGCGTGAAGGTTTGATATTAAATTTGTTTTGCGTTCTAGAGAGATACCTCAATGTTTTATTTATAAAAGAAGGTTTCTTTATGTTCTTTTGCTGATAAGAAATTTAATAATGTAAAGTTAATAAAATACATTTTTACCTCTTTTGAAACTTAAATGTACCATGCTTTAAGGTACGGCTTAGGGTTCATTCTTTGTAATTTAAATTTAGAAGAAGCATCCTTCCAAAGAAAAAAATCATTTATGTTCATTTCCTTCACTTCCACCTTTGACGAGTTTGATTTTTGAACAGCTGATTTGAATCCTTGAAAATCAAATACCTTGCGTGTCCTTTTCAAGCTAAGTTCCACTTGGTGGTGAAAAGCGTCTGCGGACATGAAGGTATGACCAGACTGAAAATATTTAATCTCTAAATCTTTTAATTGAAGTTCCGCACAGTTGTTTACTATAAAAATGAAAAAAAGAGAATAAACACTAATTTTTGTTTTGGGCAGCACAATTATCCAGCCAGACTGTAATATGTTGTGTGTCCCTATTCTTTAAAAAAAAACGCATAAAAAGTAGAAATTAAATCTTCTTTTTTTCGTCCACTCACAACTTCACGCCAAATAACCGCGAATGATTTTAAAGCTTTTGAATACGCACCAACAGGAACAAATTACTCGTTAAAGGCTGGGGGTGAAAATCACTTCCATAAACATGTCAGTGCGCGGTAACATTACAACGAGAAAAGAAGTATTGAACATTTAAATAAGTTGTATAGAGACAACAAAAAAATTACCTTCTGTAAGTCAGCTGAAACAACTATTTTGTCTGGTTCCATTTCCTTCTTATCTTTTTCATATCTTCTTTTTTGTGGAGGGAACTTTTTAAGTGCAAATTAAATTTCTCACACTCAAAACATTCTTCGTTTCCTAAATTGGCGAAAGAAATATTCATGCTAGCGACTGCCTGTCTATATAGCTCATAAGACGCCCTAACATTTGGATTCTTTTCTATAAAATCTTTATGCATTAAAGTAATTAAAATGTCACTTGACAAATAGAGCCGATTAGGGGCATGTTCTCTCCTGTAGTGCGAAACAACTATCCGAAAAGTTTTAATATGTTCTATAAGCAAGTTTTTTTCAACTTTGGAGGCGTTAGGATGGTGGCCACGCATGTCCTTTTTTGGCAAATTAGCTGTAGGTTCAGATTCCCTCACTGACTTCAACAGTCTATCATTTGCAGGGTGAAACCCCAAAGTAGCTAGCAGGAAAGTTTTACAAACATAAGTCTCTCTTCCATTCAAATCTTTAAGTACATACTTAAAAGTATATTCTCTTCTAGAATTATGAGCAACCGTTTTACTTTGTTTTACACATCTTTTCATACAACTTAATAAAAATGTCCTTTGTTCAAAATTAGTCATTTTCCAAAATTGTTTATTAATTTCTGTTTGTTTTTCTAAACTTGGAACTTCAGGGCATTTCAATCTACACTTTTCAGTACAAGGTAATAACACGCCGTGTAAGGCCACTTTGTCATTTAGTTTTCGCATCTTCCTTTCAGCACGCGATTCTTCAAATAATCTTCGTTTTCGAGGATTCCCTTTTTCGTATACATTTTTTTAAGCTCCTTGATAGCGTGTTCTTCAACATTATCCACTATCTCAGACAAAATAGAGTTAACTACGTCTGTTGCTACCTGAATCTCAAAATTATCTTCGTACTGCATGTTAATTTCTGCCGTTGGGTGTTTTGTAGTTTTTCTCTGGAAATCTTCATTTCCCTCGTTGGTAAATTCGCTATCGCTACTATCAAGATTATCTATATGCGATGGTAAATATTCAGGATCATGATCATCATCCTTTTTAGATTTAGAAACTGTTTTATTTTTGTATTTAAAACTATCCATTTTTCTCTATAGCTCGGCATTCATAGCAGCTAAAGCTAGCAGTTTCTTACTGCGGCTTGACATTCTGAAATATTCAAAAGTGTTCTTTGGAAAGTTAGAAGATCTGAAAAAATATGTAGGCTATTAATTTACTGCAGTATAGTTTACCACAAAGTTAAACGATATTTTCGACTTTGAATTATTAGTTGACGAGGACTTAACACACACCTCAATTACATACACACAATTAACAGGTAAAGCAAAACTAATACAAACTCTTATCGTTATCATTATCGTTTAACACAATCGCACTATTTAACGTAACTATTATAATTGTTAAGCAACTCTGGCGGTGGATAAATCGAATTTATTTTAGGTTATGTTACACCCCCAACCTGCAAATTTCATTATTTGCAAGAAGAAACTGTCCTAACTGCTAACATAGAACGTTTTTCGTTTGGAGGTGAATAAATGTATTTCTCATGAATTCTAGCTTAAACCGTCCTAACTGCTGAGTTAGGACGTTTTATTCTTTTAAACTACAGATAGGACGTTGTGCGTTTGGAAACTCATTATTTCTGAATATAGGACAATAAATTTCAGTAATTCTGTTAGGGATAAAGCATAGTTAGGACGTTTTACTTAGGAGAATAGAAAAATATGGTATAGAACTACCAGTATATGCAAAAAAACCAAAAATGGAAAAATATGTAGTTAGGACGTTTTAACTAAGGAGGGCAGAATTCTAATATCACGATTCCTATTGAATGTTTCCAGAACAACTAATATGATGAATGCGTCGAATATTTAAAATACAACGAATAGTTCGAATATTTTCGGTTGCAACAAATGTATCGAGTAAATCATAAAATTTCCTTTAAAATGGTTATAAATAAATTACTAATTTTTGTGTGCTTGTATTAAACAAAAAGTTAATTTCTAAAAGTGTTTGTTTATTTCGGCATCGAAAATTTTCAGTAAAACAAACATCCAATAGATAAGTATGAGTAAAGAAAACTTGCAAAAAGTTTTTCAAGAGAGTTTGAACCAGCGACGTTCCAGATATGAAAACAATTTTGAATTTTGTCTGAAATGTTTTTTTTTCAAAAATTCGACTTGATAAAGGTCAAATGATAAAACGTTTTTTTACAAAAAGTTATTTCATTTCAATCTCTCGAATGGATTTTTTTAAAGTAAACTTTGTTAGTTTCTTTTATTGATTTTAATATTTAACGCCGAAAATAAGGTTTTACAAAAGTACATCCAAAAAAATAGTCTGAGGTAAGCCAAGATTTTTAGGGGTGTTTGGTTTCCTCTTCTTCATTCTCTAAAAAATATTTTTCGTGAATTTTATGTTTAGAGTTTGTCGGCAAAGACATGAAATTCGGCAAGTATCTGTGCATGTTAAATCCTCAAAGCTATCATTGTTATCGCAATCAAATGATACTTTCTACATTGATGGAGGTAGCGATATAACTACGATTGTTTAAAACCTTTGGTATAGGCTAAATATACTCACTCCCTCTAGTTTCTGGTTAATGATGTTTAAGCTAACTTATTCTAATGCATTTCATAATTCATTGTATATTTTCGTATTTATAAATTGGTAACTAACATTTTTTAATTGTTTGCACTGTTGTCCTTTAATTAAATCCAATTTTATGCTATGCAACAGATCGTGTACTGATGATCACACGCGTTTTTCAATTATCCACATAATAAGGTAATTATATAATAGGCAAACGACTTGAATTTTTCTATTTTAAATTTTTTTACACAATAACATGTCTTAGCATGAACTTTTTTTGATAACACTGGTCTGCAAAAAAATATTTTTTATCGAGCCCTGACACTACTCCGGGTGATTCTTATGTAAAATGTCGTCCTGAATCCAAATATGTCTTCCGTTTTCTTCCATCACCCACCATTTTCGAGGGAGCCCCAAATCTCTAATTTTACCACTTTTCGATAAATTAATTATAATTTATTTATCGAACGATATTAATAATTATAATAATTATTATAATAATTAATATATGGACATGAATTTAATTTAAATGCGAAAAAAACTATTTTAGCTGTAAACAGTAATAAATAAAAAGATATTCATCGTTACTTGGTGCTTGCTTTCCTGTTATACCCTGAGGTGCAGCTCTCTCGTTTCAAAAACCAGCAGTACTCCGCCAACATGCTTGCATTCCACTTCCCTGAAAATCTCTTCTCCAGCTTAGCTTGTCTTGATGGAACTGTTCCCCGTGTTCATCCGAGACTGCTCCTAAATTTTCAGGGAAAAAGTCCAGATGCGAGTGAAGGAAGTGAACTTTAAGAGATATGTTACATCCTATGTCTCTGTACGCTAAAAGCAGTTCCTCGACGTGAGCGACATAATCTTCACTTTTGTGGTTACCCAGGAAGTTCTTACAAACGTTTTGAAATGCAAGCCAACCTCGTTTTTCTTTTCGATTTAGGTGTTCAATAAACGTCGAATCTTGGAAGAGTTGTCTAATTTGGGGAACAACAAAAACGCCTTCTTTGATTTTAGCTTCGCTAAGACGAGGAAATTTAGTTTTCAAAAATTGAAATGCGCCACCTGTCTTGTCCACTGCTTTCACAAACTGCTTGATCAATCCAAGTTTGATGTGTAAAGGTGGTAAGTAAATATTTTCCTTTGGAACCAAATGATTGTGGGCGACATTTTTCTGACCAGGAATAATATTTTCTCGCAGAGGCCAGTCCCGTACGATGTAATGTTTATCTCGAGCTCGGCTATCCCATTCACAAAGGAAGCAGCAATATTTTGTGAATCCTGATTGCAGGCCCGTGAGTAGAGCAACAACTTTTAAGTCAGCGCAAAGTTTCCACTTATAATCATGATAACTAATTTTATCAAAAATTCTGAAGATGTTTTCGTACGTTTCCTTCATATCAACAGAGTATGCAACTGGAACTGATGGGAAGTCATTCCCATTTGCCAATAGGACAACTTTTAAGCTTGTTTTTGATGAATCTATAAAAAGTCTCCATTTGTCTGGGTCACATGGCATCTATAGCTCTGTCATCAATAAATTTGCATTAGGGCAGAACACTAAACCTTTATCTTCTGAGAAAAGACATTTCAGGGTTGCTTGTCTGATCCAGTAAGAAGATATTTTTACTCCCTTTTCTAAGAGATTCCACTGTTAAAGTAGCGATCCTACGAGCTAAGATTTAGTCTTGGGTAACTGCAAATCCCTGACAAGATCATTTAATTCCGATTGATTAAGGAGGTGAGGTTGCCGAGAAACTATATCTGCGGAATACTCTTCATCATCATTGAACGTATCATTCGAAGCCCCAGGTTGTGACTCATAGCCTTTTAAATCAATTTCCGGCTTTATAGTAAAGTGTTTGGGGGCTATGGGATTGGCAAAGTATCGTTATGAGGAACAGGTCTTAGAGCTGACGGAATATTGGGATACTGAATTGTATGCTTGCTTTTGCTCGAAAACCCGACGGTGAAAGTCATACAAAAGTAACAATCTGTAAGATGACAGCGAGGTTCACGCCAAACCATGGGCACAGCGAATGGCATTGATTTACGGGTACCTTTGAGCCATTTGGTCAAACTACTGTAACAAGTCGTACAGCAAACTGATGGAGCCCAAGTCATGTCCTGGTCGCCAACTTGACAATCAAAGTACAATTTATAAGCTGTTTTAACAAGCGTAGAAAGGGGTTTTCGTTGCGCTTTTAAAGCTAATTCCCCGCAGACATAGCAGAAGCTATCGGGATGATTTTTACACTCGCGTGGCATAATTAAACAGTAATTTAACGCCCGACATTAACCACAAATCACACTTAGTCACTTGAAAAAATCCGGAGTAAAAGTAGTTTTACTGTTTTACACAAATGAACAAAAATGAACACAAAATCCAGCACGTCTAAAACGTCGACAAGTTAACTCTGCAACAGCTATAGATGTAATGATCGAAGCAGTTAAGCAAACAATGTAATATACTATAATGAGAAGAGTAATTCAAGTTCAAGCCTGTCGAAAATTCCTGTTCAAACCTGCATGTGGTATTGAGATCGCCAGCGTCGTGCAGTGAATCTTCCTAACTGTTTATTGATATTTTTTACTGTTCTTATATATTTGTATTTTATTGTTGTTTCTATATACATTTTATAGCAAAACTTTTGCCATATACTTTGGTATACATTTTATTACCTGCTTTGGGATGTTTAACGGCTATAAGTTAAAATTCTTAAAAAGGTCCCCCCAAAATAGGTGGGTGATGGGTAAAAACGGATCTCATTTTTGTATTCAGAAGGTCATTTTACATAGGAATTGTCAAGAATGGTATCAGGGCCGATTTTCATGCAGACCAGTGTAATTACAACAAAATCAAACTTTTACATGCAAATTTTTCTCTTAAATATTTGAAGAACATTTTAGATAGCAACAAATTGGTTCGAAGTATGGATGTTTTTGCATCTGCGATAAACTATTTTTACCCTAACAATTATCCACTTCATTGATTTGCGATTTTGCAGTTTATAATAATTTTCTAAATACTGCGTTGGAATTCCTAACCGCAAGAAAGAACTGAAGCTACGATGTAAAGTGGGCCATGTTGATGTATACGGCACAATTCTTTTCATACAATACAAGAACCGCTAAAGTTAAACAAGTGGCAAATAATCAGTACCTGACGGTTACCGTAAATATTTATCACGTGCTCTGCTTCGTTACGTTAAGAAATTAACAAAAATGTTTAGATTTGATTTGGGATGACGTTTTTACTTGGTTCTCATCAACGTCGACAGTGTTGTTGTCTACGTTTAAAGCAGGCGCTTATTTTTAGGATTGGTTTTCCTTGTTTTATAAAAGGTAAGTCAATTTTAAGTTGAAAATTGTAAATTTCTTAATCTCTTTCCGCTCACAGACCGGAAAATTGACGGGATTGCAATTTAAATATCAAGATTCCGCGCCAGTGTATAATTAGAAGAAATTGTTATAACTGCATAATTTAAGATATGATAATTTGTTGATTCTAATTCTAATTAGTTGTGAAGTCGAGTCGGAGGACCGTTAATGCTGCATTATTCAAATTTTAACAATCGCGAATAATATTAATAGCAGGACGTGGATAGAATTGCGTTAACCTAAACTTTAGCTTATTTTAATTTCTTTGGTATAAATCAAACGGAATACACACCATAGTGATTGTATCGTCAGTTTTTTTAATGGAAAAACCGTAAGTTGCTTTGTTAACTCATTTTGTGGTCTTCATGGATAACAGAATGTGGTCATTAGTAATTTTTATATTAATACTGATTTAACAAAAAAAAAACATTATTAAATTTTCGTAGAGATTCGAAGCTTATTTAATGTGTACTTTGTTTCTATGTTAAAAATTTAAATAACCATTTTATGAGCTTTAGGCCACTTTAAGCTGAACTATATTAAATCGTTTATCAAAAGATCGTAACACAGGTTTTTTTTGTTAAGGTCTGAAGTAGGAGTACTCATTTCCTTGCTTTTTTCTCATTGCTGCGATTTTCAGGGAAAAAAATTTAAGGCATCAAAAATCGTAGCTACTTTACATAATATTGATTCGATTAGTGTTTTTTATGGTTTTTGTCAGTTGGTTGTATTCTACTATCAAAGTAAGAAGTTTTGACCTTTGTGTTTGAAATCTTATATTTCAAAAAGTAATTGATGGAATTTTATGCAATAAAAATGGATTTAAAGAAAGAGCACAAATTATAAGCAACAATTAGCCCAAGACAACGATTGTTTTCTCGTCAAGTATTTGCTTAAGTTTAATGAAATGCGTCATTTCAAATATTGCTTGGATTATTAAGTATAACAATAAAGTATAATGATTTTTACAGTAATTGAACATATCAATCAAAAACTACGGTACTTTATTATTTTTCAAATAAATATACAAAATTTTCGATTATTTTTCAAATTGTAAAAGTTGTAAAACATTGATGTGCAATAGGCTTGTTATTTAGTGGGCTGCAGAGAGAAGAGGTGTAACGTAATGTTTATGTCCTCATATGGTGTGAAGCGGCAACCGCCAACTAAGATAATAAAAATATTTGTTTGTTTATTAATTTAAAATTAATAGTTTTTCAATACTTTAATAATAATAATAATACTGACAATAATAATGTTTATTGTCCAACAGAAACAATTTTCCAATAATAGGACAATTTACAAATAGATTATACATATACAATGTGTGACTTGCTATATGTAATGTGCAATCAATTACAAAAAAGAAAAAAAAATAGCTTATAGTACTAATAATTGAAACATTTTATTATAGAACTATCTGATATACTGTTAATATTGAAACGTTTGAGAAATTATTCTCAAGCTCCAGAACGTTCACCGAAAGATATAGAAAATTTACGAACGTTTGATCAAAATACATAAAAGCGATACAAAGGAATCATAGGTCAGTTATTCCAGCAATTCGAAGACGACAGTGTTAAGAAGATTATTCAAGTTTAAATAAATAAGTGATTAACGCGTGTGTTCGAGATAAATATACGGAGTATAACCTTGTACGTGACTTTAAAGTAAACAAGTGTAAGTGTTGAGATAAATAGAAGTTATACCATTACGTAATTTAATATCGCTTTCGTAATAAAAACATTGATTGCGTAAATAAACAAAACTTTAGTTCGCGCTTGGCGTGTTTGTTTCTACCGTGTAAAATTAGTCCGTTTCAGTTCGTTAAAGTAGTGTATTTAAACTTTATATTCGTGTTATATTTAAATTTATGCCGGTGAAGCGTTTGCAAGCATTTAAAATGGATCCAAAAATATTTGAAATTTTTGAATCGATTAATAAAAATATGGAAGAAAATAATAGAAAAATTGGCGAACATTTTCAGAAAATGGAAGAAAAGGTTTACGAAATTTCTCAGAAAATGGAAAAAAACTGTTCAAACATTCTTAGAAAATGGAGGAAAATTCTTAAAGTTTAAAAGAAGAAGTACGAACGAGCATAGAAAATAAAATTAAAATTGTGCAAGAAGAAGACAAGAAGAGCGCTCGAAGATTTATAACGAGTTGATCAAAAGAGACAGAAGTTAATCTCATCTAGTCAGGTTCCGGAGATTACAATTCAAATAGCACCGTCGATGGAGCAATCGCATATCATTTATCTCGATGGTAAGATCATTGGGTTTCATTTGGATATGAAGAACGATGTTCTGAAGATCGACAATGAAGAAATTCCTTTTCATTCGTCAGAGAAGACAGCCGTGCGAGACGTGACGCTGTCTGCGAGGACTGAAAGTGTGGTGATGGCACGCTTGGATGGAAATTTTTGGGAAGGCTACATTCACGCGATTGAACCAATGGAGGGCGACTTAGTGGAAAAGGTACTACTCGTCGGCAGAACTTTAGTACGAGTGAAAAACACGATGCCAGTAAGGATCTTAAATATCAACTCAGATCCTGTTACGTTGAAAGAGAAGACCGTGGTATCTAACGAAGATACGTCGCCGAAGAAATATCTGCAACATCTATTGGACATTCTTACCTCCAAATGCCTCAACCTCAGCCAACATCAGCTGGCTAAAGTTAAAGTGTTGATCCAAGAGTACCAAGATGTGTTTGCGCTGGAGACTTCCAAAGGAAGGACTGACGTGGTTAAACATAAAATTAATAATAACGACATTCACGCCGACTTCCTTTGGCGAAAAGAGAAATTGAACAAATTATTACGGATATGGAGAAAGAAGGCGTGATTGAACCTTCAAATGGCTCGTGGACGTTTCTCCTCCACTCGTAAAGAAAAAAGATGGATCAATAAGGTTTTGCGTAGACTACATACAGCTAAACGACGTGACAAAAAGGACAGCTACCCTTTACCCAGAATTGACGATACGTTAGACATCCTGTCAGGATCACAATGGTTTTCTACGTTAGACTTAAAGAGTGATTACTGGCAGGTAGAATTGCAACCCAAGGATCGTGAAAAAACAGCTTTTACGATTGGTACTGGTTTGTGGCTGTTTACTGTGAAACTCTTCGGCCTATGTAACGCTCCTGCAACATTCGAGCGTTTGATGGAGACCATCTTGCGGGGACTGTCTTGAAAGACGTGCTTGGTTTACCTAGACGACGTGATCGTGTTTGAAAGGTCGTTTGAAGAACACTTGAACTATTTGAAAGAAGTGTTCCAGCGACTACGTGGGGCAAACCGCAAACTGAGCCCAAAGAAGTGTCACGTATTTAAAAAAGAAGTGCAATACATTGGCTATGTCATATCTAGAGATGGAGTAAAGGCTGACTCAGACAAAATCCGAGTAGTGCAAGCATGGCTAAGACCAATCGACAAATATTTGGTCCGAAGTTTCCTTGGGTTGTGCACTTATTATAGAAGATTTGTACCCGGATTTGCCAATATTGCAAAACCTTTGACGAAATTAACCGAAGAAATAGCAGAATTTAGATGGAGTGAAGACTGCGAAAATGCTTTCCATCAACTAAAACAGGCCATACTCATTTTGCCGATTTTGAGTTATTCAAGAGAAGATGGAAAATTTGTTCAGGTTCAAGATGGACAAGAAAAAGTTATCGCGTATTTCAGCAAGGTTTTGTCCAGGCCAGAAAGGAATTATTGCGTGACTAGGAAGGAGCTGCTGCAGTCGTCAAGTCTATAGAAATTTTCTACAAATATTTGTATGGACGAAAATTTATACTAAGAACGGACCACGCTGCTTTAAAATGGCTATTGCAGTTCCGTAGCACAAAAGGACAAGTGGCTAGATGGATCGAGAGACTGTAAGATTATGACTTGGACACAGAACACCGTGCCGGAAGCAGCCATTGTTCGCGACTTGAAGAAACAGTTGAATGCCTCCGGAGAACTGCTAGGGTTGACGATGGGTGGGAACCTGAGCAGTTGCGTCGCGAACAAGAAAACGATCCTGAAATAAAACTACTTCTGGACTGGAAAGAAAACGGGCGACGACCAACCTGGGAAGAATTGAGTGCTTTGGACAGAAACATCAAAGCGTACTGTGCGCAGTAGGACTTTTTGATAGTAGAAGACGGTCTTCTTAAGCGATCCCTAGAACGTGTCGATGGCATAGGAAACAGACTACAGTTGGTAGTGCCAAGAAGCCTGGTGTCAGAAATGTTGAAGCATCTCCACGATGGTACATCAGGAGGACACAGAGTACGTCATGAAATGGTGCAGTAAGTGCAAGGTTTACGCAGGATTATTTCACGAGATGGGCGGAGGCTTACGCCGTACCTAATCAAGAAGCAGCTATAGTTGCAGACGTATTAGTAAAAGAGTTTTTCTGTCGGTTTGGAGTTCCGTTGGAGTTACACTCCGATCAAGGCCGCAACTTTGAGTCTGGGCTGTTTCGAAAACTTTGCCGACTGTTGGGAATTAAGAAACCTAGGACGACGCCTCTCCATTTTCAATCTGATGGCATGGTTGAGCGGATGAATCGAACAATGGGAAAATACTTAGCCAAAGTTGTCTCAACACCAAAGAGACTGGGATCATTATTGCACCTTTTCCTAATGGCATACCGATCATCCGTTCACGAAAGCAAACACTATGCTATGCTGTGTGATGCGCCCGGTGTGTGATGCTCGGTCGCGAAATACGACTGCCATACGACCTCCAATTTGGACCGGAAATAGAAGTGGCTGGAGAAGACTACGTTAGCAAGCTGACCAAGAGGCTAGACAAAGTACATGAAGTAGCCCATAAAAACACACAAATTGCCAGCGGCAGAATGAAGACTAGATATGACGTCAAGGTACAAAATGATGGGTTTCAACCTGGCGACATGGTGTGGTTGCATAATCCCCACAGAAGACATGATTTGTCGCCGAAGCTGCAAAGGCAATGGCAGGTTTCTTATGAAGTCGTGCAGCGTATTAATGACGTCATATATCGCATTCGAAAACGACGCACAGGAAAGCCAGAAGTGGTCCACGTCGATCGCCTAGTAAAAAGCAGCAGAACGATAAATTAAAACGAAGCAGTAGAGTTCGAGAAGTTTATGAGCTTTATGGAATCTCAAGGGAGAAATGGAGTTCCACCATGTTAAGTAATTGGCAGTACCCAAGTTTGGTTGTAGCTTAGATCAACTGAATTGGAGGACAGTTTGAAACATGTTGGAGGTCGTCTACCGACTAACAGGCGTTCAAGTGTTGGTCTGTAGTTACCAACCAAAGAAAATAAAGGGTAAGGAAAAGTCCATTGACTGTTCCTTTTATCGTCAAGGAAGTTGCCGAAATGAAGAAAGCTGCCGCTATCGCCACGATCATTTCTACCGATTTCCTTTTCTGAGACGGAACAATCCTAAGAAAGGGAAAGGTGAAACATTCGAGAAATTATTCTGAAGTTCCAGACGGTTTACCGAAAGATATAGAAAATATATAAAAGCGTTACAAATGAATCATAGGTTAGTTATTCCAGCAATTCGAAGACGGCAGTATTAAGAAAATTATTCAGATTTAAATAAATAAGTGATTAACGCGTGTGTTCGAGATAAATATACGGAGTATAACCTTGTACGTGACTTTAAATCTTTCTGGTTTTTCTGAGGTTTGATCTTCTACTTTAAAACACTGGGTGAAGGCAATGTATTTTACCTATTCTCATGAAAGAAAATGATATAGCTGTCAAAAGACGAGACATAATGTGGTGCCACCATTCTAGAAAATTTGGTTTGGTAGAAAGTTACACTAGAGATTCGTGGCAATTTTGAATAATATAGAGGTGGAATCAAACGACTTTCCGATTCAGGGCAACGAGTGATTATATTAAATATTGGTAACGTTTAGAAAATATTGTAGTAGCGCTGTCGTTTCGTATAAAATAAAATGCAATTGACGTTTTGGGCAAGACGTGCTCAGGTAGGGAAGAAGGGCGCACATTTCCACTTTGGGAAGGCATTGGATGGTTGTCCCGTCTGCGAATAAGGAAGTCGTGTAAATTTAGATTAACTCCTGTTGAGTTTATAGATATTATTGGAAGTTTTGAATTAACTTAACGTCATCTAGACGAATATCAGGCATGTACTTTCCGTATTTATGTTTTAATTATTCGAATTACAACACATAAGATCACCGTATTAATTTTATGGTTAACGCACACGGCCATTAATCGAATTTCGTTATCGCTCTTTCGTCATGATTTTACTGGTTCACCGTACTGCAATTTGTCGTGATATGTAATGTTGTTATTTGGCTTTCGTCGTAACAATTTCGATACTCAGCGTAAAGAAGAATCTCCGCAATAATAAGGAAACTTATCGCATTGGTTGTAATAGGAAAATTTCGTTCATTCAGGAAACTATCGCTTTGGTCACATTGTGAATTTAATCCTATAGAACTGATATGGGCTTAAGTTAAAAATATGGTAGCAAAATTTAATTCAACTTTCAAAAGATATGTTTATAACAAGTTAAGAGATTATTCTTTTTAAAAACAATTAAAAATGTTATCAAAAAACTTGCAAAAAATATTTTGTGTAATTTATTTCTGTATAAATGTATTATTTTTAATGCCGTGGCATGTAGGTATGCCGCACTATAGTGATGCTAAAACTTATTTTATGACTGCACAAGGTTGTCAAATTGCATCTCTGTTTAATATAGATATGGTTTAAAAGCCGTTATTTTATTGTTTAAAAATGAATTGTATAAAATGTTTTTGTGCAAATGTTTTTAATTTGAACTATTAAATGTTTTAACGAAGAAGTAGTTTAAGTAGAACAGTTTTAACAAAATTCGGACAAAATTTTTATATTGCTAAAAGGGGTATACTTTTGTCTATGTTCTACACAAAGTTTGTGTAATTTTTAAAGAAAATACAAGTGTTGTAGGTATTTGAATTTTGTAATGAGTGCTAAAACACCCTCTTGAACATCTTTTGAAATATAATTAAAATAGCGTTCGTTAGAAGCATAAAATTTAAATATGATCTTCACCAATCAATCGAAATTATAATTTTTTCACTCTTAACTTATGATTTTATTTGATTTTAAACTCAAACGAGATGTATCGTATAGAATCACTACGATATAATATGACGATGATGAAATAATATTGTTACGAATTTATTTATTAATTACTAATTTATTTAAAACGATTAAAAATTAGGTTTACTTATTCTAGAAATATGTACACGTTTAAATTAACCGAACTAATTAAATCTAATAATATTTAATGAAAACACTTACACTATAATTTATGTATGACCGTTGTATAAAACTATCACTTAAGATAAGATAACGTCCTCGGATTTCACACTTGTTTACATTAATAATCATATATACACGATTATTCTCGGTAGGTTGTTCTCACACGCGTGCTAACGATACGTATTTATTTCAACTTGATAATCTTCTTAATACTGCATGCATTCACATTCCAGCAATAACTGACCTACGATTTCTTTCTTACGTATTTATAGATATCGGCGAATCCTTCTCGAGCGTTCCTTACTTTTCGCTATATCTTCTAGAAACTAGATAACAGCTTCCAGAAGGCTCTTGCATTTGCAAGTAATTTCTCGGACGTTTCAATATTATCAATATATCTGCTAAATTTTGGTTTAAAGGAAATTTAGTTGAAGAATCCCCCAGTAAATATGAATTTTATGAAAATGACGAATAAAGTTTTAAATTTACAGTTTATACTGTTTTTGTAAGCTATGAGCATTTGCTGCGTACAAACAAACCGGATTTTAACAATACAGTGTACACCGCTTATTGGAATCACTGATAATGTTGTCAGTCGGATAATGTTATCACTTTATTATGTATGATACTACCCAGAAAAAACAATATTTATAATAATCATAATTTTGATTTATGTTATCAATGTTCTTCTCAGGTTTGTTTGTACACATAAACAATAATCTATTTTGCATGAGTTTTTTAGCTTGAATTTTCACAACACGCTTATTGAGAGTGAAAAATATAATCGTTGTACCATAAAAAAACTTGTTTTGCATATTTAGCTTTATTTTTGTAGTGCTATTTATTTAAGTATTTTGACTGGCCTACATAACACATCACTTCATTTAAACATCCGTAAACACGTTAGATTTGAGTTACTTTGTGTTTGCAGTGAAAAAATGTGCAGTTTTTTGAATTACAAGCAAACTTATTGCTTAGTGGTGCCACTAATATTGTTTTGGAACATTTGACACGGGGTGTATATAAGGCTAAACATGTCTTTAATTAAAAATTATATTAAATTACAACAAAAAAATTCTACTGCGTGAAAGTAATACTATGTACAATATTTATTTAAACCGTTTTCTAAATTAACGATACAAAGATTTTCTACAAAATAAAAGTTAATTGTTGTAATGTAATTAATAAAAATGACACTTGAATTTATTTTTAATAGATTTCTACTTTGTTTTTCTGCATAAATTGTCGTGTATTGAATTTGTTTTAGAATACAATCGTAATGAACATCTTTTATTACTAATTAGAAAAATTTGTTGACTATTAGGACGTTCTATTTATGCTTTGATTAAATGTTGTTACTAATTATGTACTCTTTAATTAGATTGAGGATTCTCATTAAATTTGTTAGTATTTAAGTCTACATAAATATAATTGTAACTATGACACGACGAAGTTGTAAAATGCCAAATTAAAAAAACAATTTGAATTCGAATTATTCTGTTGGTACATATTTTCTTTCATACAATAGAAGAAGAACTGAGAAAGCTAACACGAAAAGTTGTATTATAGGAAGTTTAATTACGATTTAGGAAGTGAAAAGGGCGATAGATAATATAAAGATAGATAAAGGAGCAAGAGGAAAACTCTAGACCAGAGGTTCCCAAACTTTTTTGTGTCGTCGACTTATGCCATGGTTTAGTGCCAAATTCGTTGTAGAAGTTTGCGGTGATTCCTCTAAATCAGAGGTTTCCAAACTTTTTTGTATCATAGACCCCTTGCCATGTTTCTCGGTTTTGAGTAGACCCCCTACTCACCTGTTATTGATTTTTTGTAAATTTCTAACTGTAGTGAAGTTTAGTGCTAAAAACTTAAAGTAAAAACACGTGTTAAGTTTTATACATTTATTAATTGAATTTAAATTAAAACTACTCGGAATAAAATTTTGTATCTGTTATATAAAATATACGTAACATAAAATAAACTAAGCAATAAGTAAATTTTTTTAGTGAGAAGGATGAACTTGATGCTTTAATAATAAATTATCAACATTTGGCGTCAGTTTTGTAAGGTTTAATCTTAAATCTCCTGGGCTAATGATGTCCAGTCTGTTTCTTTTTTTCGTTAGGAGATTGGTAACCTTGGGATAAGGACGAACTTCTTCGGGACTTTTAAATGAAGCAGAAGTGGTGCTTTGGATAGTGGTTAACGAAGTTTCCATTGCATTTGAGGTAGACTTCTGCTGAGATGAGGATGTGCCAGGTTGAACGGTTGGCTCATCTATATCCTGTTTTTCTTCAGGGTTTTGCCCTAGTTCCTGATACGGTCTGTTTGTAACTTCCGCTCCTGCGAAATCGAGATCTTCAAATAAATGTGGGTTGAACGGATAAATTCCAGTAGAAGAAAATCCTTTAGTTATATTTGAAGGCGAGAAAGCTCTTACATAAGCTAATCCAACTAATTCCGGTATATGTTTTAATGAAATTGTTTCTCCTGGATGACTCACCATCCATGCATCTGCCTGTTCATTATAATATCTCTTAAATGGGTCAAAAACCGACACGTCCAGTGGTTGTAATCGGTGGCTCGTGTGAGATATTAAAGTTAACAAATGAATGCCATTTAACTTACAAGTGTTTAATGCTTTAGGTGAAATGTGGCTATCGTGATTGTCAAGGACCAATATACATTTGTTTTCTTTCGAACATTTTGCGTGTTTTATGAAGTGATCTAGATATTTCACAAAATTCTCAGCGGTCATCCAACCGCTTTCATGTGTCACAGCAATGGAAACTGGAGGGGCACCTTGGATCATGTAATCCTGCATTCTCACACGAGGAAATATAAACAATGGTGGCACTGAATTTCCCAATGCATTTATGGCGCAACAAACTGTTACCAGTGTTCCACGTTCTGCAGAAGTAGTTTTAGAAATTTGCTTTTGGTTTTTACGAGCAATGATCTTTTGTGGTTTGTGCACAGCAGTCACTCCAGTTTCGTCCAAGTTAAATATGGATTCTGGACCAAAAGGTTCCCGTTCCATTAGATTCTGCAAATTTTTGTAAAATGCTTGCACATTATGCTGATTGAAGGCAGTCGCTCTGCCCAAGCCAGTGGCCTCAGGACTTTTCAAAGATAGTTCAGGATGACGTGACATGAAACCTTTTAACCAGTCGTAGGAGGCACACTCGTTCTTCTTCCAGTTTTCTGGTAGCTGCTTACTGTTTTCTTGGGCGAATTGATACGCAAATTTTCTTGTTTGCTTAAGCGTAAGACCATAGTAAAGATTTGCAGAAGTGAGTAAATATTCCATTAAAAGCGATTCTTCGTGAGGTGTAAAAATTTGTGAACTAACAAAATTTGACGAAAAAGTAATACTTCTATCCTCTTGGTATTTTGAAACATATCTCTTCAACGTCATTTTGTCAACACTGTACTTTCTGGCAGTAGTTCTAAGTGCTTTATTTTGATTCACTACTTCAAACACTGGACTTTTTAAATACTCTGGGGAATACTTCGTCCGACCTTTGCATTTCCATTTAAACGGCATTTATAACTGTGTTGCTCAATTAACCTAAATAATTGCCGTAAAAATTTCCTAATTTGTCATAAATTATAAAATGAATAAATATAAGTACATTTACTTAATAGAGGAAGGTTTGATACGCGTATCAAGCCTCCCAACGCAAACTGTATCAAACCTCCCGGAACGACAAATTAATGAAATATTATGAAGAAACGTGTTATGACATTCCATTAAAGACCAATACTACTGGTCTCTATGTTCTACATGAAATGCGCTTCAAGCATAATGTAATGAATTTCGTTAGTATTTGTTGTTAAGTTGAAAAAACCTTACGTTTGCTATGCGAAAACTTACATAGAATAGGTACAAAACACGAAAACTTTTAAACAACACACAACCGTTGCTAGATTTTATTCAGTCACTTTTCAACATTCACAGTTGGCACTGGACGCGGTTATGGCTTCTTTAAGGAACCTAGGTGGGAAATTTGAATGTGTATCAAGCCTCCCCACGTATCAAACCTCCCTAGTCTCCCCTATGCGGTTTTCCGGATTTTGCTATAAGTAGCGAGATATTGTAAGACGCCCGCAAACCATCATCGTTTCTTTGTGACGTCAAAGCGAACATTCTGTCCTGCGTAAGTCTCTTCTGAAATTTATCTTTCAGTGTTTGAAAGTATTTCAAATCTATATCTGTTTTATCAGGGTGATATCTTCCTAGATGATAATGCAGCTTAGATGGTTTCATAGCGTCGTTGGCCAAAACTTTGTTGCATAAAAGGCACATAGGCAATTGTTTGTCTGACAATGATGGAATGAAACAATCTTTTTTTAGATTCGGACATGGCATCAGTAATCTATGGGCAAAATTAATCTATTTAAATAAGACATAAAGTCCAGCAGCTGTATATTAAAAAATCAAAGTCAAATTTAAATCGTATGGTCTTAGATTTTATGGCAGGCATAGGCGTACAGCCATTATAAATGAATGTGAGAAGGGGAATGTTATGAATGTTACTTAAGGTTTGATATGATGGAACTTTACGGAAATTTGAAAATAACATGACACAAAAAAGTTAAAATAAAATATTATACAACGAATAATAATAACAAATTGTTATGCGATTTATCTCTACATGTCATGTGTAAAAATTTACTGGTTCCACTATAGCAATAATACAAAATTTTAATATAGAGAAGTGCAATATTATATCCATAATCCGAACTTCCGTAATCCGAACATTCCAGTAATCCGAACTGACCCACAATGTAACTTTTTTTGTGAAGTTATTTGGTAAAATATAGGTATTTATAATTCAATAATAAATGCCTAGCAAGTTCGTAAATAAGTAAATATTGACACACATACATATTTATTTATGTGACCGGGCAAAATATGTAGTTTAATTCCAAAGTAATTTTTTTAAATGTTTATTATATGTAAACATTTAAATTCTATTAAAAAAACAAACCAATGAGAGTGTGTATTGGAAATTATTCAAAAAACACGCAGCTGTACAGTTGTGGATTTCTTATTTTCTTAATTTATATTTCAAAGTGGTAACATATTGTATATTAATAATAAAATACATACGTAATATGTATGTACAGTTGTCTTTTTTTAGATTTTTCTGAAAACATTCCATAATCCGAACATCTCCTTGCAGCAATTAGTTCGGATTACGGAGATTGCACTGTAATTATAATAACGATTGCTAAAACTTTGAAAAAGAAACTATTGAGGAGTATTCGTGTGATTTTGCACAATTTTAATATTAAACTACTAATAACTAGTCATTTTCGCTGACGTAGACCCTTGCAGGTTATCATAGACCCCTGGGGGTCGCTATAGACTACTTTGGGAATCACTGCTCTAGACATTGCTGGTTGGCCTAAATGAGTCTTTTAACACACATTAAACTAAAATAGTCATCCACATGTAGAAAACTATGAAGTTGTTAGTTAGATCGTAAATATTACAACTGCGAATTTCAAAACATATTTGAATAACAGGCATCACCCATTAGTGCATACACTCCCTTAAAAGGGACAGCGGTATTTGTGGTTCTAGTCGGCGTCTACAACGACTAACCTAACCTCAAACCGGCTTTTATGTGTGTGTGTTTATGGGTGACTTCTAGTGTGTTAAATACACTTCCTCATTATTAGATATTCCAACTTAAACAAAAAATGGAACCAAGCTTCTACAGCACAAGGCGCGGAGAGTAAGTTTATTTGAAATTATGGACAATTCATAGGTTAGAAGTGTCAAATCCTTATCTTACAATATTGCTAAAGTACTGTAATATTGCATTACTAACGCACTGAGATCATTTGTTCATTCTAATGTGACTTAATTGGACCCTAAAGCTCGTGTTCCTTTAAAGGGACGGTGCACATAATGACTACTTTTCTTGAAAATCAATTATTATTCCACTCTGCCTCTTCATGAATTGATAGCAGCTCTAGAAGATGCGGAAATCAATTCTGCGGATATTTAGATTTAAGTCGTGCAATGTTGCAATCGGAAACTGAGGTTATTTTATATCATAACTCACAACCTGGAACAGGTTCAGATCCGCCAGAAAGTTTACCTTACGACATGCAAGACTCAAGTGAAGATGACCTGCCCCTCCTATCTTTTGTACAGCCAAAATCTACCTTACCAGAGGAACAAGGAGCAAAGAAGAGAAAATTAGCGAAGAAGAACAAATCCGCTACTACCACAACTAATAAAAAGGAGCCACCAAAGAAAGAAGAAATCAAATGGGACGAACGGGAACCTCACTTTGCGTTGAATACTCACTGTCTGCCCAAAGGTCCACCAGCGGATGTGCACAATAAACAGTCATCTGTAGAATTCTTTTCCCTTTTTTCAACGACAACATTTTGGAGCACATTATAGAGCAAAGCAATGTATATGCTTTGGGAAAAAACTCAAATCAACACTTAAACTTAACCAAAGAGGAGTTGTACGTTTTCTTTGGTGGTCTGCTATTGTCTGGTTACGGAAAATACACTAACAAGAGAATGTATTGGGCTCGAGAAGATGATGTTCCGAAAATTTTATCAGACATGCGGCTGAATAAGTTTGAATTGATATTACGAAATTTGCACCTGAACGATAATTCTAAAATTTACAAAAATGATAAACTTTATAAACTAAGACGGCTCATTTCAAATCTAAATGACAATTTCAAAAAGTTTGGTGGATTAGAAGAAAATCTGAGCATAGACGAGAGTATGATTCCGTATTATGGTAAACATTACGCAAAGCAATATATCAAAGGAAAGCCCATCAGCTACGGGTTTAAAAACTGGGCCTTGTGTACTGACAACGGGTATATGGTGGCATTTGATTTAAATACTGGGAAATCAACAGAAACCAGTAAATATGACTTTGGATTAGGTGGCCAAGTAGTTCTTTCTTTAGTAGAGCTTGCAAATATACCTGCCAATGAAGGATACAAGCTCTACTTCGACAACTATTTCACATCTGTGAATTTATTGAGTCATCTTGACGATAATGGATATTGTGCCAGTGGAACACTCCGTGATAATCGTTTAGGAAACTGTCCACTGAAGGGTTTAAACCAAAATAAGATGTGGAAAGCAGGAGAACGGAGTCATTTTGAGTATAACTTTTTTAAGAAGGTGGCCGTGGATCAGTGGAAGGACAATAAAATCGTTTGGACTGCAACAAATTTTGATAGTATTGAAACAAAGAGTGTCCTACAATATTCTAGAAACGAGAAATCAAAAATAGCTTTGCCCCAACCAAATATTATAAATAGTATATATAATAAAGGAATGGAGGGAGTTGATAAATTGGATGGGATGGTAGCAAATTACAGAACCAGGATCCGACAATGGAAATGGTGGAAGCCAATATTTGCATATTTATTTGACGTCAGTGTTGTAAATGCCTGGCTACTAATGCGTAAAATTTAACGATCCGGTGTGTAAAAGTTTACTCAAGTACTATCCTAATAAAGTAAAAAATCGTTGTACAATGTCTTTATGCACTAATGGGTTAAACGAGAACAGTTTAGTCGAACATGTGTGTTTCGGTCTAGTTGATTTTGGTGACCACCGCGGTTTTTTTGCGGGTAAGGGTACCTTTGTCAGTGTGGTAATATCTGGAGTTGTTTTTCTTGTGAAAACCATTCTGCATCGAAACCGCAACAATTTTTGTATTAATATGATTTGCTTCATTTTCTTAGATTTGTTCCGACAGCGGGAGAACAAATCAACGTATTAGAAGGACACCTGCAAACTATGGTGAATTTTTGATAGTAGATTAATCTGTGACCCCCGTTTAGCTTTAGTGATAAGAATGTTTCTTTTTCGGACACATGTGTTTACTTCTGCTGCGTTTTATAGAGTTTTCACACTGTGGACAGTCGCCCCCAGGGTTCACATGGGTTGAATTATGTTCTCAGACAATCAGCCTGATGCTGTATCACTCTCCTTATGAATAGCGATGTCGTTATCTAGCCGAATCTTTATTTTTGTATGCTGTATAACTTATAACGCTTTCATTCATATCGACTCTCGTTATCCACTCTCGTTATTTTGAACCATAACGATTATGATATAACGGCGGCGTTTTGGTAGCCGTTATAAACATAACGGTTGTGATGTATAGGCTTGTGAGCTGTTTTTGTATGAAAAAATGAATTTTGGAGATGTTTTGCGCGTTGCATTATACGAGGAACTAGAAAATGCAATCAGAAAAAGAGTCTTTTCAGTTTTACCGTGTATTTAAGAAAGTAAAATTAGGAACGTATTCTTTCATACAGGCAAAAAAGCATTTTACGCGAAAACAGCGACCCGTTCGAAGTAACTACGTAAACAAAATGTATAAAAAAGATGTAAGTTATGTAACGGTGTGTTTTGGAACTCAGTTTTATTTCGAATCAATACAAGATGCTTATACTTTTACGTATTTATTAAAGCCATTATTCAATAGAAAATTGGGGCTATCGAGGGACGATGTGCGTCACTTAATGGAGGTCGTAGCAAACATTTGAATTTTATTTCATTCAAGGTAGTTTTAGTCTGGATTTTTTCTATTTCAAAATCTACCGGCCAGGCCCTATATCCTATTCACTCTTATACGTTCGGCGGTCGTATAGCACTCTTTGTTTTTTAAAGGCGATACTTCTTTCCAAAATAAGGATTGCAAGATAGTGGGCGACATATCGATATAATTAAAATACCAATACAGCAAACCTATTTTACCAGTGATTGTTATGTAGATCGTTATCTTCGACCAATAAAATCTGATAACGAGAATAACAAATAAACTATTACCCTAAAACATTGCAAGATAGAGGAAAGTTGCACATAATCTTTTTTATAGAGGACAAAATTTACTATAAAAAAGTCGGTGGAAGGGTACAATTACGTTCAATAGTGTAGAAGATACAAGTGTGCAAAGTTACACGATATTGTCTTACATTGCATTAAAATTCTGTAACTCTTAAACTATTAGATATAATTATACCCTCTCGCTGACTTTTTGCAGTAAATTTTGTTCTCTATAAATATGTTTATGCACAATTTTCATCTATATTGTGAATCAATACAAGATGCTTATACTTCTACGTATTAATTAAAGCCATTGTTCAATAGAAAATTGGGGCTATCGAGGGATGATGTGCGTCACTTAATGGAGGTCGTAGCAAACATTTGAATTTTATTTCATACAAGGTACTTTTAGTCTGGATTTTTTCTATTTCAAAATCTACCGGCCAGATGTTTTACGACGGCACCGCGCGTGCCCTATATCCTATTCACTCTTATACGTTCGGCGGTCGTATAGCACTCTTTGTTTTTTTAAAGGCGATACTTTTTTCCAAAATAAGGATTGCATGATAGTGGGCGGCATATCGATATAATTAAAATACCGATACAGCAAACCTATTTTACCGGTCATTGTTATGTCGATCGTTATCTTCGACCATTAAAATCTGAAAGCGATTGGTCGCTAAGTATAACAAGAGTGTTACAGCATCAGGCTGAATAAAGTAAACCCAATGAGAATAACAAATAAACGATTACCCTAAAACGTTGCAAAATAGACGAAAGTTGCACATATACATTTTTATAGAGGACAAAGTTTACTATAAAAAGTCCACGGAAGGGTACAATTACTTTCTATAGTTTAGAAGATACAAGTGTGCAAAGTTACACGATAATGTCTTACATTACATTAAAATTTTGTAACTCTAACTATAAGATATAATTATACCCTCCCGCGGACTTTTTTGCAGATAATTTTGTGCTCTACAAATATGTTTATGTTCAATTTTCGTCTATATTGTACCGTTTTTGCAGCGTACAAAGCGTAAGCTCCCCCGGATCTGATTCTGCAATTACTATAATTATTTTTCATCAAAACTAGTACAATTAAACTAGTAAAGAACGTCAAAAATTAAATAAAAAACGGAATGCTAATAGTTAAGTTAGCTCCCGGATTTATTTAATTTTTTTACCAATTTAAAATTCAACATAGCACAATTGAACACAAAACAGGGACAATAAAATAAATTAAAAAAATTTAAAAAAAGTAAATAAAAAAACAGGAGACTGGCCCCCGACTTTGTTTTGATTTTTTATTAATTTTAATGTTTCTCAAAAAAAAATTGTAACTTGGATTGCATATCGACTTAACGATACTCAAATTACACTAAAATTTTTATTCCATGTTTTTTAATAAATTTTGTTTAGCGGATATCTCATAGGAAGTAGTAAATTTCTTAACTGTTAAATGTCCGATATATAATATTATAGCTTAGCCCCAGCGAACTGGTTCGTACGTGCTTAATTAATAATTTTTAAAGAGTAAATTACTATTTTTCTATAGTAAAATTAATTTACGATTTTTACAATTAAAAAGCTTTGGCTTGTGCTTGTAAGTAGAGCATGGCATTCTGTAAAATTTTGTATTATTTATATACAACCTTACTTACAGTTTCTTTAATTGCGTAATTTATCTTTTTTTTAATATTTCATTCATCTATTAAAATAATTTGAAAGTGTCTCTACATATACATAGACTGTATGTATAAAAATTTGTGTTTAAGATGAATGCGGTCAGAGTGGAGGAGAACCAGATAGTGACGAAGACGTCATCACTGATTACCACATTCCTGTACTGGACATGCTGCCAAGGCCCGGACCTCTTCCTACCATTAGCGTGACCCCTCATTCTCCAGCTAACAAAACCTATCCTGTTCTAGAAGACAGCTTACAACAAGTTCGGGAACTACATGAAAGCGTTCAGCGTATGCGAGATGCCACTGTACAAAGTACGCAATTTTTGCATATCCTAACTCAAAACTAATAATTTCATCATAGATAGTTCATACGGTCCCTCATCTAAGGACTTTGCCGCGTTTGCGTTAAACCCTTTATTAGCTCAAGTGGCAAGATTAAGTGCTAGTTGTCCAACATTAAATGAACAAGTTTCTGATGTAGATATAATAGGAGGTTCTTTAGGTTCATCTCCAATTCATCAGCCCCCGAGTAGGAAAGGAAGTGGTAATTCGATATACAACAAAAAATATATGTATTTTAATAAAAATTAATTTAGGTGCTCAAGATTGGTTGTTAGGTCGCACGTTAGAACCTGATCCTCAGAGACGAAAATCATGGACTGCTCTGGAAGATTTATCAGGAACCAAAGAAAAAATAAAAACGCGTCAACGCAGGTAACTTTATTTTAATTTGTCTACGCAATTTTTACATTTGTTGTCAGCATTTCGTTAAGCAGTATGGAGTCGGAAGCGGACGAATCGTCTCTGTTAGACAATGTAGATGGAAGTCCGGCAAGGTTGTTAGGAACAGATCCTTCAATTGTAGGTCGACGCACACATCGCGGTTCAGGAGGAGGAGCAAGCACTCATTCTTTAAACGAAGCTGATCTACAAGTACGATTATTTGATTACGTCGTCATGTGTTTAATGCGTTTGTTTTTAGAACGACTTTAATAAAATTAAAGCTAAGCGTGAGGCGGAACAACTACGATTGCTGCCTGCCAGATTACCATTGCAAAAATCAATCTCAACGCCTTCGATAATAGCAGTTCGTGATTTAGCACCCGAACCAATTTTGGTTGGCGCACAACCTACTTTACCTGTGTAAGTGTGTTTTTTTTTAAAACTTTTTTGAATTTATTTGGTTTTTGCTTCTACATTTACAAACTTTCAAGATATTTGCAAAAATTTTAAAAATAATAATCTTACACGTCTAGAAATTCTGCATGTTTTCTATTAAATTAGCAGGTTCTAAACGAATTTCAATTTTGCCTGATATACGGTTTTTGAAATTTTCGCATGCAAACCTGTTTTATGATCAATCGAAATTTTGGTATAGCATAAGTAGGGATCACATTGTGACAGTTTATCATATACTAGTTTATATATTCAATCGACCAAGAAATTGCAAAAATAAAGAACCTAAAGGGAAAGAACATAGAAAAAATCTGGCAGAAATTAGTACTAACAATAGAGAAAATAGAATATTATTAGAACAATACCGCAAGAAAAACAAAGAAGTCAAATGGAATCTAAGAAAAGTCAAATTATCATTCGTGGAACAGCAAGCTCGGGGTGAAGAAGAATCGGCAATCGGCGTGCTCAACAGACGAAGAAATAAAGATCAGATGAGTAGAATGCTTTACAAAAATGTATACAGAACAAAGCAACATAGGCCAAGGCCATACAACGAAGGCCAAAACCGAGACCTTGAATATAAATTTGAAAGAATTTAGCAAAGAAGAAATAAAAAAAGCAATCATGACTCTGAAAAATGTAAAAACGGTGGGAATGGATAAGATACCATCTGAATTCATCAAAGCACATATAAAATCATGCACGTACTACTTCAGAAGATGAAAAAAATCGATCAGATTGGCGAAAGGGAATAATCGTGAAACTACTCAAAAAATGCGACGCATTAAGATGCAAAAATTGGAGATTAGTACTATGCACGGCTAGCAAAATCATGACAAGGTTGATTATTGAACGAATTAAAAAAGCTGAGAGGAAATCGAGCCGGATTTATGCCAAACATATCGTGTATTTTCCATCTCCATAGCCATTTACTCACTAGTACGAATTATCTTACACCAAATAGCCGAAAAAGATGAAAACATACGGCTTTATAGACCTTGTTAAAGCAATTGGCTCTATAAACCGGGAAAAAATGTGACAATACAACAAACTGAAAAATACAGAATCATCACACCAAAACATTACAGCAGGTGTCGAAAGAAATACTTATAGAATGGGTCGTAAAACTGTCGCCACTCCTCTTCATCATAGTAATAGACTGGGTTATGAAAACCGCAGACTGCAAGATAGGAATAAATTGCAACACCTTCAGCTAACAGATTTAGAGTTTCCAGATGTCATCACACTAATAACATCAACAAGACAGCATATGCAATCAAACACAAACTGGTAAATGCTGCAAAGGAAGTAAGGCTAATAATAATTGAGAATAAAACTAAACTACTGACAAGAAGTAAGGATGTTAACAATAAAATCAAAATAAATGGCTAAAACGTAGAGGAAATAGAAGAATTTAGTTATTTAGGAAGCATGGTTAGCAGCAGAGGGGGTTCAGATCCAGAAATAATCTCTAGAATCTGTAAAGTACGGAGCAGAAACTTGGGTGGAGAACAAAGGCGATACACAGAAATTACAAGTATTTATAAATAAATGCTTGAGGAAAATATTTAGAATTTTTTGGGCTGAAATGATAACAAATAAGAAGCTGTGGGAAATAACAGGAGAAGTGACAATAAAAAAAAAACAGCAGATGGGCATAGATAGGGCATACAATCAGGAAAGCAATCAAGAACATAACGCGACAAGCACCAGACTTCAGCATCACTGTGAAAAGAAAAGTACGAACATCAAAAGATACATAGAAAAGAAAAACAGCAGAGGAAACCTGGGGAGAAGCAAAAAGAAGTGGAGTGGAAGAAAATTGTCAATCAATAGCACACGCAACCTTGGTTGCTCAGGGCTAGCCATCCTGTCAACCTAATACGAATCAAAGAAACGCCAGAGGCCCCTTATGAAGAAGACGAAGAATGACAAATAAAGGGATAGAAAGATTAAAAAAATAGCAAATACTTCGACTTGGTCCCAAATTACGCCTGGCAATGATCCCAATCGTACCTGATTTCAAATTATCGACTCGATGTACTTAATAGACTCGGAATGCACAATTTTCAAAAAGGCCAGACACGTGGCGGTGACCCAAATCCCTACTAGAGTTACGGGGATATCAAATCATATTACAAAAATAGAAATTCATTCTTACCCCATGAAGACCCTCACAAGTACCACAAATGCAGTCAAATCGATGAACCTATTAATAACGTGGATGAAGGCAAATATTTAAAAATGAAAGTCTTACTAGACGCGAACGTTAGATTTCATGTACCGTCATTCTTACATTAAAGCGAAAATATGCTTTTCATTTATATGCATATGTCAAAAATGAAACCGAAAGCTGATAATCTGAATGTAACAAGATGTGAAAATTAAGTAAAAACGTAGTTACAGAAATGGAAAAGTCATAAAGGGCGTCAACCTTCAAAGAAGACGACGGAAGGAAAAAATGTCAGGTAGGCAAGAAAATGAAAAAAGTATAAAAGGGGAGATAAAAACAGAAAACAGCAAATAAAGAGACTCGGAAGTGAACATAGCGGCAATTAAGGAAAGCGTGAGATCAAAAACAATAATGATTATGGACATGTGAGAAAAGATGAACGAAAACGAATTAGAGAATAACATCAAGAAGAAAATGGAAAGCATTTGAGAACAGTGTTGCAGTAATAATTTTGATCTGAAGTAGGCTGCGATTACTTACTAGTCATTTAATCACCACAATGAAAGTAGCGGTAGCTCAGAGCTTCGTAGAGTGGGTCGTAGATGTGTAACTAATAGGATTTAGCCTTCGATCTGCCGATTATAATGATAAAAAAAAACGCTAAAACGGGAGTAAATATACACTACAGATTCACGTTTACACCTGACAACGCTTAAGGTAGATAAATCGACTAACACAATTCTAATAACGAATATATTTATTTTGACGATAGCGTAAAAGAATAAAAAACAAATAGTATAAGAAATCTATAGCAACTAAGAGTTTGCCAACAATATCGCAGTACAACTAATAATACACGAGCCTTAAATTAGGCAACACCTCGTACACATAAGCAACAAATGACTTAAAATTACATTCAATAGATTAACGTTGGTGAATACAACAAAATCACGAGCTTATGGTGATTGCACAATATTGATACAAAGCGCACCGTTTAGAACTTGTTAAGTACAAAAAGGTTGCGTACGTTAGTCGTGATAACAAGCGTCTCAAAGCAAATAATTAAATATAACAAACAGGGTACTTACTTAACGTTCCTAATATGCGATTAGCTAATGGCGTATCCAACACAAACCCCCTAAAATTTCTGCAAATTAAGCAACACACAAGTTAGTACAAATAAGATGCTAAAAGTTTTATAGGATGAATAAAACCAAAGTGCGCTAAGTTTTCCGAAGTAATTTAAAGTATATCAACAGGCGTGCGCTCCAATTCGTCGTAATATTGTGCCACTATAGCGGAAATGTAAACGTTGATTTTAATAATACGCATCCGTTGTAGATCTTGTAATCAAAGAATGCCTTATTAGTTAGTCATTGGAAGTTTCCACAGTAATAAACACGTGCGGGCGCCAAATTTGCTATGATAATAAAAGAGAAATCAAATCGCGCTGTAAAATGGAACTGTATCTTTACCTAAGTTAATTTATCACAACCAACACACCCAAAATCGCAATTTATTTTACTCGCCAGCGTAGATGATCTATTACGCCTTTAACAGGGCACTATAGAAGACAATTGTAAAAGGGATAAGACAAAACGCTATTGCACCATATTTGAAAAAATAGATATATCAACATCGGAGAAAAGGAAATGGAAATTATAGGCCGAGTAGCTCAGAGTTTGGTCACGATCTATTATTATAGCCAGAAATCCAGAAGGAATATGCACAATTGCATATGTCAACGACCTGGCTATAAAAACGGAAAGGAAATAGAAGAAAACTAAAGCAACTAAAATGTACAAGCAAGAGTAACAGACACCTATCACACCAAAAAACAGATAAAGTTTTCTTAGTCAGAAGAAATACATTAAAACAAATCAAAATAGGCGACCAGAAGATTGATAGCAAAATAAACTCCAGATACATAGTTGTTGATATGGATAAAGCCAATAAATCTATTTCTACGATAAAGAGACTAAGGACCAAAATTAGAAAAACAAAAGGAATTAAAAACGGCAGAAACGTGACAAGAAAAGCTTGCGGAAGAGGACATGATAAAAGAAATAGAAAAAACTAGCCAATGGATTTTCATGCGCTGTTATCAAGCATGAACTAGAGAAGGTTAAAAAACGTCGTAGACAAGGAACTGGGACGGAGACAAAAAATGAGGTGCAGGACCGCCATCTTCGACTTATGGCAATAGGAGACCGATTTTCCAGTACCTGATCAAGCGCCGACTAATAGTTAAGTAATAAAGTTCGTCCTATAAGTTTCGGATTGCAATCCTATCGGCCACATCTTGTGCTACCATTGACGGTTCAACACAACACAGACATCAACGTTTGGAGTGGTGTAGGTTGCGACTCCACTGGAATCTTTTTTTTTACAGGAGGCGGAAAACCTTTTATTGGCACCCTGGCACATATCACCATAGTAGTGTGAGAGTCTTCCTAAAAACGGACATACTTACTGAAACCAACTCCTTTTGCTCTTGCTTTAGCTCAACACCCGGTAGACCCTTTCGGATATTACTTCAAGTGAGGAAGGCTTTTTTCCCTCGTCTTTCATTTTCCCTTTTTCTCTTCTACTTTTTTTTTCATAATTTCCGAAATACCTCGGCCGATTTCTCTTTTTTTACCTACTTCCCAGAGTTATCTGATTCCATCTCATATCCATCTCTTTTTTCATTTCCTATTCTTGTGAGATAGGAACCAGAACTTTCTTGACTCGTCAGAAATTTGACCACGCAGTGGTTCAAGTCCGTCGCTCCCCATTTCACCCAGTCGTCTACTTTACTAATGAGCCCGTGATTGCATTTGCCAACGCTTGCCGTATCCCATTTTTCTTGCCACTCTTCCATCATCTTGCCCGCGGATGGATGATGTTCGAAATCTCTCACTCAATTCCTTATACTCTCCCTATTAGGCGGTATTCCGGTCACCACCAAGATGGCTTCCGTCATCCTCAAGCCAGCTTCCCTTCTGCGTCTTCTCTAACATATCGAGATGATGCTTCGTCTCAAATAGGACCTCTTACAGTAGAACCGAGCGTACTACTCTCATACATACATTCTTCTCCGATCTTTTTTGCTTACTCGCATATACGTCTTACGTGGTCAGTCATTCTGCCGTTCTCTCCGATCCACACATCCAATTACCTCAAGGCCTTCCTACTTTTGATGTCCAAACTCCCCATTCTTAAGGAAAAAATCTTCATTTGTCTGTGTCCGACTAGGGCTATCACTTCGGATTTATTGGGGGCCAGACACAGACTGTGATCTTCCAACCAGTTCTCCACCGTATAAATCCCCTTTTCTGTCTTCCTTGTCACCAGATCTGCGGTTGTACCCTCGATTAAAATCGCTAGGTCGTCTGCGTATCCAAACAGCGTGACACCGTCCGGTATCGCTAGTTTTAGTACTCACTGGTAGTAGATGTTCCACAGAAGCGGGACCCCCCCGCTGTGAGTTCTATTTTTTTAACTGCTCTGACGTACAGCCACCTCTCCCTTGATTTTACCATGCCTTGCAAAGACTTCCCTCGCCAGACGCACTCTTTCTTCTGCTCCGATACTCACTTTTAGTTTTATACCAATCTTCCCTGTGACGATTTTGTATCTATTTCTTTTTGCATCTTTGTCAAGGTCTGTTAATAGCCGCTTCCAGTTCTGTTCTTTACTTTTCCTTATTGCCTTTATTAGTTCTGTTCTCTTAGCATTGTATCTTTCTTTTTCTTCCCATGCTTTCTCCCATTTATATTATGCCCTGTGTACTCTTTTCTTGTTTTTCCACTATCCTTGTCATCTTTCGCTATGTCCATCGTCCACCAATACTTTCTGTTTTTCCTCAGATTCTCACCTTTTTTCAAGGTACTTTTGCATTCTCCCACAATCATGCTTGTCAGCTTTCTTACTCCAAACTCAACCCTTTCCACATTCTATCTTAATACTTACAGTCTTTCTTTCAGCTTTTTTAGAACTTCCTCATTCGTTCTCGTGCTACTTTCCTTTATACATTTGCCGTCACTTTTTTTACTCTTATTCCATACCCAACGTGAGTACCTGTGAGTACTTAGGGTTTCTTCTTCCATCACCTCTTATTCACTCAGTTTATTTATTCATCTTTCACTCACCAGAGTAACGGTGATTATTGATTGATGGTTTCATCTTACGAAAGTTGGTGCACGTTCTCGATTCGCCACGGCCAAGTCCGAGGCACGTTGTCACTTCTGCGATCACTTCTCGCCTCCAATTCGTAAAGGTCGATCCCCAGGTGACGTGCTTGGAGTTGACGTCTTCTGCCAATATTTTATCTTTGCTTCCCACGCGTTGATAATATTTAAGAAATGATCCCTCTCTATATTGGGGGAGACTTTCCAGTTTAATTCCGACATCGCTATTTTTATCTAGGAACCAACCCCTTCCGACTGCAAGGGTTAGTCGCCGGTTAGGTTCCGCAACAATCATTACCAATGCTACAGATTTTAGCATAGTGTGCTCTAGAAGTCCTCATAACAACGTTTCTCTGTAAAAACTTAATCATTATTTTTTACTCTCTTTCTATTCACACCTTCCATCATCTCCTCTATTGGTATCTAGAATGACATAGAGTAGTCTTCAGTGTTGAAGATGCATGATGGTCGTATGAGTCAGACGAAGACGTGGGGAACGGCGCAATATTCAATTTTCTGTTGGGCGTGATGTGCACTATACTGTGGGGATTATGGTATGATGTACTATAGCCTATGGGAGTCAATCTCTTTTGGTATTTATCCGAGGCTCAGCGACCAGGTGGTTGAACCCCATATTCTTCCAAATTTCTCCAGCAGTTCGAAGACCACTTTTTCAGCAGGATAATGCCCGCTTATGGACCGATTCCAAGAGGCCAATGTTAATCTCTTAATGTGGTCACCCAGATCTTCCGATCTCGCGCCTTTTGAACACGCGTGGGACATTATAGGTAGAACACTGAAAAACTTAGCGCATCCTCCGCAGACACAGAAAGCGCTTTGGCATGAATTGCAAGTTGCTTGGGATACAATGACCACCTGCTAGAATCGATGCCACGAAGAGTGAGGGAGTGTAAAGACAATAGGAGGGGATCAACACATATAAAAATTGTGTTCCTGACAAGTTTGGTAACAAAATTCCTAGTATATATTTTCTCAATTGAGAACAAGATAATGCTTTGGTTTCATCAACGAAATATACAACTAATACGCCAACATATAGAAAGTAAAATTAATCTTAATTCCGACAAAAAAAAATTCAATTTAGTAGAATTGTTAAAAGCGTAATAGTAATAACGACGATGAAAAATTAAATAAAAACAAATTACTTATAATTGAACGGACACGGTTTCTATCAAATTACTCACAGCGAATCTTCAAAAGAAAATAAATGTCAGCACAAATCTTATAAAACCGAAATATCCAACCAGTGGTGTCTACGTACCAGTGACGTGGCAAGAATTTAATTAAAATGCGAAAATATGAAACTAATATATTACTAATGACACTTAACGAACCCAAAAGGAAGAAATAGATTTTTTTTTGACAACGCCATGCTACGTAAAGAATATTATAAAGGTTGAGCGAAGGTTTTTTTTGTTTTCATTTAATTGCGTGTATACATTTGAAGCCCAATGTGTCTGGAATTAAATATAGCAGTCGAAGGAATGCGATAAGTGTGAGGTTAGAGAAAGACGAAAATATGGTCTATACGAAACCTAAAAACATGCGAAACCGTTTAGGTTTGCTTTGTCAGCACAATATCGAAGAAGTCGTTTCAGAAAATTCACGATAAGGGACAATTTTTATACATGTAGTAAAGAAGAAGAATTACTTGCACAATGCAATCAAAATTGTATTTTCTGTCACGAGTTTGGAATGAAAAGGATAAGTTTCGACTCTGCTGTTAAGAAATATTTCCCTACAGGATCATTTCTCTTATATCTTGTTACAAACCATGATTCTATTCTCGTGCCTATGCACACTCATGATAACAAAAATCGGTACAAATGTTTCTTTTTTTCTTTTAACAGAAACATTTATTGATTAGTGAAATATATGTATTCTATTTATCAATAATAAATTTCTTGAACAAAAACAAACTTTCGTTTGCAAGATATGGGTCTCAATTTTTGTTTTCTTGAGTGTGCTCGGTGAAACTTAAAATATATAATTATGACAAACGAGTTTCGTCGAATGTTCTCAATGTTCACGGATATTTAAAATTAAAAAAAAACTACTTGCTATAACTAACAGCAAAGTGACCCCCGCTTAAGTTTAAATCGTTGACAATTGCGTTAAATTAAACGATTGTTCATAAAACAAACTTCTACAAATCTTAAAGTAAAATAGAAGTGAAAAGTGTCGCCAATAATAATTCAATAAATAATATACTTTTGGCTTAACCACTGAATAGTTAGATGCAATGTAGTGCATGTGCTTAGCTTGGTGTGTAGGGGCCGACCGAGCGGTACAGAGAGCGAAACCGAAGAAGAAGGAAGCCGCACTGGACTCGCACATTTCGATCCACACTCCATTGCACACTTGCACCAGTAAGTACAGCGCGCATGTGCATGCAGCCCAAATTGCACATATTGCACCAATTTTTGTTTACGATTTTCATTTATAAAATTATCATTTGCTCAAATTTATTATAGACGATTATTAGCACATAATTACGTTCAGTGTTTAGAAGTTTTGCTTATGACGTTACAATTTTGTTTCTATTTCTACGAAACTACGATTTGATTGTAACCGAGCGTTGAATTTTAGCGTACCCTTTGATCACCACTCTGAAAAGAGAAGGAAAAGAGGAAGCTTATTCTTCAGGAAACGAAAGGTGATTTATCGCAACGTTAAAACAAAATTTCATTACTTTTTTTTAGGATAAAACTAAAAAATTAGTTTCTCATCAGTGGATTTCTCCCAGTTGTGGTGCTTCACAATTATGTGATTGGTGCATAAAACCTCTTAGCAATAAACCTGGATTGTACTGTGAAAGTAAGTTGGAATTTACGATGTTTTTGCGGTACTATGCGTGTTATTATTTTTCAGATTGCGGTACGACTGTTCATCAAAATACTTGTAAGGATAACATAATTGAGTGCAATAAACCAAAGGGTTCAAAGGTTTGTTTCTGTTTTTTTTTAATATTTACTTCTATTTTATTTATTTTTGTAGAATCCCGCGAAGCATTCTGGGTTTGGAGTTCCTTTAAGCAATTCAAAGAGTGCGATTAATAAGCGGGGTTCGGCGTCTTTACCAGGGCATAATCAAAATAGTTCATCTAATAAGTATGTATAATCTCATTTCTAATTAAGAGTATCCGTCTTACATTAGCAGAAGAAGGTGTTTCTTAATTTTGTATTTGTGTTCCATGTTAAGTAGCGGTCAAAAAACAAATTTAATTTTTATTTTGTAGCAAAGACGTAGGTTTTTCTTTAGTTCGGCGTCAATTGTTTATTGTCTTAATTAATTAGTTAAAAGTATCTTCTACTAGCAATTAGCATGTTTGTTCAGTTCATATACGTTTAAGAGTGTGTTGGTCACCCGCAATAACTTACTATTCTTGTTATGTGATCTAAATAGGAGTTGAACATAGAATATTGAGATGTTTGCAAAATTTTGTAATTCGCGATTTTTACGTATAACAAAGTATTTACTACTTTAGCGTTTCTAGATGATAATACATAGAGTAGACTGAACTAAAAATACAAGTTTTTAATAGAATGAATCGTAGTTTGATCAAACTCGATACTAAAATGAGAATTTTGGCATTAGACAGGGTGCAAACGTTTCGGTTACTTTTCTAAGAGATTCCATCAGGGTTAACTGTTTGTTCAATTACTCTCAAGTTTGTTCTGATGATGTCTTTTATATAAGTAGGTAAAACGTGTCAATTTGTTTGCGTTAGCCTGTCGTTATGGTATATAATTTTTCTTTCTATATTTTTTTATTTTTTTTGCCAGGTAATCCTCGTTTGCAAACTACCGTACCCTATCTTAGGTTCAAAAAAGTTTCTGTTAATTTATTTTATAAAATTTTCGTCGCTAGCTTTTTGGTTTTCTTCATTCTTTATTTTAAGTTTTTCTAAAGTAATTGGTCGAGCTAGTCATCGAAACGTTGAGTTTTAGATGTCTCCCTCTCCTACATACTGTAACTACTTGCATTGCCGTTGTCACTTCAGTGGGTTGACCTCGTGTTAACTGTGGTTATCTTTTCTGTAACGTATAGTAGGCAGTAGCTCAATGCGCTACAGCGCTTCGAAGAGCAGCAAATTCTTTTTGCAGCATGATGGGATAAATTCCATCGGCTCCTGGAGACTGAAATGGTTTAAACGTATTGATTCCTCATTCTAGGTTTTCAGGATTGATTATTTTTCTCGCTAAGTCCCAGTTCCTTTGGGTGCCCGTCTGTTTGGTACCTCTAGGTCCTGGTGTTTAGGAACTTGAGTTAACGACGAACCCGGGAAGTTGTTACAAGCTTTTAGGGTTTTACGAACCTTGCACGGCCAAACTCGCAATGGTCGGAGATGGGTAGGTCCACAAGAAATATATAACAGATGTTTCAGGGCGCCAGAACTTATCCAAAATGATACTTCTGTTCGCTCACAACAGAATGGTTCAGAACTTGTAACAACTAGACGATTCGTAATCCCTCTACTCAGCTGTTCGAGTAGCCCAAATTGGTTCGTAGGGAACAATAATCACAAGAGAAAGAATTAACAACTTTAATCGCTTTCGGTCTATCACTAACATTTATCACAGTTTCATTTATAATAATCAAAAGTCATTATACATCGAAGTCGGAGATACTAGAGACTAGAAGAGTTTACACTAATTATTAACACCGGTATTAACCTTTGATTTTTGTAACAAATCAATTTAGAGAATTATAGAAAACAAGTTAAGATCTCGATGCCTACAACATCGGCAACCCACCACACACAATTACAATGATCCGAAGTACATGTCCTTCAACTACATACAATATGCGAGACAGTAATTTCACTGATTGTAAATACCCTATTGGTAGCTACACGTTATAAGTATTCACTAACGTTAAATTGTAATACAAAAGTTTGTGAGTAATTGTTCGTGACAACGATATACCTAAAATAAATTCAAATCACTCACCCGAATTCCAGCATCCACTAGCCCGAAGAAAAACGTTTTTCTTCTTCAGTGGCCTGTAATAAATATTAGCACGAATCGTGTCACAACCCCAACTCACAACTGATAGTTCGGCTAAAACAATTTCGTATTAAGTACTTCATGAAATCTATCTCACAAAAAAACGTGCATCGACTACTGTATATAGTGATGATCAAAAATAGGTGGCTGATAATATAATTAACGTCGTGTCATCCACGTGTAGCACTCTTTGCCCTGGGAAGGATTCGCAAGACCTCAATTTCGTGGCATGGAAACCGCCCTCCGCCAGCGCACGTGTACGGTAACACGATGACTTATTTAGCAGTAGTTTCCCATATCCACTTATCGCGAACGTAAAATGTTCGAAATGGAGGAAAGAAAAATGGCCTGTAACGCTTCAAATAAATTAGATAATTAACTAATTATAATTGGTTTTCCATTTTTTTCCGGATGTTATCGGATATACAGAATATTCACCACGTACAGACCATCTTATTCATTCACCGTATGACGATTTTCCGCCAAATGACAACCAACGAGAAAGCGATCGTTAGAGGGCGTCAAAACCCGAATCTAATTTCAAGTCGAAATACATGGGCGTACGTAAAGAAAATTTCGTCCGTAACAAAGTGTTTTTGCAGTAGTTCTTGCAAAGTACCTTCAACTGAGTTAAGTTTCCGTTTTCGGTCAGCAAAGAACCAATGTTTCCAGTGCGGTCTATGCTCAGAGCTTTTTGGAGTCGAGAACTTGTAGGTTCGTTTTCTACGTCTTTACAGTACCTTCTCTATGAGTCTCTTTTTTTCTTTTTTTATGACACTGTTGTATGTTGTGAGGTTGGTTTTGTATTCATAGCCTTCTGGTGCGTGCCCTTGTTTTGTCAAGCTCCCTGTTCCACTAAGTTATTTTGTTTGGGGTTCGTTTGACAGTTTTTGGGCAGCTTGCTTCAAATGCGGATTTTAATGAATTAAAATACTATCCGTCATTAGTTCTAGCTCGTGCGTTGATCTTGCAACTGTGGGACAGTGCCTGATTTGGCCCGCTAAAGTTTCGTTGAACAAATCCCAATTTTTCTCGGGTTTCTGTATTCCATTACGAGTTCCCTGTCCGATTCAATGTTGGATCGAATGTATCTATGATCAGATAAAGAAGGTTCATCTGATACATGCCACATTTTTATTACTTTGCTCGCTTTTGGACTAGCAAGCGTAAGGTCAATAACTTCACTGCGCGACACGGTTATGAACGTGGGCGCATGTCCGTTATTTATTATGTCTAAATTGCCTTTTAAAGTAAATAATAATAATAATAATAATAATGGCATTAGGTGTAGTGCATTTTTTACAATAATGCTGTGCGAGGGTTGTGCACAAGCTGGGCCGCAAGCAGCCATCTACCTGGACAGTTCAACCCTTTTATTGTTTCCTTGTGGATCCATGGCTCCTGGACAAGGGCGATATCAATGTGGTGTGTCACGATATAAGCACTTGCCGTTGAGGCTGCCCTACAATGTTCTAGGTTTATGTGGACCACTTTCAGCATTACATATGCCGTCAGCAAGTTCTTTCTGGCTCTGGATTTTCATCCATGGCCTTGTGGACATCCCTTGTAGCATCCGGTTCTTTGCTGTCTTTTTTGGAGTCGGTCAGCGCCCGGAGAGTCAAAATCCAAGGTTCAATTGGTTGGTTGATGCCTCCACCTTCTCCCATAAATAAACAGGACGTATTGGGTTCCTTTAGGATCTGGTTTAGAGTTAACCACCCGCCACGTTCTGGTACTGATGTTGTTCTGTACCGATATTCTTTTCAATACGGTGGCCGGTTCCAGTGCTGTTCCCGGGACCCAAGGGATAACCTTCTTGGGTGCAGGAAGGTCTTTGAGATAAACAATATCTAGTTCTCTATCCTCCCCCAGTGGTTTCTTAATATTTGACGTGCCAAGCCATTCTCTGGTTGCTTCGTCTGCGCACGTTATTTTCAGAAATTCCTCTTTTTATGGGTACATTCCTGAAAACGCGGAGAAGCATGTCCCTTCTTCAAATCGTCAATCAATCCAAATATCGAGGTTTTTATGACCTTAGATTCTTTAGGACTGATGGTGTTTTCAGGGAACTCTTTTGGTATATTTGCAAGAGCAATTCCTGTCAGTGTGTCCCTGAATTTTTGGGTTCCTTCGACTCTTCGACTTCGCTTTACCGGTCGTTTCTGTGACAACGATGTGCTACTGCTAAAAAGGTTGCGTTTTTGCGCTCCTGTTCCGGCAGTTAAGTTGCGTGCGCCGTCTGGTATCGCTGTTGCGTTTCTGACGTGCCCGTTTTTGCTTCTTGTGTAGCTGGGTTTCGCTCTGGCGTCCCAGCCATTGAAATGGAACCGGAACCGCCTTGCCGCCCCCGAATGCTTTTTGGGCTTTTCGGGTTCGCGCTCAGCGTCAGCCGTTATTTTTGGATTCTGTCCAGAGTCCCCGTCTTTTTTTAAATTTTGGGTCGGTGGTTCCATATGTTATATACAACGGGGTTCGCCTGGTGTCTCGAGGTTGGAACCAGTTACGACTGGTCTTCTATCCAGTCACGCATCTATCGGCCTGGTCCTCTCTACCTTAGATTTAGGTTTTTGATGAGGTTGTCTGTTCTTGGTCCAGACAATTAAGCTGCTTGCTTGTGAGACATGTCTACAGCAGCAAGAGGTTTGGGTTTGACTGCCGTGCTTGCTAATCAAAGCCAGCAGAGCAGCGGCAGGCATCGTTATCCCAGTGTTGGCTCTTGCCACGACACTACAGCTTCAGCTGGGAAAGCTGGTTCGCGTGACAGTAGTATTGGAGTACTTACGGATTTTAGGCCGCAACTCCAACACCTGCTGAGGTAAACAGGGTTGTCCCGGGTCAGCTGATGAAGCTCCTGGAGACGCGCCCGATAGGTAGCTCAACCCACGGACAGTAAGTTGCAGGTAGTATTTGGGCATTGGGGAAGTGACTGTTGGGAATTGGAGAGAAATCGAAAACTTTCTAAACAAAAATAGTAGCAGAGGTAGTGGTTTAAGTCGAAAGTCTTTGAAGAACTGCGACCACGAGTAAACGTCTAAAGCTCTTCTGTGTTTTTCACAGCCTCGAGGGATGCTTCAAAATTTAAGATCCACAATAAATTTGAAGATGACGAGGATACATTCACTGCAAGCGATTGATGGCCGAACACGTAAAAGAAGCAATTTGGCATAAGGCAGCGGAGCATTAGTGAGGAAAAGGTGTCTCATCTGTAGTTTTAAAATTACAGTCTAAAATGAAAGAAGCCGTTTTCAAGCAAGGATTAAAAAAGTTTAACTGTAAAATTTGAAAAAACTGCTCTTGGATTTAAGAAAAAGTAAGAAGGGAAGCCCAATTTTGGTTCTTTGAAACTAATGCTTCTGTTTATTGGAAAGTAAAACCCCAAGCTTTTAAAAATCTTAAAGTCAAATTTTTGCCAAGAATGTACCGCAACCAAAGGAGTGCGTGGATGGTTTTTAGTATAATGTTTTGTAGAGAGTTTTTCTGTTGCTGAAGCAATTTGAAAACAATTAGTTCTCTAAGTTCCCTAGGAAAGTTATTTTATTATTAGACAATGCACTATCCCACGCAGGTGCTAAAGAACAACGCAGTTATGATTCCTACTCTTTAATGTGACATCGTTTATAACGGGAGTGGTAGAGGGAAGGGAGAGTTTGTTACAAGCTTTTTGGTTTTACGAACCTTGCACGGCCAAACTCGCAATAGTCGGAGATGGGTAGGTTCACAAGAAATATATAAAAGATGTTTCAGGGCGCCAGAGCTTATCCCAAAGTAATACTTCTGTCCGCTCACAACAGAATGGGGTAGAACTTGTAACAATTCGAAGATTCGTGATCTCTCTACTCAGCTGTTCGAGTAGCCCAAACTGGTTCGTAGGGAACAATAAGCACACCAAAAAAAGAATTAACAACTTTAATCGCCCTCAGTCTATCATTAACAGTTATCACAGTTGTAGTTGTACTAAGCAAAAGTCATTACACCCCACAGTTGGAGTTACTAAAGACTAGAAAAATTTACATTAAATATTTACAACGGTATTAACGTTTGAGTTCGGAACAGTCAATTTAGAGAATTATAGAAACAAGAAAAGTTAAGATCTCGATGCCTACAACATCGGCAACCCACCACACACAATTATAAAGAACCGAAGTACATGTCTTTCAACTACATACAATATGCGAGACATTGATTTCACTGATTTTAAATACCCTATTGGTAGCTACGCGTTATACTTATTTACTAACGTTAACTTGTAATCCCACAGTTCGTGAGTAATTGTACGTGACCACGATATCTAAAGTAAATTCAAATCACTCACCCGAATTCCAGCATCCACTAGCCCGAAGAAAAACGTTTTTCTTCTTCAGTGGCCTGCAATAAAATATTAACACGAATCGTGTCATAACCCCAACTCACAAATGATAGTTCGGGTAAAACAATTTTGTATTAAATAATTCATGAAATCTATCTCAAAAGTAAACAAAACGTGCATCGACTACTGTATGTAGCGAGATCGAAAATAGGTGGTTATTAATATGTTTAACGTCGTGTCATCCCCGTGTCGTATTATTTGCGCTGGACGGCTCCGCAAGACCCCAATTTCGTGGTGTGGAAATCGCCTTCCGCCAGCGCCCGTATACGGCAACGTGATGCCTTATTTAGTAGTAGTTTACGATATCCATTTATCGAGAATGTAACAGGTGCGAAATGAAGGAACGCAAAATGGCTGTTAAAAGGAAGAACGAATTACGAACGAATTTCTACTAAAAGACGACAGTAGCTTACCCTGTAACGCTTCGAATAAATTAGATGATTAACTAATTATAATTGGCTTTCCATTCTTTTCCAGATGGTAACGGATATATATCAATATTCAATAGTTACAGACCATTTTATATCATTTACGTGTGACGATTTTCCGCCAAAATGACAACTAATGAGAAAAGGATCGTTAGAGGGCGTCAAAACCCGAATCTAATTTCACATAGGCGTACATAATGAAAATTTTGACCGTAACACACACTACGATGACAAAAATAGAATGTACGTGGTGGTCGTAATAATTGTTCGGTACTACAAAGTTTCACAGATGTTTATCATCCTGAGACACGCGCACGTGTTTACAAAGAAGATCGTGAACCACAAACCAACGAGATAAACGGCGAGAACACGATGACACTTTAAGACACTATATGATCCTTAGTAACGCCAATAGACAAATCGGAAAGAACAAGAACAGAACGTAAGGATTTATCCCTCTTAGGACGACAGCGAACACAAATAGTAGAATTAACAATCGGTACAGAAGGCAGAAGTCGAGAAATCTCAAAATTTAATCACCGTAACTTTTAACGAAAACTTACCCCACCGAAGTTCCTTAAGTAAGTAGCTACTGTCAGCTACTATCGAGACTTGCGAAGTATGTAAGACTACATGCAACGACGTGAGTTTAGCCAAAATCTGGTCTTGACGACGTTTAAAACAATTAAAGAAACTTGAATCGGCGTATTCAAAATAAGTACGAGATTTAAGTAAAAAGTAAGTAAGCTCGACACATCTGCCGTCTTCAGCGAAATACTTAGGGGTATCCATAGCTGTGTCACGTTCGACCCAGATAACACAGAACTTGAAGTTCATGACGCTTGACTAAGATTTGCTCTGACTCCATCAAACTTGCTATAAGAATTTTAAATTACTAAAAACAACATGGCCGACTCTCTTTTACCTGTCAATGCCAACTCAATCAAAGAAATCGCTGTAATCCCGCCGGTATACAGAACAATTCTTCGTTCAAGTGAAATTGCTAAAAGCGTAATAGAAATAACCGACAACGAAAATTATCACCTTATCAAAATCTTTTACAGCGATTTAGAATATGAAAGTGAGAGTACAAATGGCCACCGCCGCGATCCTTTTCCGTAAGTGTCGAATAAGCTAAAATTATTGCATCAAGTAAAGTTCGAAAACTACTGACACGTAACAACACCGCATGAAACCAATGTCCTAAATGGCCAGTCTGTTGTCACAACACAGCGGATCATTTCAACATCGGTCTTGGCTCAGTGCCAAGTCGAAATATGATCCTGAGATGGGTTAAAACGTACAGGGCAATAGGATACACAATAGAAAAGAAGCCTCCAGTCCCTTCACAAACTGTGAGGACGCCTGAGACCAGCAGAGCGAGGGGGCTCCTTACTAGGAGAAATTCGTTCCAAATACAAAATTTTGGTTGTCCAGCAGCTCCAAACATGCGGATTATGCAACTCGAGAAGATTTCGGTGTGCGTATGTAAGTGATATTGTGGAAGATCACCCATATTCAGTAGTGATGAGGCTCAATGAAGTTTATTTTCACTTGAATGTTTAGCAGGGAAGATATTTCCAAAAATATTACATTCCCATGGGCTGAAAGTTATCGACTCTTGCTGTGCTTTCTGTAAGTTGTTTTCTGGGTTCACCTTCCAAAAAGATGTGGTAGATTTAAAATGGCATTCAGTTCTTGACCTGAAGTGCTTTTACAGGCTTCGGTAATGCACCGATTAGCCAGATATTGTATCCTGCTAATTTTGTATTTTGCAGTTACCTGTTGGGGTTTGGGCCACCAGAGGGTCAGTTTCGGATTCAGCCCCCACTTACTGCCTATGAGTATTTTCCCAATACCTAATGTTTGTAAACATCTAGTGATTGTTTTGTCAAGATGAGAGTTCTAATTTAACTTGGAGTCTCTCAGTTGACGTTAGTCCCAAACATTTTTAAGTTGTGTTTCTTCTACGCGCGAGTGAAGGTGACAAGGGTGGGTTTGTTAGGATTAATTCTCTCGACATCACTCTTCGGTTATCTTTAATGCTGTTTTCATTGAATTGTCTACAGTACCCTGGCATTTGTCAAGTGTCAGTATGACAATGTCATCGGCATATCTTTGTTCCTTTGTTGTTAAGCTGGGTGAGTAGTTCATCGACTACGAAGCACCACAGGACTGTCTTCTTTGCCTTACCTTAATTTGGCTTTTACAGTAATAATTTAATTAAGGTACAGTTTTACTCCATGAAAAGCAGAACCAGAAAAATTGTTCATTCCGAAGCACGAAACATTTGTAATGTCGCTGATTTCTTCGATAAATAACAAGTAGCTAGTCAATGGATTGTTCTAAGAGAACAGATTAGTACACAAATATTTACAAAATTTTAAATATAAGATAGTAATATGAAAAGATAAAATAACAACGTAAATAGAAACCTCTATATGCTTCTACAAGATTTTGCAAAATATGATTGTTTATACTCCTATTACTGTTATTATGTAGTATGTAACTAACTATGTAGATTGATAAAATATTGTTCAAATTATACATCTTTTCACTGTTACATGTGACACAATTTTACGCCCGACTTCAAATTCCTTTGCTTAGCTTTCCAACTCTTCTGTAACCTCTGTAAGATGTTTGTGTTGCTTGCTTAATAGCGAGAGTAGCCTTGGTTATGTTTTGTTTGAATTAACTGCGTTAGGTTTCTAGTGTCGTGTTCACTTCTTGCTGTTTATGATAATTGTTTTATGTAGTTACTCTATGTTTAATTAATTTATTGATCGATAATTGTATTACGAAAAATATGGAAATAAGGTGGACACGATACATATCAGAAAACGTCTTTGTATCTTATTCTTTGTACATATACGATTAACCCAGTAGTTAACATGTATAGAAAAGTGCGATATTGTAGTAGTGATGTGAGTATAAGATACAAAGGTGCTGGGTTGCTAGAGGGTTTGGCTAATCTGTTGCCTGTTCCCCGCCCATCCCCTAGGAGAAGCCAGCTGTGCTACTCGCCCTGGCGCAGGGTCGCCACCAAACTGGGAGTAAAGTAAGTCCCGGCCACCCCCTCACATCCTTTGCATTTTTAACTCACTCTTCACGTGCACACTCTCTATCCTGTGTGTCTATTTGTCTATCAACATTTGCTCTTTTTTAACTGTGCTACTTGCTTTTTCTATTTACTTTTTACTCTTTTCTGGATCATTATTATACACGGACAGTATCATAAATAATTTGTGTAAGTTTAATATATAAAAAAAATATTGTAAGCCAATTTCTATTTTTCGATATGTTCATGTTTTTGCTTCTTGCTTATGCATGTATTTCCGTCTTTACTTCAGAAGCTATCTCGCTCACGAACCAAGAAAAAAATTATACATACTGAAACTCAAATCTCGAGTTAAACTCATATATTTAGTTTTTTAATTTTATTTTTTGTACAGTATTGTTGGCCTATGCTTGGAATGGCCAAGCTCATTTTGAAAACCAAAATAAATAGTTTATTTTAAACGTGTTCATCGTATATTTTTTACAGCCAAATTCTTAGCGACGACAAGGAGGCTGATCTACACCACGGACATCATGACAATACTAAGTAAGTACATGGATTTATATTATCTTTAATTTACAAAAAAATGTTGGTTGGTTCAAATTTTGATACGTTTTTTTTGTTTTATGTTTCAAACTAAACTTATGGTCTCTAAAAAGCATATTTTGAATCTTTAATTTTATTCGATCACAATCTGATAAATATCAGTCAAAAATTCACTGTATTTTTAACTAGATGAAATCTTTCCATTTCATAATTTTGAATTAGTTTGGTTCACTCATCAGCGTTTTTTTTTTTGAATTATTTTGTTTTTACATTTTTTAACAAACTTTTGCTATATTTGGTTCTGTTGATACCAACCACGTCACCGTGGCTAGCTTAGATGTCGGTGAGTAGGCGTGGTTGAGAATGCTGCGATGGAAAAGAGAAAAAGTACACTCCTTGTTCTGGCAAAATCTTTGACTCACATATACCATTGGTACGTCTGAACCCATTATCGAAGAGATTAGGAGAGAAAAAAAGACAATCAAGGAGACAAAGTAGCCAGCTTATATAATTCTTTCAAACAATAACAGTTACTATTATCTTGCGATAATATAATACAACTATTAACGAAAATTTAATGAGTACAAATTGGAAAACTTACCCAACCGAAGTTCCATAAAACAGGTAGCTGGATGGAAGGTACATCCGAAATGTTATTCTGGAAACTTGTAGTATGTAAGCTTACATGCAACGTGTGTTTGCCAAAATTTTGGCCTTGACTACGTTTAAAAAAATTAAAGATAGTCGATTGGGCAGTCAATTTAATCAACAATTTTATGAAATATAGTTGAAGGCTTCGACTGAAATTAAATTATTAATTATGATCTTTCAATAAACTTATGTTAGTGAGGGCGCGGTGTTCGCAGCTGTTCGAATTGAGTAAAACAAAATCTTAAGGTCATCAGTTTCACTTTAATGGCTGTCAGATTATCAGATCCTTGTTTATTTGTTTAATTTTTTTTCATCTAATAGGTGCTTTGTCTTTGACGTTTCTGCACTGCGGTCTCTTTGGTCCTTTTGCGCACGTTTAATTTTTACTCTCTCAGCAGTTCTGTTGCGCCTACCCTTAAGTCTTATCGCCAGTAGTGCAGTTTGACTGTCATGATGAATATCGGACCGTTTTTGTTATGATCTTTAGTCGACATTTACCCAAAGCCATGACCCATATTTACCAATGGTTAGCAAAATTTGCTTCCCATGGGGAACCGGTACCGTTGCGATTTTTGGCTCCATCTGTGTACGAGATCTTGTAACCCCGTCCAAATAAATTTTTGTTTTCACACGTCTCTTTACGGTGTTATCACTTTAAATATATTTAAGATTTGATCATCTATTGTGAAGCAACACGTTGTATATACACGGTTTCTATGTCCCGATTGTTTACGTTTGTCCATTGACTGCCGTCTGTATGCTGAAAGTAATGCTTCTATGGCTGCTGTGGGCGTGGTTCTCATCGCTTCTGTTATCAGCAGACATGCTCTTGTTTGTACTTTACTCAGGTTGGTTTTTCCACCCCATCATGGTAACATGAACAAACTAGGGTACGTGCCTCTTACAACATAAAAAGGGGTAAAATACCCGTACATACATTTCAGCAAGACCGAAAACTAGTGAATACAATGTAAGGAATTCTTAACATTCCCCCCGGCCTTGAAAGGCGAAAATTAAAAAAAAAAAAGAAATGACTATACTACGCAAAACAACAAACAATAGATACATTAAATATAGATTTTTGTCCAAATAAAATTATACTGTAATAACTAAATAAATGTCACTTTCTTGCACGGACTGAGTCTATGGGCAAAGGACAAATTTTAGTAAATGCGGGCGCACTACTCCTGACACTGTGCGTATAGACGCCACTCGATTTACACCATCACTACCAGGATATAATTGCACAATACGCCTTAATTTCCAACGTAGGGATGGAAGGTTGCCTTCTTTGAGAAGAACTACAGTGCCTTCTTGTAGCTCGGAACCATTTAATTTCTATTTTATGCGTTGTTGAAGTGTTGAAACGTATTCATTGTTTCAACGTTTCCATATGCGTTGATGTAATTGTTGTATACGTTGGTTTCCTAATGAGAAAGTGAGGAGTTAAGGGCTGGAGATCATTGGGATCAGAAGATAGGGGGGATAGTGGACGGCAATTAAGATCTGCTTCTACTTGAGCAAGTAAAGTGGTAAACTCATCGTAAGTTAAAATTTCATTACCTACGGTTCGCTTGATTTCGCTGATTTAATTCCAGCCTCCCACAAACCTCCAAAGTGAGAACTATGCGCGGGTATAAAATGCCATTCAGTTCCCTCACTAACAGCAGCGTCGGACAACGGCAAACCATTTTTATTTAATAATGTGGCTAATTCTTTAAGTTGAGAATTAGCGCCAGAAAAGTTAGTCCCGTTATCGGAGTAAACACGCAGGGGCTTACCTCCGCGAGACACAAAACGTCAAAAAGTCATAATGAAAGCTTCAGAAATCAAGCTTGTGACTGACTCTAAGTGTACGGCTTTCGTAGCAAAGCAAACGAATAAACACAGATAAGATTTGTAAAGTTTTCATCCACGACTCTTGCGATTCATAATTTGGAAAGATCCGCCATAATCAACCCTCGTAATATGAAAAGGTGCGGTAAATATTCCATAATGGGTGCTAGAAAGCTTGGCGAAAGTCGAAAATACTTAATACAGTCATGGACTACCCGCTTGACAAGACATCGACTTGAAGTTATCCAGAATCGATCTCTTAGTGAAGATAGCAGTAATTGAGGGGCCACATAAAGCATTCATAGATGCTCTCGACTAACAATAAGTTTAGAGAGGCGATGCTTGCCAGAAATTAAAATAGGGTACTTCCTATCAAAAGAAAATTAAGAGTTACGAAGACGTCCTTCAACACGAATGATATCATTATCTAGAAAAGGATTTAAACTGAGAAGTGCTGATGACCTCTTCAACGGTTTATAGGCTTGTAATTGTTTTATTTCATCTGGAAATGTTTCTATTTGAGATATTATGACCAAGCGCAAGGGAGCGGATCTTAACTCATTGATTGGAAGAGAGCTTTTATTACGATTTTTGCGAAATCGAAGGCAAAAGGCTATCACCCTTTCCAAACAATTCAAATTGGAGTAGTTACAGATTGGTATTGGAAAATCAACTACTGTAATATAAGATTTCAAGGCCTTTTTTATTTCAGGAATGTTTGAGCTTACAGAGAAAGATTTAGGCCATGTAACTTCTTTCTCTATCAACCATGATGATCTTTGGTAGGCACATGTTTTTAAATAGCGTTGGACGTGCGTTCTTGTATGCCGGAAACGCTTAGATAAAAGAGCAGCGGCGCATAATTCGAGCCTTGGAATGGTGGTAGGTTTTAAGGGCGAAACCTTTGACTTTGCGCACAAGAGGTGTGACTGCATAAGACCAGTTTGATCAATAGATTTGACATATACGTTTCCAACCACAACTGTTGTAAAAAGATCTTTGCACCAACTGTGCAAGGAGAAAGCAGCCCTAACGGGTAAAATATCTGATAATTTCACAAAGCATAGACCTTTTTGTCACCTTAATTGAGATATAGTAGTAGTGTGATCATGAGACCTAAGATCTAGAATACCCGGGTGCAGTTCTCAAGTAGGAATTTTTGCAAGAACATTAGGATTGTTGGATATCCATTTTCGAAGATTAAAACACACGCAATTTTAATTAATCATTTGAGAAATGAGTGGTTTAGTGATCTCACATTCTACGCCGAGTTGATGCAAGCAACATATGGCCCGAAACGAAGCAGAAGCCGTACCGTAGGTGACGGTATTAAAATCAAAAACTTGGAGAGATTCTGACTGTGAGGATTATTTGAAGATACTTTTCAGTAGGCTCAATCGATATTTGCCGATACATTTTCTCAATGTCAGCGGACACAACATAGGTATGCTTACGAAAGCGAACCAGAATCGAGAATAGATCCTGCTGATTGGTTGGACTAACCATTTGAATGTCATTTAGCGAATGACCAGAAGATGTGGGAGAAGATTCATTAAAAACGACAAGCAGTTTCGTCGTTAAGCTTTCTTCCTTTATTACTCCATGATGAGGAAGGTAATACGATTGTTTAGAAGATTGAGTTTTTGAGAGGGACATATGTCTTAAATCTTAATATTCTTGCATGAACAAAGTATAGTGCTTCAAAAACTCTGGATTATCATAAAATCGATGTTCGATCTTTACTGAGTAACATGAAATGAATTTAAAGAAATAGAAAGGACAAACCTACCATCGGCATTTCTACGAAAAGTATTTTGGAAATGCGTTTCGCACGCATTTTCTTGGGGTGAAAAAATTGTTTCGACAGGATAACTTTCACTTTCCCCGAATTTCGAAATTAAACCAGAAAGATCATCTTTGACACTGACGGTGCATTGAGTTTGGGTAAATACTAGGGGACTTGTAGGACCAGAAAGAACCCACTCAAGTCTAGTTTTTTGCAAAATCGGTAGATTAGAACCTAAATGAATTTGACTCGCACAAAACAAATTGAAAAACTGCGTAGAACCAATTAAAAGATTTATATCGCCAGACTCAATAAATCTGAATATTCGATGGAATCTGCAAGATATTCCAATCAACACGAAAGCTGGGTGTTACACCAGTAATTTCATCTATTATAAAGCAAGAGAGTGAAACTTGGAATAATGTGAACGTACTATTACGTCACAAATGATTTAGAAAAATTTGGTTTTGATTTTTCTAGAGCAATCTTTGATTGAGGTTTGGAAGGTAGACTGTCTAAAAGATTGGCTGTATTTGTAAGAAAAGTCTTGAAAGAGATGGCAAATCGAAACTGGAGTTGTTCCTTAGAGTTTCCCATTCCCGCGACGTAGTAAAGTCTAGTTTTTCTGACATGATATGGATAACCACAATTTCAGTTACAAGAGATTTTAAAGCTGTTATATGTTTAAACAAAGCGTCGGAAAAATTGCTCAATTGCTCAAAATAGACTAGATGGTTTCTTATCAACATTTATGGTAGATCGTATCTAGCACAAATTGATTGCCAAACAATTTTGTAATTACAAGAAAATAATTGTAAGAACTTAACTACTTGAGATGCGGCCCCGATTAAACTAGACTTTAAAGAATGCAGTCTTTAGATATCATTAAGGTTTTCATTCGTGTGGATTAAACTATTAAATATTTCTCGAAATTTGAGCCAATTTTCTGGTCTTCCGGAAAATTTTGGAATTGAAATTTTCGGTAAGTTAAACGTTAAACCTTTGTTTGAAAATTCTATTGAATTCTTCCTCTGTTATTGAAGAATTGATTGCAACATCACTCTAGGCAGAAATTCTTATACTATTGGGAAAAAAATTGAAAGGTTTTTTGGATATGGTTCTGTAACGCACTAATTGTGAAAATATATCTTCGAAACACCTGCTTTGGCTAGGTCGGTATCGGAGATGGTCGTGGATCGAGATAGTAGTGACCGGAGTAGAGTGCCCCGCCTCACCTTTTCTTGCAAATAGAAAATTTAAGTTTGAGAAAAAGGAAAGGACCCTCAAACTTGCAACAGTGCAGAAATCACATGTAAACAGACGACACAAGCGATAATAATAAATAAATTAAAATGCGGATAAAATCCCCGTCAAAATTAATACTAGTTAACTAATTTAACGCGTTGACTTTTTCTACAACCCGAGTCAACTACGGTTTTGTTCTGTTTGTCCAATTGGCGTAATCGTAACTTTGATCGCACTCTCGCGACTTCACGTAACAATGCTTAAAGTAAGGCGGCATAAATACTTTATTTCACGTGAAGATAATTGATCTCAGTGGTAATTCACTCGAAATGGAGCCTTCTACTGGTATCTATTCGCACGGAGGTTAACGGTAACTCATTGCAACAAATATTCGTTATAGATGAGGGACCCAATCGGTAGCATTAGAAGGAAAAATCCTGTAAAATGAATCCAGCAAAGAAAAACAAAAGGGTAACTAAGCTGGGAGCTTTAATATATCGGTATTAATATTTAAGGTTATAAAGACTCATAAAATAATAATTAGGTATAGTTTTTTTTTATGGAGACCATAAGAATTTATGAACTTTTGTATATATTTTTGTGATAAAAAATTAAGTTAAGAATCACAAGGACAAATTAATTTACGTGTTAATATCAGTTTTCCAGACGATGTGCCACTAGTACCTTTAGAATTTTTATCAGACACTCCTTTAACGGCGTCAGATTTGTGTTCAGATCTTAGTTTGGGATTACACGAAAGCGAACCCGATTCATGGTCACCTCATGTAGGCAAAGAAATATCTAGAAAACTGAAAGAGAAAGAAGTTAAAAGGCAAGAACACATTTACGAATTTATATTGACTGAAAAACATCATTGTATGACATTACTAATGATGCAGAAAGTACGTTCTTGCCACAGTTCAATCTTTGTCAAATTAATTGTTATTTTTGCAGATATTTGTAGATGGTTTACAAAAATATTTTAATTTAGGGCCAAATTTAGATCGAATGTTTCCGCGGTTAATTGATCTTACCGAATTACATTTAGGGTTTCTTTTACGTCTAAGACAAAGGCAACGAGAATCACCTATCGTTTCTTCAATTGCTGATATACTTTTAGAACAGTTTTCTACCAGTCACGCTGTTAAATTGAAATCTGCTTATGGTATGTCCAAATTAGTCCAGTAACGTTTAGTTTACTATTTTGTTTCTTAGGCGAATTTTGTAGTAGACACAGGGACGCCGTAGAGATTTACAAAACTTATTTATCTAACGACGAAAGATTTGGTCAATTTATACGACACTGTCAAAACAATCCTTTATTAAAGAAAAAAGGTATTCCCGAGTGTATACTTTTTGTAACGCAGCGCCTTACGAAATATCCTTTGCTTATTGAACCGTTGATAAAAACTAGTAAAGAAAATTACCACGAGCAGGAGCAGTTGCAGAAAGCGTTGTCGCTTGTTAAAGAAATTTTAGTCGAAGTCGATTCTCAAGTAGCGGACAAAGAAAAAGAAGACAGAAAACTAGAAATTTATCATAGAATAGATGCAAAATCATATACTGTACATAGGGGTTACAAATTTAAGAAGTCTGATATTTTACAAGGCAATCGCTCTCTTCGATTCGAAGGAGTCGCTATGTTAATGCAGGGCAGAGGAAAAATGCAAGTTGTTATGGTTATTGTTCTTTCGGATGTTCTATTTTTCTTACAAGAAAGTTCGCATAATAAATATACGTTTTTTACTCCCGACAATAAGGTCAGTGATGAGTAGGTTGTGGTTGTAGTACTAAGGCTGAGTTCTAGGCTGGTGTTATATCTCTTCAAAAATTATTGGTGCGAGAGAAAGCCGGACAGGAATCGAGGGGTATTTATTTGATTTCCTCAAATCCTGCCGATCCCGAAATGTTCGAATTGAAAGTGCACAAGCCCAAGGATAAGCAAGTGTGGATTCAAGCAATAAGGTATGTACGATTTAATCTTCTTGACATGTGTTAAGAAAGTCAAATGATCTCTTGGTATTATACTAAGATAAGAACGTCTTCTGGGTTTGGACCGTGTCATTGTTGCCAACGTTTCGCCCACTTTCGTAAGGGGCTTCATACATAAATCGATGAACTCGAATAAGCAACTAGGGAACTAAGTCAGATTCTAAACTCTACAAAAGTGACTTATGAAGCAGTAGTTTCTGTATATAAAGAAAAAGAACCGCCCCGGTTGGATGAGCGCGACTTTGATTGGGTTATAGTCGAAAGGGGGCGGGTCTTCGATAAATGAGTAATAACCCGGAACCAACGAGAGGATCGTTTAAAATCGTGGTTACGATTGAAGTTATTGAGGTGTTTGGTGAATTCTCTGCTCTCTCGGATTTTTCTATTGAAGAAGAAACGTTATCACACTATAAATTTGATAACGTTTCGGTGATTGAGAAATCTCCATTCTTCTTCAACGAGAAAATCAGAGATAGCTTAGAAATCATCAACTATCCTTTCTTTGGTTATCGAAGACACGCTTCTTTTCGACCATAACCCAACCAAAGCCGCACTCAATCCACTTCTTGAGCCACTTTTATAGTTTAGAATCTGCTTTCGTTCACCTAACTCTTGAGAGGTTTTAGTATTCGGTTGCTTGTTTGAGTTCTTTATTTCTTTTACGCCCTGATAAAGCCTTTTACGAAAGTGGACGAAACTTTGGTAACTTCGGTTACAACAAATGCCACGGTCGAAACCCAGAAAACGTTCTTATCTTAGTATAATACCGCGAGATCATTAAACATGGTTCAGAAAATATCAGTATTTGTTTCCTAATTTGCTTAACTTGTTTGGTATAATCAATTTTAGAGGCGCAGTACAAAGCTGCCCAGAAGACGACGAAGATAATTTTACAATAACGTCTGAGGAAAAGCAGTCGTTGTTAAACGCAAAACAAAATCAGATTAGGCACTTAGTGGGTAAGTTTCCGTTTTGAACTAATGCATGTAAATAGTATTCATGAAAACGTAATTTTATTGAAATTCGTGTAAAAATTACGTAATTGACATAATTAGTTGTTGCCCCAGTATGTTATGTATTATACCGATTTGCTCTGTTCCAACAGATGCAGAGTCGGACATTGAAGGTAATTTTCCATCTTATCCGCTTGCATGATTACGATGTTTTTTCGACACTTAGATTTTTTACTCTCGTTTCTGATAATTTCTATATGTTTAAACACACATTTTTTATGATACTTTTTTCTCCACGATATAATAAAATAATGACGTATTTACGGTACACAGTTTTAGTTAGTACGGTGCACATTAACCATTTAATTTTTGCATGACTAAACCATTGTTTTGTAAATTTCATGCCAATTTGCATGACTGTTTAGAAGCGCTGGTTATAAAACCACGCTAAGTTTTATAAAAAATTTTAGGATTGTTGCGACAAAAGGACGTGGAGCAGGCGTTGCTGTTAGAAGAAAAAATGTCTTTGCAATTACGTTTATTAGCTGCAGCAGGGCTTGAACCACCTTCGCCACCTTCTTATAGGCATTTAGTGGGTGAACACGTAGATACAAATCAAGTTTGGAAAGAAGTTTTAACTGCTGTTCAGGTTAGTGAATAAATATGCGTACACCCATGTAAAGAAAAAACGGGACACTACTTTCTTATACGTACCAACATGCAACTGCGTAAACGGGCTTTAACTCTATCCATTACCACACAAACCCTAAACTATTCCGGCTAATTTTACTCAGCATTAGTCAAAACTAAAGAATTTCGAAGAAGCTAGTAGTGTCCCGTTTTTTTCTTGTCGTGAATGTATCTGTTTTTATAATATGTTACATAATTTTGACCAGAAAATTTCTTTAGTGCACGCCGTGGTAATTTAAATGTTTATAGGAGGTTAGTCACTTAGCAAGTTCCTTGTATACGACTGGAACGAATCTATCGAGGAGCGTTAGTTCAGCGGGGGAGCATCAAAGCGATACGTACACGTCGCCAATATTACCTAAAAGAGCAGAAACATTTGGCGGTTTCGACAACTCGGTTCCAAGCGGAATAAAACTTTTAGGCAAGAAACTGCAATCGTCGAGCGGCACCCCAACTTTAAGTCCCGACATGGAAAACCTAAAACCAGGAGATAATAAATTATTCGTTAGTACACAATTTCCTGTGAATTATTTTTGCTAATTACAAAAAATCTAGGAAAAATTGCCGTGGAGAAATTGCCAAATATCCGTTGGGGTAAATTTAACCAATGGAAATACCGCGATGACCGATTTACAACCGTGTGCTCCTCCTGATATACCTGCACTGTTATCTCTTGGTAAAGAGCAACAATACGCGGCTGTGCAACTGTCACATTACGTTTATACATTGTTATGCATTATATCCCAATTAATGACTAGCAACGAAAGGTACTTCGTACAATTTTTTATTCCATTTCACTAAGTAGGTTTTTTTAAGCTTGCAAGCGCATTTGGTAACAGTTAAGGGTGGTACCGATTCGGGAAAGCAATATCGCCATAACCAACAACTGGAAGAGTTGCGAAATCTTCAAGATAAGTTAAGTGCAGAAAAAACAGCTTGGGCTTTGGTGCGCGAGCAAGAAGGGAAAGAACTCGAAGAGAGGAAAGCCGAATTGTTGAAATTACAAGAGCAGATACGTGCCGAACAATCCGATATAACTCAACAGCGTGAGCAGTTGTATCGCAAAATGGAAATATTAACTAGCCAAGGGTTATTAATTTCACCTAACGTTGCCTTACCCGTAACTGGTCAGTTAGAGGATAGCAGCAATCAAAGTTCCGAAGAAAGCAGCCCGTCTCAGTCGGAAGGTTCTGCCGGCGCTGTGTCACATTCAACTGGAACCGAGCGTCGCAAAGACAAATGGATCAAAGGTAAATTTTGCGCAAGTTATTTTCGATTTTATATTTTTTTACATAGGTACGTCTAAGTCGCAACTTCCGCAACACCTAATCAGCGCCACCAATCAACAGAAAGCTTCGCAGAATGTGCAAATTAGACAACAGCTACCGTTGAAGTTGGCATCAAGATTGAGTTCAGGAAGTATGTCGTCAGCTACACCTTCGATGATGTCTTCAGGACCTCAGCAAATGCTTCCTCTGAAGTTAAGTCAAGATGAGAAAGTCAGAAAAACCAGCACTTCAGGATACCAAAGACTGGGTTCGGGTAGTCGTAGTCCTACTTCTGGAGAAACTGTAAGTATTTCTAAGAATTAGGTATCCACGCATGGGTTTAAACATTCAAACGCAGATCGCAACTAAAAATACTCGTCGTGTACTTTTATTAGATTAAATTAGATCGCCATAGTTTTGCTGGAGGCGAGTGCTGCAGGATATGTCGCATATCGTCTGCGGTGTATGCAACTTTCAGCCGATCGATGGAGATGGAGAGTTTTTGGTTCACGTTGGACGACAGTGGACAGGATTTCGTAGGATTGATCGAAATGTGCTTTTGTAGCGTCACGCCGAACACACATTTTTAATTAACTCCTGCTACTGGGAGTAGATCGTAAAAATGTTGTAATTGTTTTTCTTGGTGTAAGAAATTCACCAGGAAGACGAAAATCTAACGATGCAGGTAAAGCAGTAGCGTTTGCCTTCGGAAATGGAAAGTGGTCTCACGACGTCTAAGTGGACATGTTCAAAACGGGCGGTTGGAAATTGGATTATTCCAATGGGAGCGGTTTTGTGTCGCATAACTTTTGAGCGCTGGCACTAAATCTATGTTTGCGTTCATTTTCTGCAGTCAGCGTCGATGGATAACCAGACGTAGCTTTGTTTAATGAAACGACTTGTAGTTCGTACTCTTGTATGTGGCAAAGCGTGATTGGCATCAAAAATTATTCGGGTGTAAGTTTTTGGAACGAAAGGGCGAGCAGTTGAAGTAGAGAGATTGCAATTGACGGCTATGTCGGTGTGAACTTCCGGGATGTAAATGCCTGTGCAGATCTTTGTTGCGTATTTATGCTTCGGCGACTTTGGAAAAATCGATTAGAGGCGTTTCGATGCTGTTGACACACTACAGTAAATGGGCGATAACGTTTTCTTTGTCCGAAATTTGACGAATGTTAGTTCAAAATTGCGCTGTAATATCTAAAGGACGAAACTGTCGCGTCATGGCGAACATTTTTCCGGTTTTTGTCGCGTATATGATCGGCCTGTGATCTGTAAATTGTAAATTGTTTTTTTCTTGACCATGTGGCGAAATTGTTTGATGGCGAGAATTTAAATAGAAGGCTAATGGGTGCTATTCACTCTGAAGCTCCGATTCCATTATTTGAAAAGTCCCTGATAATAACTTCCGTAATGTTGCTTCTCGAACTTTGGAGGAGTGCAAGCTTACAATCATCGCCTTACATTTGTGAAACTCTGGCATTGAATACGAATAATAATTAAGGATACTCAAAATACACAAATTTGATATAGATTCGACTAAAAGTAAAGTATTAATTATGATTTTAAAATGTAGCTTAATATGTGTAATAGAACATAATCAATGGACTTGAAGCCATAGTAAATTGAAATATAGATGAATATGTATCACGGTTATTAAAGGCGCTACCGATTAACAACGTGAGGCGTACGTCAAATAGGGCCCAAAAAAAGCTGTTCAGACTCGAGCGGTGATTAATCCTACGTGATTTCACTTGGCTGGTGAGACCAGGGAAATAATACGCCTACCCTCTATATTTGGGTTTGATGAAAAATGATATGACGTTCCTAAGATGTACAACTGGACGAACACTAATGGAGCGAGTGCATAATCAACAAATAAGAGAAGATATTGTAAGATGGGGAAGACCAAGAAGACAAAAATGGAACGAACACATCCAAAGAATGGAAGAACATAAGATTGCCAAAATATCTAAAAACAACATACCCCATGGAACACGCTCTAGAGGCAGACCACCTAAAAGGTGGAAAGATTCATGGACTTTTAGATCATAGGAAGCGGCTGGAGGATTGAAATAGAACAGGACAAGAAGAAGAAGAAGGTTATAACAACGAATATATTTATTTTTAACTACGATAGAGATAGGTTAAAAAAAAGAAGCGAGACAGAATTACATATATAGTAACAATTAATAGTTCGTCGATCAATAGCACAGTCAATAACATTAATTTAAGCCCTGGAGCAATATTTCGCATATAAAATTATGGTAGTACAGTATGACAGCATAAGTAAACAGATAATCGAAGAATTAAACTTTGATTCAATGCGAAATTAGTGAATTTGCAACCAGAAGCAAATCGCATTTAATAATAAATAAATTCAAACTGCGATTGTACGTTCGTTTATACTTACGTCGCACCTATTTTACGTTCGACAAATACACAGATTAATATAAAGTAAAGAAATTGTACTCACGATTATTCAGTCATGCTTATAGCTATCGACAGGCTTGAATCGTCTCTTAAAATTGCTAAAAAAGTGTAAGAAAAAAAATATTTAGATATCACAAGTAAGTTGCTTGTAAGTCAAACAATGAAACGTCGTAACCGAATTCATCAAGCTTCCGAGTGATTTTCACTATTTCTATCGCAGGTGTGCCTCCAAGTTTAGTAGAAAATCATACCAAATAGTTCTTGCCCTAGAGAAACCTTCACATATGAAGTAAAACAAACGCACCCATCTATAACGTGTGTTACAAGTTTATGGGTCTTACAAACCTTGCACGGCCGGATGTAAATAGCTTACCCGGTGATGGATAAATTACTTTAACAGCGTATTGAAATTATTATTTCATTTCCATTAACGTGGATGTCCGTAGAAACAAGCCATACTTAAATTATTCCACCATACCGGCCATTTTACGTAGTTGTCAGTTTAACGTGTTGGCATCAAATGTAGTGAAAAGAAAATTTGGCAGAGGACGTCAAAATCGAAATCTAATTTTAGTTCAACCCATATACAGGCTATTACGTTATGAAATTTTTGCACGTAACAGAATTCCCCCCCAGCAAGATAAAAACGTGGAGCGTGGATAACAAAACGAAAGCTAAAAAGAAGACACAAATTTAGGCATACGCCAAGGACAGAACCCTAAAATCTAAAACCAACCCAATTCCAAGAAACCCAACCCCGTGTAATCTCATCAGATTTTTTCAGAATCTTAAGAATACCGATGACCAAAACTGTAACAGAAGCGCACGAATCGAATGGTATCTCCAAGAAATCAAGAGTAATTTGATCCGAAAGCAAAGAAGAATACCAACACAGTTTACTAATATCCGAAACGCATAAAGCGATACCGAAGAGTAAGGTACAAACAATCAGTAACCCAATACAGTAAGGACGTAAGCATCAAAATAATTCTAGAGAAAAAAGGAATGTAGGAAAGGTAGAAGTTTAAACAAGCGTCCAGGGCTAAGTAGCCCTAAAATCCCTTTAAACCTCAACCGTTAAATACAAAACCACCGTTCAAAATGGTCTCAAAATAAGTAACCCAAAATCCCAAGTACTAATAATCCCCAAAAGTAGAATTCGAAGAAAAAGAAAGACAAGAACATAAGAACTATCAATTGCTAAGCGAACACTTATTAATCATCGATCACTGTGTTGGACTGTAACAATGAAACTTATAAGTCGATAAACGGAATAGAATATACCAAGAAAAAATAAAGAGAATAGTAGCAAAAGAGATATCCTAAGAATAACTAACAACATCCAAAAAAGCAGACCAAGCGGAAGTACATGAAGTACAGAAAACGGAGTTGTCTGTCCCAAGTTTCACACTTACACAGCAAAACGAATAACTTACCAAGCCCAGTGTAGCAAAAGAAAGAATTAGCAAAAAGGAAAATAAAGAGAAAAGAATATGGTTGCAGTGAATCCAAGAAAAAAAAACAAAACCAAAAGAAAAAAAAAGAAGTATGAGTCAATAAAGAACAGAAAACTTCACTTGCCAATTGAGCATCGTGAGTCAGTGCTCGTTGTGTTGGAATGTCACATTGGAACGTAAATGCCGAAGAACGGATTAGAATATTCCAAGAGCAAAAGAAACCCAAAGAAGAGAAATATCCTAACGGTGACTGACAACATCAAAAATGCTGACTAAGCGAAATAATTGAGGAAGAAAAGCAAATGAAAAGAAACATAGTTGCCTGAATAATAAAGAAAAAAGTTACTAAAAAGAAAGTATTCAAGCAACAAATCAAGACAAAAGAATAAAGCAAAGAGATAATTGCCCTAAAGGCAAACATTCAAAAGGAAAAAAGAAAAGAAAAAATCAAAAGAAAGGGAGAGACTGACGGAGAAAGATAAGACAAGATTTAGTTGTATGATTCGTTCTTCACTCCGCAGAAAAAACGAAAGGGAGTGACCAGCCCTTCAATGCCCTACCAACCGCCCACTAAGCAACAGAAAGACGAAACTTAGAAAGAAAGAAGAAGCATAGTTGCAGTGATCACTTAAGAGAAAAAGTTATCAAAAGGAAAAGAAGCAAGTGTCCAAGCAACAAAAGAGAAAAAAAAGCAAGAAAGAAAGTCAGAAGGAGAAAAGAGAGTACAGATGTTGTTGTACGGCTCGACTACCTCTCACTAGATAGCCGACCCCGAGTGACCTACCCTACAATGCCCAACCAACCGCCCAAGAGGTGAACCTTAAAGAAAATCAAAAATAATTATTGGCACATATAAAGTCCCTAAGCCTAAACAGAAAGAAATGAGAAGTAGGAATGATAGGAGATAAGGAAAGACGGAGAAAGATAAGACTAGATGTGTCTGATTTGTTCTTCTCTCTGTAGAAGAAACGAAAGAGAGTGACCAGCCCTTCAATGCCCAACCAACCGCCCAAAATAAGAACGAAAGCGTACCAATTGCTGTCCCAAATTGGAAAGTATACTTCAAGATTTTAATGTCGACGAGCGGAATACAAAACTCAAGAAAAGAAAACCAAATCCAAAAGCAGAAGAGATAATTCTATAGATGACGTACCAATCCTAGAAGGCCGACTAAGCGGATATAAATATATACAGACGGAAAGGTAGTCTATCCTGAAGTAAGATGGAGAAGAAAGAAACCAAAACAAAAGTACTAGAAACTTAAACAAAGAAAAGAATATCGTTGACAGCAATATGAGAAGAAGAAGAGAATACCGACGACGTATCCAAAGACTCGAACCACCAAAACCGAAAGAAAAAAACCAAAAGAATGACAAAGGTCGAAAGTCGAAAGCCCAAAAAGTGAACTAGCACTTACGACGCTTGCGACGCCGATGAACGAGAAGAGTACGATTAGAAGGAGACAGTAAAGAATAAGCAGAAGCGACTGAAGGAGGAGATGCAAAAGCAATAGCAGCGGCTTTTACTTCTGGAGAAAGAGTACGATCCTTATGTAGACGCGTAGGCCTTATAGCGACACCAGTGTTGGAAAGCTTTATCGTACTTTGCAAAACGATTGCTTTGTTGCTCGTTCGAACAAGAACAGTGACGTATAAACTCAGCAACTTTAGGTCTCATATGAGGCCAGTAGAAATGACACCGAAGAGCTTCCAACGTACTCCTAACACTGCGGTGTTCAGGTTCAGATGGAAGATGGTGATCGTGGATTAGTTGTTTGCGTTGGTCCGAAGGAACAACTAATTTCCACACGCAAGAGTCCGACAAAGCAATGCGTACACGTTTATATAGAAGACCTTTCACAGTACACCAACGAGAGAAACGACGAGGAAAAGCAGAAACTTTCGAAACCAAATCTAAGTACCAAGGATCGGTAGTAGGCTTAATAATCCTAGAAACTGAAGAAAAATTTGGAGGAAGAGAAGCTAAAGAACGAACAGCACGTACAGGTTTTTCAGCTTTAGAACGACAGTGCCTACAAGTATTAGACTAAGGAGTAGTTATAGAAGAAGGAAGTAAAGGAGTATTACGAGAATCGGCAACAGCATTACCAGAAGTTGCTGAGGTAGCAGTCCTAGTCAAAGATGATTCTAGAAGTATGTCAGTAATTTCTGATGTTAGAAAACGAAAAGAATTGCTACAGTTAAAGTTTGCCTACAGAGACTAATTGAGAAAAGGACGTAATATCCACCAGTGCGAAATGAGATTGATAAAATGGAGTCAAGTTGCGGCGTATGATTTTAGGCTGTGTCTTCTCCGAGACTGGTTCTAACAATTGCATAAAAAGATAACGCATAGTAGCAACGTACATTCCAATAGATTCCTTAGGTTTCATTACTCGGTTACGAATAGTGTCCATTAATCGTTCATCATAATCTAAAGGCAGAAATTCAGTTTTCAACATTGCAGTAACCTCATTCCAAGAACGTAAAGTATGTCATCTATTTCTAAACACAAGAAGATCTTTACCCGATAAGACTTCCGAAGCTGAAAGAAAAAGTTGTCGCTGAGTAACTCCACGAGACAAACACAACTCATCAATACGAGTAAGAAACTCGATCAGTACAAACGGATCTTCAGCAGAGAAAGTAACATTCCAATCAGCCAAGTTCATTTCCGAATCAGAGTCTGATGAAGTAAGAAGTGGTGGCTCTTCATCTAAAGAATACGTAATTAACAAGCGTCTAACTACGAGTTCAGTCAAACCAAAAGCAAATCGACAACCACAGCAAAGTCAAACCAACAGTGCTAAATATTTCGAACCTAAGCTACCGATAAATGATAAAATCACAATACAAGAAAATTGTTATACGAAAATCGAGAGAAAGTCAACACTACACGCTAACCTATGTCCAAACTAACTAACCTGTCACTGAATGATAATAATCCTACGCTAATCACAATTAAAGAAAATAGCTAAAAGAAATATAGAGAATGAGAAATTCGATATAAGAAAATCGAACCCCACGTTGGGCGCCAAAATTTGTTACAAGCTTATTGGGTTTCACGAACCTTGAACCGGCAACTCACACAGTCGGGGACAGGGGAGGTTCCAGTAAATAATAGTTAAAGGGCGCCAGATCTTTTCTAAGTAAAACTTCTGTTTCGATCAGGACAGGAGGTACAAGCTTGTAACGAACTTTAACTTTGTAATCCTTCTTACTCTGATGTTCGTGTAATTACAATAAAAGAGAAAGGTATGTTACCATAAAAGAAAGATTTAGCAGGTAGAAAAACTTTAATTTAAAAACACCGAGTCTTAGAAATTTTCCATTAATAACTGCCGGAAGCATCGGCAACACACAATACATAAATCTACGCGATATCGATAGCGAAGAAATTACACGTTATATAACTAGGGCTCACAGTATGCGATATCACAGAATTAGTTACTGACAATACCTAAATCGTATTAAAACTACTATTTCAATTGCGTAAGTTAAATTTTGTGAGCGACCTTCTTTGACAGCGACATAATAATTAAAAAGAACTTACGCGCAATCCACTACTTGCCCGAAGAAAACGTTTTCCTCGTTGAGTAGGCCTAAAATGACTATGAATAGCAAATCGTGTCAACACAATAACTCACCAAGGTAGGAATCTACAAAATTGTTATTAATAAAAGAAATTAGATATAAGAACCCGACGTATCGAATGCTGTTCCTCGCAATTACTAAAAGGTGGGTATCGCAATCGACTGATGTACAGCGTGGCGGAGACCAAATGACCACATTTGAAATGGACACCATACCTTTAATTTTCGAGTTATCGGGATGAAAAAATCACACTTTGTAGCTAATAAACGGAAGTTTTATTGTAATACAGAAGAAAATTAATTATGATAAATAATGTCCGATAAATGCCGTCATTCCACGGTGACGCATTCCTGCAAACGGTCCTCATCACATCTTCCAACATTTTAACCGGAATTGCTGCGATTTCACGTCGTAGAGCTTCTTTTAATTGTGGAATAGTGCGTGGTTTCTCAACGTACACTTTCGACTTGAGGTACCCTCATAAAAAGAAATCGCAGGGGCTGAGGACGGGCGGGCCAAGTGAAAATGTGCTTCGTCCGATGTGATGATCAATGCAAATTCGTCCTGAAGGATGCACTCACTGAATTGCAAACGTTGAATGTTGTCAGTTGGAAGGAGCCTCTGGACGATCATTATCTTGTAGGGATGTAATTTTAAATGTTTTTTCATAATGGTTTGAAGGCTTTGACGCGAAATTCCAAGTGGTTGGGCGCTGTGTCTCCTTGAACGTCGCGGACTTCCCTCAACGGAGACTCGGACACGATCAAAATTCTCGGGTGTTACCACAGTTGGAACACGTGTAGAGGGGGTTTTTGGGACAACATTACTGTGTTGACGAAAATTTTCAACCCACTTAGAAATTCAGCGGTTGTTCGGGAGAGTTGCACGTGGAGCGAGGTTGAAATGTGTCCGGAAGGCGAGACGTGTGCCCGCAAAACATTCATTATTACGAAAAAACGCATCTACGGCGAACGCACGATGTTGACTTCCCCAACACGGCACTTCCCGCCTTAAGCTACCGACTGCGCTACAGAATGACTTTCCTCTACCTACCCACTTCAAACCACGCCTTTTACAAATGTGGTCATTAGGTCTCCGCTGGTCGAGACTTCGTTTTCGATGTGGATAATATGCCTTCCAGAAACCTGTGTTTAGTGAAGGTATTTATCGTTACAGAACGGCTATCAAATTAAGAAAGAAATTATCAAAGAATCTTAACAAAACCGATGTAAATAGCTTACCCGGTGATGGATAAATTACTTTAACGGCGCATTAAAATTATAATTTCATTTCAATTAACGTGGATGTCCTTAGAAACAAGCCATATTTAAATTATTCCACAGCACCGGCCATTTTACGTAGTTGTCGGTTAACTGCACTCAGATGCAAAGATTTGCATAGACCAGAGACGCTTTCGATCGATTAAAAACGGTTATTATCCAACCTCTAAAAATTCACTAACTAAATTTTGACTTTTCGTGCTTTAAACTGATGTCTGCGGTAAAGGCATCAAAGCCGTGCTGTATTTAAAACCGACACCAAGCCAATGGCGTATTATCTGTAATCCAACGCAAAGCTAAACAAATCACAAAATCGATATCACGTAGACAAACAAAAATGTCTTGACGTCATATGGACCATAAAAAATATCGCCTTTATCTAAAAGACAAGAGTTTCACGGTCGCAGAGCTTTAACATGGATTGTCTGGATTAAAGCCAAAAAGAGCAATCTTACCTTCTGGGATTTAATGTTGTAAAAATACTCATTTAATGTGGAACATTACCTTGGAATCTCCAATGAGTTACCAGACTACATATCACGACATCTTGCACGGACCTAGTTAGACACATTACCGAACGACAACAAGTTAAAACTTATTTTAGAGCTGAGAAGAAATCCATCAAGAAGAGGTCAGAACTCCAGGACAACAACACATGTTAATGGAATATCTAATATTCGACAACAGTTACTTTTGCTGCTAAAACAGCCAAGGCAATTTACTAGCGGTTCTGGTCGAGGCGACGCACACAAAAATGGCATACGAGCATACCACGATTTGCCAACTGCAGGACATCCCAAAAGCGAAGAAACCACCAGAGCCATCAGCTAGTACTGCTGCCTAAGGCTGCAAACCGACATTCAAAAATGCATTCTGACGTGCTGGGTCTGCGCAACGGCAAAGCGAAACCTAATATAAAGTACGACAGTTTGCCCTCTACAACCCACCAGGCTATGCACTCTATACACCTACCAGAGACACAAACGTTTGACAATTTTTTGTAGTAATCAATCTCTGCAGTATGTGGGTAGATGTTTTTCTATTGGTCGTAGCATCTACCGCGGCGGTACAAGAAAACCTCGAGAACAAAATACTTGGAAGAGAATAAAAACATGATAAAATTTAACAAGTTTAGAAGAATGGAATTGTTAGTGCACGTAAACAGAAAAAAAAGACGACACATTAAAGACATTACTAAAATGGAAATTAATGGAATATAAACCAAAGAAAATGCCAAAGTTGAGATAGATAAACGAGGGTAAAAAAGATTGCATCTGCATAATTACCAGTTTTCTTTCCCGTGAATATCAAGCGGAGTTGCCGAGTTATATACTTTCTCCTCAGCGATAACGCTAGCATATTTTCGAAGAAATCGTATTAGCTTTAAATGGTTGTGGTGTTATGCTTCGGTCAGTGGTGTAGTTTTCGAGAGACGCTTCTTAGTTGTTTATGGTACTTAATTAGCGTCTTCTTTACTCAACAAAAACGAAACTTCAGTAGCATTGGTAGTCTGCGACTTGAATGTTTTTAACTAAACTACTTTAAATGTATCGTCTATGTGGCGGTTGACAACACCGCAACAGCGCCAGTCAATTAAAACGCTTCCCGCACATTGTGAAAACAAAAGAAAAAGTCGAAAGAAGTTGAGGCACTCGCTAAGCAGCCTCCATCGCGTTAACATCTACATATTGCAGCGAATCAATAATTTTATCTTAGTTTGTAAATATTATTTTAATAAACAAATCGTCCGTAGTAATGAGTAATTTAGTGTAGTTTAGTATTACATTTAATACCGCGACTCCCATAGTGGTGACTCCGACGTGATTTAAGTGAAATCGCGAAAAAAAATGGCGAACGACAACGTGGTCGCTTCTTTGGTATCTCAATCGCAACGCGTTATTTTTACGTTACCGCCATTCTGGCCAGAACAACCTGAGATGTGGTTTGCCCAAATTGAGGGATTTCTATTAAACGGTGTGACGGACCACGCAAAAAAATATTACTTAGTGACCGGTAGTTTGGAGTTCCGATATATCTCGGAGGTGTTGGACATTATAGTGGCGCCTCCGGCGGAAAACAAATACGACAAAATCAAAAGCGAGCTCATAGATCGCTTGTCAACATCACAGGAAAAAAAGACTAGGCAGTTACTAAAATTCGAAGAACTCGGTGACAGAAAACCGAGCCAGTTCCTACGTCACTTACGTGGACTAGCTGGCAGTCGTTTACCGCCTTACGTCCAAGCAATATTAGCAACGGTCGCAACTCAACCTCTAGACGACGCCGCCAAGCTTGCAGACCAGGTGTACGAAACATGGCCTAAAGAGTCATCAGTGGCGTCATGTAACGCAGTTCCTGCGCCTTCCGCTAGCGAATTCCGAACCGACGCCAAAGGCGTTTCCCACAACGTATTCGATGTTAGCGCCATCTCACTACAATTGGCAGCAATATCATCACGGTTGGAACCACTGGAACAACATGGCCGACCGACCGAGCGCCAAACAAACCACCGTTTTTACAATTACAGAAAACGCTCTCGCTCTCGATGCCGACCTCAAATAAACAATTCGGATCACTGTTTTTTCCACGACAGATTCGGCAACAAAGCCCGTTAGTGTCGAGAGCTATGCACTTTTCAAAAAAACTAAGCAAGCTGTCTACCAAGGCGGCAGTAGACACGCATGCAGGACAATGCCATCTTTTGTGACCGATGAAGTTGACGAAGTGCAGTATTTAGTGGATACTGGTGCCGACGTTTCGGTGTTCTCTAAAAAATCGATGAGGTTACTCGGGGTCTTGACTTTTGCTTTCCTTATATCGACGACATCATTGTATTTTCGGATGGTGAAAATCAACATATGGAACACCTACAAATACTCTTTGAGTGTTTTGCAAAATACAGTGTAATCATTAATTGGAAAAAGTGTGATTTTGGATACAACATATGCGCAGAAGGCATTCAACCACCTCAGGAAAAAGTACAAACAATCCATGATTATCCTCGACCAAAAACCATTAAAGATCTACGAAGGTTTCTGGGTATGTTAAACTTTTATCGAAGATTTATATCACAAGCTACGAACAAACTCGCTCCTCTAACAAGTTTGTTAAAAAGAACTAAAAACAGCAAGAAAAAAATTGACTAGACAGATGATAACATCAAACCCTTCGAAAAAGTTAAGAACATCCTTTTATCTTGTACGCTATTGGTACACTCGAACGCAACTGCTCCTCCAGGCATTACAGTCGATGCTGCAGACAAAGCAGTTGGTGATGCCTTCCAACAATCGTAAAATGAAATCTGGGAGCCTTTGTTCTTTCATTCACAAAAATTAAACCTAGCACAACGTAATTGCAATACCTATGACCGGGAATTACTTGCCGCCTATGTTGTTGTAAAACGTTTTAAGCACAGTGTTGAGGGATGGCAATTCACCATCTATACAGACCACAAGCCACTTACTTTTGCTTTTCAACAAAAACCGGAAAAGACTTTGCCAAGGCAACTAAGATATTTGGATTTTATTTCGCAGTTCACAACTGATTTTCAGAGTACGGAGAATGTTGTTGCAGATGCCATGTCTCGAATGTATGCAATAACAGCACAGCCTGACCTGTTATATATTGAATTAGCAAAATCGCAACAATCGGACGCCGAACTTCAAGAGTTGCTGACGAAAGGAACAGATATTGAAATAAAGTTTTTCCATTTCAACTACAATGCAAAGGTTTATTGTGATACGTCTACAACAAAAGTTCGATCGTATCTAACGCTGCCATATCGCAAACCAATGTTTGACAAGCTACACAACCTGTCTCGTCCAGGTATAAAAACTACGGTGCAGTTGATAAAGGACCATTTCGTCTGGCCTAAAATGGAAATTGACATCAAGAAATGGACCAAGAAGTGCGTACCTTGTCAACGAGTTAAAGTGTACCAACACACACAAATAGTACCAGGTGCATTCCTATTACCTGAAGCTCGTTTCGATCATGTTCATTTAGACTTAATTGGTTCTCTACCGCATTGCCAAGGAAACACATATTGTCTCACATGTATCCATCGCTTCACACGATGGGTCGAAGTGATACCATTAAGAGACATCGAAGTAGCCAAAGCTTTCGCGTACAATTGGATCGCTCGATTTACAGTACCACTCCGAATTACAACAGATTGCGGGAGGCAGTTTAAGTGCAAATTATTCTCAAGTCTTGCAAATTACATAGGGTCCGAACACTGTTTAACCACAAGTTACCATCCCCAAGCCTATGGAATGGTGGAGTGCATGCACCGACAATTGAAATCTGCATTAACTTGCTACAATTCCGCCAATTGGGTAGATGCCATACCAATGGTATTATTAAGGATGCGTTTGGCTTACAAAGAAGACCTAAAGACCACCAGCGTTAAATTGGTCTATGGACAACCGCTACGATTGCCAGGCATGTTTTTCGAATATTCTTCAAAGAAATCGCCTCACATATTGTTACAAGAATTACAAAAAAGTTTTGACAATATGGTGGCAACGCCAACATCGCATCATACCGCTTCAAAGGTTTTCATTCCAATGGACATACGCACCTGCACCCACGTATTCGTGCGTAGTAGGAAATGACAGTAAAAAGAAAAATCGGCAGAGGGCGTCAAAACCGAAATCTAATTTTAATTGAACGCATATACAGGGTATTACGTTATTAAACTTTTGCACATAACACGTGGATGAAGGCGAATATTTAGAAATGGTTTCACTGGACGTGCACTCTAAATGTAGCAGGAGGGCGTTCCGGGGACATAATTCATACAATGAATACTATTTCTTATAGTTGTATACGACACTTTCTTATATGTATGATAACACTATCCGTGATTTCATTAAGCAGCGTACATTGCATTAACTTTAGTTGTTGCGATCTGCATTGAAAAATAATTCAATCGTAATTAATTGCAATTAACGTGTTAAGGTTGTTTGCTTAGAATGTTTTTTTTTGTGAATTAGACTCCAACAACACCACATTCGCATAGCCGCACCGGATCGAGTCCGGCTTTAATGCAAGCATCGTCACCTAGTGGAACGCCTCCTCCTTGTCATCAATCCAACATACCACATAATAAAGCATCGCGCACACATACCTTCCCTAAGTTACCAGATAAATTTAAAGTTCGTAACGAACAACAATCACCGGCAGACGAGGAGGTAATATACTTTTGACGATCATGGAGTAAAAGATGGTTTTTCTTTCACAAACTCATTAATGCAAAGGTTTGAACCTTTTGATTAATCGGTTATTTTTAACGCCAGCAAACAAAAAAAAATTAATTTTTTGTACTTCCAAAAAGACAAACATTGAATGTCTGCATAAATTAACTGTGATTCATATTTTATTCTTGTATTTATTATTTTTTAAGTTTTTTAATTCTTTACGCTCTGACGTGTACTGGGTGTTGTTCTTTTATCAAATTAACGGTCGGGGTATTGAAGAAAAAATTTTATCTTGCACATCCAGCATTTATATAATTTTTTTACATAATTTCTTCAATAATATATGGAAAATTTTTAGCTAACCTTATATTATACTCAATCATGTGACAATACAGTAGTAATTCTTAAGAAACATTTTAGCCGTTTCTACTATTTTCCAAACTGTGTGTCGTAGTATGTTTTTAAAATTTACACTCTCACGTATTCGTAAGACCTGCCTGTCTATAATGTACATAATATTGATTTTTTTTATATTTTCATACACAAAATCTGTTATTCGATTGAGAAAAGTACAGCTTTTGCCATTTATGTTATTTACACACTTCAATGGTTAATTAAGTGGTATTTACCGTTAAAAAATGGTTGTTATTAATTGTTGAGTAGATATGTACTTAGTTATAAAGTCTATATAATATAGTTGATTCTACAAAATTGTTCCTTTAAATGATGGTTGAGAGTATATACAAGTGCGCATTATTTATTTAAATTTTTTCAAATTAAAATTTAACTGTTTGTAGTAATGTGGCACTTGTGTATGTTAAAACGGAACATTCTAATGGCCTATCACATTTGTCTTTCCACAAGTGTGTTACGTAGTTAAAAAGTAATATTTTTATAAAAAAAAATGTCACTTCTTTCTGAATTCATATGTAGTTATCGGTATTCTTCCAAAAGTGTGATGGTAGTCGATTCTAATTTCATTTATACCGGACAGAAAAATAGAAGTAAATCAGCACACAAATGTAAAGCTCAGTTTTTGTGCCAAGGAAATATTTATTTTAATAAAATTTGGAAAATAAATTTTAAGTATTAATTTTGAACACGGTAATAATTAAAATTTATATCCAGATGTGACTGATATTGCAAAATTAAATGAAAATAATAAATCTTGCCTTCGGATGTAATTTTTCCAAAAATACAATGCGTTTACGAATCAATAAGTTTAAACTACGGACGTCGAAATTTGTAAATGCGTTGTAGATTTAGTCATTATTGTGTCTTCTACAATTAGGTAGTGTTTACGTTGTACATAGGTTCAACTTAATTCGTAGTGGCTAAAATATAACAGTTATTTATTATAAAAAACTAAAAAGGTGGTATTATTTAACGATAACTTTAATTTAAATTTTTAATTTGTCGCAAAATGTAATTACCATTTTTATACATATATTTATTTATTGTAATATAAGTTGGAATTTATATATTTAATAAACATTCCTAAATTATACACTAATTTTTCAAACAAAATGTAATTGAAGTATTTAGAAACGCAATAATTTTTTTATTTAATTTCTTTACTAAAATAGTGTAAATATCTATTCGTATTTATTGTATATAGATTTTATTAAAACTTATAATCTTAACAGATTTTTTTTCTATCGTATCCTTTAGATCCTTTAGCGAATCACATTTGTTTGGATTATTTTCCGCGTCGCTTGTTTGCTTCTGTGTGCTGTGGTAGTAAACAATTGGTTTAAGTACTAAGTAAACACTAATTTTGTGAAACAAGACTAATATATGGAACATACTCACTAGGTTTTAAGCTTAAACTCGACTACACAGAAGTATCGCAAACGACTCCATGAAATATTTATTCATATCGTGCATTTTGTATCACTAAATGCAATTATAACAGCAGTTAAGTATTCTTTTCTAAGGAATAAGTAGGCAATAAGAGAAAACGACGAATCGACATGGCTCTTCGAGCCAGACCTAACAAATTTCAGTGTTAAATAGTAAAAAAAAAGCGAGTGGGGGGCATTAACACTGAGGCGTTTATACAAGACGCTTATTCTAAGCAGTTATTGTCGTCAACGTAAGTATTCATTCCAGTGACGGCTTCTCTATTAGGTCATTTGGTCAATGACCCTCCAACAATGAATATAAAATTTAAATTACAGAAAATTTTCGTTTAAATCAAATTATCAGCGTTTAAATTTCATGCGTTTAAATAATTGTCAATTTAAACGTAACAGATACGAAAGCTTGCGAATTTACCCGAGGCTTACACGTACTTGTGCCCGCATTTACATTATATTACGATGATAGTTATTGTAATCAAGAGTGAGACACACATAATACAATTTTATGCGAGTTAGAAAAGAAGATAAGTAAATCTTTAAATGCTTTCTCAGGGTCTTCAGCCGGGCCGCCTACGCCAAAGATAATACTTAGTGCAATTATCTTTAAGTGCAATGCTTACATTGCTTACCTGACTTATGCTATCTATCGTTATCTTCGCAGCACGTGTGTTAAATACAGATTTCTTATCACATCCCAATCAGCAAGGAAACGTTTTTTTTATGTTTTAAAAGGTTCAAAGGTGGTTCGTCTAGCGCCCCTGCACTGCGGTCTCCTTGGTCCTTTTGTGCACCTCTGATTTTTTACTCCTTCATCAGTTCTGTTTCATCAATAAAGTCCAGAAGTTTATTCCAAGAGGCTTTTTTCAACTCATCATCGGTTAGCTTTGGTTTTCCGAGAATCGTTGTGCGTTGCATTTGATACGCTTCGCATTTGCACAGCAGATGCTGCGAAGTCTCGTCGTCCTCCAAGCATCCGCGGCATAGAGGGCTAATTTGCAGTCACATTTTATGCATATGTTTGTTGAGGCCACAGTGCCCTGTACTTTGTCCCGTGAGTTTTCTTAATTTTTACCGACTCGTGCTTGATAGTGCAGTTTGAATGTTTAATTGTGGCTCTGTAAGGAAGAGTTCTGTGTGCCTCATCCCTGAAGAGTTTTTCCATAATTTTTTATGCTCCGCTGCAAGTTTGCTGCGAATTATTTCTTTTCCGGTCTCGTATGCGATTCCGAAAACGGGTTCAGGTCCGATCTATGTCCCTGTTGTGCCTTTTTTCGCTAGTGCGTCCGCCATTAGGTTACCCTTTTGTTACAAGCTTTTGGTATTTTACGAACCTGCACGGCCAACTCACAATAGTCGGTGAGAGGGGGGGTTCATAGATACATTAAATATACTTAAGGGCGCCAGAGCTTGTCCAAAGTCACTTCTGTACCGCTCAAGACAGACGGTATAAACTTGTAACACGATGTTAGGTTCGTAATCCTTATACTCGGCTGTTCGAGTAGCCAAAAGTAATTAATAGGTAACGATAATCACAGGAGCAGGGAAGATAAAAAGAAAGATTAACAAGTATAATCGATTTAATGGTTTAACGTTGGAATAATAATAGAAGATATGAGATTTAATGTTTTCCAGGTAGAATCCTATCACAGTTTGCTTATGTGCCAATCTTAACTTCTACAATGACTAACACTTTGCATTAATAATTAGCGTAAACTTTGATTAAGGAGTACATCAAATTTTCTACCTAAATGCCTGTAGTATCGGCAGCACACATCACATCAATAAAGTACAGTGAAATAAATAGCGAAGAATAGTTCGTAGTAAATATCGTTTGTATACAATATGCGGAATCCACAAAAAAAATTAGTAATATGGCATTACTGACAATAAAACAGTGATAACAATTATGGCATTAACATTAAATTATCCTAGTAATTATGGGTAGTACACAGCATACGTAACACAGAATAAGCAAACTTACTACCTAAATGGTAATACTCTTACGTTAATCGTTACGGAATTACTATTAGCAACAGTTTCGTGAGTGACCCTTTTTGACAACGAATAATATACATAAAATCACTTACCAAAAACACAGGAACTTCCACTTGTGCGAAGAAAGTACTTTCCTCGGCAAGCAATCCTGTAAACACCCTGAAATAGCAAGTCGTGTCAAACTAATTCCTCACGAAAGTGAAATCTACAAAATGATTAGTTATATTTAACACAAATACACAAGGCCGAACCCGGTCGTCGTGTGCTGTTATACCCCGACGAAAACGGTGGTTACGCAGGTATCTGCCGCCTGAGTAGAATCTCGACAATCGTAGTTAGCTTCGGTACATTAAATTTTTGCCATATGTCGTATGCCTCAGAGTATATTTATCCGACGAAATTATTATTCGAAATTGATTCTTCAGTAATAGTTAACGACTAGGAACACCTGCCCACACGTGGCGGAACGGCCGGTGACGACTCAAATGTATTATAAGCGTAATACCCTTATAAATTGGTTCCCATTACGGTGGATGGTTTTAGAAAATTTTAATTGCCAATACACCGGCCATTTTATGCAGTTTCCAAGTTAAAGAATTCGTCGTAAATGACAGTCACGCGTAAAAGATCGGTAGGGGGCGTCCAAACCGTAAGCTAATTTCACGTCAAAAGACATAGGCGTACGCAATGAAAATTCCGTCCGTAACAGAATTCCCCCCCAGCAAGATAAAAGCGTGGAGCGAGAATAACGAAAACAAAAGCTAAAATGAAGACAGAAATTTAGGCATACGCCAAGGACATAACCCTAAAATCCAAAACCAACCCCAAAACACAATAACACCCAACCCAAGAAGAAACGTAGATGAAAGAAGTTTTCCCAGTTTACTAAGCATCAACAACCAGATGTGTCCAACAGTCGCATGAAGCGGAATGATACTTCAAAGAACCAGAAACTCAACCAACAGAATAAAAGTATCAGAACAGGTACTCGTTGAAAGTCGACAACAGTCGTTACGCTAAAAAGCAAGAAAGCAACGCAATCCCATAGACCTTACTGACCGACAATACTAAGCAACCCAAGAGAAAAAGAAGAATGATAGGAAAGAAAGAAGTTTAGACCACGGTCAAGGACAACGCCCTAAAATCCCTTGAAACCCCAGCCCCTGAATACAAATCCAACCCTGAATATAAATCCCTAGGAAGCCCCTCAGGAAAAGGACTAAGGTATCATAGGAAAATGGAGAAGGAACGGCACCCACAACCACGAGACTAGGAGACACCCTAGGAATCCTATCGCAGACTAAGGTTTCCTCGTTGGAGTGCCGGACGATTGTGTGGCGTCGGAGTCTAAACACACCTCAAGCCCTCGCGTCGAGATGTCCAAGCGCGTCGTTGGGCCCCCCAACGTTAGTCCACACAAGCGCACGTCACCGCAACCAGTACTCGCTTGCCCACCATAGTCTTCCTCCCACCCAGGATGGATTCTGATCCGCGACCAGAGGGAACAAGACCCAGGAAAGCCCCCCACCCTGAAAGTAGATAAAAGAAGACAAGAAAAGAAACATCCCATAATTTTGCCCAAAAATCCAAAATATAAAGGACTACAGCCCGCAATTGCGTAACCGTAGCCGGAAGCGGTGCCTGCTGTACAACCACAACATCCTATGCGCCGGTTAAGAAGAATTGGTCACCCCTGCCCAGCTCCGTCAAGTCCGCCGTACGGCCCCCGAAAGGTATAATGCCTGGTCCAGAATCTTGAGGCTACCGGAACAGAGACAATCAACCTTCCCGGACGCATAACCGTCAGGTTCCCACAACAGGCGCCCCCCCACTCATGGAGACAGATCGAAAGAAGAGAAAGAAAGACAGGAAGACAGAAGGAGAAAAGAGAGTACGATGGAGTTGTACGGCTCGACTATCTCTCCCTAGATAGCCGACCCCGAGTGACCTTACCCTACTGCCCAACCAACCGCCCAAACGCAGTAAGACCACAAGAAAACATAACAAAGAAATCCGAAACGTCGAGACATAGTGTGAAGAACTCACTCACACTAGACTTGGATGGAGATATAGTGCTGTAAAGTCGTCAAAAGACGGTATGATATCCTTCCCAAAAATAGAACGAAACCCAAAATAATAATAACCCTCTACGGGTACCCCTTCTTAGGCGAACTAACTAAAAAGTCCCCACAATACTAAACCCCAAAAAGAATAATAAATAAAAATTTATGAGAGGTCTGACAAAGACCACCCAACACCAACCTAAAACCAACGAAGGAATATCATTAATAAGGAATCTGGTTACAGTCGACTAAGTCGTATTACCTTACCTTACCTTCTGGTCTTTTGGTATCCAGATGAGCTGCACTGGTTGGCGAGTTGTCAATATTTCCAGACTGTTTATGCATGCCATAATCAGTTTGGACTTTATTACTGGTAATCTTAGCGCCAGTAGTGCTGCTTGGCTGTCAGACAGAATCGATATCGGCCCATTTGTGTATGATTTCGGGTCGATAATGTTCCAGTCAGTAGCAGGAACTTCAATTTGGAAAGCGGATGCATATTTACCCAAAGTCAGCGAAAATTGCTTCCCATGGTGCTTGCCTCTATATACTGCTGCTCCGGTACTGTTGCGATTTTTGGCCCCATCTGTGTACCAGATAGTTCTTTTAACCGGTTAATGTTTTTTATCCATTCGTCCCGTGACGGTATTATCACTTTAAATTTCTTTAAAATGTGATAATTTTTTGTGAAGTCGGATCTCATAGTTAAGATCGTTTCTTCACGCAGCACGTTGTATATACCCGGTAATTGACGCGTGTTCATTAATGTGCAGCCTGTATGCTGCTTGTCTTGCTTCCATCATTACAACGAGGTGTAATGGTGGAAGTGAGAGTAGTGCTTCCATGGCTGCTGTGGGCGTGGTTCTCATCGCTCCTGTTATCAGTAGACATGCCATGCTGTGCTTTTCAGGTTGGTACAGTTACCCCATACAAGCGCGCCGTATGTGATGATGGGTCTTGTTACCACAGTTTATATCCATTTGGTCGTTGTGGGTTTGAATCCCCATGTGTGCCCGTCCATCCGTTTGGTTGTATTAAGAACTCTGATGGCCTTCGTTGTGAGTTTTTCTAGATGAGTTTTGAAAGTCATGGTATCATGAGTAAGTCCCAGATATTTGACTTCTTATGTAATCGAGAGCGTAACTCCGTACATCGTACGTAGTTTTATGTCATCAGTTTTCCGTCGTTTGGTAAAGGGAACAATTGCCGTCTTGGTTGGGTTTACTGATAGTCCCTCTGTTTTGCACCATTTTTCGACGGTGTTTAGTGCACTTTATATTATGTTCGATACAGTTGCCCCAAACTTCCCGTTTGTGATAATGGTGAGATCGTCGGAGTATCCTAAAGCAAATACCTCGCCGTCTTCTAGTTCTTGTAGTAGGCCGTTCAAGTCAAGGCACCACAGTAGGGGTAATAGCACCCAGTGGCGGCTGGTGGTCAATCATACAAGAGGGTCATTTAAAAAAACCCAATGATCGCAAAAAGGCCAAAAAACATTCTTACAGTAACGTGATTTATATTTAAGATCAATTATGTTTAAGACTTAAGATATTCGTCTATAATTAAAATTTACAATGATTTTTCAATGCTTAGCATAGAAATGCAAATATTTCTTGTTTAATAGTATCGCAACTGCGTAGAAATGTTTTAATTATTTTAACACAGAGATACATCGTTCTCTTTCCACTGTAGCCATATGTCAAGTCAATCAATTGTTTTATTTAATTAATGTATATATTTTTAGTTTTTACAAACATTTTCATTATGGTCTTTAATTTACCTCACAATTTACTTTTTACTTTTTCTTTTAAATGCTACAACTCCGTAACTTTCATTTCATCACGGCGGGTGAGAGTTTTTTTGAGAAGAACGCGAGGGGTTGCCATTCTCGTGGACCATTTGTTGTATGATGCCTCTCAGTGCAGTGTCCGATGCGTCGGTGGTGAAGGCTAACGGTGCGTTTGCAACTGACAGCGATTTGTCGTTTGCTTTCGTTGAAAGCCTCGTCGGCTTCGTTGGTCCACCGCAGGGGTTGGTTCCCTTTTAACTTCTCTTTTAGTAGGTCGTGCAGTGGGGCTTGGCATTCGGCGGCGTTGTTGATAAATCTTCGATAGTAATTTATCATACTGAGTACCTGTTTTATTTTTTTGCTGTTTCGGGCCGTGGAAAATTTAGTAACGCCTGGACTTTGTCTAACAGGGGCTTCGTGCCCTGGTTTGAGATGTGGTATCCAAGGAATTGTACTTCGCTTTTTCCGAAATGGCATTTCTCTGGGTTGACTACTACTCCGTTTTCTGGTCGTTGGAAGAGTCGTTTGAGGTGCTCTTCGTGTTGCTCTTCGCTTTCCGATGCTACCAACACGTCGTCTATGTAGGCATAGCAAAAGTCGTAGTCTTTCAGTATGTTGTCCATAAATCGTTGGAACGTCTGCACGGCGTTTCGTAGGCCAAAGGTCATAAACGAAAATTCGAATAACCCGAATGGAGTTGTAATTGCCGTTTTGGGTATATCCTTTTCGGTCACGGGTATCTGGTGGTATGCTTTGGCTAGATCTATCGTCGAAAATATGGTCTTCCCTGCCAGGTCATGGGAGAAGTCTTCGATGGGTGGGATGGGGTACCGGTCTGGGATTGTCCTCGCGTTAAGTGCCTTGTAGTCACCGCATGGTCTCCATTCGCTAGTTTTTTTTGGGAACTAGTTGTAGTGGCGATGCCCACGGACTGGAGGAGGGTCGTGCGATTCCCAGTTGTAGCATGGCTTGGAACTCTTTTCGTGTCGCTTCCAGCCTGTCTGGTGCTAGCCTGCTTGGTTTGTGTGCTACTGGTGGTCCATCCGTTGTTTCTATGAAGTGCTCGGTCCCATGTCGTGGTTTACCAAAGATTCCCGCTGGTTTCGTTAGCGTTGGGTAGTTGTTTAGTATTTCGCGGTATTTCCCCTTGGACGTAGTGTGTACGGTGCATATGTTGCCATTTGTTCACCTTCACCTCAATTGCAAGGCCAATGAAGAAAAAAGGAATTACACCTCTAGTCCGAAACTGGGTCAACTCAATGCTCAGGAATCGGACGGTAACAGCCAAAGTGGCTGACGGATGCCCACAAGGCGGGGTGCTATCAGTAGCAGCTTTTCTATTAGGTCATTTGGTCAACGACCCTCCAAAAATGAATAAGAAAGGTATTTTATTTGCTTTAAAATTACAGAAAATTTGCGTTTAAATCAAATTATCAGCGTTTAAATTTCATGCGTCTAAATGTCAATTTAAACGCAACCGATACGAAAACTTGCGAATTTACCCGAGGCTGACACGTACTTGTGCCCGCATTTACATTATATAACGATAATAGTTATTATAATGAAGAGTGAGACACACATAATAAATTTTATGCGAGTTAGAAAAAAAGAAAAGTAAATGTTTAAATGCTTTCGCAGGGTATTCAGCCGGACCGCCTACGCCAAAGATAATACTTAGTGCAATTATCTTTGAGTGCAATGCTTATATTGCTTACGTGACTTATGTCATCTATCGTTATCTTCGCAGCACGTGTGTGTAAAATACAGATGCTCAAATGCAGATTTCTTATCACATATGACAAACTTTATAGTCGATTTTCTTAGTTGATCGATAATATTCATTTGTAAGGAACGACTTATCGTTTTTGTTTCTAAATAAGGGTGGTATGAGACGTTAAAAATGAATAGTTAATAATTGTTTATACATTTAGAATTTAAATTTAATGCTCGTCCTCAGCCTTTATTTCAAATTCGACCAACCAGTAAACAAAAAAAAAATAAAGAAGCTTACAGTACCTAATTTTAAAGAATCTGTGTATGATTCGTTATATTGTATTTGTGGATTTTAAATAAATAATAAATTTTAGTGTTTTATGTTTACTGTTTTCAGAGTACGACCGAGAATTACTTGGCATCTACAAAACCATCAAACACCACCGACACATGCTAGAGGGACAAACCTTCACAATATACACGTACCACAAGCCCATCACTTACGCTTTCTAGCAAAAAGCCAGAGAAGTGTTTCCCCAGGCAGTTCCGATACCTCGATTATATAAGTCAATTCTTCACGGTCTTCCGACACATGGCCGGAAAAGAAAACATAGTCGCAGACGCACTAACACGGAATGACCAGGTATCAAAGGGAGTAGATTTCAAAGCCCTGGGACACGACCAAGCGTACGACCCAGAGCTAAGCCAATTACTCCACGACAACACAGGACTCCAACTACGAAAAATACAGTTCCAGAACGGCACGGCTTACTGCTACATATCACAGGAGACAGCAAGACCGTTCCTAACGACAATGTTCAGGAGGACGGCCTACGACAGTTTGCACCAGTTGTCACACCCAGGGACACGAGCAACGATCAAGCTAATATCAAGCAAATTCGTATGACCCGGGATGCGCAAAGACTGCAGTAACTGGACCAAGCAGTGCGACCAATGTCAACGAGCGAAGGTATGAAGGCACAACAAACCAGCGACGACAAGTTTCCCCCCAACAAGCAGTCGGTTCGTGCATGTACATATAGATATAGTCGGACCACTGCCCGCAAGCCAGGGATACAAATACATCCTCACGTGCGTCGATAGATACACACGATGGGCCGAAGCCACACCGATACCAGACATAGAGACAGAAACGATCGCCAAAGAAATCGTCAACACATGGATCTCTCGTTTCGGAGTTCCACTGACAGTGACGACCGTCCAGGGACGGCAGTTCGAGGCAACGCTATTCCGAAACCTAGGCGAGCTAATAGGGTTCCAAAGAATACGCACAGTTGCTTACCACCCAGAAGCGAACGGAATGGTAGAGCGTTTCCACCGACAACTAAAAGCATCACTCCACTGCCACAACGCAGAGCAGTGGACAGAAGCTCTTCCCATAGTACTCCTCGGGATACGGAGCGAATGGAAAGAGGACATCAAAGCAACAACAGCCGAGATGGTATACGGTCAAGGGTTGCGCTTACCAGGCGAGTTCCTGTTCCTCCTGTTCCTGGAGGCCGAGACCTACGTGACGCAATTACGGAAACACATCCAAGACATGCGACCAACGCCAGCAAGCAACCACGACAGCAAAAAACACACGTTCAAACTCAAACACATAGACACACCCACGCATGTGTATGTGAGAGTCGACGCAGCCAAGCGACCACTACAGGCACCATACGAAGGCCCATACCGAGTAGTCAAACGCAACGAAAGACTGATAACGGTCAACAGAAAGGGAACAGAAGCAACGGTAACATGCGACCAAGTAAAACCCGCTTTTCTAGAAGCGGACAGCGCAGTACCTCAAAAGCAGCACCACGAGCAAACAACGAACAAACCCACGCTGAGCGACCCGAGAGGAAACGATACACGCAAAGATGGCACACTACCGTCAGACAGCCCCAAAAAAATTTCGACGCAAACTTGCAGCGGAAGAATCTGCAAACCGAAGGTACGTTTCCAAATCGAATGAACACGACTCCATCGCCAGCAAGGGGGTATATGTGGTGTACTTCGGTAATGCGCTATCCGGAACAGGTGACGTACGTCAGTAGTACGCTGGCCACAGCCAGCTCCACCACGCGCACATCTCCACGCGCGCCCACCAATCAGAGGCGCTCGTGAGCTTTTATAACCGAGGCCGTCGCGGAGAAAAAGGCAGAGTTCTTCTGCTCTCAATAGCGAAGGATCTCCCACTTTGCTCGTATAGCGACACTCTGTCTGTTCACATAGCGACATCCGGTCTGTTTGTATAGCGACCCTGCGTACGAAGCTCCCGCCGTTGAACGATATCGCGGACAGCCCCAGGAAGCACGTGGTGCCGATGCCTTCGACACCACCGAGAGAGCGCAAACACCGTCGAAACGTGTTACGTCGTTTCCGGAACGGCACGCCTCCAATCCGACCAGTAACGCCGTTACCAGACTCGCCGATCAAAACGCCGTCAGCCACGCCCACACGCGCTTGGGAACTACGACCGCTGAACTTCCGTGTATTGACGTACGACGGTTTGTGAGCTAACATCACTACGCTTCGAGACCCACGCCGACACGTGATACGTTCCCGCATCCTCCACAAGAACGAAGCATGTAAAAACGTCAAATGTAATGTACATACTGTAAATGATGAAAAATAAACGCTATGTAGTCTGAACCTCTTCAACTAAATTAACAAAGAACACGCAACCAAACCCAACACCCCAAGTGGTGCCTCAATAGCAGCCAAAACGTAAACCTAAAAACGATAATAACAAAACAATGTATTTAAAAAAATGTAAACTCAAAAGACGCTAGTGAATGAATTTTTTATCCCGGTGCAAATTTAAGCCAAATATTTTATACAAATTTGTTCACCCCAAACCAGTACCGGAACAGCGCTCCGGCACCAGTGCACCTCTGCAAACAAGTACAAAAACATAAGAAGATTTGTAAAGAAATCTGTTGTGTTCCACGAAAAGACCTGGTAAGAAACAAACGGTAAACAACTAAACATAAAACTCAATAAAAAAATTATAGAAGTAAGACAACTACGTTTACTAGAACGTCTATATAGGAAAAAAAGACGAGATAATAAACAAGAAAAATGTGAAGGAAGCAGCTGGAAAGAGAATATAAAAACAAAATTATAGGCACTAAATGTATAACAGTAAACCGGCTACAAAATACATAAAAAAATATATAAAAGACATTGCCAAAGCTAAGTATGAAGGGTAGCAAAGGTAGTATATAATTGGCCATACCATGTCTTCTATTTATTAGTTACTTTCCAAATAATAATCTTTTTAATTAATCAAAAAGTTAGCACGATCTTCAAAACGTTAACACAAAGTAATAGTAGTTTTAAAATACAATTGAACTCAAAAGAAATTATCTTTATTACATTTGTTTTGTTACGCCTCTGTATATTATAGAAATGTAAATTTTTTATTCGACTCAATTCGTATCTTTGATTCGTATCTCTTCGTAGCTTAATATTTATAATAATAAATTCATTCAAATTGTTTAAAAATGACAGATAACGACAAAACTAACGATGTAACTCATTTAAAAACTCAATTAACAACAGCAAGAAACGAAATAAGCAATCTTAGGTTAAAGCATTTACTTTATCTAAAAAACATAACCTCACATTCCTTTGTAGGCAACAATTAAAAGGATTAAAGCACACATATCGTAAAGACTGTGATGAAATAAAGCAACATTTAGAAAATTGGAAATGCCAACAATGCAAAAACAAACAAGCCGATAGCACAACTTCAACTCCCATCGAGGCACAATCTCAAATCGATCTTTCGTTAAGTTACATTGGAGTTATAAGAACGCACTTCCCAGAGAAAAGGGGAACACCGCGTCAACCGGGAATTTGTTCAGGTGCTACAGCAAAACTTACTCTTAATAATGTTGTTTTCACAAACCCTGAACATTCGCTCGAAGGTTTACAAGACTATTCACACATGTGGTAAGTGTTTATTCAACTTAAGCCACAAATGTAATCAAGCGTAGGATACTATTTCATTTTCATAAAAACGACTCCAATCATACAAGAGCTAAGGTATCTCCACCTCGTTTGAATGGTTTAAGGACTGGTATCTTTGCAACAAGATCTCCGCATAGACCATGTCCAATCGGATTATCATTAGTAAAAATCGATCGCATCATGGAAAACACAATTTATTTTAGTGGCGTTGATATGATTGATCAAACACCCGTGTTGGATATAAAACCATACATACCTCGATATGATAACCCAGCACTTACAACCGAATCTGTAGATTCGCTTTTAGATGTGTCAACTGTTAGCAGTATCAATATAAGCGACGCTTACTTAAGCGATAATGTAAATACACGGGTAATGGATGGAGAAGAGAATGGCGAACGTGAGCAAGCTGTTATTGGTGCTAGCAGCTCAAACTTCAGAAATAATACCGGTACAAATTTAGAAGAAACTTATCACGAATCTCGATCAATATCAAGAATTGGAGAAAGGGAAGCTCCTGATGGTGAAGAAGAAGAGTCTGTGGCTGCGGGTAACTTATCTCAGCAACAAGTTCGGGTTCCTTCCTGGATCGATCAACCTCCAATTTCCACGTTGACAGTCTATTTCAAGCAAAGGGCTTTACTGCAACTACAACAGTTAGGAAATGAGGTACGCATTGTAAAATTTAAAGCAGTTGATTTATTATTTTGATCAACAGGGCGAACAAAAGAAAAACATCATTAGGAACGTTTTACAAGAGGATCCACGTTCAGTTTATCTAAGAGAAAGGGTCGAAAATACGAATTATGTTTTTCGCATAGCGGACTTATATGTATCGTGCAAATTTGATGATGGTTCTCATATTGTTACTGTTTTTCAAGTGTTTCAAGATTCGGTAGCTCAAGGCGATGACTAAGCTAGTCTGGCTGGCTCTCTAGAATATTTTATGGATGATAGCTTAGAACTGTAATTACAGTCTCTTTAGAAGATGTGCAAAAGCTTCCAGAAAATGTACTTAGGATAAAGATACTTAAACGCTTAGTGATGTTTGTATACTAAAATACTGGAATTGCAAAGCAGTTTTCGTGTACGTTCGTTCTTAAAAAAAGTTTGTTTTAAATAAATATTTTTTGTAATTGTGATTGTTTAAATAAATTTTATTTAGACGTTTTTATTATTTGCAAGATACTCAAAAATTTTAATTTCTACTTTTTTTTAACTTAAGATGATTAAAAATTTATAAAAATTATTTCTAGACGTATTTTTAACTACCTAACTAATTATTGTAGAAATAGTAATACAATACGATAAATACGCACACTAATCATAACTATGAATACCAAGAACGCGATAACGTTATAGTTTCTTAGTTAGATTAGCGATTTTGTGCCTTATCGGTCATGTTGACATTTTTGGATGACTTATTGTGAATTGCGACGATAGAACTTGTGAGATAACGTCACACTTTTAAACCTTTAATACAAAGAAAACATTTTTTAAATAATTTTTTGAGTAAAAAATTTTTTTTTACATAAAATAAATATTTTCAATTCACCGCATAGGTATGCGCGCAAGATGGGGTTTTAAATCACCATTATTAATAATTGTGATCTTTTAATTTCAATAAACTTTTATGAATTTTTAGTAATTCAAAATAATAATTATAAATGATGATTTTTATATATTATAAATAAATACAAGGTACCAAAAACTTACCAAATAAATTTGTTTATGCACTAAAACACCCAAAAAAACATTAGATAATAAAAAGTACAGATAAATAAAGTAGTCAAAACACTAACAAAACCAAATACAGAGTGCAAACGGTGCAAACAGAATGTACCACTTTGATATACCAAAGAAGCGTACGGATGTTGAGTAAGCACCAGAGAACAAGAAGGAAAGTGGACACGCGCACTAAATCTGCTTTTGTTTTTTCCCGCAAAGGACATCCCATCGTACGTTCTTCATTGACATTCTGAGGACTTCCTATTAAAGACATCCTATACAGGTCCGTTTTAAAGCCCAGGCATCTGTAAAAGGGGCTATGACGGCAAACACAATTCTGTCTATTTTTGCACCATTCTTGTTAACAGAAATAACAGTCCACGGTCTTATTGGTCCCAGTCGTGTTATAGCTCAACTCAAGTTATAGCTACAAACCAACACTTAAACTCGTGTACCCCGGAATATGATTTTGTTACGCCGGTTTTCTTGTAACAACAAAAAAGAGGCAACGGCTAACAGTTTTCTCGGAGAGGAAATCGCAGACTTTGTGAAGCTAAATTATAGATAAAAGCTAAAAAAGCGCCAAGACGATGAAGGATCCCAGTAAACACACGACGTCTCAAGGACGTTCGTTTTTTGTCCAAATAATGTCTTTACAACCCGGGCTTTAAAACGGACCTCTTTAGGATGTCTTTAATAGGACGTCCTCAGGATGTCAACGAAGAACGTACGATGGGATGTCTTATGCGAGAAAACAAATTTGGGCTTGTGGGTTTCTAGTTAATTAACAATCGGACACATCGCATCGTACTCCGCTCCCCGTCGGCCGGACACTGCCGTTGACCTCGTTCCTGGTTCGCTCTTTCTCGATCGTGCTAAATTCGAAATGCTGACGGTCTCGATACTAACCGCTACAGTACTCCCCTTCCAGCGACGGAGTCGCGCTCGCGACTTTCGGCAAATCTAACTGGTGGCTTGATTACACGGTCAGCTCTAGATATAGTGGTAGTTGGCGTCGTTGTGGTTTGCTGCTGTTTCTCCTCGGTGGGGGCTGGTGTCGTTAACTCTAAACCTGAAGGGGTTAACGCGGCGCTGATCGTCGTCAGCGGCTGATCTCCCGTAGATGGCATAAAGCATGGTTTCAGCCGATCCATTGCGACATTCACGGAGCTGCCATTGACCCTAACGGTAAATACTTTGCCGTTTCTAGCGAGAACTTCGTACGGGCCCCTATAGGGCTGCTGCAATGGTTTTCTCACTGTGTCATCTCGCAAGAAAACGTGTGTGCACGTTTTGAGTTCGGGATGAACGAAAACAGCAGTTTGGCCGTGACGGGCTGTAGGGACCGATCGCAGATTTCGCATTTGTTGCTGTAGCATTCCTGTGAAAGTAATTGGGTCGAGCTGGTGGCCTGTGTTGTTTACAAACATTTCGCATGGAATTCTTAGCGTTGTCCCGTATACCATCTCCGCCGGTGAACAGGTGAGATCTTCTTTATAGGTTGTGCGTAGACCCAGTAACACAGTTGGCAGTATCTCGGACCATTTTTCGCTTTCGTGACATCTAACTGCTGTCTTCAAGGTTCGATGCCATCGCTCTAAAATGCCGTTAGTTTGCGGCCTATATGCAGTGCAGCGTGCGCGTTGAATACCCAATAGCCTTGTAAACGAACTGATCGGTAGTAATCGTGCGCGGTGTGCCGTAACGTGAAACCCAATTTGTGTAGAAAGCTTCGAAGACGGTTTCTGCGGTGATATCCGCCAACGGAACAGCTTCCGGCAACTTGGAGAAACGATTTAACATTGTTAAGCAACATCTATATCCTTTCGATGGCGGTAGTGGTCCTACCAAATCCAAGTGTACATGTTCAAAACGTTCATCTGGCATTGGGAATTCTTGCAGTTCACTTTTTGTGTGCCTGTTGATTTAAGATTTCTGGTATGGAATACAGCTTCGTGTCCACTGTGCGATGTCTTTCCGCATGCCAGGCCAGACGAAACGCTGCGAAACCATCCGCACTGTTGATCGTGCGCTATTGTGCGCTGCACCATGACACATGTTAAAAATTCGCCTTCTCAAACTGCTGGGTACATAAGGTCTAAGTATTTGCGTAGAGGCATCACACCATATTAATGTTGACTCCCCCGGGGGCCTAAACTGCTGCATCTTTAATGATGTGACGTCTAGTCGCTGAAGTTCTTCATCTCGTTCTTGTTCAGAAGCTAACTCCTCTGTCGTCACTACCGATGGCAATGTTATGGCGTCTAACCGTGACAGCGCGTCGGCAACTACATTCTCTTGTCCTGGAATATGTAGGATTGTAGTTGTAAATTGCCCAATAAAATCTAGGTGACGTAACTGCTTCGGCGAAGCTTTCTCGGGTCGCTGTTGGAATGCAAACGTTAATGGTTTGTGATCGGTTTGGACCACCAGTTGCCTGCCCTCGACCATGAATCTGAAGTATTTTATGCTCTCATAAATCGCCATCAGTTCTCGGTCGTATGCGCTGTATTTATTTTGTGCTGGGGTGAGTTTCTTAGAGAAAAATCCGAAAGGCTGCCACTTGTTTCCATCTAGCTGCTGTAGCACAGCACCTATAGCTACATCGGATGCGTCTACGATTAACGCTAGGGGAACAGATTCTGCTGGGTGTGCCAGGAGGGCCACTTCTGCTAGTTGCGTTTTGCACTGCTCAAATGCTGTTATTGCTTTTGGGGTCCATACGATGCTGCGTTTGTCCCTTCTGGTAGCACCGCGTAGGTGCTCGTGAAGAAGTGCTTGCAAGTGTGCCGCGTTTCTGACAAATCTTCGGTAAAAATTCACGGCACCTAAAAACCGGCCTAACTCGGTGATAGTTTCTGGCCTTTTGTACTCCTGTATAGCTCGTACGCTGTCTCGTAAGCGCTGGATTCCTTCAGGCGAAATTAAGGCACCGAGGTATTCTACCTTTTCAACACTAAACACGCACTTCGCGGGGTTAATGCGGACACCATATTCGCGTAAACGTTCAAATACTTTGCGAAGATGCGTCTTGTGTTCTTCTTCGTTATGCAAAAAAATAAGAATATCGTCGATGTATACATGACAAAAATTTAACCCTTGGAGCACTTTGTGCATAAATCTTTGAAAAGTCTGTGCCGCGTTGCACAATCCGAACGTCATATACATAAACTCAAATAAACCGAACGGAGTCGTTACCGCCGTTTTGGGAATATCGTCCTCCGCGATAGGGATTTGGTGATATGCCCGCACCAGGTCTAGCTTCGTGAACACCTTATTTTGATACAGCAAATGCGTAAAGTCGTTGATATGAGGTATCGGGTAGCTGTCGTGGACGGTAAACGCATTTAAACGCCGGTAATCTCCACACGGACGCCGTGTCCCAGCCTCCTTCTTCGGCACCAGATGTAACAGGCTCGCCCAAGGGCTGCTGGAAGGTCTACAGATGCCTTGCTCCAGCATATACTCGAATTCCGCCTTGGTTGCTGCAAGCTTTTCGGGTGTGAGCCGGCGAGGACGTTTTGCGACTGGGGGACCTTTTACTATTATGTGATGTTGAAGATCGTGGTTGTTTCCCGTTGGTCCTTGGGATGCTCTGGTGATGTCTGCAAATTCCGTTAATAGAGCGTAACAGTTGCTGGTTTCGCATATTGTCGAGACTGATGTTACCGCGCTGCTAGTTGCAGACAATGTAGACACGTACAGTTTAGTGGTCGTATCAATTAGGCGATTGTTTTGCAAATCCACCAGGAGACCGTGGTGGTTTAAAAAATCTGCACCAATTATAGGGCGCGCCACGTGTGCTACGTAAAATTTCCACTTGTACGGTCGACGTAACCCGAAGTTTAAACATAACAACTCAGTCCCGTAAGTGTCTATCGTAGAACCATTAGCGGCGTACAAACGGAAATCCGACACGGCACTAGGTCTCTTTGCTTTCGCGGGTATCACTGAAACGTCAGCACCGGTGTCGATTAAAAATCGCGTTCCCGTCGTTTTGTCTGTTATAAAGAGACGGCTGCTGCAGGATCCGTCACTGAGCACCTCATTCAGCGATGGACCTCTTAGTTTTTCTGTTTCGTCAGGAACGCACAGGGTTGAGTGCATCTATTAGCTCGACCACCAAAACGACGGTGATAAAAACAAACGTCCGGCTGTGCGGATTTGCTGCGTGACCGGTATCGCGTTTGACGTTTTCCTCGTCTGCGCGCTCCGTTGCGATTCATCTGCTCGATCATCTTCGTAAGCTCTTCGACTTTACGCTCCAACGTCGAGATGGAAAAGTGGGTAGGTGGGGCGGTTTGCTACGCTGCCGTTTCTGCGTGCGCGGATGCAAAAAAAACTGACGGAGGGGATATCGTTGTTGTAATGGCGGTGATACCTGTACACGCGCTGTCGTTTACTTCCCTGATTTTATCCGCAATGGCAGCCATTTTATCCAACGGCAAGGTGTCACTTACTGATAAAATCTGTTGTATAGTTGATGGTAGCCTCTGAAGCCAAACCGTACGCAACACACTCTCGTTTAACTTGCTACCCGCGTGCATTTTTAATTCCCGTAGTAGTTGAGAAGGCGTTTTATCTCCGAGTTCTAAGTCTGTTAGCACTTTGCGTAATTGTTTTTCCTCGGAGTCTGTAAAACGCGCGATCAATTCTTTTTTAAGTCCCTCGTATTTGTTTTTGTCGGGGGCTGACATTAAAATGTCCGACACTTGTTGGAGCACCGCACTGTCTAATGCACTAATTATGGTATAATACTTTGTAGCGTCTGTTTTAATTCCGTATGTGTGAAATTGCGCTTCCACTTGTACAAACCACAACTGCGGGTTGACTTGCCAAAAGGGCGGTAATTTAATTTGTTTGATAGCACATACTTCCGGTCCGCTGTGCTCAACGCTGTTATTAGTCGAGTTTCCATTCGCTTCGTCGTTAATCATGGCGGCGGCGTGGCGTGGGTGCACTTTCACTTCGTAGAAATCACTAAACGTCTTGGTCACCAATGTGGGTTTCTAGTTAATTAACAATCCACCACTAATTTATTTAATACAGATACAAACTAAGTAACATTATTTACACTACAAAAATAATAAAACACACAACTTAAACGTTATTACAAAAGGGCATGCTAACAATGTAACCGAACGAGGTATTGCGTTGCGCGCATCATACTCCGCTCCCCGTCGGCCGGACACTGCCGTTGACCTCGTTCTTGGTTCGCTCTTTTTCGATCGTGCTAAATTTGAAATGCCGGCGGTCTCGATACTAACCGCTACAGGCGTTTGTCAATTCATATTTCTAATCGAATTAAAAAAAAATTGAAAAGGAGAATTTTCATAATACCTAACGTGAATGTTTATTTTTAATTACTTATCAAATAAAATTAGAACAAGATGATACATTCACCCACTTTCTTGTTCTCTGGTGCCTACTCAACACCCGTACGCTCCTTTGGTATATCAAAGTGATACACTCTGTTTGCACCGTTTGCACTCTGTATTTGTTTTTGTTGGTGTTCTGACTTACTTTATTTATCTGTTCTTTTTATTATCTAACGTTTTTTTGGTGTTTTAGTGCATAAACAAATTTATTTGGTAAGATTTTTGGTACCTAGTATTATTTCAAAAAATTATTAAGAAAATGTTTTCTTTGTATTAAAGGTTTAAAAGCGTGACGTTATCTCGCGACTTTTATCGTCGCGATTCACAATAATTCATCTAAAAATTCACCCAGTACCTGTCAACATGACCGATAAGGCACAAAATCGCTTATCTAACTAAGAAACCATAACGTTATCGCGTTCTTGGTAACTTGGTAGCAGCCTCTTAGTTCATAGTTATGATTAGTGTGCGAATTTCTCGTATTGTATTACTGTTTCCATAATAATAAGTTATGTAGTTAAAAATACGTCTAGAAGTAATTTTGTTTTCACCACATTCCTCTGATGAAACGTAAATGCGAAACGTATAAAAACTGTAATGAATTGCAAAACTGACGTGTTCACAAAATTTATTTAAAATACGATTTTAACATTTTTTAACTGATTATAATCGATCATCTCTTATGATTTAATCAATAATATAATCGTCAAAAAGATCAATCAATAATTTTACAAAAGAAGCATCAATTTATCAATTCTTTAATTTAGAAAAATGTAACTTCAGACTACATAGAAATACCAAAATACGTTTTTTGTATTAACTTTTTTATCGGCTCCACATGACGATTACCATTCCTTATGTAGTTACATTGTTTCAGGCGCCACTTAAAAAAATCGCGAAGAAGTATAAAACACTCGCTAAGAAGGGCCAAAGAACGCCGGGATCGAGAAGATAAAAAAATGAAATAATCTTTAAGCTAAGATAAGAACGTCTTCCGGGTTTGGACAGTGTCAATGTTGTAACCGAAGTTGTCAACGTTTCAAACAAACAACCGAAATCTAACTAAACACTTCTCAAAAGTTAGGTAATCAACTTGTGAACCAAGCCAGATTCTTTGTTAGATTTTCGTTTGCTTTTCAAGTTTGAATTCGCCGAAAAAAATAAGTTAGAAAATCGTTTTGATAAAACTTCAAAAATGACGGGCAAGGCACAAACATGTTACTTTGAGGCAACCCACCGCTACTAGTCTCGCCAGGGCTGTTGGATTTAATGAACCACAGTGTAAACGGTTTTACGATAATCTCTCTCAGTTAATGGAGAAATATAAATTCTCTCCACATGCAATTTACAATATGGATGAATCGGGATTTTCCACTGTCCCAAACAAGCCCCCTAAAGTTTTCTCCACAAAAGGGAAAAGATGTGTCAATAAAATATCCAGCGCTGAACGGGGAACCAATGTGAGTGTGGTATGCGCAATGAGTGCTAGTGGACAATTTATTTCTTCCGCATTTATATATCCACGTAAAAGAATGAAAGCGGAACTTTTAGATGGAGCTCCGCCATCTTCAATTGGAATGATGTCCGATAGTAGTTTTATAAATGGGGAACTGTTTCTTGATTATGCCTCACATTTTAGAGATCAAGCTAAGCCAAGAAAGGAACAACCAGTCCTGCTAATAATGGATAACCACACTTCCCAGTGTTCTACTGCAGCAATTAATTTTTTCCGACGAAATAACATTATGGCATTAGCACTTCCTCCCCATAGTAGCCACCGTGTGCAGCCACTTGACAGGTGTTTTTTCGGCCCGTTAAAAAAGTTCTATTCCAACGAATGTGAAAAATGGTTGACGAACCATCCAGGGCGGGTAATTACGGTTTACCAAATTGCTGCAATATTTGCACCTGCATATTTTAAAGCTGCTACTATAACAAATGCGGTTGAAGGCTTTAAAGTGACAGTGATATGTCCCTTTAATAATGACATATTTACTGAAGTTGACTTCATGGCCACTTATGTCACAGAACGGGAAAATCCAGCTACAGTTACAATTACTGCGGGAGTAAAAGCGCCTGCCATTCAATTAGAAGCTGCTGGTAACTCTACGTCTAAAACAGATACTCAAGCACATCAAATCTCTGAACCAGCCTCTGGAAATCCTCCCAACGTTCTTGACAGCCCAACCGTTGTTCTCGAAGATTCTACTACTGAGAAAAATATTCTTGCCAATGAAGATGTCATAAACGGCGGAACCACTACTTCTGATTTATCAAACTTCTCCGTTACCCAAATCCATTGCGATTAGATCAACAAATAGTAGAAGCAAAACGTCAGAAATTATCTCCAGTTCCCCATATAAGGACCAATTGATCGAAGAAGAAGAGAAGAAAAATCCAAAACCTGAGGTCAAATTAAATATGGGCGATAATATGGCACCACCACAAACGCTCCCGCGAGGGAAATTCAAAAGGCAATTGGAGGTGAACCTCAGTCAGGCCAAGTGTGGAAAAGCAGATTTAAAGAAGGCAAAAACACCGCCCCATAAAAAAATGTGGAGCTGTCCAGGTTGCAACGAAACATTTAAAGAACCTGTTACAGAAGACTGGATTGAGTGCACATCGTGTGCTGAATGGTGGCATGAAAAGTGCAGTGCGTACACGGGTTTTGGATCTTATATATGTGACCTATGTGCATAAAATTACGTGCGTACTCTTACAGTCCTAAATGCGTACTCTTAAATAACGGATTTATAAGAGTGCGCAAAATGTATTTTTTTATAAATTCCATTTTTTTTCCGAAAGTATTGCCGTTTAGTTTGCAAACTGTATTTCATTTTGTTGTTTAGGTATTAAGAAGTTTAAATAAAAAAAAATATATCTTCAACGTAATTTGTTTGGATTTTACACCTGATTAAAGCTTAAGTGCGCACTGTTGGAGCACCCTACGTAGGCTGGGGTAGGCCATTCTAATAATCGGCATGACCAAAGAAGTAAAATAGAAAATGCAATACTTACAGTTGTGTATTATCAAGTAAGGAATTAGCTAATTTCGTACCAGTCTGACCTAAAACGTAATATGCAATTCATGTAGATACTGTGTGAGCACAAGTAATTTGATTTAATGTATACAATAGTTGACGTAAAAAAATGCGCCGAGCTTCCCTCTAATTAACTTCGCAGTTTATAAGTACTTCTTCTCATCCAGTGGCGTATAAACCCTTAACCTTTAGCGACCTGACGTCATGGAAACTTTTCGACAAACAGGTGTTTCAGGTGTTACGAACGTCAATGATAAGGTTACAGGTGGAAGGATCGGACCCGCCCAAAATAAGCTTTCACTCGACACTACTTAAAATTCGCCCACATATTCACGTGGAGTATCGTGAACCAACTTAATAATGAAAGCTTTTTGTTGGGCCGAAAAAACCGCTAAGAACGATCCGTCATTTTAAAAATGTTATCAGGAAATGCATTTCATACTTGAAAAATGTTTATACTAGAAAAGTGAACTACCGAATTTTTTTTTACATAACAATTTCTACCGTATGCCGCACCATCTTTCCACCCAGTTGGTCTAAACCGCAACCAAGTTTGGAGATTGCCAGCTTTCTGATGTTGCTTCGCATGACTTGGATTTGCAGGTCTAGCAAGGCGTTCCATAAGTCTCTTAATTCGGGTTACTGAGGAGACAACTTCTTGGTAACCAAGTAGTAGATAAACCGTTGTTGATCTGGAATTTTGAAAACTCTTTCTACTGTAGGTCGCTGTTTTCGAATTTTATCCAAGCAATCAAACTTCCTCTTAAATACCACAGCAATCTTTTTGGACATGCGCAAGTTTTGGGCAGCACAGTGTGCAAGGGAGTAGTCCTTTGGTACCTCAAGCAGATCTTGTTGTATTTCTGTTATCACTCCAAACTTTTCTTTCGCAGTTCCATTATAGGTGGACATGAATTTCGCATCATCCTTATCTATCACTCTGTTGACCATTCTCGTGTCTTCATTGTCGTACGTGTTGTTGCCGGCGTAGGAGGTCAACCGATTGATGTATACTACCTTCGGTTTGGCTCTGGGTAACTTTTGAACGCGCTAAATGATGTCGTTTATTTTTGCTAAAATGGCGTAAGGGGCTTCCTATTGTCTTTAAACTTTAGAAACAACCATCGTTTTCGTTGTGGGTTGTACAACCAAACCAGTACATATGAACCAAGAAGACGGTTTAAGTTAAGAATTTTGGCTACCAGTATTACACCCTCTAAGACAAAGATCAATTTTCTTCGAAAGCACACAAACTCTTACGCCGAGTCAAGCGGTAACATAAAGATAAGGTCCGTTAATTATGTTAATCGCTAATTATGAATATCGTCACTTACGCTTTTTCTTTCAGTGACATTGGCCACTCTGAAGATGCAAGCTGCAATGTCTTGCGAAACGTCAGTTTGTTTGGCTTCACGAACGACAATACGGCAAAGCAAGTTCTACTTCTTCTTTTGGCTCTGAAGGAGAGATTAAGACCAAGCTTAAAAAGTCTGGGTGCTTAACTACGACGCGGTCTAAGCCGAAAGTTACTTATAATCACAACTAAGTCATCAGGTTGAAACTCTCGTTCTCTGGCCCTTACGGACGTTATCATGCATGATCTGCATTTTAGTAGTCATCCCCAACAACTTTTTTTCCACGCTTACATTCAAACTGAAGATCGCACCGTATTCTTATTATCCCACGTCCAAACATCAAACAAGGTAGTCTCGTGAACGGATGTCCGATACGCCATTAGGAATGTAAATATTGGTACCAGTCAGCAAGATATTTCGCCATCGTAGTATTCATTCGTTCCATCATGCCATCTGATTGAGAATGAAAAGGTGTAGTCCTAGTCTTCTTGATTCCCAGCATTCGACAGATGTTTTGGAACAAAGAAGACTCGAAGTTACGCCCCTGATCTGAATGAAGTTCCAACGAAACCTCAAAGCGACAGAAAAGCTCTTGTGCTTACATCCATTTTTGATTAGTTTAATTTCGAACGCGTTTGCATAAAGATTATTATTAATTTTGAAAATTTTTGTCTAAAAATGAACTAGAATTCTACAGTAACCAATGTCCATCTGCACTCGACTAACGCCCTCTTTAGGGACGTTGTAATTAGTAAGTTTATTTTTTATTTTCTTTCGTATTGTTCCTTTATATTTAAACACCGACCCAGTTAATAATGCAATTACTTTTTGCGTAAATTTTGTATTTTAGTAATTATTAAAATTGAAAATTTTTAAATAGCATTAACAAAGGAATGAAAACTACAGAGCGCGTCATAAATTTGTTTTAACTGATCTCAACTTGAAAGCAGTTGTGCTTACATTCCATTTTTGATTAGTTTATTTTCGAACGCGTTTGCATAAAGACTATTATTAATTTTGAAAAATTTTGGCTAAACATGAACAAGATTTGTATAGTAACTAATCTCCATGTTCATCTGCACAGGACTAACGCCAGTTTTAGGGACTTTGCAAGTAGTAAGTTTTCTTTTTAAATTTTGTTTATTATTGTTTGTTTATATTTAAACACTGACCGAATTAATAATGCAATTATTTTTTGTGTAAATTTTGTATTTTAGTAATTATTAATATTAAAAATTTTTAAAATTAGCACTAACAAAGGATTTAAAACTACAGGGCGCGTCATAAAATTGTTTCAACTTATATCAACTTGAAAACAGTAAAAAAAATTGTATTTTGACGACGTTTCGGCAAAATCTCATTTGCCATCTTCAAGTCTTCCTCGTTTGAGTTGCTGCTTTACTGCGTGTCAGACGTGGACAACGCCACGTCTCATCAGCATCCATCGCAACTACAGTCAGTAGTAAAAACTCTCATAACAAGATTAGAACGTCTAGCTGACGTAGAACACAAGCACTAGAAATGCATAAAATACAAAACGCATTACAACAAAACGGATTCTCTAAAAACCACATCAGAAGAGCGTTAAGACCACGTCGAAACAAAGATACAGAAGAAGACAAAAACAAACCTGATGCCACCAGTCCCGTGCGCAGGATTTGTCCAGGGGGGGATTGGGAACAAGGAAGACCTCAAACATTCATAAAACATAAATTAGGTATTCAATATTCGCCATCTATTTCCCCACCATGTTAAAAAAACCCCAATTTGGAGAAAAATCCCCAACCCTGGCAACGCTGCTAGTGATACATTTATATTTCAACGGGTCATGGGGGGGGGGTTTGAACCCCCAAAACTCCTCCCTTGCGCACGGGCCTGGATGCCACAGCTTTTCTTCCATACATAAAAGGTACCACAGATAAGATCAGCAGAGTTTTAAAGAAACACAACAGTCTGACCATCTTGAACACCGTAAAGAAGATAAATCAAATTCTTTCGAATCCAAAAACCAAGATTGATTTGGAATCACAAGGGATCTACAAAATTATCTGCAAAGATTGGCAGCTACGTGGTGCAAACCAACAAAAGGGTTAATATAAGGCGCCAAGAACACCGCAACGCCGTAATAAAACAAGAATCAACATCATCTTTGGCACTGCATGTGAGAAAAACTTCTCATGAAATCAACTGCGACAAAACGAAAGTCATTGCGAATGTTAAACACGAAACAAAAAAGATCATCAAAGAGGCAATTGCGATTGAGAAATTGCCAAATAGTCTCAACACTAAAGATGATACACAAAGACTACCAACAGCATAGAAACCAGCACTCACCATCACAAGAACAAGAAGACCTACAACCTTACTAAACTAAGCTAAACTAAGACATAGCTACGGCAGATTTACCGTTAATTTGATAAAAGAACAACACCCAACACGTCAGAGCGTAAAGAATAAAACAAATTAAAAAATAATAATTACAAGAATAAAATATGAATCACAGTTAATTTATGCAGATATCCAATATTTGTCTTTTTGGAAGTACAAAAAAAAAATTTTTTGTTTGCCAGCGTTAAAAATAGCCGATTAATCAAAAGGTTCAAACCTTTGCATTAATGAGTTGTTACGAGAAAATTAGGTCCCTTAAATTGGGCAGCCAAATCTGTTACGTGGTTTCTTCGCAACAGACAAAGAAGCAACGGCTAGCACAGTTTTCCCAGAGAGGAAGTCGCAGGCTTTGTGATGCTAAATTATAACTTAAATCTTAAAAAGACGCCTAGACGATGAAAGATTAAATTAGGGAGATATCGTTTAACTCTACCCTTAGCTGGAAAAGAACAAATAACACGACGAACGACGAACACAGAATATATATCTATTTTATCACAGGCAATAATTCCAAAAAAAGACGAAGAAGGTCCCATAAGTATAAATTTTCCAAACGTTAATACATAGGTCGGATCAAATATAAGTTGCGCCCTATACTGGGCAATACGCCGTACAATAAACTGATCTTGTCGGTCTAAACTTTTACGTACGAAGAAGGAATGACTTTATATTCGCAAATTTAAAATTATAAAAGTAAATAACAAAACAAATTAAGCCTCCGAGACTCAACGCGCACTGCATACCACTTTGTGAAGCACAAAATAATATTATTAATTGCGTTAACCTAACATGCACGTACGGTCAACAATCGACATGACCACCGAAATACAAATCGTAAAATTTGAAATTGTAATACTCACAGTTAGGTTTTATCCAGCAGGGGATTAGCTTATTCCGTACAACCTAAAACCTAATATAAAATCTAACACAAAACGTACATACAAATAGCACAAGTAAATTTAGTTTTCAAACATAAGAAATACAATTTTCAAGGTTTCCAACCCCATGACGGAGTGAATAGTAACGTTTTAATAACGGGACGACATGGAAATTTTTTCAAATATGCCACCTGTTCGTTATCTTCATTGATAACGGTGAACGTGTGGTGGGTACGGAAATCCGCTACAGACAATTAGGACAAAATCAAATTAAACCCCCAATAAAGAGAAATACAACGGCTTACTCTTACTCAGATTCCCCTAAGTAACCACAAAATAAATTCGCATATTCACGTGAAATAATCTAATGGTTGTTGGGCGTAAAAAAATAGAACTTACAGAGCTCGTCTGTATTGCATCAGGTCTTACAAAAAGTGAATAAAATATGCTGTTATAAAAGTGTGGGTTTCGAGGGACAAATTTTATACTCGAAAATTGATCTACCAACTTTTTAACATAACCGAGTTTGTGAAAGGAAAACCATCTTTTACTGCAAGATCGTCAAAAGTATATTACTTTCTCGTCTGCGCGCGATGCCTTATTATGCGGTATGCTGGATTGATAACCAGTAGGAGGTGTTCCACTAGGTAACGATGCTTGCATTAAAGCTGGACTCGATTCCGTGGGACTATGTGGTGTTGTCGGAATCTAATTCACAAAAAACGTTCTAAACAAACAACCTTAACACGTTAATTGCAATTAATTAATTACGATTAAATGTGAATGTTTATTGTATAAGCTTTGGCCCCGAACGCCCTCTTGCTACATTCAGATTGCGCGTTCAGTGAAACCATTTTTAAACATTCGCCTTCATCTGCATTATAATTAGGTGTATTGGTTTAACTTTATATGTGAGGGTTTTTCTGGAGTAAGAATTACTCTCTATTTTTATGATAAAACTTGATTTTTCCGTAATTATAATAACTACCACCAAGTGTTTGCCCATTTGAAATGGTACATGTCTATTAAATACATTTTACTAGAATCGATCACTTGGAGCAAGTACTAAGGGGGACATTGGTTACTAACAACAACTTTTCAAAATAATCTGGGGTCCAGTGTTAACGTATTTTGTATGATGTTGTTACATGCCAAAGTTAAAACAAAGTCACTGCCTGAAATGAGGTAACATAAACGATGTTGTGCCGCTGCTCAGTGGAGACGGGGTGGGTTATATTTTAAAATTCCGTGATAACTTGGAAACGAGATTGACATAAAATCGAAATAAAAAGGTAAAAACTCAAAATCGGTTAGGGCGCCAATCAAGGACACGATGATTATAGCTTCCGGACTCCTGATAAACCAAAAGCTCATCTGGTTGGTTACAACCCCTGGACTTACCTCGAGTTGTAACTTGCTAAACTCTGAAATGCACTTAAAAATTTACGTACGCGGCAGCTGAATGAATAAAAGCTCTTTACAGTTTAACAATTTAACATTTATTGACTGAATAATATTAAAAATAAAAATGAATATCAAACAAACTTGAATAAAAATAATAAACAAGACAAAAATTCACAAACTGAATATAAAAATTAAAAAATATATAAAAAAAAATAATACAAGCGTTAACTCGTTTTTCAATAAAACACAATAAAAATAAATTCAAGGTCTTGTCCGCATACTTAATCCTCAAACAACGAATCAAAAAAAAAAATACAAAAGTCATAAAATATACGTCCGAAACTTTGCTTCGAACTAAACGTTCAAACAAATTATATGTTACATTTCGTTACATTATCTTTCATGCATGAATAAGACTTACTTTTACATACACAAAACAAAATTAATTAAAGCGAACTTCACGCAAACACCTTCAAGTGTTTCTTGAAATATTTAAAGTTAGCCGTAATTCAGTCAGCTCAAATCAAAGCTTTTAAATCATATCGATCGCGGTTCACTTCACGGTAATAACAAATTCGATAAATACCTTTACTCAATTGTATACTCCAGATGAACAGCTGGCTACAGCGGTTCCAGAAGCTTTCGAGTTTAGATCGAACCCCGGGACGGTCTAGGTGTACAGTAGTCGAATACAAGCTCGGTGGGACCCCCAAACCATGGAATTACAGCGGAAGATTTATTTTACTACTTAATTGAAATCCGCACAAAAGCGAAGACAGGATTTTTAACACAAAACATCGAAAATAAATCCAATACGAACGTGAGTTTTATTATGGACACCATGAAGTTCCTTAAACCGTAAAATTACGAATTTGGAAAATCAATATTACCCATCACACCACTCAATTTTGACGGCACCATTTGTTTAACTTCCGCGGTATTGCCTAACGGTAGGGTAAAAACACCCCGAACACTTGACTACATTCCGGTACCCGGTATTCTTAATTGCGACCAAAAAGATCCTCCCAAAATCAAAATTTTACTCCTTATATCACCTCGTAATCCCACTTAATTCAACGAACTTGCGCCGTAAAATCTTTGTAAAAGATAGAACACTAAACAAAGTAAATTAACAAAGATGAAAAATATTTTTACCACGTGCGTCCTGTCACGTAGGCACTCGAAAGAAAGAAAATCTTCTCACAGAAAACGCTTACTCCGTTAAATTATCAGGTGGTCCAAATCGCACTCGTAAAAGAGCTCAACATAAAAAAAAGTATAGATACCAAGAAAAATTGATCAAATTACATTCCAAAAAGGAAATCGTAAATTAGATAGCGTTGTTATTCTAATGAGATAACCAGAAGTAAAAACACTAAATCAAAATCAAAATCACGGAACTTTATGCATTTAAAAAAAATACCAGTAATAATTGTGAAATAATTAAATACAAATAAACTTAAATCAAACGTAATAAAATAACGAGTAAAACGTTTTCGATGCTAACGTCGAACTAATCAATTGTAAAAAAAAAACAAAAAACAGAAAACAGAAAATTCAGCCAGATGAATCTAATTACGGGGTCTTACATAAAAGATTCACGACTAAGTTTCAACGCCGGTTACAATGTTGTACTAAAGCTGAAGGCCCACCTGCGATAGCAATAGTGAAAATCACACGGAAGCTTGACGCATTCGGTTACGATAATTATTTGGCTTACAAGCAACTTACTTGTAATATCATCTTATATCTAATCATTTCTTTTCTTACATTTTTTTAGCAATTGTAGGAGACGCTTCAATCATGCCGATAACTATTAGCATGAGAGGATAATAGTGAGTACAATTTCTTTGCTTTCTATTAATCTGTGTATTTGACGAACGTAAAATACGTGCGACGTAGGTATAAATGTTATCAGGACTAACGAACGTACAACGAACAAAAAGAGGTTTGTGAATTATGCTCAGCAACAATAATGAAAATATATTTTTGGTGGTTCCCCGACGCGATGACGATTGGATTAAAATGTTACTAGGTAGAGGCATTTCATTATGTCGTGAACTGTGACCTTGAGTCGAAAATCGGAATTAATATACTAAAAGTCAAAAGTTTGACAAGTTTATCTGAATTCCAAAAACGTTAGTCTATTTAAAAGGCATTCACGTAAATAAAAATTAAAAATATGTTACATGCAAAAGATGGAACTATGTCACTGCTTGAAATGAGGTAACACAAATGATGTGTGCCGCTGCTCAGTGGAGACGGGGTGGGTTATATTTAAAAGTTTCGTGATTGATTTGGATAACTTGACGAAAAACACAAAATCGAAAAGTAATAATGTCGAAATCAAAGGGCGCCAGAAAGGAGTAAAGCTTAATGGACTTCTGGCCCTTGCCAATCACAAGTCCGCTCCTGAAGGATACACCCTAAACGGACTTACCTTATTAGTGTATCACACTAAATTCTGTAATAAATTAATAAAGTTACACACGCGGAGGCCGACGGAATTAAAAGCTCTTTACATTTAACAATTTAACATTTATTTGAACACACAAAACAAAAAAAATTAATAAATTAAAATTAAAAAAAATAAAATAAAGGTATTGAAATTAACAAAATTAACTACACAAAACAAAAACAAAGAACGTAAAATGAATGTTTGAATAAATACACAATACAAAAAAAATTATTGGTAAACCTTAACTACCAAAACAAAACAAAAATCACGGCCGTGTGCGCGTCGAAATTATTTAATTAATTATAAAATCAAATACACTTAATTAACTTAAAAATAATATAAAACGTGAATCGAGAAATTATTCGGTCCCGTTTAACAAATCTTTAACTCTGGATTCTGTCACAGTTCCGATAAATACGGACAATAATTAGTTACATTAACGTTAAATCAATTCGAGACACTTAAACTTTTCATTTGAAATTCAAAGCTTTTAACACTCAATCACGTAAATTATAACTTCACGATTAAATATATGGTGCAAAATAAATACCTTGAATTTGTCGTAACTTCAGGAAAGAACCGGTGGTTGGTTCTATGTGGCCAGCTTTCTACGGGAAGAATAACGTTGAAAGGTACCCTAAACAATTGCAATGACGGCGGAAGAATTTTCTTTTTAACACTTAAATAAAATCCGCACAAATGCGAAGACTGGATTTAGCACAACCCCTCGATTGCATATCCAACTTGAAACGTGAGTTTTATTTTTGGAAACCATGAAGACTACTTAAACCGTAAATTACGAAATTTGGAAAATCAAACTTTTCCACCACTACACTTAATTTTCACGGTTCCATCTAACTTCCGCGGTATTACATCACGATAGGGTAGAAGTACCCTAACCACTCAACTACATCACGGTACCCGATATTTCTTAATTGCCACCGAAACAATCCTCTCCAAAATCAAAATTTTACTCCTTTTAACACCTCGTAATCCCACTTAATTCAACGAACTTGCGCCGTAAAATCTTTGTAAAAGATGCAACACTAAACAACGTAAATTAACAAAGATGAAAAATATAATGGCCATGTACGTCTTGTCACGTAGGCCTTCGAAAGAAAGAAAATGTTCTCATAGAAAACGCTTACTTCGCTAAATTATCAGGTGGTTCGCAATCGCGCTCGTAAAAGAACTCAACATAAACAAAAATATAGATACCAAGAAAAATTGATCAAATTACATTCCAAAAGGAAGTCGTAAATTATATAGAGTTGTTTTTCTAATGAGATAACCAGAAGTAAAAACACTAAATCAAAACCAAAACCACGGAACTTTATGCATTCAAAAAAAAAATACCAGTAATAATTGTGAAATAACTATGAAATACAAATACACTTAAATCAAACGTAATAAAATAACGAGTAGAACGCTTTCGATGCTAACATCGAACTAATCAATCGAAAAAAAACAGAAAACCGCAAATTCAGCCAGATGAATCTAATTACGGGGTCTTACATAAAAGATTCACTGCTAAAATCCAACGCAGGTTACAAATAATTAAATATTTATTTATTAAATTAAAATTAATTTATTTATAATAATACCTAAAGACTTATTAACAACAAATACAACGATAAAAACAAGGATAGGTTAGAAAAAATGTACCGGCGAATGTTTGTAAGACTGATAATAACAATATTTTGACATATACAGACTACAGCGCCACAATTCACGAGATCCTGAACTACGCCTACTTACTCATAATAAAGTTAAAAAATCAACAAACACATTCTATTCTTTCCTTTTCAAGGTTTTTTTGTGTCACGGTTTATTTAAATTTTTAATTTAATTTTCTTACAAATCTTAATAAGTAATACACGCATAAGTATTTACAAACTCTTTTTTTTAAATAATTGAATTAGGATTATTTTAAAATGTTTTATACTTTTTATTTGGAATTTACGGTTTATTCGTTTTCTTTATTTTTCTTTTTTTAATTTTATCGTTTCTTATCTTCTGTTGAAACGATTAATTTTATTTAATACGACACTTTGCTGTCAATGTATTACCAAAATCAAACCGATAGAATACATGATCCTTGTTATTTTCTGTTTCTTCTATTTTTACTTGTAATTAAAGGCGTTTCTTTTTTTTTTAAATTTTTGTTTTAAATTTTAACGATTTAGTTTAATTTAATAAACACGCAAATATCATTTTTTATATTCATTCTTCGTTTTGTAATTTATTTTTTGTTTTTATTCAATAATTCATTTTTACGTTTTATTTAAGGATTTTTTTAAAATAAAATTCCATCAATTTAATTAAAAAAAAAAATAATCTATTATTTTTTTAGTTCTTCTACAAAATAAATTTCTTTAAAACTATTTTTTTTTTTAATTTTGTCGATCTTTTTTTTAGTTTTTCCAAAATAAACTATGATATATTTATTAAGAATATTTTTTGATGGATTGTTGTAGTTTTTTTAATGATTAACACCGTTTAATTCCGTTTGCTAATAATGCACGATTACTATATTGAATATTGGCAATTTGTTATGTGGTTATTTCCCATTATACGTTAAGATCGTTTATGTGCATTTGCAATGATTGTCCTAACTCTTGAAATATAAATGTTGACAGTTGTATTTGTAAACTATATTTCGATTTACTTTACATTGTTAATGGAAATGTGAGAATGTAATACGTTTTAAATTTTTAGTGTTAATTTAATTCTCTGAAAAGACAAAGTTATACAAAAGAATTACTTATATTAAATATTTGCGGTTAATTATAACTAAAATGCATTTACTTTATGCTGAAAAAAGCACGTGGTTAAAATGGGATTATAAATGTGATCGAAACGCCACTGCTACGGAAAAGTGCGAAAATCTGCATAGAAAATGAATTTTTGCTTAATAGTACATTTCACGGCTTTTGCATTTGAGTTTAAGGTATCCATGTATTTATATAACAATAAAAAAGCGCATTTGCGCAATTTTTATCCTTTCAGGATTCATAATCAAACATTGTTCGTATTTATTCTGAAATGTATCTTTTTCCAAATTAATTTTATTTTACTTTAATTTAATTAAGAATATAATCTAAGATATAAATTTTAGCATAAAGGCTTAAACGAATAATAAAGTGAAAACAGGCAACAATTACCGTTGCGACATTTTCCGAGTTTTCCCGAAGCTAAAGTTTTCCACCAATCAAACTGCTTCTATAATCATATTGTTGTCCAGTTTTACCCGAATCGCGTATAGGGTAGGTTGTGAGGATTCAAATTTATTGCCCGCTAAAGTTTACGAGAGTTTAATAAGGTTTTCACGCGTTTTCCGGATAACGACGTATTACGATTAAGTAAATAGTGTTAGAGCAATGTTTATTTGTAGAATGTGTGGAACTGGTGAATTTTATTAGTGTATAAGTTATGTGATAATTTTACAATTAAAAAAAGTCGTGTTGTTTTTGTTTGAAGAAAATGGAGCAAAACGTAAAATGAGGGCATCAGCGTTTTCACTTCTTTTACTTCTAATTTTACAAAGTAAGTCAATTGTCTGTATTAAAAAAAAATTATAATCGAATATGAATACCCGCAATATGTTGTTGCATTTAGTAAAATGCAAAATGCATTTTGGCGTGTAGAAAATTGCATGTTGATTTAAATTATATGTGTTTTAAAGTGGGTACTCGTTAATCATATTATTTTCACAACTGTAGGTTTCTAATGGTATTGTATGATTAAATTTTGTCATTTCAGAAAATTTACCTATTTATTATTTATATACTTTCGTTTTATAAATTTTCATTAATCCTATTAATTACAATTTAAATAAACATTTGATGGAAATCTGTCTAGCGTAATTATAAAAACAAAGAAAATAAACAAATTCTTAGTAGTTTATGTTTTTATTTTTTGCGGTATAGATTTTTGCAATTACCGTAATTTATCCAATTTAATTTTTTTGTGGTACCTTGTTGAATGTTGTTTTCTTTTACTACAAAAAAATGTAGTTTACATAAAGCGGAACATCAATATTTACGTTGCCGCTTGCGTCACGTATATTCTTTAGAATTTTATTTCATCAATGTTTTATTTATTCTTTTTTTGATCTGAGATATCCCCCATGTTTTCGAGGATATATTTTAGGACGAATTGTAGATGTAACTGCTGTTTTTCTCACATGTATTAAAACGATATTGTTTGTTGAATAATGCGTTTGAACAAAATATTTGTATCACAATCGTTTTACACAAAAAAGAAAATGTGAAAAAACAAAAATTTAAACACCTCGAAAAATCTAAATCGAAAAATAATTTTTTATTGTGAAAGAATGTTTTTATTTGTTGCATTTTTTATGTACAAAAAATGCCTGCAATTTTTGTTGTTGCAATCTGTATGTTGTTACAGAAGTTGTTTTGTGGTATTTTATTGGTGTTTGACTAAAATTCTACGTGCTTTATTTTTTGAACATCCCAATTTCTCTGTTAGTTATTTTAGTTCTAATGTAGAAAAATCTGGTCGAGATAAAACACAGTTCATAGTCGTGGAATTATTTATTCAGCCATTTGTAGTCATTTGTTCAGTTTTTATTATTGTAAAACATGGATGCCGATAGTTTTTGAAAAACGATGTAAAAGTATTTCTGATTCACACCACTAATATTTTAATATTCGTTGTTCTTATCTTTGTACAGATATATTGAAATCCGCTCGAATCTTTGTCAAATAATACATTTTTTTTAAAACTAAATTATTCCATAGAGACTGATTTAAAAACAATAATATATTATCTACCATTTTTAAGAGGTGTATTATTATTGCCCAAGCCACAGATTATTAACATTTCTCAATTATGGTCTATAAACAATTTTTTCTATTACTAGAATAATCAAATTTAAATTTTAAGATATTAATTTTAAATTAAAAATCAAGTCAGTGTTTTGTTTTGTGTATTTAATTCATTAGTATTCACGTTTAATTAAGCGCAAATAACTTTCATTTTTAAAATCAAATTAATTAATTATTTAAATTCTGAAAATATCATTAAATAGAATTTCTTGTCCTTGGTAGACAGTTTTATAAACTTTTTTCTTTGAACAGAATTATTAGAAAATGTAAATGCGGTTAAAAAAGTGTTACTTCACAACTATGATACGTAATAATGGAAACGTATACAACTAGTAGTGGAAAAACTAACTTTTTTATTGAATTATTGGAATATGTTAATTAAAATTAGAGCATTTTGTGGTTAATACAAGTTTTATTATTTGTTTATGAACATAAATCTATTTATATAACTGAAAGTAAAGTATATAAATATTACTCTCAAAATAATACAGATTTATGCTCAAATTTTGACCGATGTGGTGAAGTTTAAGTTAATGCTATTATAAATTAAGACTTTTTGACACAGACTTACTGACCTTTACGCTTAGTGCATACTACTTGTATGCACTAAGCGTAAAGATAGATAGATAGATAGATAGATAGATAGATAGATGGCGCTATGAGTTACTGTTTTGAAACGTAACTAATTAAAGTATTTGATTTTTTTTATTTAATGTACTAAATTATTCACTGTTATCGTCTGTAGTTACTTATAATAAATTTTTTCTGCGTAGGCACATACGGTAGCGAACGCATATATTTTAAAAATTTACTAATGATAAAATAGGTGCATTTATTAAATTTTACAAATAAATAAAAATTTGTTGGTTGCAAATTAATCAAATCATTTTACAATCTGCATGTTGTTACAGAAGTCGTTTTGTAGTATTTTATTAGTGTTTGATTTATTAAAAAATTCTACGTGCTTAATATTTGGACCCTACAGTTTTAGTTATTTTTATGGTTTTAATTTAGATAAATCTAGTCGAGATAATAAAATGTACTGAGGGTGTAAAACAGTGCGTAGTCGTAGAATTATTTATTCTGTAATTTCTAGATACGATTTCTAGAGTCTAAAGTCTTTGTTATTGTCATCATACATCGATGCTGACAGTATTAGAAAAATAATGTAAAAAATAAAGTTTTTAATTGAATGAAAATTTTGAAAATGGGACACGATAGAAGTACATTTTTAATCGAACAAAAAACTGACTTTTTATAGTTTTTTCTATTTTTTCTAATTTTTGATTATATGTGCCGTTTTTATTTTTGTACAAACATGTTGAAATCTGCTCGTATCTTTATCAAATAATACATCGGCACACAAAAAAAAATAAGTGGTCTGTGCATTTGACTAGACCTACCTACTGACATGGATTTCGACGCGCTGAAACCGAATCTGAAGTTCGTTTAGCCCCTACACTCACAGATTGCAAAAAAACCGAAAATAAGGCAAAAAATACGAAAAATGCCAGTTATGGCAGTGAAAAAAATTTTGTGGACCTGGATCCAGTATGATTCTCATGTAGTTTGATCCGTTGAATCTAAATCTGAAGTTTATTTGGCCTATCAACCCTATAAAATTTAAATGAGTTGCAAAAAACCAACAAAAATTTGCAAAAAATTGCGAAAAACTAGAAAAAATTGCAAAAAGTCGCGAAAAAGTACAGTTATGGCGGTGAAAAAAAATTGTATGGACCTCGTTCGAGTATGATCCGAAAATGATTATGTGAAGAAAGAATGGCCAACGAGAGAAACATTTGATCCAGGTACTCACAATATTATATGAACATCATTGATTGACCCTTCTAAATATTTGCTATCGCCACTGCATATTAAGCTGGGTCTTATAAAACAGTTTGCTAAAGCTCTGGACAAAGGTGGCAAGTATTTCCAGTACTTAGAAGAAAAATTTCCCGCGATAACTGATGCGAAGTTAAAAGAGGGAATTTTTGATGGACTCCAAATTCGTACTTTGTTTGAGGACGCAAATTTCGTTGAAAAAATGAACGACAACAAGAGGGCAGCTTGGGTAAGTTTTAAAAATGTTTCACATAACTTTTTAGTAAATAAAAAGTTAGAATTACAAGACTTTAGTTAAAGAGTTGCTTGATGAATCTTAAAGTGCACTTTTTACATTCTCACCTTGACTACTTTCCTGAAAAACTTGGAGACTATAGTGAAGAACAAGGAGAACGATTTCATCAAGACATAAGTGAAATGGAGAGTAGGTATCAAGAAAATTAGACCGTCAACATGATGGCAGATTTTTGCAGGACGCTAAAAAGAGAAATACCACAAAAAAAATAGAAAACAAAAAAGGAATCCGTTGCGTAGGTCATTTGAAGACAAACGAGTTCGATACAAACGAAGAACCGTTTAAAATACATGATGATCGTTTCCTATCTTTTCTTTATATGCTATTTTTTATAGATTTCGGAATGTTTCATATTACAAGATTCTAAACTTGCATTCCATGCATCAAAATATACAAGAAACATATATAATCGTGTTTAATAAATTGTTTTTATTTTCATAACTGCAATTGTTTGCACTTTTTTTTTCGGTTTTTTGCAATTTACTTAAATTTTCGAGAGTTAATAGGCCAAATAAACTTTAGATTTAGATTCAGCGGATTGAAATACGTATCATACTCGATCCAAGTCTACAAAATTTTTTTCAACTTCATAACTGTAGTTTTTCGCGATTTTTAGCAATTTTTTTTAGTTTTTTGCTATTTATTTAAATTTTGGAAGGTTGACGGGACAAATAAACTCCAGATTTGGATTCAACGGATCAAACTACATAAAAATCATACTCGATCCAGGTTCATAAATTTTTTTTTCACCGCCATAACTGTACTTTTTCGCGATTTTTTGCAATTTTTTTTTGAAGTTTATTTTTTCCATTTATTCTTTAGTAACTCGAAATGGGTTTATTATATTATATCATTTTATTTTTATTTTTTATAGATTCTCAAAACCTTCCCATTAGTTGTTAACTTTAATAATATTTTACTTTTTCAAAATTAGTTTTTGTTTGATTATTTCCATTATTATATTATTTTGTTGTATCCTAGGATTTTCTATTATTAAGATAATTTTGAAATTTGTCTAACTTCAAATATTTAACCATTTTTAATTTGATTAATATATGTTGGTAAAGTTATTCATTTTTATAACTTTTTGATTTTTTAATTTATTTTTCAGATTTCTATAATTATTATTTTTTAAAGTTTATGTAATATTTGAAGTTTGATTTTTCAATTCGAATGTAGTAAGTTTATATTTAATTAAGATTCGATTTTATATTTTTTAAGTTATAGTATACGCCTGAAGATGACAATTTGTAGAAACATGTAGCGTTTATTAAAATATAAAAATAAAAAATTAAAATTAAGTAAGAGGAAGGTTTTGAGAATCTATAAAAAATAAAAAATAAAAATAAAATAATTAATTTTTTTTTGGTTTTTTACAACTCATTTAAATTTTGGAGGGTTGATAGGCCAAATAAACTTTAGATTTAGATTCAGCGGATCAAACTACATGAAGATCATACTCGATTCAGGTCCACAAAATTTTTTTCACTGCCATAACTGGCATTTTTCGTATTTTTTGCCTTATTTTCGGTTTTTTTGCAATCTGTGGGTGTAGAGGCTAAACGGACTTCAGATTCGGTTTCAGCACGTTGAAATCTATGTCAGTAGACAAATGTGCAGACCACTTATTTTTTTTGTGTGCCGCTGATAAATTTATAAAAGTAAATTTTGTGTAAAGACCGATCTAAAAACAATAGTATATATTATATACCAAGTTTGAAAAGTGTATTATTATAACTAAAGAGCGGATAGTAAGGCAAGAAAAAATACCAAAGAAGGTGGCATAAAAAGCATATTAAACCTACCAAAAAGGCAATAAAAAAGGCACAAATATCTATTAAAAGTTACAGTTTTTTTTTGTTTTACAATGTTTATGAAGTGTTATTATTTTTCCAAGCACAAATGAAATATTTTTCAATATTTTGATATTTGATGGGCCAGATTTATTCTGTTGATCTTCTATAACGTTTTTAACAATGGTTGTTTTATAGTTTTTTAAATATTTTTTAAGTGTAAACCACTACCCAAGTGTGTTTTACATGGTACTTTTTAGTAGCACCGATCTAAAATAATACATACTAGTAGTTAAAAGCATTTAAATTAAGATAATACAAACTTACTGATTTTGAACAAACTTGACAAAAAAGGTTTTCCCCGTCGGTTGTTAAATTATTGTCCAATTTACTCCACTTGTAATCATTTTCAAATTTTGATTGTTTATTAGGTGGCATTTTTTAAAACTTACTCACAGCACAACAGCAATAAACTATCACAGTGTGACAATATCATAGGTATTTATAACAAACAAAGAATATTTTAGTCATGTGTTTCAGTCATTAAAGGAATTCCACCGGACAGAATTAAAATTATCTATATTTGTTTGCTTTACTTAGGTACTGAATAGACCTATAAAATATGATTCATTCCGAAATCCTTCCGGTTTTGTAAATAGTGTTCTGTTAAGCCTGTCATTGTACATAATCTTAGTATACATTCTTTTTTAGATATGACAGGGAATCGCGAACGCGACAAACTGTTGAAAGAAATTCAATTTTTAAACTGTGGATGCACATTTCCAAAGTTGAAATTTTCACTTTACAATTTTTACATCTGAAAGGGTGTGCCAACGTAGCTCAAATCATTTCATAATCTTAAAAGCTGTAGAATTGTGAACCGCCGTAAAACTCGGATAAAATCCAGTAATCATTTAGTTTTGTTGTTTTTTTAAAAATGCGCGTCAACTAATTAAAGTGTGGTAAAACAATTGCCAGGAATCACGCGATATAAATTGTTTATTTAATCATTGAATGATTTATTTAATCCAAGCGTGTTTAATCAAAATTGGCTAAATTTCTGAAAGTTCCACTTGGGTTCTAAAGTTGATTGTGTTTAAATGTTAAAATTTTACATTTATCCGAATGCTCTCCACCGTATCTAAGCCATCAGAAAATGACAGTCAGTGGATGTGAATCTCAATTTTTCGACTATTTTTCGCATAACATGCTTGCTAGTATAAATTCTTACAAAGTTCTTCTCTATAAGCGGCTTTTGTATTTAATGTTTTCTGGAAACCATTTTTTAACAAAATATGAAAATCCCTGTTGTTATTTATAGGTTCGTGGTAAGACCTTTTGAGCAAAAAATGTTAATTATATTATTGTACGTAATTTAAGTAAAATTCTGTAATGCGTTATTGTCATCTACCTATTAAAACATTGTTTACACAAACTTTTCAAAATTTATGTGTAAAAAGGCAATATAAAATAATACTCTTTAAAAAGGCAAAAAAGACAAAAACTTACAAAAAAAGGCAAAATAGGCAGGCTCCAGGCATTTGCCTGACTGTCCGCTCTTTAATTATAACCTTATAAGCGACATTTTATTAACTCGCAGGTTTATATGTTAAAGAGTCAAAAAAGGGCTCTCGATCACTTAGGCAACTTTTCAGAAAGAAAGTGAAAATCACTTGAATGCTCGACGTATTTAATTCGGATTCATTGTTTGTCGATAAGCAACTTAATTGTGATATGATATATCCAATAGCGATAGCTATCTGCATGGACGACCGTAAATAATCCTTTTTTTTATTTGGCACTAATTTTTACTTTTGTCGAACATGAAATACGTACGAACTAGATGTACTTATTATCACAATTAACGCATGCATATTTTTGTTTCGATGATTTCAATTTACGTTAAATGCGATTTGCAACGAGTGTAGCGTCATTAGTTTCACCTTAAATTAACGATTAACTTTAAAATTACGAAATTTGTATTAGTTTTTTTACTCCACAGTAATTTAATATAAAAAACTATCAATAATTACGTTTTATGTTGACGTTATAGGTACCTACTTACACAGTTGCAATCAATGCAATTTAACAAATTTAAAACTTACTTTTCTGACTATTTACCTATAATAATTTTCTTAAATTTTTTCTAACGAGTTAAGGTCCGGAGAACGAGCAGGTCACTTTATGGATCCTCTACTTCCAAACCATCAATTTGAAAAAATTCGCATCCAAAAAAATCTCTAGCCCGTCGATTATAGTGCGGAAGGGTTCCATCTTGTTGAAACCAATAATGTTGTGATAACTGCACATTCTGATTAAGTGCAGGAATAATTTAATTATTCAGTAAAACTAAATACTTGTATCCATTCAAGTTTCCGTCTATAAAAAATGAGCCTATTTTTAATAATTCCCATCCAAATATTTAAGTTTTGTGGATGCTGCGTATGTGCTTCATGAATCCAACGACGATTCTCCTTTGATCAATATTCTAAGTTATGGCGGTTAACTGTTCCATTTAAACAAGTTGCCTCATCTGAAAACACTAGATTAGATGCAAAATGTTCGTCGGTATTACAAATGTCCATTAGTCTTTCGTAAAACTTCATCCGCCGGTCAAAATCATCGTCTGACCATTTTTAAACGAGTTCTATCTGATACGGATAATAATTTTCAATATTTTTATTACAGAACGTCGACTTATGCCATGGTTTAGTGTCAAATTTGTTGTAGAAATTTGAGGTGATTCTTCTAAATCAAATGCAATGTTCTGTCAAATAACTTTGTTCGTCTTGCAGTCTTGCAGTTTTTTGAAAATTTTTGACCATCGCAGTTGTACTAAAATGTAATGTTTTAGTTTAGTTTAGTAGAACGTGATATGGGATTTGTATCAGGATGCGGATCATTGAAAATATTACACACTTCTTCATGAGTTCTAACACGATCACCATAACCGATCATTAAAATTTCAATACGATCTTTTTCACTTAAATCAGAGGTTCCCAAACTTTTTTGTGTCGTAGACCCCTTGCCATGTTTTTCGGTTTTGGGTAGGCCCCCTGCTTACCTGATATTGATTTTTTGTAAATTTCTAACTGTAGTGAAGTTTAGTGTTAAAAACTTAAAGTAAAAACACATGTTAAGTTTTATACATTTATTAATTGAATTTTAATTAAAACTACTCAAAATCAAATTTTGTATCTGTTATATAAAATATACGTAACATAAAATAAACTAAGCAATAAGTAAATGTTTTTAGTGAGAAGGATGAACCTGATGCTTTAATAATAAATTATCAACATTTGGCGTCAATTTTGTAAGGTTTAATCTTAAATCTCCTCGGCTAATGATGTCCAGTCTGTTTCTTTTTTTTGTTAGGAGATTGGTAACAGCGCTGAACTCCCTTTCCACTAGGTATGACGATGGAAAGGAAATTAAAAATTTCTTCGCTATATTCCATAATACAAGATAAGTAACGGGTATGTTGTTTTGCAGCCAGAATTGCTGATATCCGTTTTTAAACTGAACCTTAAGTTCAGTCAGTTCGTCTTGTATTATGACATTCGTTTCTTCTATGTCACCATATGGGTTAATTATCCACGGTGGTATTACCATAGTCAAAACATCCTCAAACCTAGTTTCAAAATCTGAATAGAGGGCAGTTAAATGTTGAACGTAGGTTGAAACGTCGTCTTCCTGGCAGTTTGTCTGTGACAAATTGGGGAACGGGGAAAATTCGCCCCGTCCAATATTTTGCTTTATTAGTTTAACTCTGGCAAAAAACGTGGATAAGATGGAGTTTCTTTTAATCAAATTTAGACGGTCGCCTTGTAACTGCAAATTAACCATGTTAAATTTTGTAAACAAATCTATTAAATAGGCGATGTCTGTTTTCCACTTCAATAAATTGTCTTTTACAATTTTATTTTTAGTATCCAAAAATTTTAAAATAGTCTCAAAAAGTGCAAAAAATCTTGTCAAACATAAGCCTTTCGACAGCCAGCGTACTTCAATGTGAAGGAGTAATTGATGAAAGATGCGTATTCAACACGTTGTTTCGGATTTGGTTTACTGCATCAATGACTAATTGAAGAGATTCATGCAATCTAACACTTAAATTTTTAGCAACTAAATGTTGTCCATGGATGACGGAATGTATTGTTAACACCCCTGACACATTTTGTTTTAAATAGCTTATAAATCCACGATAACGTCCAACCATGGCAGGTTCTCCATCTGTAGCTACTGATATTATATTTTCTTCATACCTCGGTCGAAAGTACGTACTTTCGTCTCTAATAGCAGGGACGAAAGTTGAACATTTACTCCTTTTGAGAAGTACACGCGCGCCCTCTATAACGCCTATAATACTCGTAACTGCGGACTATTTATTCTGTTGCTACAACAAATCGTTAATCGCTGTTACGCCCTGAGCAAATTTTTCTAAATCCGGCACTGTCTGATTCATTTAAGTTAGACGTGTGGGAATCTGCTGTTGTTACTAATCTCACGCTTTATTATGTTACATTTTAAAGTCGATAATTTGTAATTTATGTGTAATTAAGAGCGTATTATTTTCGCTTAATACGTGATTAAATGCTGCTTTGCTTCGCCTCGGGACATCATGACGCGCAGGGCCGAAAGTTGAATATTTGGCCCTCGTAGTGTAATATACTATTGATAAAGGGATTACTTTTTCAATGGAGTAATCTTTCAAAACATGAAATATTGATTCACTTTTAGTGTCGGTTGTCAAAGTTCTTGCGTACATTTCTTGATTCATAATAAAACGAACATATGCCAATAATAATGCTGCATTACCAGGTAAAGTTGATTCGTCTAGTTGTATAGAGAAATGGGTCGTTTGCAAACAATTACACAAGAAGCTTTCAATATCAGAACTCATTTCATCAATATGTCTTTCAAGAGTATTGTTGCTTAAGAGAATTCTTTTAATGATATCAAATGCAGGTTTGTGTAAAAAAGTATTTAAAACCTTTTTAACGGCTGGCAAAATTAACTTCTCTCCGACAGTATGCGGTTTTCCGGATTTTGCAATAAGTAGCGAAATATTGTAAGACGCCCGCAAACCATCATCGTTTTTTTGTGACGTCGAAGCGAACATTCTGTCCAGCGTGGGTCTCTTCTGAAGTTTATCTTTGAGTGTTTGAAAGTATTTCAAATCTTTATCTGTTTTATCAGAGTGGCATCTTCTCAGATGATCCTACAGCTTAGATGGTTTCATAGCGTCATTGTCCAAAACTTTGTTGCATGAAAGGCACATAGGCAATTGTTTGTCTGACAATGATGGAATGAAACCAAATTTTAAATTATCAACACTGTACTGTCTAAATTTCTTTTTAGATTCGGACATGGCATCAGTCATTTGTGGGCAAAATTCATCTATTTAAATAAGACATAAAGTCCAGCAGCTGTATATTAAAAAATCAAAGTCAAATTTAAATCGTATGGTCTTAGATTTTATGGCAGGCATAAGCGTATAGCCATTATAAATGAATATGAGAAGGGGAATGTTATAAATGTTACTTAAGGTTTTGATATGATGGAACGTGAAGGAAATTTGAAAGCAACATGATAAAAAATGTTAAAACAAAATATTATACAACGAAAAATAATAACAAATTGTTATGCAATTTATCTCTTCGTACATTCGACTGTCATGTGTAAAAATTAACTGGTTCCACTTTAGCAATAATACAAAATTTTAATTTTAATATAGAGAAGTATGTAATATCCATAATCCGAACTTCCGTAATCCGAACATTCCAGTAATCCGAACTGGTCCACAGTGTAACGACCAATGGACAAAAGTACAGTTTTTTTACTTTTTTTGTAAAGTTATTTGGTAAGATATATGTATTTATAAAAGAATAATAAATGCCTAGCAAGGTCGTAAATAAGTAAATATTGACACACGTACATATTTATTTATGTGACCGGCCAAAATATGTAGTTTAATTCCAAAATATTTTTTTAATGGTTCCTGTATGTAAACATTTAGATTCTATGGGAAAAAAACAAACAAATTAGAGTGTGTATTGGAAATTCTTCAAAAAACACGCAGCTGTACAGTTGCGGATTTCTTATTTTCTTAATTTACCTTTCAAAGTGGTAACATATTGTATGTTAATAATAAAATACATACGTAATATGTATATACAGTTGTCTTTTTTTAGATTTTTCCGAAACCATTCCATAATCCGAACATTTCCTTGCAGCAATTAGTTCGGATTACGGAGATTGCACTGTAATTATAATAACGATTGCTAAAACTTTGAAAATGAAACTATTGAGGAGTACTCGTGTAATTTTGCATGATTTGAATATTAAACTACTAATAACTGAAGTCATGATTGGCGTAATTTATCAATCTTTGCTAACTACGAGTACAAAACTAAAATTTAATAAAAAATAATGTACTTACTTTTTTCCGGCACTCTCAAACAAAATAACACTGATTCACTATAATTTGTGTGATGAACTACCAGTTTACATTTTTTTAAATATTTTCTTAACATTTTCCTTTTCAAGATTCAGGAAACGAATAAACGTATTTGTCTCACAGTCGTATTTATAGAGTGACGAATTGAACAGGTCAGTGCAAGTTCGCGAAGCTCTGAGACTGCGCTTATGCTTGTAACAAGATGATACTGGTATATCATTATGTGCAGGTTTTTACAAGTTCAAAATGTATTGCGACCACAAAGCGAATGCCTACATCCTACAACTTACACAATTTTATAAACATATATAATAATTTTTTTACTTCATAGGTACTTTTATAAATAATGTATATGTCTTTATATTATAAGATAGTATAATGTAAGTAAATAGGTACTATCAGTGTATGTTGAGATCCACTATCGTGGACACCCATTTTCATTTCATGGACCCCCAAATTTTCTTTTCGCTGACGTAGACTCTTTGCAAGTTGTCATAGACCCCTAGAGGTCGATATAGACCACTTTGAGAATCACTGACTTAAATGAACCATTCTTAATCGTACAATTTATTTTTGTCAATTAATTTGGCAACAGTTACCTACTAAATAATAAACTCACCTATTCTTTAACAGTAAAGTGATTTATCTCTCCTGTTTGCAGATTTTTTACACTAAAACCAGTATGCACAGATTCGGAAAAACAAGATCTATTAAAATGTGTCAAAATATACAGGGTGACCCATTTAAATTAAAAAAAGTTGAGTACAGTAGTAACAAAAAATATGACATCAGATGCGTTATGCGTCATTCAACTTGCCTGCAAAGTTACATAAATATAGCCATTCTTGTTTTAAAGATATTTACTTGATTACATACTTTATCCCAACCCTGTATAACTAAAGGTAAAGTATATAAATGTCCTCTCAAAATAACACAGATTTATTTATTAATTTAAATAAATACTATTATAAATTGAGACCTTTTGACACACTCTTACTGAATAGATGGCGCTATGAGTATTATTTTTAAGGTAATGATGTATTAATTCGCTGTATTAAATTGTAGTGTTTCGTATTTTCATGCACTAAATTAAAAACTGCAATCGTCTGTAATTATCTGTAATCTTATAAGTAAAGAGCGGACAGTCAGTCAAATGCCTGGAGCCTGCCTATTTTGCCTTTTTGTGTAACTTTTTGTCTTTTTTGCTTTTTTAAAGAGTATTATTTTATATTGACTTTTTACATATAAATTTTGAAAAGTTTGTGTAAACAGTGTTTTAATAGGTAGATGATAATAACGCATTACAGAATTTTACTTAAATTACGTACAATAATATAATTAACATTTTTTGCTCAAATGGTCTTATCACGAACCTATAAATAACAGTGATTTTCATGTTTTGTTAAACAATGGTTTCCATAAAATATTAAATACAAAAGCCGCTTATAGAGAAGAACTATTGTAAGAATTTATACTAGGACTATGTACAATGACTGGCTTAACAGAACACTATTTACAAAACCGAAAGGATTTCGGAATGAATCATATTTTATAGGTCTGTTCAGTGCCTAAGTAAAGCAAAGAAATATAGATAATTTTAATTCTGTCCGGTGGGATTCCTTTAATGACTGAAACACATGACTAAAATATTCTTTGTTAGTTATAAATACCTGTGATATTGTCACACTGTGATAGCCTATTGCTGTTGTGCTGTGAGTAAGTTTTAAAAAATGCCACCTAATAAACAATCAAAATTTGAAAATAATTACAAGTGGAGTAAATTGGACAATAATTTAACAACCGACGGGGAAAACCTTTTTTGTCAAGTTTGTTCAAAATCCGTAAGTTTGTATTATCTTAATTTAAATCCTTTTAATTACTAGTATATGTATTAGTTTAGATCGGTGCTACTAAAAAGTACCATGTAAAACAACTCTTGGGTAGTGGTTTACATTTAAAAAATATTTAAAAAACTGTGAAACAACTATTGTTAAAAAACGTTATATAAGATCAACAGAATAAACCTGACCTATCAAATATCAAAATATTGAAAAATATCTTATTGATATTTGTGCCTTTTTGGCAGGTTTAATATGCCTTTTATGCCACTTTTTTTGGTATTTTTTCTTGCCTTACTATCCGTTTTTTACTTATAAGATTAAATGTTCTCCTTGCGAATTTAAAATTTCAAAAATTGTTCAAGATCGTTGAGGATTAATTAACCTAATTCGTTAAAAACACTCGACTTAAATGAAAATCTTTGACACGGAAGCTTCTGCAAAGGCACGTACGGTGGCGAATGCATATTTTAAAAACTTACTAATTACAAAATAGGTAAATTTGGCATAATTCATACTATAAAAATATGTTTATTTAATTTAAAAAAAATTAATTGTGTTATTACATAGTTGTTATTACATTTATAAAAAACGTGTTTCTACGCTTATGTAAACTAGTTTTATTGAAACTTAGAACGTATTTTTGAATCGAGAAACTGTCAAGAATATACATAACATTTATGAAGAGTTTGTGTTGACATAGAAAAAGAAGTTGTATATTTGTCTATGTGCTTAGTTGATGTCAGAGTTAGCTCGAGGGTTGATTTCTCACGCTTAAACGCACCAAAATCGAAAGTGGATTTTATACATCTAGATATAATTTTCATTGAAACTCCGTATTTACCAGATCTTCCGGTATAATTTCAAAATTTTCTTAGAAATTAGATTTTGATATTCTAATCAATAAATTACCTTTAGATGTTAATGTTAATTATGTGTTTATTAGGATCGAGTTAATTTAGAATTTTTTTAATTTTATTTGTAACATATACATGTTTTATTTCAAATAATTTGAAAATTTTTGAGCTTTTAACGATTACCTTAGCATCGCTTTTTAGAGGAAGACTAAATTTGTACCTCAAGTTAGTTGTATTCAACAATGTTTCAATTTTTATTCGACTTATATATCCGCTTATATCTTGTAGAAGGGAATATTTTTATGAATTGTAACGAATTTTATTATTACTAATTTATTTTTACTTATACTAAAAATATGTACACGTTTAAACTAACCGAACTAAGTAAATCTAAGAAAATTTAATAAAAACACTTACATTTAATAATAATATATGTATAATACTATCACTTACACTAAGATAAGTCCGCGGATAACTATTTAACACTTATTGTTTATTTACCCTAAAGTCACGTACAAGGTTATACACCGTAAATTTATCTCACACGCGTTAATTACTTATTTATTTAGACTTTAAAAATCTTCTTAACACTGCCGTCTTCGAATTACAGGAAATAACTGACCCATGATTCATTTGAACCGTATTTATACGTTTTCGCGAAACGTTCGCGATTGTTCCACATCCTTCGGTGAACGTTCTGGAAAATGGATAAAACTTTGAGAAGGCTCTTGACTTTGAAAACATTTTAGTATCATTGTGTTTTAAACCTTGAAGCTTTTCCTTTAACTATAATTAAGGGAACTACAATCATTATCCCATTGTAGTAAATTGATGACTTTGTTGGATACATTCAACGGAATATTTGGCTTCGATCAGCTGTCGATAACTATACTTTCTTTTTTATGTTAACGATATTTGATTACTTTATGTGTTCAACTTTGTTTATTAATTATGAAATTGTGTTACTAATCTACATTTCTTTATATAACGCGTTGCACTTTGTTAATTATATTAAGCCTTCAGCTAATTTTTAGTGTACTTACAATCATCATTAATATGCTACTTTCAGTCGAGTATGGTTTTTCAGCCTTTAGCTTATTTCGCAATTAAGTATTAATCGTGTAACCTTAGTAATTTGTTTATATTCAAGGCCAGTAGTGGCTAAGTTAAATCGACAAATGCAAGCTTGCACTTTTCGAAAGTGTTGGGTGTATATTACTGAAGGAACAATTAGTATTATATGCTACGCACAGAAGTAAGTCTTACCTTTATAATATTACGAACGATCACGTCTTGTTATCAAGAATTTCACTGCAAGTAATTATTGCGACTGTATGTAGTTGTTAATGTGTGATTGATTTTATTTATAATTTAATGAGTTTTATCCTATTGGAAAATCTAATTTCTTCGACAGTTAGTTCATATGTACCCTTGGTATCTCCGAACCAAGGATTCTACAGGTATGCTAAGAGTGGCACTCGGTTTTTTATTTTTTATAAAAACATTCTCAAACACGCCCACTTACTGAGATTTTAGCTAGCCGCGACGTCATAGTTGTCATAAACAGGATTGCTGGAAAAAAAAAGTTAGTCAACGTCATCTCGTGATTAATGAGCTCACGTATAGAATTTAATAAATTGATACTATAGAGATTGTAGCTTGTTGGGATATGATAATTTTTGCAATTGTATTGATATAGTTTCTTACACTATATTCGTTGGTCGATTATTATCGTGTTACGTTACGATATTTATAGCACCAATTTGTTAATTTATGATATTATTATTTCAAAATGGGTTCTTCCCTCAAAATAAATATAACTAAAAACACAATACAAGCTAAGCGACATAATAAATTAACAGTTTAATACAACACTTGCATTAATTTTTTTATCACTGTAATAGTATACAGTCAGTGGATAAAATTTACTTTCATTTATCTACAATTATTATATTTACACTGGTATGCGTCTATACCTTGCTTTCTTGTATCATGAGGTAGAGATCTAGTTGCAATCAGTTGACCATCCGCCATGGACTAGCATCTTTAATTTTTTGAATGAAATAACTGCGAGCTGTCATAAACATTTTTAAGCATTCCAATAGTATTACAAAGATATTTTTAAATATTGCTAAGTGTTTTCAATTATTGTCAATTATAACCAAATACTTCCAAACATTACCAAAGATTTTCAGAGATTGCGAATGATTTTTAAACACTAACAACTACTTGTACAGGGTGTCCTAAATTGGATGTTTTAATATAAAAACTCGGTAAATATAATAGATACGAAAAAATGGACAGTTTTTTTTGAGTGTATACTCGTTTATTTATTTATTATTTTAAAGTAGAAAAAAGCAGCTGACGTGACCCTAAAGCACTTTTTTGAGTAGAATGCAATGACGTAAAATTTTGAATTACTTCATTATATTTCAAGTTATAGAATATAGTTGTGTTTTTGTTAATGAAAATCATAGTACGCTATTGGATAGTTAAAATTCTTTTTTCTTCTTTTCAATGATATATAACATGAGGGGTCTATGATTTTATATTTTACTCATTGCATCAAAAAATCTTTTGTCATTGAAAATGTGAACAAATTAAATCATTTAGTATTGAAACTTAGTTGGTATAAAGTAAAATGGCATTTCAAAATTATGTAAAATGCAGCCGAATTATATTATGATCGTTGGCCAGAAAGAAGACAACCTCATAAATCCTTTTTATGAGAAACAAAATCTGAGGAATCATGGATCATTTGACAAATCAAGAACAAGAAATTACATTATTCAAGATATGGAAGAAGCTTCTCTCAATATAGTAGAAACTGTAGTAACAAATCCTTTAATGTCTTGTCGCCAAATTAAAGCAGAATTCTAAATTGAATTCTGGCTTACGACATATTTCAAGAAAATTTAAACAGTCAACGAATCTACGAAATTCAATTCCATTTCATAAAAAATTTATGAGGTTAAAAAATATCGATTTTTTGATGAAATCAGTAATATATGAAAACATAGAATCCACGTTATATATCATTGCACAGAGAAAAAACAAAGGATTTTAACTGTCTACTATTATTGCACTTCAAAAAATACAACTACATGTTATATATATTGAAATATAATGACGTTATTCAAAATTATACAACGCCCATATACCTAAACCGTTTTTTTCTACTTTGAAACATAACCGAAATATTGCCATGTATAGAAACTTGAAAAAATCAAACTTTTGCGTATACCTCGAAAACAAAAAACAATCGCTCAATTTTAATTTTACCATCGAGTTTTTCTCAAAAAAAGAGATCGAGGATACGCGGTTCATTTTCTCGTATTCATTATAGTTACCAAGTTTCCCTATCAAAACATCCAATTTGGGACATCCTGTACACACATTTCCATTCGTTTCTTCCCTCTCGAACCTAATCTTTTCTTTAGGACGCAAATCACTAATACAACATTATAAATATGATTATCAAATGTATTGCTCAATTATCAACATCCAAAATATTCTTTAATACACTTTGAATAATGTGCACGTTATTTTCGATTAGATACATCTGATTTAATTTAACATTTTTGGATATACCGCGTGCGCAATTGATATTGCACAATACTCATGTATTGTTTTAAGCCATCTTCCAACGAACTTTCGATGACACGTCTGTAAACAACTTGTAATTAGTAAATTAAAAAAAATTTTTTTTTTGATTTCGTTATTTACCCTAAATATTATGGCGTACAAAATTCTAAATTTAAGAGTACGATATGATTCCTACGACCTCAATTATAAATTTGTAAATATCTCATTGCTGTTCTATATTTTATATTTTTGTTTTTGTATCTAAATAAATTTATGTGCATTATTTGAATTATTTTAAAGTAAGTAGTCTTTTGAATTTTTATACTAGCTACAAGCTCTTAATTCCAGATGCTCGTTAAACTCAACACTCCATTTCTAATGTTAAACCACTATAGGCGTTTATTGATTTTATGAATTTACAGTATTTATGATATGATAAAATGAAAAAACCTTTAAGAAACGTTTTTTAACATAATATAGCATTTACTTCTCGGTTACAGAAAACCGTAGGAACAGTGTTTTTTTAAAATATTTTTTGAGGCAAATCCAGGTTTCGGTTAATCCAGATAAATTGTTAATCACTGACGAAATTCATTGTTTGTAATGGTTTTTGCTTGCATCTAACTTTTTATTAATTTTTCGAACTGTAAAAGTCTTCATTTAGTTTAAGTGTAAGCAACATTTCATAAAACAGATTCAAAAAAGGCATAAATATTAATTGAACCTGTATTTTTCAAAAGCTTTTCAGTAACTGTCATCACTATCATGTTTCTGTTTATTAGTTTTTAAAGCGTAAGCTACTAAGATAAGAACATCTTCCGGGTTTGGACCGTGTGATTGTTGTAACCGAAGTTGCCAACGCTTCGCTCACTTCCGTAAGAGGCTTCATCAGGGCGTGAGTAAAATCGAAGAACTCAAACAAGCAACCGATAAACTTGAAAAAGCAAACGAAGATCTAACAAAGAACCACTACAGAGTAACGTAATCAAATTGTAAACGAAACCAGATTCTAAACTCCATAGAAGCGACTTAAGCAGAAATAGTCTCTATTTATAAAGAAGTATTGTCACAGCTGGTTAAGATCGACTCTGATTAAGTTACGGTCGAAAGGAGGCGTGTTTGCGATAAAGCAGTAATGACCGGGAACCAAAAAGGGGATAGCTCGAAATCATGATCACGAAAGAATGAATGCTCTCTTGGAATTTCCTGTTGAAAAAGAATGGAGATTTAGCAATCACCAAAACGTTTTTTTGTTACTTTTTCAGAGTTTAGAATCTAGCTTGGTTCACAAGTTGATTATCTAACTTTTGTGTTTTTAGTTAGATTATAATGGCACGGTCCAAACCCGGAAAACGTTCTCACCTTAGTATAGACTCCGGCCGTGAAAGCCTTCGCTATTACATTACGTGGAGCTATTGTCGATTTCATAATTTAAATGTTTTAACATTACAATTGCACGGTCTTTAATTTATTTTTTAAAATAAAAAAAAAATTCTAACAAGGGTGTTATTTGTGTTAGCTTTGTCTATTGAAGATGGATCAGTACTATTTTCTTTTTTAAAGACATGTGCCTTGTAACCGTCGTTTAAAGTTGTTTGATTACTTTCGTGAATGACCCGGTATTTGTATTGACGTTATTGATTTTATGTATTTTGAATTTTATACTTATTTCAAAATTTATTAAGTTGTTGAGCCATCCGTCTTCTGTGTTTATTTTGCATTTTTCTTTGTTCGATCAAAATTCCAGTAGTATTTTATGTTTCCCTTCTGAGATATAATTGTAATTAAAGATATTTTAGCAGTTTGTTTATTTTAAGTTTATTTAAAAGTGCTTTGTTTTAAGTGCATTTTTGGCGCAGTCGTACTTAGTTTCTTTGTGTTAGATCGATTAGATTACGTGGGAATTAAGTCATTATGTTAATTTATTAGACAGTTTTATGATCCAAGTCTAAGCAATTAATCTTAATGACAGTATGAAATATGATATTTTGACAGTTTATACAGAAGCGTTACGTGACGTTATTTAATCTGTTTGCATCCTCTTTGCACTTCTTAGAGGCATGGTTTTCTTTCATGGAGTTTCAAACACAGCCATTGTGGAAATGGTAGTTGAATAAGTTTATATATAAGTGTCGGTCGGTTAATAATCGTCGAAATGCTTTAAAAAGATGGTTAGTTAGTTGGTTTTGGGGGTGGTAAACTCATCCGGTTTAGATAAAGTAACCGCGGAAGGAATATACAAAAAACGTACATTTTTAGTGCAGTTATTGGAGTTTTGTTTCTCCTAATTCGTAAAATCTAAGGCTTTTAAGAGAATGTCACGCGCTCTCCGTTTTATTTTACGTAATATAGAACCGTGTTCTTAGAGTGGTACGACTCGGTTATATCTTTGCCTTGGTGGCGGTTATTCAGAACCTTCCGACGGTACATAGTTCTCTGGCGAGGGACCCTTCAACGTTTCTTCTTGATTACATCTGTCAACGCAGGATCTAACCACAAGTTCTTTTCTGGATTTATGATGATGACAATTTAAGGTATTTATTTTGTACCGATTACTTAAAGTATGTGAATTTTATTTACGCGTTTAAGTGTCTTAAAAGCTTTGGTTTTTAAGAAAAATGAGTGTTTCCTCCGCGTTAAGTAAAATTTAAGTTCATTTCATATTTTAGCGAAATACACTCTATTAAGGTAAGTCCATTTAGAGTGTATGATTAAGGAGCGGGCTTGTGGTTGGCAAGGGCCAGAAGTCCATTGAGCTTTACTCCTTCCTGGTGCCCTTTGATTTGACTTTTTTCATTTGGTTAGATTCAAGTTTTCCAAGCAATCACGGAATTTTGGAATATAACCCACCCCGTCTTCACTGAGCACCGGCAAAGTGCCAAGTGTCATTGTTTTATATTTTGCACGTAACAGCCTACCACATTGAAAATAAGTTTAATGTGTGACTATACTAGACAGATTTAAAACATGAATAATGAAATTGTACTGTTGAATTTGAAATATGTATTTTCAAAAATGGTCTGGAAGTATGAAAAATACTGCTACTACTTTTTCTACTTTATACTGTTTTTTTTTCAGTTTTATTGATGTCAAACCGTTCACACAATATTCGAATTTTTTATGTCTATCGTTGTGTCGACGATTACGTTAGTTAGTTATTTGGCAACGTTGCATATGTACAATCGCCTCCAACCAAAATGACCGCTTAAGATCGGACCTATTCACATTCTAATGGTATGGAGTGTTTCCCATTAGAAGCTTAAGGCAAATAAACCATTGTAATTTTATTACATGTCTAGCTAAAGAAATAATAGAAATACCAGATTGGTATTTATTATAAAATTTTAAATGTATTTAATACTTAAAAAGTGTATTTTAGAGAATTTATACATTATGCAAGTTATTAATTCTAGAATTTTTGTTTATATCAGATATTTATATAGAATGTTGCTTCTACTAATACTACTAATAGTGGACTGATTAAAAATACGTCAAATGATCAATTAAATAAAAAATCATATCGTTCTGTTCTTTAGCACAAAACGACCTTCAGATTCTAAAATTAATACTATTTACATTTTTTGTGAAATAGCGATTTACTTTATCGTTATATAAACTGAAAAAAATCGTTTTTTGTAGTAATGTCGACTAATTTAAATCATCGTTTTAAACTGAACTAAATTTAAACAAGTTTTAAGTAGATTAATACCTAATCGTTTCTCTTATTAGTTAGTAGTTTTACGTTACAATTAATACTACGTATATAGGTCGTTAACCTGTTCAGCATCAAGTTAATTAATTTTTTGCATTAGTCAGATCCTCGGAAATGTTCCCAAAGTTCATTTGCAACTTGCGCTACATTATTTAAATTTAGAGGCGTAGCTACATATACAGCGCCCTGAAGCAAATAAGATCTCTGCACTTCCTTTTTTTCTTTCAAATGTTCTAATAGAATTCTAAATTTTTTAGTCTTTATTTTTTAATTTCAATTTTAAACATTATTTAATGACAATTGATTTAAAATTTTTAAATATATGACATATTCACACAGTAATATTAAATTAATTATACACGATTATGTTATAAACTACATTAAGACATTTACAAATCTTAAAACTGTTAATCGGTCAATTAATTTACCCAGATCAAGTTGACTAGCAATCGGTTTTTCAATCGATATTGTGGTCAAAGAGCTATAATGCTTATAAAAAGTTATATTTTGTACCTATTGCTTTGAAATTTTGGATTTAATAGATTCTTTAATTGTACTTTAAGGCTGGATAAACAATTTCGCATTAAAAGTCCAAGAGATGCATTTTTTAATTTTTTTTATGTGTAGCCAAAGTTACTATAACAAGTTAGGTCACTTTCGCTACCTACGTTAAAATGCATTAAATACATGGCATTGGCCACTACAAATTACATTAACGTGTTTTTTTTACCTACTTACCTAGTGAATTTCTAAAAATAAACACAAAAACGCAAACAAATAATTTATTTCTAAAAATACAATATAAGTTTGACATGAGTATATATAATGTTTTGGAGGTATCATTTAAATATTTATTCATGGATGGTATTTTGCACAGTCCTCTTAATGTCATGGTAGGTGGTTCTATTTTTTCTTTTATGTTACTTTCGTTATACCATAAAATATCATCTAAATTTGTCCACTTCCATTGAAACAACCCGCTTGCTACCATAGATTTTATATGCACTTCATTTCCCTTTGTTTGTAATATTTGTCCAGCATAATACTGGTTCTCATAAAAAACATGACAAAATCATTTTTTCTTATTATAGGTTTGTCTTGGTTCTCTTTTCCAACGCCAAGCCTATCTTCTTCTTCAAATGTGTTGGTGATCTCATTTTCGAAACTATTACCAGAGGTATGGTCCCAGTCATCACCTTCACCTTCAGAATAAATTGACATTACTTTGTCTTCTAATGAATCAGATGACTCATTATCAACATCGGCAGTCTTTTTTTAGTTGCTTTACTTGTAGATGATATAGATTCATTGTTATCTCTAATTCTGTTCTGCTCTTTTAGGATTAAATCTTCAGAGGCAATTATTTTTCCTAGTTTATTTTTTTCTTACGTTTTTTTACTTGAGAATCATCATCTACACTTGGATAGCGTCGATGTTCCAGCAATTCTATAACAGATGCATTCACGTGCTCTTGAATAGTAGGATCTGTGTGATCAATTGACAGAATTCTATCTAAAACGATCTACTGGATAGATTCCTGCCTTTCTAAACCTGCTTTTTAAATTTTCTGGCTCATTTCCCTGTAAGTCATCTATCAATTTTTTTAAACGTACAGGAAAGTCGCATTTTGAAATAGTTTTAATACTGCTTGACAACTTGTAATCATACACAACTTTTTTCCATTTCATTTTTAGGGGCCTAAAATAGGCAATATCTACGGGTTGGGTAAGGTGCGTTGTATTAGGCGGCAAACAGATAAATTTTACGTCATTTTTCTCGCACAGATCTATGACATGCATACTAAGATGCGACGATAAATTGTCACCGATCATAATTTTTGGGCTCTCATTTAAGTTTTTTAAATAAGGTAGTAACAGACGTCCAAACCTGTCTGCGAATGATTGTGATTCGAACCACCCACTTTTAGACCTGTTATATCTGGTACCAAATAGTCCACCTACAGTCTATGAATCATATAGATGGATGGCTTTGTAACATGCATAAGGAGGTAAGATTTCACCCTCGGCGTTGCCACAAAACATAATTGAAATCGATTGCTTTTATAAATTTACGATTCTCTTGGGATACTTAAACCCTCGTCTAGTGAATATTCTATTTTTACCCGGATCGTCCGTCAAATTGGACTCGTTGTAGTTTCAAATATGTGATGGTGGTATACCTTCTACTTCTCTTTGCAAATAGTTGAAATAATTATTGATTACTTCCGGTCGTACACTAGATCTGTTTGTTTTAATATTTGCTGCAAAACGTTGGGTTAGCTCCGGATGACATCGTAAAAACAATCTAACCCACTCCATACCAGGTTGGTTATCATGGAACTGCCTTACAACAACTCCTTTTCTGGTTAAATAATTTTTAACCATAGCTTGAAGGTCCGCTGAATCTAATGGAAAGCCATAATTTGATAAGAGCAAAGTGTAAGCTGTAATTTTAGCTTCGTCGTCTGCACTTGAGACAGTTTGACCACCAGTAGGTTTCATATGAGTGCCATGTAATTTATTCTGTAATGTCGCCCGAGGAATATTAAATTGTTGAGAAACTATTCTTTGGGACATCCCATCTTGAATTAAATTTAGAGCTTGATTTAGAGAATCATCGGTATAAGATTTGTAAGCACGACTACCACGTTCTCGTTTATAACGAGGAATACTGTTCTGTAATAAATGTAAATACCTATGTAGTACCTAACTATCTACCCTGTGTATAATTTTACTTTTTCAAATAAAAATAGGGCGTGTTTATTTAATAGGTTATTTAAAAGTATCTACCAGCATATCTAAGTAAGAACGGTTGAAGTAAATACGTAATTACTTACCTACTAATCGTAAAAATCGACAAAGTGGAAGAATTTCTGGTAGATTTTGGGGGTGAATTTCAAAAGCTGGGCCGGGTGAATTGGTTCTAGTTTCTCCACCACGATTTACGTCCGAAAGTTACGTTCGAATACTAGACGAAATTTTGGTACCAAGTGTGCGAACACTTTATCCAGAAGAAGATCACTAAGCTTAAATTTTTATTATTTTATTGAACTATGTAGGTAATAAAATTACAATGCTTTATTTACTTCAAACCTATAATGAGAAACACTATACTATTAGAATGTGAATAGGTGCGATCTTAAGCGGTCATTTTGGTTGAAGGCGAGTGTACATTACATTACAAAGTGATTTTAACTAGATGGTGTAGTGTAATGTTGAAATATTAATTATGTTAATAAATACTTCCATGTTATTTTAATGACCTCGTTAATAAACCTACAATAAAATAATAAGGTAATTTGTGATTATTTGTAATAATAATTTAATGATAATAATAGCTTAGCGAATGGTTTTAACTTTTTTATAAATAAATAAAAACGTAGGTTATTGTACATGCTATATTTACTTTAACATATCTTCCAATACGGTGCGGAAACATAATATAGATTTTCATATTTACATTACCGTCATGATGCTTTGAAATTTAAAATGTTCCAAATCAACAGATGATGTTAATTTGAAAATTGTGTTACATAAAAGTTCTTTTATTTTATGAATTATTTATTATAGTTAAAATATATGTTTTTGAGATAATTACAATTAGAGTATGTTATTAGAAAACCAATTTTCAATTTAAAACGTTAAAGCGATATTTAAAATTGAATTCAATATTTTTATTTGTTATTAAATTTTTAATGATTTTAAGGAAATTCTTGTATATGCGGGTTTGTAGGTAGCTAAATTGAAGTATTTCAACATAATAGCGAATATGCCCATAAAAGTAAATCCCTGATAAAAATGAATGTATTAATTTGTTCCACAGTTTTAATTAAAATATCAATTTATGGATTTTGTTTTATTGCAGACAACGCAATTGGTTGATTAAACATAATCAAATCTTTAAAACGTCTTTAACGTTTAATTATTTTACCAGTGTATAAGTAATGACGTTTCTCAAATTCGTTATAATTTTACAGTAATTGCGACTAGAAGCGTAACTCAGATTATTGCACATCATGTAACAGCAATCGAGTCAGAAATTCTGAATTCAAGTAGTAATCTTATCTTAAAAACGAACAGAAGTAACAAAAGTACAAAACTTTTAAAGATTCGACTCATTAAAGTTCATTATTATTATTAACTCGAATGCGCGCACTAGCCAGTGACTATATTAGTAACAAAATCTGTACGGTTGTAAAGGCTTCTAAACAACACCCCACGGTTTAAAATTTTGCAATCGTAGACGTGTGGGGGGCGCAACCTCTGCTCGATTTTCAGATGTATTCGAACGCCATTGTTACTATAATTGCGGTGCTAGTTAATAGGTGGTTTGAGAACAAAACACGGCAAGGGATAAAATTTGTCATCCATCAACATTTACCTTATGAAAATGTTTTAGTGTTGAAAACACTTATAGGATGCTTGATTCGAAGGTTCGTGTAACGAAACGATGAAACGTTCAGATGAAACAAATCTGGAACTTGCGGTGGTGCCCAATTTCAATTCATTTTTGTATTTTTCGGTTGCAGAGTTTATTATTATTAAACAAGATATTCCTTATGATTTCGTTTTATGTTTTAAAAGTATAATAAGTCTGAATTTCACTCAGCAGTGAAGAAAAATGATTATAGTAATTGCAGAATTTGATCCGCGCGAGCTTCCGCCTTGTACGCTGCAAAAACGGTACAATATAGATGCAAATTGCACATAAACAATTTATTAAGCACAAAACTTACTGGGAAAAAGTCCGCGGGAGTGTATAATTATATCTAATAATTTAGTCATAGAATTTTAATGTAATGTAAGACATTTTCGTGCAACTTTGCATACTTGTATCTTCTAAACTATTAAACGTAATTGTACCCTTCCGTCGACTTTTTTATAGTAAATTTTGTGCTCTATAAAAATATTTATTTGCAACTTTCTTCTATCTTGCACCGCTTTAAGGTAATAGTTTATTGGTTATTTTAAATTATTAAACAAATCATTTCAATACAAAAATTGTGGCGGTTTTGATGCTGGTGTAATATTACGACACCGACAAAGCTACCCTTAGCCGCAAAAAAAGCCGCGGTAGTCACCAAAAGCAACTCGACCGAAACACACATGTTCTACTAAACCGATAATTTATGTTCAAATTTTAAATTGCGTAAATTTTAATTTAATAAACCTGATTTATAAAGTTTTATAATGAAAATTATTATAATTATTTTTTTTTTCTTTGAGTGTACGTTTTGTATAGTTATTAGTTAGTGACACATTGTGACGTGGTTGCCAACCTGTGTCCAGTCAAGACCCAACAAATCGCAATACGTGATCTTCAACTTGAGGATTAGGCGCCGTATCAAAAGGTCACGCATTAGTTAAATTTATTTTGATATGCGTTTGTATGTTTTTTATTTAATTATTGTACGAGAGATGCGATGAACTGTGATACTGTCTAACGCGAAAAAATTGAGAATGATTATTTAAATTTAATTCTATCGCTTAAACGAGGTTTTTTGTTTGCTTTTTTGGTGTAAACGGAGAGTGCAACTTTAATATTTCTTTTCTTTGTCTTTGGCAATTGACAAGTCGTTTATAAGATTAGTTTTACTTTTTTTACGCCGAAAGTTCACGCTAAGAACACCTAAAGAATTTAATAAAAAGGTATGTCGATTATTTTGCGTCGCGAAATGTTTTTATTGCGAGTTCAATCTGCTGTAAGTCTTTTTTAGATATGATAGGGAATCGCAAACCCGACAAACTGTTGAAAAAATCCAATTTAAAAACTGTGGATGCACATTTGCAAAGGTGAAATCTCAACTTTGGAATTTTTACATCCGACAGGATGTGGCGTAGCTCGAATAGTGTCATAATCTTAGAAGCTGTTGAACTGTGAACCGCTATAAAACTTGGAGTGTGGTGAAACAATTGTCAGGAATCACGCGATATAAATTGTATACTTAATCAGTAAATGAATTATTTAATCCAAGCGTATTTAATCAAAGTTTGGCTAGATTTCTAAAAGTTCCACTTTGGCTCTAAAATTAATTGTGTTTAGCAAAACTTTTACAAATATCCGTAGACGTGAGTCTCAATTTTTGGACCTTTCCTCGCATAACATTTTCGATATCTGTGAATTTTTTTGTTTTGTTTAGCTCCTGCCCTCATGTTGTTTAATTGCTGACGGTCCACCACTGGGCTTGCTAATTACACGACTCATGATTAACTTATGTTACAAGTTTTAGCTGGTTACGAACCTGCACGGCCAACTCTCAATATTCGGAGAGAGGGTAGGGTTCCTAAACAATAATGAAAAGAATTAAGGGCGCCAGAGCCTGTCCAAAGTCCTTTCTGCCTGCTCACAACAGAAATGGTAAGAAACTTGTAACTAGGTGGTAAGTTCGTAACTGCTGAAAGAAACGACTAAAATTGTAAAGAAACTCGATCATTAACAACAATGGTACTTTAATTCCTCTATAACGCTAAATCTACTAACAACTAAATAATCAAATATACGCCGGGACTGTATAGAATATAGAAAAGAGCATAACAGTAGGATCGGCAACTTACACTACACGTCAAACAAGCGTGTAAGTAATATAACATGTATAAAATTTTTTTTAATAAGTAACATTAACAAAAATAAGTAATTGTGGATATAAGCAGCAAGCGATAAGTAATTTATCTAAATTAATTTAGTAACAAACACAAGTAACAACTCAATTAGCACGTACAATTAGCAAATATAATAAGTCGTGAGTTACACCGTAGCGATCACGTATAAATAAGTAAAAAATTGACTTACCAAGTTCCAGAGTGCTGTCAGAAAAACGTTTTTCCTACGGCCTCCTGAAATTAAACTTCCTGAAAAATATAGACGTGTCTACCTGGCGACTCACAAACTACAAATAAAGACACATTTAAAGGACAGTAATCGAACCGACACTTATCGTCTGCTGTTACATTAATGTTACGCCTCTGGTGGTATTAAGTAATTGCCTTCGAATAGAATTTAATCGGACCCAGTAATTAAGATCTTCCCAACAATGTGATAGTCATTAAGGTGAAGATATGGCCTCCACATAGAATTAAATCGTCTACAGTAATTAAGATCTTCCGCTTTCGCTTATAATTTCCCCCTTGAGGATTTTATGTAACGATACGAATATCCCTATTCATGCAGGTGGCACATGGTGCTAACCAAAAAGACATAAAAATTACGTTTAAGTAAAGAAAGAATAAAATCACTCACCCTGCGTGGATGAAATCAATTACTTAAGAGAAACTACTAATTTCCATCGTGTCCCAACACGTGGATGATTCTTGAAAACGATATTCGATTCACGCAGACATAGAAACTAACAAGTACGATGTTAAAGTGAAAATGCCGGTCTGTCACCGGATGCCGTCTGTCAAATCAAAGTGACCAACGAACCCGATAGATGGCGTCAATACCTGAATCTAATTTTACGTCGAAAACACATAGGCGTACCTAATGACGATTTCAACCGTAACAGCAAAGGCGTACGTAATGAAAATTACCGTAACAAACGGTGTAATTAAGAATAAAAGGATATGACCTATATCGATGAGTGCATTTCTAGACACTTTAAAAGTATTTATTCTTTTCTAATTACTAATATGAGGCGTCAAGCGAGGACACACGTGGGAATAAGCCCCCCGTTGTGGAGTCGTTTTGTCGGCGGAGTTCGCTATAAACCAATTTGAGATTGTTCAGTGCTCAAAAATTAAAGTAGTAGTTGCTAATCGTTGGGTTTTATTTCTCAACGCACAATTGAGATTGCGGGTTCCGGGCATCTCCTTTCTCTGATCCAGACTTTTGTTTCTTTTGGGATTTTTTTCTACGCAAGAAAAGGTGACTTAAGGCCCCGACTCATTAGACGAAGTTGTGTACTCACAACTTAACCCGCGACCATCTGCGACCGAAGCTAGTCAAATATGTGACCCTACAATCTATTTTAAACACCTTCACAATTATTTGCACATTACAATCTAAAGTATTTTAGTTGCATCAGGTGACAACCTCTCAAAACTAGCTTCGATATCAGATAAGATCGATGACCTCGTTGAACTTGTACACATTTGTACGACTATGACGCCAACAACATTTCAAAAACCATACAACCTATAATTTCTTGCTTTTTTTTGAATTGTTTTATATTTCTGGTAATAGTTACAGACAAACGTTTTATTGACTCTGAAACAAAACTACATAGTACAGGACATCTAGTAAAAACTTCAAACATACTCACAAATTTTACTGCACTACAAGAATATACTAAATTTTACAAAGTTTTCTATTGATTGCAAATCTCACGCAATCGACTAAACCGAATTAAATTTAACGGTCTATCATCACATCGAAACAAGCGGATTTCCACATTAACAGTTTATAAGATTTATAATTTAAAGTGAATTCCATATATAATCTAGGTTCGAATCCTGCCTGCTAACAATTTATTCAAATAAAAAATTTTCTAACATTAACAGGTCATTAGATATTAAATTTACAATTTAAAATGAATTCACAAATATAATGTAAATTCGAACACTGTCTGAGATTTTTTTTACTGATTTACTAAAGGGGTAAGCAATATCGAGGCGCACAAGTATAAGAGCTAGTCGATATCACAACATAAACTCAATTTGATATATTTCGGTTATATCTTAATGAAACCGAGGAGAAAAATTTCAAAAAAATTATGGGATGCTAGGAAATCAATACAAACGTGTACATATCACTTGTTACAAGCTTTTTTCGGTTTTACGAACCTTGCACGGCCAACTTACAATAGTCGGGATGAGGGGAGGTTCAAAGAAACAGTAAATATGCTTAAGGGCGCCAGAGCTGATCCAAAGTAACTTTTCTATCTCGCTCAAGACAGAACGGTTCACACTTGTAACACGATGTTAGGTTCGTAACCCTATACTCGGCTGTTCGAGTAGTCAACGTTTGTTATTAACTAAAGACGAGTCAAAGAGGAAGGTATGTTGTCATAAAAGAGCAAGTAACCACAATAACAACTTTAATTTAGAATCGTAGGATTATCACAGGTATATCGAATTCTCATTACAGAGATGCCAGTCGTAGCGGCAACACACAATATATCAGTAAAGTACAGTGAAATAGATAGCGAAGAATAGTTCGTAGTAAATATGGTTTGTATACAATATGCGAAATACACAAAATAATTAGTAATATGGCATTACAGACAATCACACAGTGATAATAAATTACTACATTAATATTAACCCATCGCAACAAGTCGTGGTAATACACCGTAGGCGAAGCATACAAAGGAAGTACTAATACGACCTTATTGATAATAAAACATCGAGACTAATTACGAAATTAATATAGCACTAACGTTAATTACTCGTTGGTAGTACACAGCATGCGCAACTCAAAATAAGTAAAAATTACTACCTAACTGGTAAAACAACAATATTAATAATTACCGCACAAATATTAGCAAGAGTTTCGTCAGTGACCTTTCTGACAACGAATAAAATACATAAAACAACTTACCCCTAATACAGGAACTTTCACTCGTACGAAGAAAGCGCTTTCCTCGGCAAGCAATCCTGTAAACACTCTTAAATAGCAAGTCGTGTCAAACCAATTCCTCACGAAAGTAAAATCTACAAAATGATTATTTATATTTATCGAAAGTACATCAAGCCTAACCCGGTCGTCGTATGCTGTTATACCCCGTCGAAGACAGGTGGTTACACAGGTATCTGCCGCCTGAGTACATTAAATTTTAACCATATGTCGTATGCATCGGATTATATTCGTCCGACGAAATTATTATTTGAAATTGATTCTGCATAAATCGTTATCGAATAGGAACGGATGCCAGCACGTGGCGGAACGGCTATTAAATTACGAGAAATTACAACAGAGTTTTAATAAATGACAGCTATCAGCTTACCCGGTGACGACTCAAATGTATTATAAGCGTAATATCCTTATAAATTGGTCCCCATTACGGTGGATTGTTTTAGGAAATTTAATTGCAAGCCCCACCGGCCATTTTATGCAGTTGTCAAGTTAAAGAATTCGTCGTAAATGACAGTCACGCGTAAAGATCGGTAGGGGGCGTCCAAACCGGAATCTAATTTCAAGTCAATATACACAGTCGCACGTAATGAACATTTCGTCCGTAACACACTTCAAAATGGTTTTATGTCAACATAACCTTCAAAAAATATGCAGACATTCTTTCATCATTCCTTATAGGAAAGGCGTGTGGTATTATGCAAGATAAATCAACTGCATATTGTACGATTTCAACTTCCTTTAATGTTTTGCACAAATCGTTACTGTATATAATAAAAGGACAGGACCTAAAATGCTTCCACCCCTCTTAAGCCGTTTATTTTCTGATATACCATTTATGTGATGTATGTGATGTTATTTTTTTAATCTGGCAGCGTTTATAACATTTCTTGCTCTTGTGGTCATGCATACATAAAAAAAACGGACAGAAACGTGGAAATTCGTATTAAGGAGCATCAAATATGTAGTCGTCTTAAATAATCTTCAAAGTTAGGGGTGGCAAAATACGTGCTTGAAACGGGCCATCAAATTATGCTTGAAATCTTTGAATTATCCAGAATGACAAATTGTAATATATGGGTATACTTTGTCTACCAAAACTAACCGATTATTGCAGCAAGAAACCAATGTTAAACAACGAATTTGCTTCTGCAGCTATGTTTCGGAACAGGTTCAAATTGTTTTTGGGGATAGTTCACTTTGCGGATAATGAGAGCAATACTCAGAATCTCAGACTTCACAAAATTCAGAATTTGGTCGATAAAGTAATCAATAATTTTCAGACGGCACTCGACCTTGTCTAAACAAACTGCACTGACAAATCATTAATACCATTTGGTGATCGTATCGTTAGGCGCCAATATCCTAAAAAAAACGTTATTAATAAGGCATCAAAATATTCAAGCTGCGTTGTAATGGAAGCTATACCTATAACATGGAAATTTATGCCGTTAATAATCTTGAATAAAACTAAACGACTCCATCTAGAGTAGTAATAAAACTGTCTGAGCTATTGTTGGATTGCGAAAAATTGCTATACTAGTTTATCATTAGCCGAACAATTGCTGACTAGATAAACACACTTAATTGACACCTTTAGAAACGTGCATAAATTTAATTATGTAATACCCTGTATACTCATTACCTTAAAGTTCGATTTCTATTTTCGACGCCGTCTAGGGAGTTTAGTTTTACTTCATTTCCTGTTAGGACCTCAAACCGTCAACAAGTTAAAATCGTCCTTGTGATGGTATAACTTCTGAATCTTATAACATCGGCGTTTATGAAAATCAAATTATAATTTGAAAACGCATTTCTACTAGTTTATCCATCACAGGGTAAGCTTTTTCCTATTAGTTTTTAGAATTCTTTCGTAATTTTCTTCTTAATTTGATAGCACGTTCTGCCACGTGTTGGCGGCATGTTTCGATGTATTATCGATCGATAAGGGGTTGACCCCTTTGACCACCTATCTTTATGGAACGATTATAATTCTAGAATGCTTACGTTTAAACTAAAAACGAAGTCTCAACAAGTACTTTTCTCCGAAATACTAGTCTTTATGCTTCATTCGATTGCGATACCAACTTTTACTTATTGTGTGCAACAGCATTCGATAATCGGGTTTTTATGTCTAATTTCTTTTAGCACTAATTAACAATTTTGTATATATGTATGTATATGTATACGGATCGACTCAACGAGAAAAACGTTTTCTTTAGGCAAGTACTGGATTGTGGGTTTCTTTTTCTTCTTCTCTATCGACACTATGTGTGAACTTATGTATTGTAACAAGGATTACGGACCTTATTTTGTTACAAGCTTGGCCTTTCTGTCTTGATAGCGCCCTTTAAATTTTACCTGTTATTGTTTTTTATGCGCAATTGTTATCGAGTACATACAGAGTGTTGCAAAAATAGTAGTACTTTTTATTTTACACATATTTTTTGAATGCGCAAACACATTTTTACAGTTCTTATGAAGGAAAAGTTGTGAAAAGAAAACTAAAAATATTACGATTCTGACTGAACTGGTGAAGCTAGTGTGTGAAGAGGGTTTTCAAATATTTTTAATGTCTGTATTACATTTACATTTTATTATTTTGCGTTGCAAAACAAACATTCGTAGAAAACCCAATTTAATAAAACTTGCAAAATACCTCAAGTTGCAAGTACACAAATTGGTAACATTAGAAAATATAACAGCAAAGGCTTCCACGACCGAAGTCTATACTAAGATAAGAACGCCTTCCGGGTTGGGACCGTGTCATTCTTGTAACCGAAGTTGCCAACGTTTCTCCCACTTTCATAAGGGGCTTCACCAGGGCGTGAGAGAAATCGAAGTACTCAAACAACCAACCGAAATCTAACTAAAAACTTCTCAAAAGTTAGGTAATCAACTTATGAACCAAGCCAGATTCTAAACTCTGGAAAGGTAAAAAAGAAAACGATAAACTTAAAACTAGGCGACAGTTAGATACCATTTCAAAACAACTTTTTGATCTTCATCTTGAGTTAGCCAACACTCTTTCTCCGGATGATTGAAATCTCTTTGACAACATTACTTACCAGTAGTCTGATACTACTCTACGACTAACCACTGAAAGTCATGTCAAAAAGTTTCAATTATTGGAATCCAAGGATCTAGTTTGGTCCTCATTTCAGAAACTCAAACGCATTTCTAAAGAAGATATTTTATGTGCTGTCGAGTCTTCTATAAGACGTCTTCTTCGCCACATCTCAGATTCGATTCGTATTAACACTGGCAAAATTCTTGAATCATCTAAAATTCCTAACTCCAACATTTCTAAGTCGGAAGAGTTAGCACTAAAAAGTCTTCGTAGGAACCCTGATATTATTGTTCTTCCAGCCGACAAAGGCAACGCTGCTGTCGTTTTGAACCAAATTGATTATGTTGCGAAAATCCATTTTATTGTGTCTGATGGAAACATACGCTCTTCTGACTCGTAATCCGACTTCGAGGATTGAACGTGAGGTCAGCCAAATCATCAAATTTTCCAATCTACCTCTTGAAACTATGTGTTGACTTATTCCCTCAGATTCCAAACCACCTGGTCTATACGGACTTCCCAAAATTCACAAACAAGGTATTCCCTTTCGACCTATCGTTAGTTACTATCTAATCTCCCACCTACAAACTAGACAAGTTCTTGTCCAAAAATCTTTGTGAGTATACAGGTAAAACCTCTTCTCACATCCTCAACTCTCAGCATCTTATTCAACGTCTACAAACTATAAAACTTGAACCCCAAGATCTTCTTGTGAGTTTTGATGTCACTTCACTTTTTACTAATGTTCCTATTAAGGATTCGCTTATAATCATCGAACAGATTCTGTCTCAACATGGCAAGGACTTGAGTTTGGTTCCTCTAATTGATAAGTGTCTATCCTTTACTTACTTCCAATTTGATAACAAGTTTTACGAAAAGGTTTCTGGTGCTGCTATGGATTCTCCTTTATCACCTGTTGTAGCTAACATTTTTATGGAATCCTTTGAAACGGTTGTTTTGGAATCATCAATATTAAAACCTTTTTGTTTAGGTATGTTGACGACACGTTTATTATTTGGCCTCATGGTCATCTCGAATTGTCTAAATTTCTTGATCATCTTAACAATCAACACTTGGATATCAAATTTACTATGGAAATCGAAAGTAATGGTTCCCTCCCATTTTTTGACGTTCTTGTGACTCGTAAGCCCGACGGATTTCTGGCCCATTCTTTTTATCGCAAACCCACCGATACTGATAGATACCTTTATGCTTCGTCTCATCATCATCTTGCACAGAAGCGTTCTGTTATTGAATCTTTGGTTTATCGTGCTTTTTCTATTTGCCAACCTGGGAATCTAGACTCGTAATTTTGTCATCTTACTAGAACTTTAGTGTACAATGGTTATATGAAGCGAGATATTCATAGAGTTATTAATCGTCGTCTACATCCACGTACTTGATTACTTAACGACCTTCTACTCTCGAATCCAATCCAAAATTGGCTTTTTTACTCCACATTCACAAGGTTACAGATCAAGTAGGGAAACTTTTTCATAAGAATGGTATCAAACCCATTTTCAACTCGACAGGCAAAACCTCTCAGATTCTTCCTTCTCCCAAAGACAAATTTCCTACACTTTTATCTCAAGGTGTATACTAAATTCCTTGTTCATGTGGTTTAGTCTACATTGGTGAGACCGGGCGTTTCGTCAGTACTCGCATTTCAGAACATGATCGTTATATAAGGAAAAGGCATATTTCTAAGTCTGCGGTTGCTGAACATCATTTCAGTACAGGTCACAAGATAGATTTTGAAAATGTTTTGGTGCTTGCCATCATTTCCCTTCCGATCTGTCAATGTCAAAGTTGTAATTAATTTCGGCTCCAACTTAAACAATTATTAGTTTCCGTGTTCTGTGTTGTACTCTAATTTATAAAACATGCCCGCAGTCGCGGACATGTTATATGAAGCCTGCGCGTCGATGTCCCGCCATGAATGAATTAGTGCAATAGATGGTTTAAAGAAACTACTTTTAAATTTTGCGGACGAACGAGTTCATGACCCTCCCACAAGTGCCGACGACGAAGGTTTTTAACCAGTGCGCAAAAAAAGGTCTCCTGTTATCCACGAAGCACATATGAGTGCTGATGAGGATAACACTAGTCAGGTTAAAAGCACTCCTGAGTCCCAATTAGCTTCCACCTCAATTCCCATACAAGTAACGCAAACCAATAAAATGATGCCCGCAGATATGTCTACAAATAAAGTAGTTCAAAATAGTAATACCGGCTATAACAAAAACGATAACCATGTTCCCCCCATTATCTTGCGAGAGAAGTCGCTGTGGCCTTCCACAGCAGGGTTTTTGGACTCCCATAAAATAAATTTTACCAATGCTGTCAATGTCAGCGATGGAATTAAGATCACCCCCACAACTGTTGCTGACTATCGAGCTATGATTAGCATAATGGAGAAGTAAAGTATACCAAACGACACTAATGCACTTCCGAGTGACAAGCTCTTAAAAGATGTAATAAGAGAAATACCAGAGACCACCTCAACAGACAAGATTCTAAGTGAATTAACAGCGCTTCACTTTACTCCTGCCAAAGTAATTCATACGCATAAAGCAAATAAAGTTCCAATGCCTCTCTTTCTTATTCTTCTTCCAAGGGAACAAAATTCAATTTTTAATTTGACACATTGCTGCAGAGTTGCCATTCAAGTAGAAACTTTAATCTCAGAGCGTCCTTCGCATCAATGTTTTTGTTGCCAACTCCATGGTCATTCTCAATCGAAATGCACCGCTCCCTACCGTTGTGTCAAATGTGGCGATTCTCACCCATCATACATTTGCACGAAAACCCGGGATCTACCAGCTAAGTGTGCTAATTGTAGGGGACCTCACCCAGCAAACTTTAGCCAATGTCCTAAGGCTACCAAGCGCACACCATCTATAACGCAAAAATCTCCTGCATGGGTTAACACACAAATCACCTCGACCACTTTATTTCCGCCTCTTCAATCTCCCAAAGATGCGTCCTTATCAAACTATCAAATACCAATTAATAATATATGGAAGGATACTCAGCCTAATAAGCATGCCCAAATTGCTAGAATTCTAGGAGAAATGCTATCAACTTTTAGTCAGTGGAATCCTACTGAAGCAGCAACCTCGGCCTTTCTACAACAAACCCAACAACTGCTAAAAATCACTTTCCAATAAATAATTATGGCTAATAATCTTAATATCACTTCCATCAGGATATCCTTTTGGAACTGCAATAGCCTTCAGTATAAAACTACTGAACTGAAATTTTTTTGAACAATATGAAATCGATGTTATTCTTCTATCGGAAACTCACCTTAATGCCTGTCACAACCCCAAAATGCCAAATTATACTTTTTATCGTACCGACCGTGATAGTAAAGGCGGTGGCACTAGTATCTTTGTTAAAAGATGCTTTCAACACCATCAACTTCCTAACCCTGCCTGTGATCACATAGAATCGACGTCAATATTACTAGAAACTGACGTTGGTAATATTAGAGTTGTCTCTTGTTACAAGCCACCAAAATCTCCACTTACTGATGATGACCTAGACCGTGTATTTCCCAACCATCAACCTTCTATCGTAGCAGGTGATTTCAATTGCAAACATACTGATTGGAATAGTCGTGTTAGCAACCCAAATGGCCGTAAACTAGTTAGTTATATAGACAATCATCCTCAACTAACTGTTATCGCACCTACTGAACCCACTTTCTTTCACGACACTTACCGTCCGGACGTCTTACATATAGCTGTTCTTCAAAATATCCCTTTTTTCCCTAACATACATTCCATCCCTGAACTTAATTCAGACCACAACCCCGTTATTATGCATTTCATACTGATTGGTCCCGATTTAACCAATTACTAACCGAAACTCTTGGTTCAATCCCAATTATTTCTTTGAAAAATTGTCTTGATGAGAACATTAGCTTTTTTCAAACAACAGTCACAAATTCCCACAAACTTACCACCACTTCAACTACTAAGAAACATTCAAACTTTTTACCTCGTGATATCAAAGAATTAATTCGACGCAAAAACCGCGTTAAATACAAATATCAACGCACCCTTAATCTCCAATATAAAATAGAGCTAAACAAATTACAATTTGAAGTTCGTCTAGCTCTAAATAATTTCAAAAACGAATCTTGGTCGTCTAAACTAGATTCTCTAAATCGTGACAGCAACTCATTTTGGCGCATGCAAAAAATTCTGCGCAACGTTTCCGCTAAACTGGATACACTAATTCATTCTGCAAACGGTCTAGTTTATTCCCACGTTAAAAAAGCAGGATCACATGCTGATAGTCTTGAACTACAATGCTCCCCCAACTACCAAATCGCTGACCTTGACCGTATGGACGTAATAAACTCTAATGTTGTCAGATTCTTATCACCCAGTTCTACCACTTTCTCCCGCCTCTCCGATTGAAATCTCGCAAATTATACGATTTCTCAAAAATCGTAAAGCTCCTGGTCACGATAAAATTTCAAACAAAATTATTAAAAACTTTCCTCAGAAAGCAATAATGTTCCTCACCGCTATCATCAACGGCATACTACGCTTAAGTTACTTTCCACGTGACTGGAAAACAACTGACGTAATAATGCTTCCGAAACCTTTTAAAGACCATAAATTTCCACAAAATTCCCGCGATTTCCAAAATTACTAAAAAAATTATTTTCTCTCGTTTGAACCTAGAAATTTCCCGGCAAAAAATTCTTCCAGACGAGCAATTTGGTTTTTGCTCTAAACATTCTACAACTGAACAACTTCTCAGAGTCACAGAATTCTGTTACAATTCTATGTACAACAATCAAGCCACTGAGGCAGCTTTCTTAAATGTTTCAAAAGCTTTTGATCGTGTCTTATCTACAAACTAATTTCTGTCAAAATTCATCCCTAACTAATTCGCATCATCCATTCTTTTATCACACACCGTCACTTTCGCATTAAACTGCATAATGTCTCGTCCTCTATCAGACCCATAACTGCAGGAGTCCCACAAGACTCCGTTCTTTCCCCAACCCTCTACAACCATTATACCTACGAATATAAAACTAGCTTTGTACGCTGATGACACCACTATTTTAGCCCGCTCCTGGCAAACAAAACACATAACAAATCGCCTACAATCAGCGTTAGAAATCTTAAATTCATGGTTTACTGATTGGCTTATAGACGTTAACGCCGAAAAAAGTGCGACGGTAATCTTCTCTAGAAGATTAAAGGATCATCCTTACGGACAACTTGCCATTTCTAACAACCCAATTCCCTGGTGTAACTCCGCCAAATATCTCGGCGTGATACTAGACAAGCGCTTAACCTTCTCTTCCCACGTCAAATCTGCTGTCAATAAAGGTCGTGGCTCCCTTAAATCATTAGCTCCTCTTCTTTGCCGTAAAAGCAAATTAAACTCAAAAAACAAAATTCTTCTATACAAAACCATAATCAATCCTATCGTGCTATATTCTTCACCTGCTTGGAGTCAAGCTGCTAAATCCCAAATTAAGAAAATTCAAGTGATGCCAATCTTTCTCTCACCGCAGAACAAACCTTAACAAGATCAAGATCCCAATTTTCAACAAATTCAACTCACCCAAATCCTTTAGTAAGAAAATCCACCGATTACGACGAATCCCTCTGCAAAATCAAAAGACCAAAAACTCTACTACTCAACAAATAAGCATCCCACGTTTCCTATTCGTGTATTAAATCATTCTAATTAACTCCACCAAATGATAACACTGTCAAGACGACGGGGTTAAAGGAATAATTCTTGGCCCATCAAAAAGAAGATGATTAGATTAGATTTTAAGTCATTTCTATGGAGTTTACAATCTGGCTTAGTTCACAAGTTGATTACCTAACTTTTGAGAAGTTTTTTAGTTAGATTTCGGTTGCTTGTTTGAGTTCTTCGATTTCTCTCACGCCCTAATGAAGCCTCTTACGAAAGTGGGCGAAACGTTATAATAAAAAATTTATTCCGAAATAAAGAATGTATAATAAAAGTAAAAATACATTTAATAAATGCAAAATAAATTTTACCACGGCAAGCAATCGTAAGCACAGACCCTCAAGGTGATGGGTTGAATGATAATAACTACAAAGATGTGAACTCCGTTAATTTATTAATTATACTTAATTAACTATTTACATTAGAGAACAATGAACAATATTTGAATTAAACATATTTAGAATAAAACAGTATTTAAAATAAAATATTAGGGCGCCAACCACCTTTAAATCGGTGATGAATAAAAAGCGTAAAATCTTACATCTAATAAGTAATTAATATTAAATGCAAAAAAATAGTAAACGGTTAATTTGTTATCGAGTAAAAAGTTTTAATAACTGAATTTAAAATGTAAATTAATTCCAATTGACTAACCACATGATATGACGTTATCGTATAGCTTCTATTTTTAGCACATACTTGCTTGAAGTGATAAAATTCTTTAACAGCAATGTAGATTTCCAGCCACACCAGCAAGCATAAATCCAATGACGGAAAATCCAGTAATTAAAAGACAAAACCAGAATAAATGATCCAGTAAATCCAAAAAGTAAAAGATCCAGAATAAAAAGAAAGATCCAATAAAAAGAAAGATCCAATAAAAAGAAAGACCCTAAATATAAATAATTAGAATGGTTTTTTGAATGACATTATGTACTCACGCTGCGTTTACAATAACGACCTTCAAAATAAAGTCCTTTGTCTAACGATTGCGTAACATTGCGAAACCACTAAAAATGTTGAATTCAATAGAAAAATTATATCAAAATAAAGGTAAACTCACCAATAATTAGATGGAATGAATAAAAATTAAATTACATGCGTTTTTACGCCATAATCAAGAAAATTTGACTTCCCCGCATCACTACGACACGCACGCCAAGCGTGGCCCCAGCGGAAGTGCAAGTTTAAAAGCTACACTCAAGTCGGTTAAAACAACGCGACGTTGCCAAACTGAATAAATTTACGTGCAATATTAGTTGCAAAAAATAAACGAATGTAAAATTGAATTTTAATTGTAATAAACTCAAACGGGACGTTACAACGTTAGAAACTTCGGTTACGACAACGACACGGTCCAAACCCCGAAGATGTTCTTATCTTAGTATTAGAAAATGTTTTACTTTGTTTGCTATATGTGTTGATAAAATAATTTTAATTCACGGTACGTTTAATCTCTTTACTTTTAATAATTGTTACGGTAAGAATTATGGGTAACCAAATTTAAATGGAGCGATGGCCGCAGTAGCTCGGTTCTTGTAGGCAAAATGGGGTGGGTTAGAAATTGTGAGGGGAATATTTAAATCAAAGATGTCGTGGTAGATAAAATTAGTCAAATAGTGATTAGAAATTGTTAGAAATGGGCGCCACACAATTTGTTTAGTTACGGTCCTGTTAAGTAAATTGTAAAAGTTTAACAGGGCTCTAGTAGTAGCGAAGGGTTGCTGAAAGAAAACGAGGAATGTTAAGCAATAAATAGCAATCAGTAAATTTGATGTAAATATAATGAATTTAGGATAAATGGAAATTTACAAAATAATCAATAAAATATTCAATTTTGAATTATGCAAACAAAATATGCGTGAAGTTGAGTAAAACAATCGATAATGGATTTCAAATATTACAAAAATACAGGATCTAAATTACCTTGTGTCAAAACAAAAGTAGTAAAACTAATTTAATTACGTTAGGTTCGCAAAACAAACAACAACAAAAAAATTTTAATTTGGGGCAGCGATCGCTATTCGACAAGACAGTAATTACAAATTTGAAATACAAAAAAAAATCTTACCTTATTACTTCGCTGATGAAACTCCGTGCACGGTATTTCCAGTCGAAGTTTCCTTAAATAAAATATTTAAAACAAACAATTGGCCGTCGGCAAATAACAGCCGAGAATTAGAGTTAGGTTCAAGTTTACTATCTCGTAGATCAGAGGAGGCGTGACCAAATTTATGTAGGTTAATAGGTCAGTTACAATTACGTTATAAGTCCAAAAAAAATCAAAGTAAATCAGATAACAACTTCTTATAGAAACAAAGAGAAATTAAATTAAGTAAATTAAGCCAAAGTTTAAATAACAAAAGTGAATTTTAAATAGCAAAAAAAAAAAATTGTAAAATTTTAAAGTATAAAGAAAAGTTCATGAATTTCTAAAGTTGATTAAGCAAGTAGGATAATTTTGATTAAAAGTTCAATGTAGAAAATAAATCTTTTGAGATTTGAACAAATATGAATTAATTCACAATAAAACGAAGGTTAACGGTTGTTTTTTTTCACTTAGCGTCAGTTGGTGCAATCGAAGTTGACTTCTCAGCGTAGCGTTAGTAGAGTTTACAGATGAACGGAGTATTTTGGTAGTTGAAGGAACTTTCACACGTGGAGTAAACAATCTGTTGGGGGAAACGTTCATATGAATTAGAACAATTTCGTCCGAAGAAAAACCCGCTATAAAGAGGAAGGGAGAGAAGCGAAGTCAGATTAACTAAATAAAGCAAAAACTAAGTACTTTACCTGGATATAATAATCCAGCGTTAAGAAAACTAAGTACACTTTTAAAATTTAAAGTAACTTATAGCCGTAAATATACGATTTTTAGTAATTTTAGGAAACAGGTTCCGTAGATATACTAAAAGTTAGGAAGGTTTCAACGTAATATCCGGTAAAATCACGGTGTTTAAGTAAACGTTAGTACTTCCAAGGTACAGTAAATTTTTGAAGTGATCTCAACAAGAGTTTGTCAGGAACTGATTAAAGAAGGGAACAAAGTACCTAAGGTTATAATGACCTCAGAAGATAACAAAATAAATTCGTCAGCAAACTCGTGAAAACGCTCGAGTAACTGATAGTCTAAACAAGGAGCTTGATAAGGACTTGTAGAAAAGCAGAATTTAATCACGTATTAAGCGAAGATAATACGCTCTTAATTAATCATAAATTACAAATTATCAACTTTAAAATGTAACGAAATAAAGCGTGAGAATAGCAACAACAGCAAATTCCCACACGTATAACTTAAATGAATGAAACAGTACCGGATTTAGGCAAATTTGCTCAGGGCGTAACATAATATTTAAGGGTAATGTTAGTAACCTAAAAGGGTTAGTTTCTAATACAATTTAGATACATTTTCTTGTTCTGGGTGCTAATTCGTTCTGTCAAGTAAGTTCGATTTTCTGTTCTGTGAATTTACAGACTACTATCTCTTTTGGAAAGTAGGCAAACGTGTGACTACCGCATTAGAGATAATTATAATTTAATATGAAGCTGATCACGGTGTCAGTTTTTTTTAATACAGTTTTAGAAAAACGTTTGAGGAAGCTGACAGCGTACGAACGAATCCTTAAGGAACATTCAAAGACCATGGCATATCCCGGATATGTTATAGAACTTTTCTTAATCAGAAAAGTATAACAATAAACTTTAAAACTTTTTTTTTGGTTTCTAAGTTTGGAATATAAAAAGAACAGTTTTGAAGTTAAGCTCTCGATGTTAAATACATAAAAGACAAAGTCGTGGTGATCACGTTCACCTACTAGTAAAATAATGAATTTTGACGATATGTTCAATGTCGTAAATCGATTTTTTTAAAACAAAAATACGTTTTTCCACAAAAGAAATAGTTTTATTCATTTATTGAGAACTGCAATACACAGTTTTTCTAACAATAGACGTATTTGTCATTCTTGTTAATTTGTAGTTAACATTGATCACTTCTTCTTGATTCAATCTTAGAACAAGACTGTTTGCAGCTACGTTTTAGTACTATTTTATGACACATGAAACGTAGTGTAACTTTAGTTTGGTCAGCAAAACAGTTTTGCTTTATAATGCACTTAAATTTTAGTTTCCATTAATAAAAATAATTATTTGATGTTAAGCGTTTTAAATAACTAGCAAAATTACGATTTTTTAATTAAATTGAATTAAGAGACTATGTAATTTTGTTGTTGCAGATGCGGCATATTGTTAGACCTGATACTTTTACTATAAAGCACAAGGTGTTATTTTTGCATACTTTACTATTAATTTTAAAGCGAGTTCAAGTCTTTCTAATGAAATTTTTTTTTTAATCTTATGTGTTCTACATAACAATTGCAGTTTAAGTAGTAATAAGATTTTTAATTAAAACAGAAATTTTCACATTTTAACTTTGTTATTTTATCCAAATGAGAATTTGAAGTACAGAATAGCGTAATTTGTATTTGAAGCGTAAAAAGTATACTGTTTTTTACTTTGAATGTAGTAGAGAACGCGCAACTTTTTTTCTATAAAAAGCTTATAAGAGGATATTTCATTTCAAGTTAATAATTTTTTTGTTGTTCGAGTTTTTAATGCAGCTGTATACAAATTTTTCTTTAATTATCTAGCTAGTTAAATTTAAAATATATTTTGTAAAATAGTTATTTTTATAGTAAGGTTGGCAAATAGTCGTTTCCCACGTATGTACCTAGGTGTGATGTATTTGAAAACAAGCGTTAGCGGAATTTGCGTGCGGGAAATGCCATTTTCCGTTTATACGTAGAAATAGGAACGTATTTCATTTCCACTTAAAATAAAAAATAAACACAAAACAAAAGGAAATTACATATTATGTTATTCCAGTTAATTTAAATCGCAAATTTAACATTTTTTTGCCAATTTGTCGACGGGTGTTTTACAGGCGGCCCTAGTGGCACAACATATACGTAATATATTAGTAAATAACGTCTGGTAAATATTTAAATGTCACACTTTTTTATATTGGTTATTTATTGTAATGTTATATCAATAATTTATATAAAACAAATATTTTCTAAATATTAGTTATAAATATCTTCTAAATATGTTTTCAATATATGGCAGACATTAGATATAAATATCGTCTCAATATTTGTTTCCGATATATGAGAAATATTATTTTTTATATCTGTTCTAGATGTATCTCACTATTATTTGTGAGATATTTGTCAAATATATACTTACTACATATATGTATGTTTGCAAATTATATTTAATCTGGTTTTTTTGCTACGCATTGTACTGTTTTTATTAATTTATTTATAAAAATGACACTAACAAAATAAAATGATTTTAAACATTTGTACAAAATAAGTACACAAAAAAATTGTATCTTAAAATTACTTATTACTGTTGGCAGTGGTTGGATTACACAAATATAACAGGAAATTGAATTATGTAATTTGTATATTAACACACATTTAGTTTTTACACGACATGACAGGTGACACCTATTTTATATTATATTTTTATATACAGTGTTGCCTGAGTAAGTTACGAAAGTAACAAAACTAACAAACTTAAATGTGAATTATAATTAATTCATACAGTTATACTAATTTACATTTGTCTCTTAAAAATATGAATTTGTTCTTATCTAGCCCTTTAGTTAGTAAATAAGCTATCATATTATTAGTAGAACAATATTCTGCTTTAACATAACCCTTGTCAACATAATCTTTAACAAAATAAAATCTAGTGTCGATATGTTACGTTCTGTTAAGGTGATATCAGACAGTTCACTCGAGTGAATGCTTCATTTTTCTTTCATTCTATGTTCACACGTTTTATATTTTAAGGACAATTGTAATTAAAAGCACCATTAGAAGCAACACGTGCATCGAGACGACATATGCTTTATGTATCTTCCTCCTATCCCCTCCATCTCAGACTTTACTACAATATTATATACAGAGTGTATGGTAAATTCAATACATATCAACACGGCTTTGACGGAATGATCTAGAAAAGAACATTCACATCTCATTTCTGTTAATATGTCATCCAATGAAGTCGTGCGCCGTGGAATTAGTGTAATTTGTGATCATTTAATCAAAGACTTGATAAAAAAGAAGCAAAGAAAATGTGTAACCATCGTTTAAAAAATCGATTGGTTGATTGAGTAATGTTTGATAACGGACACAGTATTTGGATTGACGATTTTCATTTAATGTATTTTGAATTTGTTTTAATGTAATTTTAGATTGAGTTTAATAAGTTATTTTACGATTTTAAATTCAAAGTTACAATGTAATTGTTGATAAAGTTTTGTATTTTGTTACGCGGTAAACCATCTGCTTTCGCGATTTTGCTTATTGAATGTTTCACTTGGATTGTTGAAAAATTCCAGTTGTGATTTATGTTTTCCTTCTGAGATATAATCGTAATTAAATCTATTTTCGCCGTTTGTTTATTTTAAGTTGGTTTAGGAGTTCTTTGTTCGAGTACATTCGTACTTGAATTTCTTTATGTCAATCATTATTGAAATTTTCTTTTAAATGCATACAGATCCGTAATTTTGAGTTTAATTTAATACTTTATTTGGTTATCTTCGTAGAATACCAATTCAATATAATTTACGACTTCCTTTGTGGAATGTAAGTTGATACATTTTTCTTGTTTAGTCTGAATCATATTAGATTAAGCGCGATAATGAGACACCTGCATTTATGCAAGCTAAGGGTTTCGATGGGAAATATTTCGGTCAGATGTCGACGCAATGGAAATTCACGTGGCTAATTATAATTGCCGTCTTTGTTTTTCTCGTTTGATTCAATGTTCTTTCTTTTACGTAGATGTTACCGCGCAAGCGAAGAGAATTTGGTGGGGAACACGAGTTGTTAAATATGAGAGGTTTTGATTTTTGGGGATGAATAATCTACAATCGATCGTCGGTGGCAATTTTAAATTACCGGTTACCGGTTGGTAAGGGTACGTTTCGTTATGCCCTACCGTGGAAGTAAAAGAAAATTGGTACCGTGAAAATGTAGTGTAGTGATGGAAAAGTTTGATTTTTATCTTCTTTTCAATATTCGTAATTTACGGATTAAGCAAATTTCACGGTTTCCATAATTATAACGCAAGTTTCAAGTTGATATTCAATCGTTGGGTTGTACTGTGTCCAATCTTCGCATTTGTGCGGATTATGTTATGTGTTAATAAAGAAATTCTTCCGCCGGCATAGAAAGTATTTGGAGTACCTTTCGTTTGGCCATCTAACCATAAGTACGTTCCTGCAGTTACGACGAATTCAAGGTATTTATGTTGCACCATTTATTTAATCGAGAAGATATTATTTACGTTTACGCGATCAAGTGTTAAAAGCTTTGAATTTTCAATTAAAAATTACAAGTGTTTCGAAGTTATCGTTAATGTAACTAATTAATGACCGTATTTTACGGTACTGTTTTATTCCAAGTTTAAAATTTATTAAACGGGACCGAATTATCGATTCAAATTTTATATTTATATGTTAGTTTATAAGTTTATTTCATTTTGTTTTTAAATTATATCGACACACACGGCCGTGATCATAAAGGTGTTAAGATTGATTAATTTGTGCTGTTTATTTCTTTAAAAGTCTGTTTTGTGTATTTTATAATTTTGTTTGTGTATTTTATTCCATTAACTTTAAATTTTGGTTTTGATCAAACGTGCATTCACGTAATTTTTATTATTTTGTTACTGTTTTGTGTATTTAATTTTGTCAATTTCAATTCAATTATTTTATTTTATTATTTTATTCATTTTGTTTTATTTTGTTCAAATAAATGTTAAATTATTAAATTGTAAAGAGCTTTTAATTCCGTCGGCCTCCGCGTGTGTAACTTTATTAGTTTATTTTAGATTTTAGCAAATGCACCCTCTAAGGTAAGTCCGTTGGGGGTGCATACTACAGAAGCGGACTTATGGTTGGCAAGGGTCATTAGTCCATTAAGCTTTACCCCCTTCCTGGCGCCCTTTGATTTCGACATTATTATTTATCGATTTTGTGTTTTCGACAAGTCAATCCATTTCGATCACGAAACTTTTAAATAAAACCCACCCTTCTCCATTGAGCTAGTGGCACAACCCCTGTTTATGTTACTACATTGCAGGCAGTGACTTTGTGTTAATTTTGGAACGTAACAAATGTCGACGGTGGTGGGTGCGACCATGGATTGAAAAAAGAAAATTATTTGGAGCTTCAAATACATTGTTGAAGGAACTAGCTATTGAAGATCCTGATGCATATTGTAATCATCTTTGAATGGATGAAAGAAAATTTGAAGAACTTTTACTTTTTGTTGCTCCGTTAATTACGAAAGAAAATACTATACTGAGAGATAGAATACCAAACCGAATAAAACTTCAAATTGTACTGGTTGATGGTAAATGGGGATGAAGTGCTGCAGTCCGTGTAAATTAGTTCAGGAAATGATTGTGACATATGTGCTAATCGTTCCTGAGTCATCACAGATTGAAGTTTTTCCTGACATATCAATGCCCTGTTCAGGGGCATTTTTTTGAGTTGTACTGCCAAACTTTTGCAAAACAAATTAAACATTCAGTTTGGACTTTGGCTTGCTCGCTTATAGTTTTTAATTCTTTAATTGCTCTATCAATCGGCATAACAGTCTTCCTTTTGCGGCTTGTTGACTTTCGAGAATAAAATTGTGTCGTGACTTTACTACTGATCACAGAATTTGACGTATTCTGTTCCTCACTACCAGCTTGGGTTTGCTCAGATTCAGTAGAGTCTTCATTATGAGTCAGTGGTTCATCCTGCAATTAAAATGTTAACGCTGTTATTATTACAGGTTCTTGCAAGTCAACATGAATGGAATAACATAATGGAAGATTACTATAAATTATGGAACTTTCCAAACTGTTGTGGTGCAATGGATGAAAAATTGATTAATATAAGATGCCCAGGAAATTCAGGCTTTGATTACTTCGACTACAAAAAAATTTTAGTATTCATTTATTTGCAGTAGTAGATGCGAAATATAATTTTATTTATATAGATGTTGGGACAAACGGAAGGGCAAACGATGCACCCGTCTTCAATAAATCAACACTGAATGAAGCTTTGTCATCAAATCTTTTAAATTTCCCAAAGGAAGGTGTAATAGTGGCAGATGATGCTTTTCCTTTGCGAACGGATGTTTTGAAACCGTATAATACTAGAGGGCGAGTTTGGCGATAAACAAAAAATATTTAACTATCGGCTTTTAAGAGCTCGACGCGTGGTCGAAAACACTTTCGGAATATAGGTATCAAAATTCCGAATCTATGAAAAAGCGATTCCATTGTCAGTGCAAAACGTTGAACAACTTGTTAAAACGACATGTGCACTACATAATTGTATCTGGAGAGTGGCGAGAAGTACCGTCTTTAGTATTACGCGATTTACTACCAACCAATGCAAGAAATCACAGTAAAAATGCCCGCCGCGTGCGTGACGGATATGCAGAAAAATTTGTTACTTCATGCACTGTACCATGGCAATGGAACATGATAAGAAGATTGTGATGTAATAATACTGAATAAACCAATACTTTTCATCTACGTTGTTTTTATTTGAGTATATATATTAAGTGGGTTCACTACCTCTTTCGAAACACGTTTAACCTTGATACATTTTAACTACGACTAATCATCTTAAGCTGAATTGAACCAAACTTCATAATCACCATGCTACATTTCACCTAATGATTCTACTTACGAGAGTTGATGTACTCTGCCGTGGGACGCATACACTGCTTACAAATTCTGCTTGTTTAAACCAGTACAGGGTTGGTACATAGACATCGTCAGAAGAGCAACCGTTTTTAGTAGACTGCTTTATTTTGGTTAATTTTGTTGTATACCGCGTCCTTATTGTTTTTATTTTATGTTTAATATCTTCTTCTGTAACCTCTAAGTTTAAATCACTAATTAGTGATTTTATAGAGTTTGCTCGTATTGTTCGGTCTTTGTATTCATCCATTTTGTGATTTCACAGGCACTGATAGTTTTTAAAGTTCTCCAAGAAAAGCAATGTATTAACATCGTTCCACTTAAACACCATTTTGCCGCGTGGGACGCAACACACAAAATATCAACGTGACGTCCGCCGGCAGCAGCACTCGAGACACAAAGACCGAACCTGAATGAACGTTCTCTCAATGTTCAGACCGTTCATTTCTCGTTCATTCGGAATGGGAGTGAAAGATGCTGAATGCCAATATCCAACATCGTTGGATCGGTTCACTAATGAATTCATTCGGCACTCGAGTTTCATTTTAGGTTCACACATTTTATTTCGAGTGAAAGGTGCCGAATGAATGACGTAAATGAACGAAAAATGAACCGTCTGATATCACCTTTAGTGAATCTTTCATTTTCTATCATTTTAATTACGCTTTGGTTATCTTCGTAGATTTTAATGTTAGAATGAATTTGAAAATCACATAATAGACGTATCAACCAGAGTGCCTCTTTACATGCTTCTGAGAGAGATACAAATTCTGATTTGACAGTAGAAAGTGTAACATAGTTTTGCTTACGGCAGCACCAAATACGTGCACCGTCCTGAATTTAGTTTTCGTTTCTGGCGGTCCTCGGCCCAATTAGCATCAGCATAACCAATTCAAGACTCATTAGTGTTACAACCCAATTTAAGGCTTAAGGCAGATGTCGTTTTAAGATATCTGATTACCCTTTTTACCTGTAACCAATCGTTTTCAGTTGGCTTTTTGACCTTTTCAGAAAGACTCGTAGTGTAGACAATCTTGCGACAGATGCAAACACCTGATCATAGTCGATACCAAACTTCTGACTAAAACCCTGTGCCAGAAGTCGAGCTTTGTATTTGGTAGGATAATCATTAGGGTCGTTTTTAAGCTTGTAAACCTATCTGCACCCAATAACATTTGTACTATCGGGCAAATCAGCTAGCGTCCATGCATTGTTACGAATTAAGAACTCATACTCCTCCTCCATGGCGAGAATCCAATCGTCTCGGTCGGGGCAGGTTACGGCTTCATTATAAGTACAAGGCTCGCCATTGATTACGACATTAACATTGTAACGTTTTGAAAGGATTCCCTTTGTTGAGCGAGAAGAAACCCTTGGAATAATAGGAATTGGTTGTTCTTCTTTCAATAGTTCAATTGAAGTTGATCTAGGAATGTTGGTGGCTTCCTCCTGAACCTCTTCGTTATTAATCACAGAAACGAACGAGTTATGGATCGGCTCATCATTTTCAGTAGAATCATCAAAGATGAGCGGTCGAGTAACAACGTACTCAATTTTATTCTCTAGATCTTTATAAACAGTGTTATCATCAGTAACTGGCTTTGAATTGACAGATGGAACATCCTTGAGGAATTTAGATCTCTTTTTCTCCAAATCGATGAAGATTAACATAACAAGGTTTTCTCCAATACCATAGTTCGAAAGGTGTCCGGTTGACAGCTTTCCAAGGAAGAATATTCTGCAAGGCATTCGCTGCGGTAACTGCCTCGGCCAAAAAAAATTTCTCCAAATTAGCATCTAGTAACATGCAGCGAGCTATTTCAACCAAAGTACGGTTTTTTCGTTCCGCTACACCATTACTTTGGGGAGAATATGAAACAGTTCTCTGAATTCGAATTTCATTGAGTTTTAGGTAGGATACAAACTTGTTGTCCATGTATTCGCCACCTCGATCAGAGCGCAGACATTTGATTTTCGCATCAAATAGATTTTGGACAAGTTTATAAAACTCGACAAACTTATTAAAACATTCAGATTTCTCCTTCAACAAGCAAACATTTGTAAAACGAGAGAAATCATCAATAAATGTAAGTATAAATCTCTTACCACCTTGACTTGCATCTGACCACAAATGTCAGAATGTATTAGTTCTAATGATGATGATGCACAAAACTTTGATTCTTTTGCAAAGGTGAACTTTGTAAGTTTCCCTTTGATGCAAACGGTGCAATCAACTGCATGGCTGCATGACACATTACAGTCGGCAAGTTCCATATTACGCACCAGATCAGTTTTGGGAATCTTCTTTACACTATTTATACAACGATGGCCTAATATCCGATGCCAACCATCTTGATAGTGTTGGAAATGCGCATCTTGTATAAGTTGCCACAAATATCACCAACAGCAATCTGGTTACCATTGACTGTCGATCGAATTTCACATTGGGCCTTTGTGAATGTAACTTTCAAACCTTCGGCAAGTTGTTTAACTGAAATTAGGTTTCCATCAATTTCTGGAACTTCCACCAGTTTGAGTTCATAACGATACCATTTTCATTTAAAAATTTAACAATGATACTTCCTTTACCACTTGATCTTATTGATTTTCCATTAGCCACTGAAACTGACCCACATTGTTTCCCATTAAAATCAATAAACGCTTCACGTTGACAGCTGATATGGCAGGTTGCTCCTGAATCGAGAATCCAGCCCTGCATGTTTAAGCCAACTAGGAATAACTCCTGTTCAACAACATTAGCAGCTGCTTTATCAACAGAGTTCTTCTTCAGCTTCCAATCGTGGTAATTCGTACACTTGTTACGATGATGACCTCTCTTCTTACAAAAATAACATGTTACGTCTCGTCTTGATTCAGTTGACACTTTATTGACAGACTTGATGGCGACCGGATCGATAACGGACTGACGTTGACGATCTCTGCGAGGTCGAAACTCTTCAACAATCTTTGAGCTACTGAAACTAGGAGTCAAGGCAGCCTCTTCTCAAGCCTCAAGAACAGCAATGAGCCCATCGTAGCTGCTTGACAAGAATCCCAGCGTAGTGGCACTCATACGGTATTTAACTCTCCACCAAGAGCATATAATTTTTGAAAAAGTTCATGCATAGAACTTACGTGCGTTTCAATTTCAGTGCTGTCTGTCGCACGTTGTTGCTTTATTTCACGAAGAATTCGTACTTTGCTGCTTGGGGTATTCTGCTCGTTATACTTCTTGAGAATTTCTCATGCATCTTTGGCTGTCTTACAGTTACGGATATCGTGGATTTGGTCATTTTCAATCATCAAACATATCGATGAAAGTGCCTTGTCATTAGATGTATCCCATTTATTTGCTTTGTCCGGAAGGGTAGCAATTTGGAGCCTTACTCCACTTAAAACTGACTAAATGCACTCTCGCTTTAATAACATTTCGATCTTAAATCCCCAATTAAAATAGTTACTAGCATTTAATTGCAAAATTTGATATTTGTGTGCATCCATTTTGTAATGATGCAGGGTGCTTCTTTAACTTAAATACACAACGTAACGGAATACGAAAGCGAAAATATAAAACCAACAACTTCCGCAACCGAATCAGGTGATTAAGTATCTGGGCCCATAACCAATGTTGGCAGTGGTTGGATCACAATTATATACAGTGTTGTCAGAGTAATTTTTACGAAAGTAACAAAACAAACAAACTTAAATGTGAATTATAATCAACAATTACTATCATCACATGTTACATAGGTACTACATAAATGTTCTAAATTTTGCCAAATATAACGCAACGGATTTACGTATGTAACATGCCGCCTTGTGATGGCATCTGAAAAAAAAAACACACAATTAAGATTTACTCTAACAAGTTGTATTAAAAAATCTACCTTTTATAATAGTAATTATAAAATGAATTAAAACTATTCAAGTTATTTTAATTTGTATGAAATATACCATCAATTTAGTTTCAATTTTTCAATAAATAAACTAAATGTTTTGTAATATGGCTTCCAGAAATTTCCACAGCATTATGATTTCTATTTATTTAATCATTCAATAAAACATCTACTATATATTGTAATGTTTGTCTTTTTACCGACTAGTATGAATTAATCAAATTACAAAAAACTTCAAACATGATTAATTTTAAAAGTTCACAAAAGCATTTTCTTGGGATTGCTATTCAAAAAATTGTTGTTTATTAATTGTTGACCATAGTTACGTAAATAAAAACATTTCTTTAATTTATATTTCTTATTAGTGATGACAGTTAAAATTTTTTTAAACTATTTTCTGTAAACGTTGGACAGCCAACTAAGCAAACATCGAATTTAGGGTGTACTCGCTACGTTAAAATAAATTATTTACAAAATGACGTTTTGCTTTTCCATGTTTAGAAAACATGATGCAAGAATAAAAAAGAAGAAAATAAATAGGAACTTACGTTGCACTAAAACTCGGTATAAAAATTTCGCAAACTGCAAACACAAAATCCAAATGCATATTAGTAAACAGAACTTTTCTTATTCTTGTTCAGGGTCTGTATAACTGTTTCTGACTTTAGTACACAAAAGCAGGTAAACAATATACTTTTTTAATGTTGCAAAGAATTCTACGAAATTTACTAAAAGGTACTTTGTGTAAACCCGTTTAGAATACCACAAAAATATTTGGAAAAGATGACTTTTAAAATCATAAATACATGCCCAACCAACACAATGATGTCCCAAAGACGTCCATTTTGGTCCTGTGTACGTCCCCATGGGACGTTCTTTTGTTACAACTGTGTGCATCTCTACGACGTCCTTATAGGACAGTTTTGCGCATCCGCAACGGGACGTCCCTTTTAGATGGCTGCAGGAATACCATTTCAAGTTAAAGTACATCTACTTTGTGGTTTTTTCTATTGTTTTTTTTTTATTTAGTAAGGAGACTTAACGTACTCCTCTGCGACTTGACTGAATGAAAATAACTTACATAAAACTATATTTTTAAATAATAGTCTTAATTATTAGAGATTATTTCATTTTTTTATCTACTTGATCCCGACGTTCTTTGGCTCTCCTTAGCCGGTTTTTAATACTTTTTCCCAATTTTTTTTAAGTAGCAACTACATAAGAGATTGTAATCGTCATGTAGAGTCGATAAAAAAGTTAATACAAAAAACTTATTTTGGTATTTCTATGTAGTCAGAATTTACATTTTTCAAAATTAAATAATTGATAAATTGATACTTCTGGTTATTTTGTAGCATTATTGATTGATCTTTTTGACGATTCTATTATTGAATAAACCATAAGAGATGATCGATTATAACCAGCCAAAAATTGTTTAAATCGTTTTTAACACGTCAGTTTTGCAAATTCATTAAGAATGTTTATACGTTTCGCATTTACGTTTCGTCAGAGGAATGTGCTGAAAACAAAATTAATTATTTCGTTAATTTCTAGACGTATGTTTAACTGCCTAACTAAGTCCCGTTTCACATGAAGCGTACGGTACGCGCTACGCTCTACGCTTGAAAAAAGGTTTACATTGTACGAGATACAAGGTTTCACATGGGCGCGTTTTTTAAACGCGACACGTGCGCGTTGGGTTTTACGTCGATAGCACACGCTCAGCTCTCGCGCTCCGCGTATCCACGTGGCGCGTGATGGCATAGCATCTATACAATCCTTTCACATGCTACGTCGCGCGTTTAACTGATAACAAATTCAGGTTTGCCATGTGTATCCTTTTTCTCTTCTGCATTTGTTTCCCACAAGACGATAAAAAGTGAGGCAATGGCAACAACGTTTGTGTTCATTTTTGCAAATCCATTTTATTACTGCTTTATGTAAAAAGATCTAAACGCTTTACGCTCTACGTCGAGCGTAGGAAACAGTCATACAATACCAGAAATCCGCACACTAATAACTATGAACTAAGACGCTGTTACCAAGAAAGCGATAACGTTATAGTTTCTTAGTTAGGTAAGCGATTTTGTGCTTTATCGGTCATGTGGATTGATACTGTAAAGTCGACTCGTGTGTTACCGAAAGGTTTCTGCCGTTTGACACAATGTAATGGGTAAATTTTTGTGAATCCCGACGATAAAAGTCGAGAGATAACGTCACGCTTTTAAACCTTTAATACAAATAGGGTTGTAAATCACTAAATATCACTAAATATTTGTTATATCAAAAGAAGGATTAGTCAGAGTAACCGATATTGATGGATGGATAATATTTATTTAACTGTCCTGTATTTATATCATTGATTAATTTATATTTATACCTAATGAATGTATAATTCTGTTCTAATTTTATTTGATAAGTAATTATAAATAAACATTCGCATAGGACATACCATCGTACGTTCTTCATTGACATCCTAAAAACGTCCTATTAAAGACATAATAAAAAAGTCCGTTTTAAATACCGGGATGTGAAGACATCCTTTGTACATAAAACGAACGTCCCTGGGACGTCTTGTGTTTACTGGGTACTAGCATCACTAGTAATTTTACAGCAGAATTACAATACCTTGCCTAAAATTTTTTGCAGCAAATGATGTTTATTATTGTAAAATTACTATATTTTTAGTTATAACGCATTTGGTTTTTCAATTTAATTCAAACGCAGATGTCTCGATTTCCTATTCTCCTTGTGTAATTTTTTAATAATTAAATTGCGTTTTTTATACAATTTTTAACGGATTATATTCTATGATTTTGGATTACTTTTTATTAAAATATACATACATAAAAATAATTTAAAAAAGAAGCATATTTAAATCGTGAGAACATCGTCTTAGGGTTTTTAGCAATAATTTAAAAAATGTTTAAGCAAACGTTTAACATCTATTAATAAGTAAATTTAAAAGTACAGTTAAAAATAAGCATTAAAAAATTAGGTACTGATTAAACATAAATATTAGTTCTATATATAATTATAATATATATTTTTTGTGCTTCCGTCCGTTTTGACGTATTCTACTGGCATCTTAATCGGCCGGTAATTTTACTTTGCCGGCCTAGGCCTGTAAAGTGTAGTAGAATTTTATAACTAAAAGTTTGCACTAGTAATCATTAATTAATTAAACGCCATCTGTCAATATGTCAAATTTATTAACATACACCATTATCTGTGTTGTTGTTTAGAGTAGCACTAACACAAATTGTTTTAAACAAATATAACAAATTTGCTTAAATCTTACAATTGCTAAAAACAACAATAGTTTTATTTTCATATAAGTGAAATTGTAATATTATTATGTAATTGTCAAATTAATTTTAAAAACAATTTGATTTCGTCATTACAGGTTTCAGTTTTATGTCTTATTAAATTTTATTAAAAATCAATACTTAGATAACTGCTTTTAACTAATTTATACTATAAAGGTCAGCACAAAAAATGTTGTGTGTCACACGTCCTAAAAGTATTTTGCGAGTATTTGCATTTTGTTCATATGCTCATACTCGCAAAATAACACTTTCTGGACTAGTGATACAAGTAACTATTACGTCAGTCAAACTTTGAAAAACATTTGTGATTTTAGAATACACGAACGATATTGTTGGTACATATTTTTATAACAACGTTTTTATCTAGTTTTACAATATTTAGAATACATTTTCTACATCTTGCAATAAGTATGTAGAATTAAAATATTTACTTGATCTCATGTAAAACTTGAAAACATTTGTAAGGTTTTAAAATATATCAATGATATTGTACGTATATATTTTTAAAATATTAGTATTATACACTTTAACAATATCTGGAATATATCTATTACACCAAGCAATATTTAACCAACTTTAAATATTGTACCAAGATCATTAGAATATCATACATATATTTTGTGCTACTAGGGTACAAACATCTAGGTAATGATTTGGCATTGCCGGTATTGTAATAAAAATATTAGGTATTGTTGCGCATTGACGGCATTGTTAAACGGCATTGCGGCAGTGGTCAGTATTGCCTACGGCATTGTCGGCATTTGAATGGCATTAGATAGGCATTGTGTGCATTAATACGGCATTGACTCGGCATTACAATTTTACTGCTAATGCGCAGGCGCTGAGAATTAAATTTGTAGTGAATTAAAAGTGAAAACAGTTACAGAAACATGCTGTATGCTTGTTGAAATAATCATGACTCATAATATAGGTAAGTACCTCGGCTAACTACACACATACATTGTTTAATAAGACCTGTTGTGTTGTGAGAAATTGTGTTAAGGTGCCGTTTAAATCCTCATTTCCAATCTATTCATTGGAGATTGATTAATAAAAAAAAACATAAACAACTAACAATAATATTAGAGGAACCTAATATTTTGACTAGAACAGTGTGGTTTTTATTTTTACAATAGCTCTTAGAATTCATTTTCAATTTGTTTTTACTTTAAATCTGGCTCATGTACGGTTTTTTGAATTTTTGTTAGTTTGATACTTATGTACTTGCCGAGTATTTGCATATTGGTACCTATTTTAGAAAATGTGAACACACCCGAGCGAGTATCCGAGGCAAGGTCTGCGTTTTTTTTTGTGGAACTCTATTTTTTGGTTTAAAATTTCGCGCCACACTAAATAATTCAAGTAGCAGTAATGTATTGGTTTATTACACATAAATTTTAAAATGGTGCACCTATACTACCATCTACAAACATAAAACAGCTGCATATCTCGAACAAATAATAATAATAATGGCCGTCTTTTTTACTGTACCGAAACGCGCCAATCACTGTACACTAATGCGACTGCGCACAAAGCTTATTATTTAACCTAATAACTAATTAATACATTTTGCTTAAGATCTAAATTTTTATACTACAACATAAATTCTTACAGTTCGGCTCTACCTGACCTAGTGTTACTCCTCGAACACAAATACCAGTGAAAACTAACTAAGTAAGTTAAAAATCCTAACTATGCTAACTTAAATAATACTTATAAAGCTACCTAATCACTAGTTAACCAAGGTCTCATATTCTCTGGACAACTAATACCTTCAAAATTCATTTGAGTCACTTGAAAATTACCGATGTCAGCAATAAGATATCTATCATTATTTAAAACTTTAATTACTTCTCCCTTATACTTAGGTATTAGTTTTTTATTTACACATGGGGTAGTGTCATGATTAGATATTAACACATAATCGCCAACTTTATATAAGTGCGGAGGTTTATGTTTCCGATCAAAAACTTCTTTATTATAATTTTGAACCTGTGTAATCTTATTCGCAGCATCTGATCTAATATGATCTAAATCGAGCCCTGTATTATTTTGCAATTCAATAAAGTTTCTCAACCTATCATTACCGTCCCTCTGATTAACGCCATATAATAACATGGAAGGGCTATTCCCTATCGAACGGCAGAATGAGTTGTTAATTGCAAATTCAACGGTGCCTAAAGGTTTATCCCACTTGTCTTTTAAGTCACAATTTTGCTAACATGGGGGTAAGATCTCGATTGATCTGAGCATTCACAAAGTTTTCAAATTCTTTGGATGTAAATGACACAATCCTATAAGGTCTACTAAAGTTTTGGAAATAAATTTCTAATTTATAAATCACTTCTATTGATTTAGTAGTTTTGACACCATAAAGTTTGACAAATTTGGTAAAACCATCGATTATTTCAAATACATATTTTTTCCCGGTAGTAGTTTTTTCAAGTGCTCCATAATGGTCGATATGAACAGTTATGAATGGCTTATCGCCTCTAGGGATGTTGTGTAAATTACCTGCTAATTTACCACTGTTGAGGGAGTATACTAAGCACTTAATACAATTTTGGATGTAATGATTAACCTTTTCGTTAACATTTGGAAACCAATACGACTCTATAGTTTTATTTCTACCAACATGTCCTAACTTATTATGACAATTGTGGATGACATTATATTCCATCGAATTCGGTACATAAAAAAACAAATTACCCTTTGACTTTCTATATACCAATCCATTACGTACCTCAAAATATTTGCTTTCCCTAACTTCTAAATCTAACCTAACTTTTCCAATTTCCTTATCTAAATTTTGCGTTTTATCAAGATTCTGTTCAAATGTGTTTTCCTCCAATACTAATATATTATTACATCTACGTGCCTCATTCTACTGTTAGGACGGTGTTCTAAGTGGTAATCATAATTTTATAGTATTAAAGCCCAACGATTAATCCTGGGGTTTATCTCTTTTTTTTGTAATGCGAGCTTAATTGAATTACAATCAGTGACAATATTAAAATTGATACCTTGTAAATAAACATGGAATCGGTTAAGTGCGTTAAGAATTGCGAATATCTCAAGTTCGTAACTATGGTATCTCGACTCTGTATTGGTAGTCCTTTTACTATAATAAAAAACGGGTTGGAATAAATTATTTGATTGTTTCTGTAAGAGCACTGCGCCATAACCGGTAGAACAATGCATCTCTGTTGATGATGTGTACTTTTGCGATTCCTTGGCCACATCAATGTGGTGAAAGCTATTTTTCAGATCTAAGAACGTAAAGTATTTTTTGTCTTTTAGTAAATCTAACTGGTCGTCTATCAGAGGAATTGCGTAATGATCCCTAACTGCTATTTTGTTCAGATGACGATAATCAATACAGAGTCTATACTCTTTAGAATTTTTCTTATTCATTAGAACTATGGGACTACAGTATGGCGAGTTACTGGGTATTATAATTCCTTCTCTTAACAATTCATCTAAAATTTTTTGTAAAAACTCCTTCTCAGATACAGATAACCTACAGAGTCGAAATGAAAATGGTTGTTCATGTTGAACACAAATATTCATTTCGTGCTTTATGTTTGGCTCAGAAGGCCTACTAATATTTAGATAATGGTCATTATAAATTTCGTTAACTTCATTAATAATACTAAACTCTAAATTGGAATTAATTCTTAAGTCTGAACTAACATTCTCATTATCTATATCTAGACTAATATTCATAATTTCTTTCATAACTAAGTTAACTTCTCTTTTGCATATTTCTAATTCATTACAAATTTAACCTCAATATACGGTAAAGAAATTGAATCCCTGCCTAAAATACCAGGATACGACATAGTGTCATAAGGCACCACATAAAACTCTAACAAAATGTCAGTTCCAGAAATCTTTATTTCTTGCAAAATAGTTCCTAAGAACCATTTATACCCGTAAAACTAAATCATTAGGTATGTATCTTGATTTGCTCAAGCTAATGGGGCTGCCTGAATCAACTAATGCTAACAGAGAGTACTTACATTTGCCATTGTAGCTATCAATAGTTTCGTAGTCAACTGCAATCGTGTACGGAGACACAAAGTCTGCTGGAACTGCCTTTGGAACTGCAACGATAGTGTCTTCTTGCACAAGACTGGCTTCTCTCGACCCACTGGCTTGTATGTTCTTCTCGGGACAGTTGTTCATTTGGTGACCCATCGAACCGCAATCATAACAGGAACCTCTTTCACGTTTAGGCTTAGAGCATTCGTTGTAACGGTGAGCATATTGGTTGCAATTGAAGCATTTTGCAGCACGCTCACGGATGTTATCACTTTCTTTGACATCTAATTTGCTCTTCATGATTTTTCTCTCTGGTACCTTTTCAATAACTTCTGTTTTCTGTTTAATCCTATTGACTCTGTTTTGATATACTCTTGACATTACCGTTATCCTTTGATATAAATCATCGATATTTTGATGTTTTATTGCCATTAAAGATGAGCACAATTCTTTCGATCATTATCCAACTAACACCTGCTCTTTTAAGTCTTCAAATTCTAATCTGACTTTTTTATCATAATCATAATCAAAATAATAGGAATTAAGCGACTCTTCTTTCTTCTGAACTCTTTCAACCATCAGTTGCCATTTCATTGTCAGATTAACTCCACTAACATAAGTTTTACTAAATTCTTTTTTGAATTCTGACCTTGATTTTACACAATTTGCCTTATAAACATACCAATTTGCAGCACCACTATTTAAATGAGATTTTGCAGTCTCTAATGCAAAGGAATCAGGCCAGTTATGAAGTTGTTTTATACTACTTAAGTTATTTATCCTTTCCCTAGCCTTAATGCCGCCACCTTCACTGTCATAAGTTTTTATGCTTTTTGTCAAGTCTGGCATAATATGGAAAGAATTTGGTTCAGTACTTGCCGTTGAATTAGAGCTGCTTGATAAACCAGAACTTAACTGGGATAACATTTTTTCCATTATGGCGTCTCTTCTCTTATTTTCCTCAAACATCATCTCCATCATTCGCTGTATGGCAGAAATTCCGCTTTCTTGGCTTGCTGTCGTTTCTTGGAAGCTGGTATTGGCTTCTATTTCCTTTCGATTCTGCTCACTAACTACATTACGCTGAAATAACTCAAAGCGGTCGATCACTTGGTCATTAGTTTCTTTGTTCGAATGCAAGTTTCACTTCTCGGTTGTGCCATTGTTCAACTTAAATTTGATAATTTTTGGTTTTAACCCCACACCTAATAACTGTGGAACTGTATTTTCGGGTTTAAAATTTCGCATATCTCGAACTAATAATAATAATAATGGCCGCCTTTTTTATTGTACCAAAACGCGCCAACCTCTGTACGCTAATGCGACTGCGCACAAAGCTTATTATTTAACCTAATACAACATAAATTCTTACACTTTCGAATCTCTGATCAAAGCAAAGTTTAATGACCTTCCACTAAACATTTAATCTTTGATTACGTATTGTGAATAGAACAGCTTATCCCAATTTCAAACAATCACAGAAGATGACATTAAGGAAATGGAAAAATTTGCACAAGGCGAATTATGGCAGTTTTTTTTGACGAAGAAATAAAATCTTTCTATGGCATTTTTTCTAAGAAACCCAACTTACTCAAGCTTCTAAATAACCACAGGAATTTATTGAAGAGGAAAAAAAAGCATGTCAGGATTTATGTGGGAAAGAAAACAAATGAGACTAAGAAAAAAATTAAGGAATCAAAAAATCCGAAACTAAGGTTACGAATATATTACAAGTTACAGCTGGTAAACCTTGCAACACTAACATCTACATACCTCTTTATTTCGACACATACTGAGACTAAAAACTAGAGAAACATTCTGTATCAGTTACTCAACTCAAAAATATTAATTTAATAGCTCAGAACAACATCACCGAAGCGACAGAGGACTACTTACATAAAACAGACGACAAAAGCATCGGGGAACTTGTTGTAGAGGTAAATTTTGATGAAAATATCTCCTTTGGTCAACTCAAAATTAAGGTAGCATTTGGAAAATACGGGAAAAAGTGGGTTTGTTCAAATTTTAATACGCATATAAAATCTTAAGCTTTCGCGGTTGTTATGTTTAAAATCATAAGCGACTTTCGGCTTAGACCGCGTCGTAGTAAAATACCCAGACTTAGGCTTGGTCATAGTCTCTTCTTGAGAGCCAAAACAAGAAGTAGAACTTGGCCTTTGCCGTATTGTCGTTCGTGAACCCAAACAAACTGACGTTTCGCAAGACATTGCAGCTTGCATCTTCAGAGTGGTAAATGTCACTGAAAGAAAAAGTGGATTCTAGTTATTTTACGTACAATGACAGAATGTATGTTCAAAAATTTGGCACTGCAATGGGCAACCCAGCATCACCTATACTAGCCAGTCTTGCAATGCATGATTTGCTTAATTATGTAAAAAACAAAATGACATTTACACCGACCTTTTTGTTATGTTATGTTGACGATATCATTACATGCATTCCCGACACCGAAATTGAAAACACTTTAAATATTTTTAACAGTGACAATCAACATCTAAAATTCACGGTTGAAATTGAAAAAGAGGGTTCATTACCATTTCTAGATGTTAGACTCAGTAAGGATGTTAACACTAATATGTTAGTCACAGAATGGTATACTAAACCAATTGCCTCTAATAGAACAATTAACTTTTTATCGAGACACCCACACCATCAAATAACATCAAAATAGCAATATACAATAATAACACCATCTATAATACACTGTACAGCAAAACTAAAGACAAAACAAACACAATAGAAAAGCACGATGTAATATACAAACTAGACTGTACCAATTGCAGTGTATGTTATATCGGCCAAACCAAACAAAAAGTCAAAAATCGGATTAATAACCATCGTTATAATTGTAAAACAAAAAAAGCAGACACAGCATTAGCAGTCCATCACATTAACACTAAACATACCTTCGATTTCAACAATCCTACAATTTTAGATGTTGAAAATAATTTCAAAAAAAGGTTAGTCTCGGAAATGATATACATCAACATATATAAAAACAACATTAATTTCAATAACGACACCAACAATTTAAGTAATATTTACAATAATTTAATTTCAAAAATTGCAAGATAAGCTTTATAGTTGTATGCGATTTCATGGTCATTTTTATCTATTAGCCTTTCATGTTAACTAGATTAAGTAAGTTATTAGACGGTATGCTTGTTGGACCAGTGGACTACCACCACTCGTAACCTTTTCTTGTAAGTTTTTTGTTGTATGCTGTACCTGTTAACAAATTCAGTTAGTTGTTATATACGTTGTGTAATGTTGTTCACTTACCGTAAATAAATTTTCAGTGGCCTGAAGAAGTGCACACTAGAGGCACGAAACGTAGCCATAAAAACAGTTTAGAGTGGTTTTTATTGCCCCTCCTAAAGAAGATAAAAAACTAGAACTAACTACAAAAATTACCATCTTTCTTGCAAGTAAAAGAACAAATCCAACAAAGACTTACAGAAAACACTGAAATCAGCAGTACAGTTGTAAAGTCATGCAAATATTATTTCAATATCAAGAATATTATTATGAGTAACTTTTTGAATATTCTTTTAACTTTTGCTCAATATAATACCAATTGTTCTTCGAATCATAGCAAATACAATGACGAGCTTGTAAAGTTTTAATTGTATCTATTTATAATTGGTGGTAAACTTACTTACGAGACATTAGAAAGCAATTAGAAAAATGTATTTCCGTTTCCCTCCACATTAAGAAGAAGTTTGAATAAGAATGTAACTGTGCAAGAGAGGTTTGTATACATGGAAACTAAAAAAAAATACCTTATCTTAAGAAATCTCCCGTTAAAAGTATTCATTAGCGAAGATCAAACAGCAGTGTTGAAGAGAATTCAATACGATCCAAAGTCAAACAAGCTAGTAGGATTTATGCCAAATAAAAATAACGAAACCGGTTTTCCTTTAACAGAAAAATTCATTGTCAATTCAGCATGGGATATTCACGAATCATTTCAAACGGTTGTCTTATCGAATAACGCCTACCCATTTATGGCACAGCCTCTGGAAGATAAGGTGCCAGCTTTCTGTCTATGCATGTTCGGAAGTGACAATAAATTTACATATAAAGAAGTATTGCACAGATGGAATTTTCTGAATCAAGAAGCTAGAAAAATTAGAATTTCAGTGGAATGGTTTTCTTCAGATGATGATACACGTTGCTTGATGAAAATGGGTTGCGAAAATGTTCATTCGAAAGTGTTGGAAGAGCTGGTGGATAAATGTCATAAATACAACCATTTATTATGCAAATTGGATTTCTAAGTAAAAACTTCTAAATTCTTTACTAGTTAGTTTAGTTAGCTGTCTCGTGTAGTGTCGTTTCGTTTTAATTGTGTAATCGATTGTAAGAACATTTTCTAGTTCTGCGTATGAACTGCTTAGAGACGCAATTATTAGTATAACGTAATTTATACTTGTGTTATCCTCTAGAAACGCTATACGATTTGATCCCAGAGTTGGGCCTTTAGTTTGAAGATAAGGAAAGACAAGAACTTTTAATTTTCTATCAATGTTTTGTGTCATATTGCAGACACTTGTTTAGTCTATCAATTGAATTTTATTGAAATCAAGTCGATTAGTGTTTCTCTTGCGTTTCTTTAACTCCAAATTGACAGCCTAAATCTAGGATTATACAGTATTAATATAACCTACCTACTTACCTCCTACGTTTGCTGAAGTACTAGTTTATACTGATGTTTTTATGAAGACTTAACTGAAATTCTTTTTCTAATCTTTTTGGTGTGAATTGCAAATCTTTTTTCTAGCTCAAGATAAAATGAACTTTAACGCCGCAAAAAAATATCATCTGATAGAGTGAGAAAAGCATTGGAAAAGATAGCTGGCAGTAAAGGTACTATTTACTATCAAATTTTAATGCATAAAATTGAAGAGGCATTCCTAAGCAAATTATTATCTTGTGCTGAACAAATTTAAAACGTGGTACGCAATATTTTTTTTGAGGGCTGGGAGACATTTTCTGTATTTAATTTAAAGTGCCCAAAATGATTTCATAACATCAAAGAGCTGAATGGTCATGGACTTATTTTGTTAGCAATGAAGCTAAAAGATAATCCAGGACAGTTTCTGCCTTGGCTCTTATCAAGTCAAACTTGCGAACGAATTTTCCGACAAACAAGGGCAATAATAACTGGGGTTTATTCGACGGTTGTAAATTTTTCAACCCTAGACCTATTGAAGAGGTTATCCAGGATTCAGACTATTAATGAAATCGTGACTGACAAAGATAGGTTTCTCTGAAGAAATAACGGGAAATTATTTTTTAATTTTTCTTTAAATGTTGAAGAGTGTAATTATACAAAAAGAGAGTTTAGCTAAATTATTCGACCTATTGGGCATCTTAGCACCCGTCGTTGTCAGAGGAAAGTGGATTTTGCAGTTCCTATGGAAACAGAAAATTGAGTGGGATCAAAAGATTTAGCAGGATTTGGCCATTATTTGGTCAGAGTTCAAACTTTAACTTGTAAGCATTAACAGAATTAGTGTGCCTCGTTGTCTAATAAAATCAAATTTTGTTAATTTACAAATTCATGGCTTTTGTGATGCTAGTTCCAAACCGTACGGTGCATGCATCTATGTACGATGTATCACTTTAGATGGGAGTGTTTATTGTAATCTCGTGACAGCTAAATCACGTGTAGCACCTTTACGTTCCATAACCATTCCACGATTGGAATTGTGTGCAGCAATTTTGCTGGCAGAGTTAACGAATGACGTTTTAAAAAATTTTGAGGTTACATTCGATAATGTATCATATTGGACAGATTCCATGGTAGTTCTAAATTGGATTAATTCTGCTCTAATTCGTTATAAGGTTTTTGTAGCCAATCGCATAGCTGCAATCCAAGAGTTAACTGCAGTCGCCGACTGGAAACATGTTAGTTCCGAACAAAATCTGAGTGATTTAATTTCGCGAGGGATAAATGCAGAAGATTTGCGTGATAATAAATTTTGGTTTAATGGGCCCGATTTTTTAAATTCGCTTGAGTATAATTTCAGGGTCAACCAGCATTCTGTCGAAAACCAACCCATAGAGTTTAAAGAGGAGGATCAATTATGCTTCCATTACTACCATGGAATCTGTCCAATATGATACATTATCGAATGTAACCTCAAAATTTTTTAAAACGTCATTCGTTAACTCTGCCAGCAAAATTGCTGCACACAATTCCAATCGTGGAATGGTTATGGAACGTAAAGGTGCTACACGTGATTTAGCTGTCACGAGACTACAATAAACTCTACCATCTAAAGTGATACATCGTACATAGACGCATGCACCGTACGCTTTGGAACTAGCAGCACAAAAGCCATGAATTTGTAAATTAACAAAATTTGATTTTATTAGACAACGAGGCACACTAATTTTGTTAAGGCTTCGAAGTTGAAGTTTGAACTCTGACCAAATAATGGCCAAATCTTGCGAAATCTTTTGATCTCATTCAATTTTCTGTTGCCATAAAGACTGCAAAATCCACTTTCCCTTGACAACGACGGGTGCTAAGATGCCCAAGGGGTCGAATAATTTAGCTAAACTAGACAATAACTCTCTTTTTTTATAATTAGACTCTTCAAAATTTAAAGAAAAATTAAAAAATAATTTGTCTTCTATGGAATTCCAGCTGATTCCTAAAGCCTTAGCATTCGCTCTTTCTCTAAGAAGAACTGACGCAAAAAGAAAATTAGTTTCTTCATTCTTTAAAATATCGCCAGTGTTTGATAAAAATTTTCGAATTGTGAAACAACCAGACTTAAGAATTTTAGATATTTGTTTTTTATTAAAGAGATTTGTTTTACGGTTTGGCTACTATATAACAAATAATCCATGTCAAAATTTCATGTAATTACTCGGGAGGCTTCTGGGTACCGACTTCAAAACTTATCAGCTACGAACACTAGACAACGGGTTGCTAAGAAACTCGCAAAAATTTGTACCAAATGTGACACCGTTAAGTTCGAAAACTTTAAGCGTATCATTGAGTGCGTCTCTCCATAAAATCCTTTGGAATCTTCTCTCTTTCTCACAAATCTCAATCATTCTGTACATTTTTCCAATGTCACCAGTTAATGCAAACTGAAATTGACGGAAACGAATTAGAATATCGACTAACTTGTCTTGGACTTGCGGACCACTGATCTGAGTATCATTAAGAGAAATATTACTCGTTGTTTTTAAACTAGCGTTAAAAACTATTCTAACGTTCTTTGTCAAGGAATCTTTCTTGAAAACGCAATGATGAGGTAAAAAGAAGTTAGGCGTGTCCTTTATATATACAGGACCATCAAAGGTGTTAAAATGTGCAGATAAATCACTCGGAGGTCGATCGATGGAAGAAACTTGACTCATATGATCAAGGGTCACATACTCTCGCACTGTCTAATGTACTCGTTTTTTAAATCAATATTTTTATTGAGACGTCGCTCTAGACAGAAAAATTGAGATCTAACAGACTGTTCTGAATTTCCCAGATCAACAAGGTTTCGTTTAAAAGGAATAGAAACAATTAACCTTCCTACCACATTTTGTTTCACCGTATTCGTAAAATGCTATTCACAAAATCTCTTTTCACGTGAAAGTAATGATAAACTCGATTTGGGCTTTACTTGGTCAATTTCCCATAATTTAGACAATGATTGATTGACATCGTAAACACTCTTAACACCATTAACAACAGCATGGTTAACATGAATTTTAAATAAACTAGTAGAAATTTTTGATCGAGGGTGATACCCTTTGGTTTGTAAATTTTCTGAAATTACCCAGCTTAAAGCCGTATCTTGACAGGCATACCTTTCCCTAACGAAATTTGATACGGTCTTATTAAATTGAAATAAGATGAAGCGCCTAACAAAATATTCACTTGTCCGGAAATATTAAATAACATAAATAAGAAGGTATATTAAAATATTCTTTGGGAAACGAAACAACCGGTAGATGTTCGGTTATTCTATCAACTACTGAACAATTCGTAACAAACTACGTTTCTCGCGATAACAGAAATACAAGGTTAACGCCGTTTCAAAGTTGTTGAAGATAAGATGCCAGCGAATGGCGATAAGGTCTTCCTTTCTTCACTTAAATTTTCTGTTTCTGGATTTGTTTATCCCTTAGGGTATCCACTAATAACAAAGGATTTGCTTTTTCAAACTCGAACTTACTCAACTCTTGTTTTATAAAAAGCATGCAGCGAACACTATTTTTAGTGTGATTCAATATCTAATTTTTGTAATATCCGGCTCGAAGGACCATTTTGTTTTGTGTTTTGTTTCAACTGTATTAATTTACTTTAATAATAAATGCTTATAATTATTTATACATTAATTGCTATGATAGCACTAACAGTTTGTTTTCCATTACAACGTGTAGCCATTGCAAGGTTCTATATAACTGCTCGCGCTTCAACTCAAACTCTTATCACTTTACGGCAATTCCAGAATATATCCTATCAAAGATTCAAAAATTATGCAGTTTAACTTAATAATTATTTTACAACCGATATTATAGAGTCCAGAACAATATTTGAACATATGAGTCACCTGGGAAATAGTGGTTCCGTTTTAGAAATAAAACTCAATACTGGCAAAATTATGAGTGTGAAAAAATCTCTTTGTTGGTTTTTTACTGAAAATAAAAACCGCTTATCGGCAGATCGGTTGGACATAGTCAAGAAGATGGGCACGCAAAAACCTTATCCAGGTATTGTACAAAAAGGTTTTCCAAACACAAAAACTTCGAGTTTCCAAAAATCATTTTCCAACAATCGAAAAAGAAAAAAAGTTTGCTAAAACATGAAAAAAAGACGAGTAAAAAGAGAAATTAAGTTGAAAGCGATGCCAGTAACCACTTAGATAAGGAAGACATGAAAGATAACGAAACAATGAGCGAAACGGAAACTGAGAATGAGTACTGTTTGGAATCTTAAAGCAGTTCGCTCCAGAACCGATTCGGAAATCTCCAATAAGCGGGAAATACTAATAAAAATACTGATTGAAGATCGTTGGTATGTAGGAAGAATATTAAAAGTTGAAGAAAAAACGTGCAAACTCAAATTTTTATACCAAAATCTCAATTTTAACTGGCCAAAACAAGTAGATGTGCAATAGGTAGCTAAATGTTTTATTTTTTACGGGCCTATTTCATTATTGGGGTGCGGCTCCTTTTAATCTCGAAAGGCATGACCTTTGCCAAATTGAGAAGAAACATAAGCTGTTGAAAAGATCCCTATAAGTAACTTTCTTACTGTCAGATTTATTGATTTGAAAAAATAAACTTTAGTTTTTTGTTAATTTTTAATGCAGCTGTATGTCCTTGCTTTTTCTTCTTTGAAAGTATAGGCATTGTTATGCTTTCAACACGACATTGACGTCATAGTTTGGATATTGACGTCATTGTTTTGGTATCAAGGTCATTGTTTCGATATTGACGTCGTTGTTTGGGTATTGTCGTCATTGTTTGAGCATTGGTGGCACTGACGGCATTTTTTAAAAATTTTTGCAGTATTGTATAAAAAGGACATTGATGAACAAAATTTCGCTCAGTGAAATCCCTCTCGAAATTTGTTTAAAACAAATAATTTCTTAAATTTATCAAAAATATATTATAATAAAGGCAAAATTAAAAAAAGTATCAACATTTTGCTACTATTGTGCTTCATCATCCTGTTATACTATACACTAAACTAACTTGGGGATAAAAACAAATATTTTTGTTCATTTAACTTTTTTTATTAAATGTACACTTTAAGAATTTTTTGGAAAAATGTTTTATTTTACATGTAAATTCAATTTAAACAAAAATAAAGTAAAATCATTAATAAATTAAAACATTTGGTTTTATTGAAATGTAATAAATTCGACTCAAATTTTCAATTCCGATTTGTTTTATTGGGGTTGTTTTATCTATGATTTACATTTTTGATGGCATCAATAATGGAAAGTCAATTAATTTCTTTTACGTCGTATGTCTTTTATAAAATATTTTATGTTTTGTAACGCTGTTACATATAAAGTTGAAGTATATACGAGAACGTGTCAAAGTTAAGCTTTGATGTTGAATACGAAAACTTAAAACTATAAAGGTTTCAGCACTTTTACAAACTATAACGTACAGTAGCAAAGGTCTATGATGTTGAAAGAATTTTTATGGCACAATACAAGGTTTACATTGTCATTGCACACAGTCCTGATTTAAAATAAGCTTGTCATCGTTTTTTTAGTAGCTGTTTCGAGTGTATACTTGCAATTACTGTTAAAATATGTAAATTTATTTAATTATTTTAGATTACCATTTTTTTGTTATAATTTTTTTAAAAATTAAATACGTAGATTGATTGTTTGTGATTTGAAATTATTTCTGTTCGCATAACAATAAATAAAGTTTAGCCTATATGCATGAAATCAGTACACGCTAAACTTGCGTGTTTGTGAAATTGCAATTGTATGAAATTGTAAAAGTAAATACAAAGTAACTTTTCTTAGACATGCAGTAAAACTTAATAAGAGTCTTAACAATGTCATTATGCAGTATATACTCTTATGTTTTAATTTGATTTTAAGCGGATTTAGATAATTATTGGAAAGTGTCGAACTATATACAAAGTGCTGTTACATTTATGATTAACAGTTTTAACATCTTTTGGTTTTCGGTTACTAAGAAATTGCAACATTATCAGTTCAGAGACGATTTATTCTTTGTTAGTTCTTCCAAATAACTTTAATTGTCAAATCTTCTACGTTATATTACGCTTGTTATATAAGAAACATTCAAAGAAACCTCTCCGGTCTTCTAATTAAATGTAATTGCAAGATAATGAAAGATATCAATAAACATCGAAAAATTAGGACGTCCCAATTTTAATTCAGTTAAACAACTACACAAATACATATAACACATATAAACACGTGCACAAACATCATTATTTTAAACAAAAGATGAATTAGTTAACTAACGACCTGCCAGTAGGTACTGAGATTCTAGTAACAGAACCGGCCTAGCTAAAGTTGTAGTTTTGGTACAAAAATACAAAGATTACACAATAAGATATCAAACAAATGTTATAAAATGTAGGCTCTATTATTATGGAAGCAACTTACCGCAACTTTATTGCATAAAAACAGGCAACTGAGAACTACTTGCAATTACATTTTACAAGGCACTGTATACACTGGTGTTTTTCAATGTTATCAAATTCATTATAGTCAGATTAATAGGTGAAAATACCAATCGTAAAGATATCCTAATTTTAACTAACTTCTATATCATCAAATTACAAATACACAAAAAAAATGGAAGGCAGAGATTAACAATTTTAAGTTCTCAATTAATACCTTACATAGAAAATAATTAAGAAATTAACGCAAATTGATTTTAAAACGTCATACATATACAAATGACAAAACAAAAAGGGACAGAAATTTAAGTAGCGGCCTTCTACAAACAAAGAAACATCTGCACAACGCCACTTAAAATTTTAATGATCTTCAAATTTAATTATAAAATGGATAATTGTTACTAAAGAGCGGATAATAAGGCAAGAAAAAATACTAAAAAAAGTGGCATAAAAAGCATATCTAACCTGCCAAAAAGGCAATAAAAAAGACAAATATTTTGTAAGATTTACATTTTTTTTACAATGTTTATTAAGTAATTATTTTCCCAAGCACAAATAAAATATTTATCAATATTTTGACCAAGAAGCTGTTGCCTTTTATCATTTAAAATATTTTTATAGAAGGAAAAAGTTCTTTCGACATCACAAGATGTTAGTGGAGCAAATTTTAATGCCGTAGTTTCTGTTTTTGTTAAAAATATTTTCCGTTGACGCTTCATGACCTCCCCTTTTTGAATTTCAGCCAGTTGTTTAAAGAGGTCAAAGGAAGGGTTTTTTGATGTGACGAATCCAATTTTTGATTAATTTTTCTTCCTATGGTCTTTGGACATGCTTTTACATTTGCTCTTATTTTTTCGAATGTAGCGAACGATTCGGTCATTACGGTTTGGCTTTGTTCTAGCTTCTTTAATTTGTCAGGAATGCCCTAAAGTGTGTTTTTATAAAACCTAGTCCTAACAGCTTCGTCATTAAAAGTTTTTTGAGATTTAGCATTTGCTGCAGAGGCCGGCTCGTCTAATAATTCAACCACCTGAAGTAAGACAATTCAATTAATGTATAAGACAATGTCAGATTATAGTATGAACTGTACCTCTTTAATTTTTTCAAAATGTGTGGCATAAAAAATGCAAGCAGATAACCAAGTTCCCCATCTTGTTATGATAGGTTGCGGTGGAAGTTTACCATCTGGAAGTTTTTCTTTATAGGCCTTTGCCTGTAATGGCGCTTTCACAAAAACCTGAAACAAGATTCAATAATCAAAACGAGAATCTAATATGTTAAAGATTTTTACCTTTTTGGTTGCAGTAATTACCTTGTTTACTATTGCAAACTCGTCTCTTATGAATTTACACACATGTATTCCATGTGCTAGACAAATTAAATGTTTTAGATTCGGATAAAATATTTCTAATGCCTGAGCGGATTTGATCATATAAGGTGCTGAATCGGTTACGAATAAGAGAATCTTTTTTTTTACGCCATCGGGATACAGAAGTCCTACAAACATAAAATTATATAATTGTAATTAATAGATTAGATTATATTAATCAATCATAAAAAAAACTTACGTAAAGAATCATCGAAATTAGGTGGCATTTTTTAAAACTTACTCACAGCACAACAGCAATAAACTATCACAGTTTGACAATATCACAGGTATTTGTAACAAACAAAGAATATTTTAGTCATGTGTTTCAGTCATTAAAGGAATCCCACCGGACAGAATTAAAATTATCTATATTTGTTTGCTTTACTTAGGTACTGAATAGACCTATAAAATATGATTCATTCCGAAATCCTTCCGGTTTTGTAAATAGTGTTTTGTTAAGCCAGTGATTGTACATAATCCTAGTATAAATTCTTACAATAGTTCTTCTCTATAAACGGCTTTTGTATTTAATGTTTTCTGGAAACCATTGTTTAAAAAAACATGAAAATCCCTGTTGTTATTTATAGGTTCGTGGTAAGACCTTTTAAGCAAAACATGTTAATTATATTATTGTACGTAATTTAAGTAAAATTATGTAATGCGTTATTGTCATCTACCTATTAAAACACTGCTTACAGAATCGTTTCAAAATGTATCTGTAAAAAGGCAATATAAAATAATACTCTTTAAAAAGGCAAAAAAGACAAATAGTTACAGAAAAAGGTAAAATAAGCAGGCTTCAGGCATTTGCCTGACTGTGCGCTCTTTAATTAGTACAGTTAAATTTAAGATACTTAATGTTGTGTTTAAAATCACAAATAAATGAAAATACAAAATAAAGAAAATACGACGAATCTAAATTACATTTTAAAAGTTTTTTTAAAATAAGTTAATTTAGTAATTTTAAGTTAATACTACACAAATTGAATTTGATAAACATTTTGCACATAGTAAAAACAAAAAAAAATGAATACAAAATTGTTTAAAAATTACTGTTAATTTGCTGATCTCTTATGTTAGCTTGCTTACATACGTATAAATAACACAAAAAAACCAAATTACTAAAATTCAACAATGTAATCAATTCTCTAATGAAAAACCAGCAATAATCTCTTATCATGACGTGGTAGGTAGGTTGGATCTACCTTGATAACGTTTTTCCATTTCTAAAATATCTTAATGGAATTTTTTCTCACGTTCATCACTCATATTTCCTAAATTAGCAGAAAAGAAATTCGACTCAAATTTTATAAATTTTCTAAGGAAAATGGTGGTCCGTGGGTGCCATTTTTTAATTTAGTAATGTTGCCAAACTGTTGGGTATCCAACAAGCACAAAAACAACATTCTTGCAGGAAATAACCTTAAGGTTGTCACAGATTTACCAAAGATGATTTGAATATTGAATGAAATTTTATATAGTTGACATACTGTCATACGTTTCTTTTGAGTTTGTAAAATTCGCTAATGGAATTTATGGTTTTAAGGTAACATTACAAAGCAAAACGGCTTTGACACTTGCGTTAGACGAAATCATAAACAATCGCCATTTGCAGGGTTATATTAAATACTCATTTCATTCAAAAGTTCATTTACATAGTGCAGTAACAAGGATTTGTTTCAAATTTGTAAAAAGAACTATATTGTACGTGACTGTTTTTTAATATAGAGATGTAATGGAATATAAAAGATATCATTCTTTTAATTAAGATTTCATATTTTCATTTGGTTACACCCAAATCCTGTATCATGTCATTGAGATATGATTGAGTAATGAGATGTGGTTTGTGTTACGTGTCATTAATCATTAAGTTTTGGCAAACTTTTTGGTACGGCACTGGAAGCGAGGGTGACACGGGGTACCTAATTCAATATTCACGATGGGAATACGTTGTCGTTTACTATAATCGGTCCGGTCCCATTTGATTTTTTGTTTTGGCTGTATAAATAAATTAGTTAGTTTTTAATAATAATCGTAACAGTGGTTCACAGGTGTGAGGTTTGCGATTTTTAGTATAAATACCAATAAGTAACATTGATTGCGTAAATAAACAAAACTTTAGTTCGCGCTTTGCGTGTTTTTTTATACCGTGTAAAATTAGTCTATCTCAGTTTGTTAAAGTATTGTATCTAAACTTATAAATAATTTATGCCGGTGACGCGTTTGCAAGCAGTTAAAATGGATTCAAAAAATATTTGAAATTCTCAAATCGATGAATAAAAATATAAAAGAAAGTAATAGAAAAATGGGCGAAAATTCTCAGAAAATTGAAGAAAAGCTGTCCGAAAATTCTCAAAAAATTCAAGAAAAATGGAAGAAAAGTTTTACCAAAATGCTCAGAAAATTAAAGAAAATTCAAGAAAAAAGGAAAAAAAGTTTCACGAAAATTCGCAGAAAATTGAAGAAATGTTATTTGAAAATACCCAGAAAATAGAAAAATAGTTGATAGAATATTCTAGACGTTTAAAAGAAAAAATACAAACGAGTTTAGAAAATTAAATCAAAATCGTTCAAGAAGAAACCCAAGCAGATGTTAAATTTAAAAGAAGAAATTTGCGAATCTGTGAATGACAAAATAGAAGAAGTAGAAGACAAATTAGAACAAAAACTAGAGAAAAAAAATGAGAGAAAGAATACAACTTCTTGAAGAAAATATGAACTAAATGAATTGTCACGATGAAGGAAGCGCCACGAGTGAAGATTAAATAAGGAACCATCGGGAAGAAACCATTCACAAGTTTAAAGTTGCACCTCTGAAATTTGATGGTAAAGTTCCATGGTCAACATACTGCAAGCAGTTTGAAGCCGCAGCTACAGATAATCGTTTTAGCAACAAGCAGAAAGCGACGTCTTTAATAGTGTCCTTACGTGGAGAAGCTCTTGGAATCTTGCAAACTGTTCCTGACCACCTACAAGAAAATTACGAATTCGAAATGCTTATCTTCAACAAGTGTACACAGGCTGAAATTAAAAGTCGGGCTCAGAAACCTGCTGAAAGTCTTCAAGAGTTTGAGGCTGACATTGGTATACTAACACGGTTTGCGTATCCTACAGCGCCATATACCTTTTTGGACCAGTTGGCTATTGTAGGCGGCCTCCGAGACAGCGAAACGCAGCAGACTCTCCGGTTAGCTCTACCAAAGACACTGGATGACGCTTTGGTGCATGCTTTGGAGTTTGAAACAGCAAAACAAGCAACGCAACGAGACGGTCATAGACACTGCCGTGCTGCAGAAGCACCCGCACAGACACTGGAAAGCATCGAAGAGATAGCGCGACGAATACTTCGTGAAAGAGGAGTGACGACTTTGAACTGCGGTGAAATGTACGACGACATCGTACTAAACCCAAGAAGAAGACAACAAGAGCGCTCAAAAATTTGGAACGAGTTGAACAAAAGAGACAAAAGTCAATCTCATCTAGTTAGCCCCGGAGATTACCATTCAATTGGCATCGCCGATGAAGCTTTTGAATAGCATTTATCTTGATGGCAAGATCAATGGTACAAGTGTTCAGTTACTGGTTGACACGGGAGCGACGAAGACCATCACTCGTCCTGACATGGTATTGGAAAACGAGAAAACATCACCAGTAACAGTACGATTTCAAACGGCAACGAGTGAAGAAATACTCACGGAGAAAAGTAACCATTGGTTTGAGAAATGGAGTCTCTCGACCATCAAGTACTGGTAGCCGACATCACGGTAAAAGTTATCCTGGGAATGGACGTTATATAGAAGTATGGGTTCCATTTGGATATGAAGAACGATATCCTAAAGATCGATAATGAAGAAATTTCGTTTCAGTTGTCAGAGAAGGCAGCCGTGCGAGTCTTATTAAGTGAAGACCTGACTCTATCTGCAAGAACTGAAAGTGTGGTGATGGCACCCCTGGATAAAAATTTCCGGGAAGCTTACTTACGCGCAATTGAATCAATGGAGGGCAACGTTGAAAAAAGACTACTCGTTGGCAGAACTTTAGTACGAGTGAAACACACGATGTCAGTAAGGATCTCAAATTGTGAAATGCGTGAAGTCTAACGAAGATACGTCGTCGAAGAAGTGTCTACGACATCTATTGGACATTCTTACCACCAACTGGAACTGGTTTGTGGCAGTTCACCGTGATACCCTTCGCCCTGTGTAACGCTCCTGCAACGTTCGAGCGTTTGACGTAGACCATCTTGCGCGGACTGTCTTGGAAGACGTGCTTGGTTTACTTAGACAATGCGATCGTGGTTGAAAGGTCGTTTGAAGAACACTTGAAAGAAGTGTTCCAGCGACTACGTGGGGCTGAGCTCAAAGGAGCATGGCCAAGACCAATCGACAAACATTAGGTCCGTAGTTTCTTTGGGTTGTGCACCGATTATTGACGATTTGTACCCGGATTTGCCAATATTGCCAAACTTTTGACAAAATTGACCAAACAAAAAGCAGAATTTGGATGGAATGAAGACTGCGAAAAAGTTTTCCATCAAATAAAACAGGCCATAGTTACTTCGCCGATTTTGTGTTATAAGAGAAGATGGAAAATTTGTCTTGGATACCGACGCAAGCAATCTGGTTATAGGCGCGATCCTATCGCAGGTTCAAGATAAACAAGAAAAAGTTATCGCGTATTTTAGCAAGGTTTTGTTCAGGCCAGAAAGGAATTATTGCGGGACTAGGAGAACATTTTTATAAATATTTGTATGGACGAAAATTTTTACTGAGAACAGTCCACGCCGCTTTAAAATGGCTATTGCAGTTCCATAACCAGGAAAAACAAGTGGCAAGGTAGATTATGAGACTGCAAGAGTATGACTATGATACAGAACACGGTGCCGGAAGCAGTCATCAAAACGCTGATGTCTTGTCCAGAAAACTATGCCTGCGTTGAACTGCTATGGTTGATGATGAATGGGAACCTGACCAGTTGCGCTGCGAAAAAGAAAACGATCCTGAAATAAGACTACTCCTAGACTGGAAAGAAAACGGCAGACGACCAACCTTGCAAGAAGTGAGTTCTTTGGGCAGGAACATCAAAGCGTATTGGGCGCAGTGGAACTTTTTAATAATATAAGACGGTCTTTTTAAGCGATCCAGAGAAGGTGTCGAGGGAAACAGACTATAGTTGGTAGTGCCAAAGAGCCGGGTGTCAGAAGTGTTGAAACATCGCCATTATGGTACACCAGTCGAACACTTTGGCATTAAGAAGACTTCGGGGAAAGTTTGAAAATCTACTGTATGAACTGCAAAGAGGACGTCATAAAATAATGCCGTAAGTGCACGGTCTGCGCATCAGGAAATGGTCCAGCAAGAAAGCGCAAAGCATCAATGAAGCAATACAACGTAAGAAGCCCTTTAGAAAGAGTAGCGATTGACATCGCAGAGCCGTTTCTAGAATCTGATTCGGGAAATAAATACATTCTGGTGGCGATGGATTATTTCACGAAATCGACGGAAGCTTAGTCCATACCCATTCAAGAAGCAGCTACAGTTGCAGACGTATTAGTAAAAGAGTTTTTCTGCCGGTTTGGAGTTCCGTTGGAATTACATGCCGATGAAGACCGCAACTTTGAGTCTGGGCTGTTTCAAGAATTTCGGCGACTGTTGGGAATTAAGAAAACTAGGGCGACGCATCTCCATCCTCAATCTGATGGCATGGTTGAGCGGATAAATCGAACAATGGGAAAACACTTAGGCAAAGTAGTGTCCGAACACCAAAGAAACTGGGATTAGTACTTGAACCTTTTCCTAATGGCATGCCGATCAGCCGTTCACGAAAACACAGGCTAAGCACCATCCTGTGTGATGCTCGGTCGCGAAATACGACTACCATGCGACCTCCAATTTGGACGAAAACCGGAAATAAAAGTTGCTAGAGAAGACTACGTCAGTAAGCTGACTAAGAGGCTATGCCACGTTCCAATGGAGGAAGTGGAGAAAAAAAAATTACTAAGATGTCACGTTTACCTTTCGGCTAGCCTCACCGCAGATGGTCGTCGGGTAAAAGAAAATTGAAGTGAAAAGAATACTCTTTGGTAAGCGAAATGCCCGAGTGCGCCATCTCTTCTCAAAATTTAGTGGAACGTAGTATGCCTAGGCAGGAGAAAAGGAGATCCTAGACCCGAGGTTCCCCAAAAGAAAGATACCCAGAATTAATAATAATCATTTATTATATATCTGTATTAAGAAAAGTTCCTTAAAGAAAAGAAGAAAATAGACTGTTACGCCACTGGTACAAATTACATAAATATAAATTACACAACAAGTAAATCACAGAGTTAACGCAGGTCTAAAATAGACTCTGGAAGCAAAAGCTTTTACTAAATTAAATTACGCTGCCGCAATTACAATAAACGGTAGCAAGTACACCCGTGACCGCAAGTGAAAATTAAAAAATAACATTGCCCGTAGTCCTTGACGTCAAGTTCACGACCGGTATAAAATTAGTCAATCATTCATTTTAAGACAGAACAATTCGTTTCGAGCTTCCAAATCTCTGATAGTTACAGATTCCCGCACATTACTGATTGACGTTTTCTTTTTTTTTATTAATAGTAAATAAACAAAACAAATAGATTAAGTACGCGTAGCGTATTAATAAAAAGACAAATAGTTAGGAAGGAATTACACAAAATTCCGAAGTCAGTTCATTTCACTTAACTGTAACGTTACTTATACAATTTATTATACGATGTCGTTGAGCGCGAGCAGAAGTTGAGACCCCAAAGCGTGTGGACGAATGAGGGTCGAGGTCGCGCGGTATCCTCGGCTTTATGCGTTATAACTTATGTAGAAGCATAAATACCTTTTCGGCCAGAAATTACTTATATTATATATCACCGGTTACACCTCGTTGCTAACCCTCGGTAAACTCCCCAAGATGCAATAGAACGCCGTCGGTCGACTTACATCCCATACAAAGATTGCGCTTCCGTTACTTCATAAGTACAGTTAACGACTCCGTCAGTTTGTAAGAAATCAAACAGAAAACAAAACCCAGAAAGAACGCTAAAACAGCGAACATTAGTTGGTACGTCTCCACCATCAACCACGTGCGAATACTAACATAGTCTATGACTTTGGTTAGAAATATTTAGATACTTAGTTCTACGAATGCGACATTCGATCGGATTTATTAAGAATTTCTAAAATAAAACGTCTTTACGTTAAATGATGATCGATGAGGGAAAACTTCATTTTCTTACCAATCTGTCTCCGCCACATCCATCACAAACTTGTACCACCAAATAAACGGAAATCCGTAGATGGCCAACTACTCTCGCGCCCTCTACGTGCATAAATCGAAGAATATAGTTCGAGGTCAGATATCTCACACGGGTAAAGGCAAGGTTGCCTAACCATCAGGCGAATTAATGCCTATTTACGAATTAACACGTTACAGCTAGACGAAGTACATTAAGTAGTCCGTAAAACACAAATTGCCAGCGACAGAATGAAGATTAGATATGACGTCAAAGCACAAAATGGTGGGTTTCAACCTGGCGACATAGTGTGGTTGAATAATCCCCAAAGTAGACGTGGTTTGTTGTCGAAGCTGCAAAGACAATTGGAGGGTCCTTATGAAGTCGTGCAGCGTATTAATGACGTCATATATCACATCCGAAAACCACGCAGAGGCAAGTTTAGGTCCGAATTAGAGTAACAAGCAGAAATCAAATCGTAGAAATGGAGTTCGAGAAGTTTATGAGCTTATACGGAGGTTCGGGAAAAGCTAGGTTCGGAGTTACCACCGCGGAACAACAAGACCTATTTCAAACACGAAAAGATTACGCCGTCGCACATTGCGTGAGCGCGGATCTTAACATGTCCAGAGGGATTCCAGTCGTATTTAAAAAGAAGTTTGGGCAGCTTGATGAACTACAACCGGCAATCGGAAAAGTTTTAAAACTACGTGGTGACAGACGTTTCGTTTTCTATCTAGTTACCAAGAAATACTTACGTACCAAGTCGTTATACTAAAATCTGTGGCAAACATTATGGAATCTGAAGAGAGAAAAGGAGTTCCACCATGTTAAGAAATTGGCAGTATCCAAGCTTGGTTGTGGTTTAGATCAACTAAATTGGAGGACAGTTCGAAACATGTTGTAGGTCGTCTTCCGAGGAACACGTCAAGGTGTTGGTCTGTAGTTACTAACCAAGGAAGATATCGGGTCAGGAAAAGTTTATTGACTGTTACTTTTATTGTCAAGGAAGTTGCCGAAATGGAGAAAGCTATCGCTATCGCCACGATCCTTTCTACCGGTGTCGCAGCCAGTTACCTGTTTTGGGACAGAACAGTCCTAAGAAGAGGGCAGTGAAACGTTCGAGAAATTATTCTTAAGTTCCAGAACGCTCACCGAAAGATATAGAAAATTCTCGAACGTTTGGCCCAAAATATATAAAAGCGATACAAATGATTAATAAGGCAGTTACTCTAGCAATTTGAAGACGGCAGTGTTTAGAAGAATTTTCAAGTTTAAATAAATGTGTTTGAGATAAATATACGGAGTATAACCTTGTACGTGACTTTAAGGTAAGCAATAAGTGTTAAACTAAAGTTATCCGCGGTTATCTTCGTGTGTTAGTTCTATATATAAATTAGTGTAAGTGTTTTTATTATTTATCCTTAGATATTTTTAGTATAAATAAATTAGTTGGTTTTTAATAATAATCGTTACATTATTTATTACGTTCCTATATAAAGAGACAAAGCAGTTCTGGCTCACACGTTCACGTTAAGTTTGTTCTTATTATTTTGTCTATCCATAATTGCCATAAAGAACTATATTTCACTTATTACTAAAATTTAGTCAAATTTATTATAATAATAAAATTTTTAGTCAGTTTTGATCTCTGTTTAATCGATTGAATCTGTTTCAAGTTGTATTAACTTAATTCTAATTTTGATATTTGTATATAAAATATTAAAAAAAAGTTTATGGTTTTAATTGAACTCGATAATAACATTTAGTTTGTATAAATATGATAGCAGATAGGAAACAGAAAGTTTTGTTTTGGATGACAAAAAGGGTTACGTAGACGGATAATAAAGATAAAAGGTAATTTAAAACGATTTATATTGCTCTGCACACAAATGGCTAGAATTGTTATTTTTAGCTTTTTACGTATAGAACCAAATCTAAAAAAATCTATTTAAATACGAAATCGTTTTACTTTGGCTATAGTGATCTATTTGTGTCACTAGAATAGCGACGATTACCTGATTTTTGTAGACAAAATAACGTCGAATACGTAACACAAAAATTTACCATAATTACATGTAGTTCTCTTTCATCTTTATCAAAATACATTATATTTACTGCAAATAAAAAGAAGTTTTATCTGAAATTTAAACATTCTTACTCTCATTCGATTTTTATTGTGTCGGGTGACCTTAAATCAGTTTTCAAAAGAATTTTATTATCAGTTTCTCATTTTCACTAAGGGTGTACGGTTTCCGCTATTAAGCGAACTAAAATTTTTTATTCGAAACTAAATTTTCTTCCTTTTTTTATAAGATTTTTATTTTCAGATTTTATTGTACGAAATGTTTAATCTATTTTTATAAGTGTATTTTTAAGAAAATATTTCTAAACATTCGAAGATTATTGGAAAAATCCACTTTTAGTACAATTTTGTTAAAATATAAAATTTATCAGTTTGTTTTTCAAAATCTTTTTTAAATTACTTTTTTCTTATCAAAGCAAAAAAATTAATACACTACTACATCGCATAAAAAATAAATACGTTTTTTTATAAGATTTTGATTATATCCGCATCTTAACAAATTTCGAATATTCAAACGATTATAAATAATTATAAACAAAATTTGTTTGATAGTGATGGTGCTTTAAAAATAAAGAGATGGAAATTTAATGTGCAAACATAAGTGACAGAAAGCAATAAATATACTAAAATTAAGGAAAACGGCAGGAACGGACGGTACGCAAGGAGAATAATGGAAATATGTAGGGGAGAGAGTGAGAGGAAATATAAGGAAAATTTATAATACAAGATGGAAAGGGGAGGAATTGCTAGGGAGTTGGAAAGAAAGTTTAATTCTGCCGGTTTATAAGGGAGGGGATAGGAAGGAGGTAAAGAATTATAGAAGGATTAGTGTCACTAATGTAAGTTATAAATTGTATGCCATGATTATACAAAGGAGGTTGGAAAAGGAAGTGGAAGAAAAAAGACTATTACCAGATTGGCAGATGGGATTTAGGGTGGGAAGAAGGGCAATAGACAATGTTTATATATTAAAACAGCTAGTGAATGGAGAGCTAGATAAGAAAAGGGGTAAGGTATACGCGTTCTTTATGGACATAGAAGCTGCGTTTGATAATGTGAATAGGGAAAAGCTATGGAGGGTGTTAAGGAAAAAGGGAATAGAGGAACAACTAGTGAGGAAACTGGAAGAGATATATAAAGAGACTAAGAATAGGGTAAAAATAGGGGATAGTGTTAGTGAAGTGTTTTGGACGAGGAAGGGGCTAAGGCAGGGGTGTCCTCTTAGCCCTATTTTATTTGCACTGTATATAGGGGACATAAAAGAAGTGTTGAAGGGAGGTCAGTGTGGTGGGGTTGTCATGGAGGGAAGAATTAAAGTGTGGGTGTTGGCATATGCAGACGATATGGTCATGGTGGCAAAAAATGAGTTGGAGATGAAAGGTATGATAAATACGATAAAGAGGTATCTGGAAAGGAAAGACTTGGGTTTAAATGTGAGAAAGTCTAAGATGGTAGTTTTTCAAAAAGGGAAAGGAGGGAAGAAAAAAGAAGAGTTAAGTTGGGGAGAACAGAAGATAGAGACAGTGAATAAAGTGACTTATTTGGGATATAGGCTAAGGTATGATAATAAAGACGATGCGCACATAAGGGAGGTAGCAAAAGAAGGGTAAAAGGGTATTAGGGCAGGTATGGAGTTTAGGGAAAGAGTATTTGGAAAGGAGATCGAAAAGAGAAGATGGCTGTTTGAAAAGTTGGTTATAAGTGTGATGATGTACGGGGTGGAGGTATGGGGTTGGAAAGAGTGGAACCTATTGGAAAAGCTACAAATAAAATATTGGAAATGGATACTAGGTTTAGACAGGGAGACGCCAGGGTACATAATAGAGGAGGAAGGGAAGTTAAAGAAGATTAGAATAGAAGCAGGGAAAAGGGCGATGGGTTATGAAGAGAAAATGAAGGAAAGGAGAGAATGTAAAATTTTGCAATGTTGCTGGAGGACGGTAAAGGATAGTAAAAACATATATGGGCAGGAAGAAAGAAAACTGTACTATCAACGAGGAGGTTTCGCAAGAGAAGAGGTGGAAAGAAAGAGAGTGGAAGGGAGGTTAAATACGGGGGAAATAGTACTAAGAGACAAAGATTCGCAGGTGCAAGAGAGGGAAGGAAAGATAATGGAAGGAAAATATAATGTAAGATATGGGAAAATAGTATCCAGGGAGGTGTCTAAGTATCTCATGGGGAGGAGAAACTTAGGAGAAAAGCGACTAATAGCCAGGTTTAGATGCGGCAATGAAGAGAACGTAAATAAGTATTGGAAGGAGGATGCAATGAGGAGATGTAGACTATGTGGTGAGGGATGGGAGGACATAGAACACATGAGTGAGGAGTGTGGCGAGCTAAGGGAAGAAATGAGGGGGAGGAAGGTTTTGGTGGGGGAGGAGGGGGAGGGATTGGATTGGATGAAATCAGTAAAGGAAAGAAGGATAAGAGGGGAGGGTTAGATCTAAAGTATTAGAAAAGTAAGATGGTGATGGGAAGATTTTAGGGGTTAAAGTTTTTTTGTTTTTAGTTTTTTTTTTAAATTTCTGTACAAATTATATTATTATATAACGTAACTCATTGTAAGGCCGAATGGCCAAACAATAAATAAATAAATAAATAAATAAACATAAGTGACAGAAAAATATAAACGATTAAACAAATAAAAAGAGGAGGTTATAATACTACCAAAAAAAATTCAAAAAAAGACGTACCTACACGATACATAAATACATTTTGTAAAAAAAATGTTAATATTTAAATAGTTTGTAAAGTAACAAATACAAAATATTCAAAAACGCATAGGGTAAAAGCACCAGTAAATGAACGACACCAGTAAATGAACGATTTAGAACTAAATTACGATTCTTAAGCTTCTGTTATATCTCTCTTTCTTCTTTGTTGGTCGAAAGCGATATTTAGTTTAGTTCCAATGAATGAACGCCAGACCGATGTGTTTGTGAGCGGCTTTGTGGTTTGCGAGTTTCTGTAGTGAAATAATAAGAAACCATGTGAGTAAGAATAACTTTGGATAAGGATATTAAACATTAAAGATTTATGATTACTGATTATTTAAATAGAGTGTTACTTTTTATATTATTTAACGGCTAATATAACCTACAAATATGATGTATTGGGGCGAAAATCAGAAATTTTCTTGTTCATTCACTGGACCTTGTGTTATCCCCAATGAATGAACAAATCGTTCATTCACTGGGAATTGCTGTGAAGTTGCGTACTGCAGTATTTTGGCCCTTAAAATAATTGTCTTTAAAGGCTGTTTTAAATGTTTGCAATAAAAATTTTAAAGAATCGCCCCTGTCCAGCTAATGAACGGCCGATTAGTTGACGTTCATTCATTGGATCAATTTGCCCTATATGTGAACGTGTAATTTTGTATGCAAAGATTAAATAAGTATCTACCTATTTATGGATCATCTTGGTCTTTTAACTCAATCAATTTCCTGACAGGAATGTAATGAAAGGTGACAATAAGGAATATAGAAGATTTCTATATTTCGATGATTGCCCTCAAAAGGCGTTAGAAGAGATAAGGCTGAAGAAGTTTTCTATTAGTGCAGCCAGTAGAAATTATGGCATACCAAAGAGCACCCTTTTTAATAAAATAAAGGAAAAAGTTCCTTTAGTTCGCAAAATGGGCCCTAGCACTATTTTAACTGCAGATGAAGAAGCTGTTTTAGAAACGTAGATCCTCTTAAAAGCAATTTTGGGATTCCCTATGCACGCAGATGAAGTAAAGGACTCCGTCCAGCGGGTGCTGAAAGCAACAACACGAGAAAATCCATTCGTCGCTGATAGACCTGGTCGGAAGTGGATGAAATTGTTTTTGTAATAGCGGAGGCTTCCACGGCCGGAATCTATACTAACATTAGAATGTCTTCCGGGTTTGGACCGTGTCATAGTTGCAACCGAAGCTGCCAACGTTTCGCCCACTTTCGTAAGGGGCTTCATCAGGGCGTGAGATAAATCGCAAAACTCAAACAAGCAATCGAGATCTAACTAAGAGCTTCTCAAAAGTTAGGTTATCCACTTGTAAAACAAGCCATAACCTAAACTATGAAAAGGTAAGAAAGAAAACGATAACCTGAAAAAGCAAACGAAAATCTAACAAAGAACCACTACCGAGTTAGGTAATCAACTTGTGAACCAAGCCAGATTTCTAAACTAGGTAGAAGTGACTTAAGAAGAAATAGTCTCCGTATTTAAGGGAAAAGGATCGTCACGGATGATTAAGCTCGACCCTGATTGGGTTACGGTTGCTAGGAGGCGTGTTTTTGATAAATGACTAATAACCGGGAACCAAAGAGGGGATAGTTCGAAACCATGATCGCGATTGAAGTTATTGGGGTGCTTGATGATTTCTATGCTTTCTCGGAATTTCCTGTCGAAAAAGAATGGAGATTTGGCAATCAACGAAACATTATCAAAATCTATCTTGTGATCTGTAGTAAAATGATGTTCAGCGACCGCACACTTGGAAGTATACCTTTTCCTTATACAACGATCATGTTCTGAAATGCGAGTAATGACGGAACGACCGGTTTCACCAATGTAGACTAAACCACAAGAACAGGGAATTTGGTATACACCTTGAGATGAAAGTGTAGGAAATTTATCTTTGGGAGAAGGAAGAATCTGAGAGATTTTGCCTGTCGAGTTGAATATGGGTTTAATACCATTCTTACGAAGGAGTTTCCCTATTTGATCTGTAACCTTGTGAACATCATTCCTGCATTCCTCAAAATTAAGTTCCACATTCAGACACGTTCTTCTAAAAACATCCTACACCGTGCTAGTCTAGCGTTGATACGCGAACGGATTAAGCAAACTAGGCGAGAGTTAGACACCATTTCGAAACAACTCTTTTATCTTCATCTTGAGTTGGCCAACACTCTATCCCCGGATGATTGGAAATTCTTTGACAACATTACTTACCAGCAGTCTGATACCACTCTACGACTAACCACTGAAGGTCATCTCAAAAAGTTTCAATTATTGGAATCCAAGAATCGTAAAGTTTCTTCTACTACTAACTCAGTAAAGACGGTTGTCAATTTATCTAGTTTGGTTCTCACTTCAGATCAGGAATCGGTGCTCTCTAAGGGTTTGAATTTTGCGGTTGCTCCTAAACGTATTCCTAAAGAAGATATTCTATGTGCTGTTGAGTCTTCTATAAGACATCTTCCTCGCCACATCTCAGATCCCATTCGTATTAACACTGGCAAAATCCTTGAATCATCTAAAATTCCTAAATCCAACATTTCTAAGTCGGAAGAGTCAGCTCTAAAAAGTCTTCGTAAGAACCCTGATATTATTGTTCTTCCAGCCGACAAGTGCAACGCCACTGTAGTTTTGAACCAAATTGATTATGTTACGAAAATCAATTCTATTTTGTCTGAGGAAACTTACGCTCTTCTAACCCAAAACCCCACTTCGAGGATTGAACGCGAGGTTAGCCAAATCATCAAATCTTCCAATCTACCTCCTGAAACTAAACGTCGACTTACCCCATCAGATTCTAAACCACCTCGTCTATACGGACTTCCCAAAATTCACAAACAAGGTATTCCTTTTCGACCTATCGTCAGTACTATCCAATCTCCTACTTACAAGCTAGCCAAGTTCTTGTCCAACATTCTTTGCGAGTTTACAGGTAAAACCTCTTCTCACATCCTCAACTCTCAACATTTTATTCAACGTCTAGAAACTATAAAACTTGAACCCCAAGATCTTCTCGTGAGCTTTGATGTTACTTCACTTTTTACTAAAGTTCCTATTAAGGATTCGCTTATTATCATCAAACAGATTCTGTCTCAACATGGCAAGGACTTGAGTTTGGTTCCTCTTATTGAAAAGTGTCTATCCTCTACTTACTTTCAATTTGATAATAAGTTTTACGAACAAGTTTCCGGTGCTGCTATGGGTTCTCCTCTATCACCTGTTGTAGCTAACATTTTTATGGAATCCTTTGAAACGGTTGCTTTGGAATCATCAATATTAAAACCTCAAGTGTGGTTTAGATATGTTGACGGCACGTTTATTGTTTGGTCTCATGGTCATCTTGAATTGTCTAAGTTTCTTGATCATCTTAACAATCAACACTTAGATATCAAATTTACTATGGAAATCGAAAGTAATGGTTCTCTTCCATTTCTTGACGTTCTTGTGACTCGTAAGCCCGACGGACTTCTAGGCCATTCTGTTTATCGCAAACCCACCCATACGGACAGATACCTTCATGCTTCGTCTCATCATCATCCTGCACAGAAACGTTCTGTTATTGAATCTTTGGTCCATCGTGCCTTTTCTATTTGTCAACCTGAGAATCTAGACTCAGAACTCCGTCATCTTACTAGAACCTTAGTGAACAATGGTTATGTAAAGCGAGATATTCATAGAGTTATTAATCGTCGTTTACATCCACGTACTCGATTACCTAAGGACATTTCTACTCCCGAATCCAACCCGAAATTGGCCCTTTTACCCTACATTCACAAGGTTACAGATCAAATAGGGAAACTCCTTCGTAAGAATGGTATTAAACCCATATTCAACTCGACAGGCAAAATCTCTCAGATTCTTCCTTCTCCCAAAGATAAATTTCCTACACTTTCATCTCAAGGTGTATACCAAATTCCCTGTTCTTGTGGTTTAGTCTACATTGGTGAAACCGGTAGTTCCGTCATTACTCGCATTTCAGAACATGATCGTTGTATAAGGAAAAGGTATACTTCCAAGTCTGCGGTCGCTGAACATCATTTTACTACAGGTCACAAGATAGATTTTGATAATGTTTCGTTGATTGCCAAATCTCGATTCTTTTTCGACAGGAAATTCCGAGAAAGCATAGAAATCATCAAGCACCCCAATAACTTCAATCGCGATCATGGTTTCGAACTATCCCCTCTTTGGTTCCCGGTTATTAGTCATTTATCAAAAACACGCCCCCTAGCAACCGTAACCCAATCAGGGTCGAGCTTAATCATCCGTGACGATCCTTTTCCCTTAAATACGGAGACTATTTCTTCTTAAGTCACTTCTACCTAGTTTAGAAATCTGGCTTGGTTCACAAGTTGATTACCTAACTCGGTAGTGGTTCTTTGTTAGATTTTCGTTTGCTTTTTGAGGTTATCGTTTTCTTTCTTACCGTTTCATAGTTTAGGTTATGGCTTGTTTTACAAGTGGATAACCTAACTTTTGAGAAGCTCTTAGTTAGATCTCGATTGCTTGTTTGAGTTTTGCGATTTATCTCACGCCCTGATGAAGCCCCTTACGAAAGTGGGCGAAACGTTGGCAGCTTCGGTTGCAACTATGACACGGTCCAAACCCGGAAGACATTCTAATGTTAGTATAGAAATTGTTTTTGCAGAGATATTCAAAAATAACCACTAGAAATACTGAGATCATATCTAAGCCACGAGCATTATTAACCAAAGAAGCCATTCGAAATTGGTTTAAGGAGTTAAATGTCTTTTTACTGGGTGAAAATTGTGCAGATATTCTAAACGGCCCTAGTAAAATATTTAACGCAGATGAAACAGGACTGCAAACTTGCCCTAAAACTGGTAAAGTTATGGGCCCTAAAAATTATCGAAATTTTTACGAAATTGCAAGTGGTCATGAAAAGGAATGTATAACTGTTCTCTGCACATTCTCCGCTTCAGGTGAATCTATCCCTCCCATGGTTGTATTTCCATACAAGCGGATTCCAAGAGATATAGCCGTAACTGTTTCAGAAGAATGGGGCATTGGTCATTCTGATAGCGGTTGGATGATGAGTGCAACTTTTTATGAATTTATTGCAAATATCTTTTTTCCGTGGCTTGTGAATAATCAAGTAAAACGTCCAGTTTCATTGCTACTAGATGGTCACAAATCCCATATAAACATGGAATTATATAATTTTTGTGTCGAGAACAAAATTATATTGTACTGTCTCTTGCCGAATGCCACACACATATTACAACCATGTGATGTCTCAGTTTTTAAACCGCTGAAAGTACAATAGAAAAAGACTGTTTTCCAATATAAACAGAAAACAACGAAGTCAATAACAAAGAATAATTTTGTTTTAATTTTCCGCAAAGCTTATTGTGAATATATAAAACCAGAAATCATTAAAAATGGATTCAGGAAGTGTGGATAATATCCATATAATGAAGATGCTGTCAATTACTCCCAGTGCATTTCGACAAGAAGACAGCAGCAATACAAAGCAGCTTCAGGCGATGAAGTTTCTATAAATATAAGTGCATCTGAAAACCGAACTGCGTTAAAAGTCATTCAATACCACGTAGACATAAATTTATTGACTGAATCTGAAAATGCTAGGAAATCACAAACAACAGTTGACAATACACTATACGATTTGTGGAAGATATCTAAGGATTGCAACGAAAATTGTGAAGAAACCATACAATAATTATAATGAGACAGGTGAATCCATTTCCCATAACGATGTCGAAAATAACTTGCGTATCAATAACGATGTTTTGAACAAAATTTATCTTCCGGAAGATTTGATGATGTTGCCACTGGAAATCAATGGTGTTCTCTACGAAGTTGGCGAAATAGAAAAGGAGAATGTTGCTACCGTTGAAACCACTAATAATATTTTATTTGAAAATTTAAGTCAGTGCAATGCGAATAGAGAACATAAAGAATTAACCATTGAAGAGCCAATAAATATACGAACTGACTTAGTTCATTCGATATTAAACGATATTATTGATACAGTTTTCGAATGACAAACATAATGAAAGAAACGAATCGAACGAACAATTGAATAACAATTTAAATGGCAAAAAGATAATTGTGCACAGTAATATAAAAATAAATAATTTATGGTCACAACATCTTCATTAGCCGAAGGTGGAAACAGCAAGTACCAAAAGAAAATCAAATACTCCAATGCCATTCGCAATAACCTCTAAGAAATGGAAGGAATACACTGGCGCAATAGAAACTGAGAAAAAGGAAAAAGAATTACAAAAAATGCAAAGAAAAATAAGCAGGGAGAAAAAACAAGAAGAAAATGGCAAAAAGGGAAAAGCGTAAGTAAAAAAGCACTGTTCTGTGAAATAATATAATATTGCAAAACTTTTATTATTATAGAAAGGAGAGAAACCAAAGGCCATCGTGAAAAAGAATAAAATAAAGTCAACAGAAACTGTTACATCTGGGCTATCAAGAAATTCTGAAACTCGACCAATTACTGTAGGTTCTCATGTGATAGTCAAATATAAGAAGAAATATTTTCCCGGAGTGGTCGAAACTATAGAAGATGATGAATACGAAGTTCGGGATATGGTTCCAATACTTCCAATTGGTTCCAATTATTTTAAATGGCTAAATCCACTTGACCAAATCTGGTACAAGAAGACTTCCATAGTAATTGAAATTGAAGCACCAAAACTTATACAGCGTGATTGTTACGAATGTTCAGAAATGTGCAAGTACAATTGAGTTTTGTTTACAGAATCTACAGTTACATATACGATGTAAATTTTTTGTTTATTATTCATCAATGACTAAAATATTTAATAAGTTCGTCGGTAATATTCGCCATTTATTTTCTTAGTTCATTCACTAGATTATAGGAATTCATTCATTGGTATTGTCTGTTCAATTACTGGTATTTTTGAAAACAAATTACATTTAAATTATTATTCACAATAAATGCTTAAAAGTATCTGAATTTTTGAATGAAATCTTACGTTAATTATATAAGGATTGGCTAAAAATTTAGTTAGTATAAAAATTCTTCACGATATAATTATACTGATAATTTAAAGTTTGTAAATTGCTTAACCGTTTATTTACTGGTGCTTTTACCCTAGCGCTTTTTTAATTTATTTTTCAACAGCAACATAATCTCAAAAAACAAAAATTTTTTTTGTGTAAACTTTGTTTTTCAAACGCACTGTCTAAAAATCACGTTTTTATACATAAAATTGCAATATGTACTATAGTAGATTTGTGTTTTGTTAAAAATAATGTTACTTCATGTAACGTGTACTTTATTATTCTTTTTAATGCTATAAATAAAGCAAGTTAATACTATCCAAAACGCGTTACGAGGTAAAGATCCTTTTGAAGGGTAAACATTAATTTTGCAACCAACTTTTAAGAACGTTTAAGCAAGATTTTTTTTTATTTTGTAAAATCGTTAGCAAAAGGAAGCTTTAGAGAAATTGCTTTGGCATTGAGTAAACTCTAAATAATAATTCCATGATACAGGTATTTTGCGAACCAAAAGCGCTTTACTTCTCTATAAATATTTGAGTAACCCTTGTGTATTTTCTAAGCTTAAGCACATTCACTTGTGTTAAGAGGTAAAGAGATATTCCGATTGGATTTTCTAATGAATTCTCTTTATACAATAACATTCGGTTCCATGTACGAAAAATAATAAATAAAGAAAAATTTAACTTAAAACTGTATATGCAGGAGAAGGATCACAATATCCAAACACATTCTATTTACGAAACGGACACTTAAAGTAAATTGCCTCAGTTATTGTGACTTTAGGGGTTTTTACATTTAAAAAATAATTCATACACATATACTACCGCATTTATTGTATCTGTCAAAAATATGTATCTGAAAGGACTCTTGCAACGTGTAATGTATTAAGCTTTTTATTCTACTAGCCGACGCGATTTCTATAACCGACTTAAGAAATTTTAGTGTTTTGCATTGTTTTAAACATAAAAACTGCATTGTAATATAGGCTATGAAGTTATATTTTCGAAATAACATTTTTATCTGTTTAAGATTAACGTAAAATTTAAAATCAAAAAAGTAGCAAGATCCAGCATATTCGCGGCTATTCCGTGAAGAGCAGCGCCAACTATAAAAGATTTTTTTGGAACTTACACAGACGAAGAAACTATAAACCACGTTTTGAATGTGTTATTTGCATCTGAAGTATGAGCCTTCTAACGTAGCACATCTTGTTACTCAATCAGATCTCAATGACTTCATACGATATTTGTGTTTAACCAAAAAAGCAATTTATATCGCGTGATCCCTGGCAATTGTTTCACCACACTCTAATTAGTTGACACGCGTTTAAAAAAAAACAAAAAATGATTACTGGACTTTACCAGAGTTTTATAACGGTTCACAATTCAACAGCTTCTAAGATTATGAAACGATTCGAGCTACGTTGCCACATCCTTTCAGATGTAAAAGTGGAAATTTCATCTTTGCCATTTGCATGTTCTTCTCTTTGATTTTTTCATAATTATTTGTATGGTTTTATTTAGTTTTCTTCTAGTTCTGTTTTATTTTTTCTTGTTCCAATTATTGCCAGGTCATCTGCGTATGCGATTGTTTTGCACCCCATAGGGAGTTTTAGCTGTAACATTTCGTCAAAGAATATATTCCACAGCGTAGGTCCCAAGACGGAACCTTGTGGCACTCCACAGGTCAGTTGTAGCTTAGTTTTCTTTTCTCTGATGGTTATGGTTCTATCTTCTAAGTATCCCTTGATAATTTCTATTAGATATTGTGATTTTTTTTATTCGTTTCTTTGATTATTTTTTTCCAGGGTACTTCGTTAAACGCGTTTTTGACGTCTATTGTAACCATAGCTTCAAAGTCTCTGATGTTCTTTGCTTTTCTTACGGGTTCTTTAATTTGTTCTAGTGCAGTTATTGTGGATTTTCCTTTTCTAAAGCCGTGTTGGCTGCTGGCTATGCTGTTTTTTTCGTTTAATTCGGATACCATTCTCTTATTTATGATTTTTCATACAGTTTTTCTACAGTATTTAATAGACATATTGGTCTGTACGTTTTTTTGTTTGGTTTTTTTATTAGTATGAGTTTTGCTGTTTTCTAGCTTTTTGGGAATTTGGTGTTCTTGATGAGCGCATCTAAGACTGCTTTTATAATATCCGTTTTTTTCGAGCTATAAGTTTAATAACTTCTGGTAGTACACTATCTGGGCCTGATGTTCTTTTGCTTCCGATGTGTTTCCTGCTTCTTGTATTTCTTTAATTGTAATGTCTGGAATGTTTTCTGGTGCTATTCTAGTTTTCTCTCATTTTTCGTTTTTTACTTTTGGGAAGAGTTTTTTCGCGATTTTTTCCTGCTCTGTGTCTGTAATGTCTACTATACTTTTTTTTGTTAACTTTTTTATTGCAATTTTGTACGCCATTCCCTATGTATCTTCATCTACCATTCGACACAGCTTTTTCCATGCTTCCTTCTTAGTTTTTTCTATTTTGGTCTTTAGTATTATATTATTTTGTTTGTATGTTGTCTCCATTTCTTGTATTATCTGGTCCGGTAGTTTGCTTCTCCTTTCCCTTTGTAATTTTCTTCTTTGTCCTTGACACTTACTTCTTAGTTTCTTTAAGTCATTATTCTACCAATAAGCTTGTTTTTTGTTAGTTGCTCCTAGTAACCTAAGCTTTTTGTTTCAGGCTTTTTTTAATGCCGTATTCAAATTGTCATCGTCGTGTTTTTCTTTCATTTGCTCTGTTATAATTTTGATAATGTCTTCCTCTTTCCCTTCTTTATATTTCCATCCTTGTATTTTTCTTTTTGTTTCCGTTGTGGATTCCTTGTTTTGTATTTCGATATATATATTTTTGTGGTCGTTATTTTCCTCGTTGCTGATCTTTCATTTTATTGGTTTTTTTGTTAGGTTTCTGGTTACTAATGTGATGTCTATATGGGACGTCATACCTCTTTACTCGAAAGTTGGTGTTTTGCCATTATTTAATATAGTTAGTTCATTTGCGATTATCTATTCTACCCTTTTTTCTTCTTTTTTATCGGTTTGTTTGGAAGCCCACTCGTATACCTTGCTGTTAAAGTCTCCCACGATGATTTTATTTTTTTTTTGTTTTTTGCATGTCTATTTGTCTATTTGTTCTAGATGTGTTTCTAGTTCCTCTAGTTTAAGTCTTGGTGTGGCATAACATGAATATATTTTTAATTTGTTTGTTTCTATCCACGAGTATCTTTCCTTTTTTCCGGTGTCGTACACTTTGATGTTATTTGTTGCAATAATATACTGCTGCACCTCCCTTTCTATCTACTATCCTTTTTTTTGTTTTATCAGTAAGGTTAGAAACGTATTCTTTTATAAAGACAAAGGAGCATTTTATGCGAAAAGAGCGAGCCGTTTGAAGTAACTACGTAAACAAAATGTATAAAAAAGTTGTAAGTTATGTAACGGGGTGTTTTGCAACTCAGTTTTATTTCGAATTAATACAAGATCCTTATACTTCTACGTATTAATTAAAGCCATTATTCAATAGAAAATTGGGACTATCGAGAAATGATGCGCGTCACTTAATAGAGGTCGTAGCAAACATTTGAATTTTATTTCATACCAGGTAGTTTTTGTCTGGATTTTTTCTATTTCAAAATCTACCGGCCAGATGTTTTACGACGGCACGGCGCGTGCCCGATATCCTATTCACTCTTATACGTTCGGCGGTCGTATAGCACTCTTTGTTTTTTAAAGGCATTACTCTCTTTCAAAATAAGGATTGCAAGATAGTGGGCGACATATCGATATACTTAAAATACCGATACAGCAAACCTATTTTACCAATGATTGTTATGTCGATCGTTATCTTCGACTATTAAAATCTGATAGCGATTGGTCGCTAAGTATAACGAGAGTGTTACAGCATCAGGCTGAATAAAGTAAACCCAATGAGAATAACAAATAAACTATTACCCTAAAACGTTGCAAGATAGAGAACAGTTGCACATATACATTTTTATAAAAGACAAAATTTACAAGAAGGGTACAATTACCTTCTATAGTTTAGAAGATACAAGTGTGCAAAGTTGCACAATAATGTCTTACATTACATTAAAATTCTGTAACTCTTAAATTATTAGATATAATAATACCCTCTCGCAGACTTTTTTGCAGTAAATTTTGTGCTCTATAAGTATGTTTACGTGCAATTTTGATTTATATTGTACCGTTTTTGCAGCGTACAAGGCGGAAGCTTGTTTAATAATAATAAACATTGCATCCAAAAAATACAAAGTGAAATTGGACACCACCGCAAGTTTCAGATTTGTTCCATCGGAGCGTTTCATCGTTTCGTTACACAAGCATTAAAATCAATTTGGGATTTTGATTAAAAAAATATATCTTTTACATTCCACTACAAGAATTTTTGTTTTGAAAAAAGTAACAAAAAATCCAGTTCTTTTTTCAAAAACCATAAATCAAGAGGCTTTACAGTTACAGACAAAAGTTGTCTTTTTCAGCCATGTAGCATTTATCGCAAATATTTCAATTGACATTCGCAAACGATGGGAAACAAAAAAATTATTTATTTGCTATTGTAGTGATACTACTAAACATGTTGCTTAATATTTAAACTAAGAAAATCGGAACAAATTTACTGGTCATAGTTTAAGACGATCGTCGGCAACTTTATTGGTAGAAGGTGTATCAGATCTTCTAGTCTTAAAACAACGTGGAGATTGGCGTTCTTGAGATATAACTGAAAACTACATTAAAGAATTGATGAGAAAAAAGACTAAAAGACTCCGACAGTTATTCAACCGAACAGTGAACATTTCTGATATAACTTCGACTGTAACGTCAGACAAAAGCATATCATAGAGTTCGACTAAAACTATAAATATCAATAACAATTCAGATTGTACTGTACAAGATGGCCACTTTTATTAGGATATCCTACACTGGTAAAAATACATATTTAGTAAAATTACAAAAAAAGTTGTACGTTTTTTTCTAAGTTTGATGTAATTCGCTTTCTTATTTAATCCATATCTTTGTTGTTACCTCATTATATTAGATGACATCTAGTAAATTTACATAAGTCAACATACCCAGAGGAAGTTAGCCATAATTTTTCATCCATAGATTTCTATCGAGTGCGCACCGAATGGATGAAGGATGAATTTCTTGAGAAAATTTCTTAGTAAATCGATAAATTGTGAAGGATGAATTTCTTGAAAACACTTTTTAGTAAATCGATAGTATAAATAGTAGAGCACAAAACAATTAAATAATTCTACAATACTTTCTTTAAAATAAATAAATTATAATTTAAATATAGTCGTTGTGCGTTTTTACCAAAAATTTTATCTAATGCGAAAAATAAATAAATGGATCTATGATCAACACAATATCAAATAATTGGAGGGGTGTTTTTTGTTTAAAGAAAATTATTTAATTTTAAAATTCTTATACAAACTGAAATTTGTTCTTGGTGATTAGAGTCAGGAGAGCAATCTAATAATATGGAATACTTTGCCTTTTTAGTTAGTTCTAAAATTTTAGATTTGATATTTTCACCGATCAAGTTGACTACTTCATTTTGTATTTTATCCCCGAGATAGTTTTTGTGATCTTTTAATTGAGAGGGTTTTGTATGCTCTGACATAATCGGGTCGAATTTGGAAATCATTTCTATGCATTTTAAAAAGTTACCATTGTTTTTCTCAAATAACTTATTACTAGGTACTTCCACGAAAAGCTAAATTTTGCTGACCTAAAAACTGAATCACGTAGAAAATTCACGTTCTACTAATTCTTGAATATTATAAGGACGTAATTTCTTTGGTCATAGTGCAGCATATTACGAAAGTTGACTCATATTTCCCGTTCTGGTAATTTTTGAAGGTGTTGATTTCTCATTATCAGCGGAGCTTGAAGATGTTGATGGATTGCTTTCTAGAAGATCAGTTTTTTGTCTGCTGCTGATAGTTGTTTCAAGTACAGGTTCAGAATATTGGGATTTTGAAAAAAAATCGTATATTTGTTCTTCTTCTCAGTTTTCTTTTATTTAGAAAATTTTGGCATCCAGACAATTTCTTCTTTTTTCTGACATCCTATATACTGTAAAGAAATTAATACGTAAGTAAAAAAATTGACAAATTATTCATAAAAATGGAAATGTTTCGTCTCAAACTCAAACTCGAAAGTATTTTCTCAACATTACTTATTTCAAGTTATTTCAAAATTTATAAATTTTTATAAATAGTAATATTAGTGTTTATCAATTATTCTGTTTGAATTTACTTCAATTAACAATGATATTTATATAATCAAATATAAAAGGATTTTTGAGATGCAAGTTTTTAGCTTTTAATGTTTTAATAAATCTAAAATAAAAAATAAATTTTAGATGAACTCACCTTAATTCACAACACAAAACACATCACTATAAAGTCTGTAAAACTACAAAAAACTAAAGTTTCAAAAGCAGATATTTTTTACCCCATGCACCTTTTCACTTCGCTAAGTTAATTATCGATCGGGCATCAGGCAACAAATGAAATCGCGACCGATGCAGCGCTTAAATATATAAAGTTTCGTACATTGCAAGCTCAGACAGGAAAAAAAACGATTGTTCGCTCGTTGGCTCGTTGCAAGCCAAATTTCAAGTTCAAACATGAATAAAATCAGATTTGTTTGAGCTTACACAATTCATGTTATCATATTACGTATTCGATCGAATAAATGCTATAATTGCTTACTCTCATTTGGAAATTATATTATTTTCGAGAAGTAATTCGGTTCTCTCGTCTCAAAGAGTGAAAATAAAAAAAATAAATAACAAAAAACAAGGTAATAGCTAGCAATTCCTTACTAGTTTTTTATCATTATAAATTTTATTTTGACAATGTTGTTTGTTGCTTATCTTTTTTATACTTTTGAGTATTGAGGCTTTTCGGCGCCTTCGGCGCCTCGGCGCCGTCGTGCCTACATGACTTTGCCCTTATGTACGGCATAGTCCTGGTAAGCCTCTTTTGCAAGCAGCGGCCTTATCTTTCTATTCTGACAGTTTTGAACTTTTTTTTACCTAATTTTAAAGTTGGTGCAATTTTTCTTACTTGCGTTGTACCTTCTCAATCTTTGTTTCGAGTCACCGAACAAATTTTTTTTTCTAAAAATGTAACGGACGTTTGCATGGATATTCCGTTTCTTTCAAAGCTCTAAAGCTTGCAAACCTAACTTTTTCTCCTAATAACAAACTTCTACCTCTTTTTATCGCCGAACTACAAAAAGCTACGTATGCTTGCGTCCGTATAACTCAAGCAGCTTAATATAGAGAACTGATTTCGTTGCTTCAGCAAGGTAAACGTTTTCTATATTTTTTAAAACAAAGGTCTCTATATATTGACGAGGAAGGTGTCCTTAGGGTTGGCGCAAGAGTTTCTCCGCCTTATTGTCGTCTTTTTGTCATCCGCTGTTATTAACTCAGCAAGCTCATCTCTCCGCTCTTTTGTGTTCTTACTATTATGTCGTCTCTCTTTATTCTGGTCCTCAGATCGAACAAGCTGTATTTATTTTCAAGGCATATTAAACCTGCCAAAAAGGCAAAAAAAGGCACAAATATCTATTAAAATTTACAAATCAAATATTTTTCAATATTTTGACCAAGAAGCTGTTGCCTTTTATCATTTAAAATATTTTTATAGAAGGAAAAAGTTCTTTCGACATCACAAGATTTTAGTGGAGCAAATTTTAATGCCGATGTTTCTGTTATTGTTAAAGATATTTTCTGTTGATGCTTTATGACCTCCCCTTTTTGAATTTCAGTCAGTTGTTTAAAGAGGTTAAAGGAAGGGTTCTTTGATGTGACGAAATCCATTTTTGATTAATTTTTCTTCCCATAGTCCCTGGACTTATAATTGCTCTTTTTCTTTCGAATGTAGCGAAAGATTCAGTGATTGCGGTTTCGCTTTCTTCTAGCTTCTTTAATTCGTCAGGAATGCCGGAAAAGTGTGTTTTTATAAAAACTAATCCTTTTTTAACAGCTTCGTCATTAAAAGCTTTTTGAGATTTAGCAATTGCTGCAGAGGCTGTCTCGTTAAATAATTCAACCACCTGAAGTAAGAAGATTCAGTTAATGTATAAGACAATGTCAGATTATGGTATGAACTGTACCTCTTTGTTTTTTTCAAAATGTGTGGCATAAAAAATGCGAGTAGATAACCAAGTTTCCCATCTTGTTATGATAGGTTCCGGTGAAAGTTTAACATCTAGAAGTTTTTCTTTATAGGCCCTTACCCGTAATAATGCTTTCACAAAAACCTGAAACAAGATCCAATAATCAAAAAGAGAATCCAATATGTTAGAAATTTTTACCTTTTTGGTGGCAGAAATTAACTTGTTTACTATTGCAAACTCGTCTCTAATGAATTCACACACCTTATGTATTCCATGTTCTAGGGTGAACTGCCCAATAATTGACCACATTTTCTTGTAGTTATTTAAATAAAAATATGAATAACTATGTCCTTGAAATGACTTAAATCATATTCAAATCAAAAACACATGTTTTTTTCTGTAGAAATAAACTAAAATTCTAAACATTTCACTAAAATCTAAGTTTGATATGATAATTAAAAAGTTCAAAAATACCCAGTTATTGACCAGAAACATTTAGCGAATGACCAAAATTTATCCAATGAATGACCAGATACTATGCAGTGATTATTGAAGAAATAAGGACCAATAAAGACCAACAACAGTTTTATTCAAAAACATATTTAGACATATTTTCTACAGAATATGTATTTCCTCTACTGTTCACTAATTCTGGTGGCTCAAAACGTCGGTATTTTTGTACCATATCTGATCCAACTTTTCTGGCCATTTCTAACTTTGTGGGCCACTCTTGTGCATAACTCGGACTTTGAATTCATTCCTTTTCTTACAGATTACAACACTAGGAAAATAATTACCTTCATATCTTACAATTACAAAGTCTGCTACTGTTACTGCCTGACCAGCATGACTTAAAGTGTTTGTATGTGAATCCGATTTAGATGAATCCGAGTCTGACTTATGTTTTTTACTACTTGATCGAATTTTTGTCATTATCTCTGCATTATTTCATTGTTCGTTATCTTCTCTCAAGTCAAAATCTGAATCAGAAACAGTTTCCATATCACCAGAACTATCAGATTTTGCAATTTTTTTTCTCTGCCCAACTACTTCTTTTCTATTTTCTCTGTTTTTTAGCATTCTCTATGGCTTTCTTCTCAGTTTCTTTTCTTTCGTGAAATTCTTTCCATGCTTTTGACGATGCTGCACGAGAGGGGCGCATTGTTTTGCGTTTACTACGAGAAGTTTCTACTATAGCTGGAAAATGCAAATGTCTGTTCCATACGTTGTCAACATTGATATTTCCTCCTTAGTCACATACATTAATTTTGTCAATGGACAATTCACTTATGTTAGTATTGCCATTAATTTCGTTATTTTGCGTGTACGTATTTTGAGTGATTGTATCAATAACATCATTTTCAACCCTACAGTTATCAACATCAACAACATGAAAACTGTCTTCAACAATAGTTACGTTTAGATTTTCTATTTCGATTTCATTGATTTCATTTGGAGAATTTTCTTCTCTAATGTCAACTACTTCTATTATGATATTAGGATTTTGATTTTGGTTTTCTTTTCTTTTCATATCAGCATACTTATTCCATATCTTGAATATCTAGTCGTTTTTCAATTCTTCTGTCAAAGTTCTTGCCTGCCTGTATTGATCAAGTGTAGCAGCTGAAATTTCTTTTTTCAGTGTTAATAAGAACTGATTCTTCGAATTGTCCATATTGTTATCATCACTTGTTTCAGTACGCCGTCTTGTATTCATACATTTGGTAAAATCCACGTGGTTAACATTAAAGGGAAACAAACCACACGCTTTGAATGATGTTTGTACAGTTTCTTCTTTACAAGCGCTATGAAATGCTTCAGCAAATAATGGAGCAAAGTTTACTTTTGTTAAAATTTTGTAACTCTGGCACACCTTTCTCCAAGCACATTTAAGTGGTCTAAATACGCCTACGTCACACGGTTGTAATATGTCAGTAGCAATTGGTAATAAACATCACAGAAGGATTCTTTTTTCTCTACAAAATTGAGCAAGTACCTGACTTACATGCGATTTATAACCGTCTAATAAAAAGATAATAGGGAATTTAATGTTACTATTTAATAACCAATTATAAAAGCTATTCGCAACATATTCAAAAAATGTTGGTCCCACCATCTAACCGGTATCACTTCTTCCCATAGAAAAACTATCTGGGATTGAAAGCGCAACATCTCTTGGTATTCTTTTATATGGGTACACTATACAGGGCCGAGCAATTTTTCCTGACGCTGAGAAATTTGGTCCAAGCACTTTTCCTGCTTTTGGACAAAGTTGAACGCCTGTTTCATCTGCATTATAAATGCGATCGCCATCTTTAAAAATGTCGGAAGCATTTTCTTCTTTAAGATAATCCTCTAAATTTTGAAACCAGTCTTTAATGTTTTTGTTCTGTCACACAAGCTCTTGCTTTCGAAATAATCTCTGAATTTCTCTTAGAAATAGATGACTTTCTTCGTAAAAAAAGTTGCAGCCATTTTTCTCCAGGTCTGTGATTTTTGAAGGGATTCTTTCTGTTAGTTTCTTTCATTACTTTCTAAACTGCATCGCGTACCTCATCTGGGTGCATGGGAAAACCAATTTTAGCCTTGTCTAAAATCCACTTTTCTAATTTCCCTTCTTCGTTTGGTGTAAGAATGGGAGATGGCCCCATCTTTCTTATGTTGGGATCACTCTTTCCAGGCAGTTTATTAATAAGGGTGCCTTTGGAATATTAAATTGTTTGCTTGCCTTATTAGCACTTAATCTCCCATACTGTACCTCTTCAAGGGCAGATTTCAAATCGTCAAGAGAATATATGAATCGTTGGTATCCTCTTTTAGGTGTTTCTGCCATCTAAAATGGAATATCAATCTTTAATTCTGAGTTGTACATGCCAATAATTAAAATAGAAAAAGGAATAATGGGAATGAATACAGAATAAACAACAAATTTCTGGTTAACTAACATTTTTTGTTATAGTTGTCCGCATTTTATAAAATGATTTCTGATTAAGATAATGAACAAATTTACATTTGCATTTAGTTGTGTAAATTTGTTCATTTCAAACAGTTGCATAGAATAATTTGGCCCGAAGAAGCAGACACAGGTCCAGTCTGCAAAAAATGTTTTAAATTCGGATAAAATATTTCTAATGCCTGAGCGGATTTGATCATATAACGTGCTGCATCGGTTACGAATAAGAGAACCTTCTCTTTGTTTTACGTCATTGGGATATAGAAGTCCTACAAACATTAAATTATATAATTGCAATTAATAGATTGGATTATATTAATAAATCATTAAAAAAAAACTTACGTAAACAATCATCAAAAAAATTTGCAACTGTTTTGTGATTGGTCTGGGAAATTTCTTTGGATGCTAGCAAATGAGCTTTTCTTGGTTCTAGTTCAGACAATTTACCAACTACAAAATTTGCTATATATCGACCTCTGCAATCGGTTGTTTCATTAACCGAAGTCCAAATGTAATGGTTCTCAATGCCATTCCTTATTGTCTGTATTTTCTATAAAAGGTCAACCAGCATTTTAAAAACTATTAATACTTTAATTAAACTGCTTACCGATTGGTAACATATGTCTAAATAATTCTTTCTCAAAGTTGATTCATCTAGAACAACTTGTTCGGTGTATTTTTTGAGGAAGTTGCGAAAATGATATTATCAAGTTTTTTAAGAGGAATTTGAGCCGACACCAATGCTTCGCACAAATCTAGAGAGTTGTTTTTGATGGGCCAGGTTTATTCTGTTCATCTTCTATAACGTTTTTTAACAATTGCTGTTTCATAGTTTTTTTAATATTTTTTAAATGTTAACCACTCCCCAAGTGTTGTTTTACATGGTAGGGGTGAGCGGGGCTAGTTGGCTAATTTTTTGCTTTACTTTAATGAATTATAGCATGCCAGCAGATTGAAAATTTATTCACGTGTTTTATTTTAACTATTAAATCGATTTATTTGAGCCGATATAAGAAGTTCTAACATTTTTACACTGACGTGCAGGGTAAGTCAAGTAGCCCCGGGAGCGGGGTTAGTTGACATAAGTGCTGGGGTTAGTTGACTTGGCAGTTACTTTTAGTTCTTTGAGGGATAAAGATATTAAAATGATTGAAAAAAATTAAACATCTTATTTATTATGCAAGTAAGTCTACAAATCATTATCTGAGTCACAGTTGATACACACATAAAATATCAGATTAGTGCTCTTGGTGCATTTCTCGTGAGCCCATCTTTTGCAACGTGTGCATTACACCCAGTCACCACCATGAACGCTATTATGATAAGGTTCTTCGCTTATCAAACATTCTGCTTCATCGTCTGATTCTGAGGATGAGGAGTTTTTAGCAGGTTCAGACGTCTTGGGTCGTGGGTCTTCTTCTCGGAAAAGAAATTTTCGACCAGCTGTAGCTTTCTTGTTCTTCGTATTCTTTTCACCAACCTTTTTTTGCTTACGTGGTTGTGTCTTTCCTTTAGACTTCTCTTTTTCTTGTCTCAGTGCTTCTTTTATGGGTGTATCCGTTAAAATAGCAGTTTGTCTCTTTTTCCTTCCCCGTCTAGTGTTTTGTCGCGCACCTGCTTTTGGAAACGGTCTCACTTGTTTAGGAAAAACTAGCACAGAAGCAGATTGGGAATTATCTTTAATTCCTGGTGGATTTTCGTTTATTGCAGGAGGATTTTCGTTGATGGCTGGGCGATTTTCGTCGATTGCAAGTGGATTTTCGTTTATCGTAGGAGGATTTTCGTCGATTTCTGTTGGATTTTCGTTTATCGCAAGAGGATTTTTGTCGATTTCAGGTGGATTTTTATTATTGTCTATCAAGTGTCCATCGTCATTTGCAGGTGCAGGCCTATCTGTCACGTATGAAGCTGAAAACTCACTGTCAAGAAAAATATTTTTATTCAACGGGCAAATTCCAGTTGTTTTGAAGCCAGCCAGTAATTTTTACAATGCCAGAGATGTCATATATTAAAAATGTTTTGCCTGGATTGTTCACTATCCTGTTATCGATAACTGAATTGCAATATTTCTTTAGTGGTCCGTAAACAATCCTGCTCAATGATTGCAATTTATGTGAACAATGCGGCGGAAAACGCCTTTTTCTTTACAAATATTCAAGACTTCTATCGAAAGGTGGAAATCGTGGTTATCAAGTAGCAAAAGCACAGGTCTTTTTTAGAACATCTTGCATGATGGACGAAATGTTTAATAAACTTGATGAAATGTTCCTCCTTCATCCATCCAGATGGACTGCCATCACCTAGGCTTCCAACAGGTGCGTCTCTGACAAAGTGGTCCCGGTAGTTTATCTATCAGCTTAAAGCCACGTCGTGCTACTACCCGGTCCGGCTTCTGGATCGTTATTATGCCCGTCTCGTCGACATTCCATATATCTGAAGCTTCTAAATGCAACCGGTTATATACAATCTTCAAATTGAAAGGAAAACATGTCTACATTAGTTTTATTAAACGAAGTAGCTCTTGACAGGCTTGTGGCTTGAGGCGTCCTCAGAGTATTATTTCTTTTAATAAAAGCCGTATACTAGTCTAGAGCTGCTATTTTATTGTTAGTCTAGCTAGCCGGAACCTGAAGGTTATTAGGTTATTAGCTGTGGCATATTGATACGCGAATTTTCCTTCGGAGTTAACCCAGAGTAAATATCAGAGGCACGTTTTAAGTAATCTGCTAAAACACTCTCTTGCCCTTCAAAAAAAAAAAACCGTTTGTCCATTAAAGTAACCAACACGTTCTAGATTTATTTCAACACTATTTTTGTTCTGCGATTTTGCTTTTACAACATAGCGATGAAGCGTTTTTTGTAGAATTAAAAAGTCACAAGCGACACTGTTAACACTCCGGCTTTCATTTAAAACTGTTCGAACTGCTCGTTGAATAATATCAGCTGGTGTTTTCTCCTTTTCCGTTTTTTGCTTGTAGGTTCTCATGTTTCATGCCTGTAACCTGTAACAAATACAGGCGATCGCTATAATAATTCAAATAGTTATCATTCACCGCGATAGTCTCGTTATTAACATTCTTTATATTAATTCAAAATCACTACTTATTATCATATTATGTAATCTGAAAGCTGTTAAGTGTGAAATGCAGAAGAATTTTTAGGAAATGATTTAAATATTTATCAAGAATGACCATGCAGATATATTGGATGTTTTCGCGGGTCAGTTGACTTATAGTCAACTAATCCCGCTTTGACTTAGTCAAGAAACCCCAGATATTGTGAGGTCCGCACGTCAAGAAGACACAAACACCGGTACAAATAATACACCTTAAATCATAGTCAATGTTCCCATATTTCCTCATAATATTTGTAAAGATATATGAATCTAAGATAATAAATAAATACTCGGAAGAAAAGTAGTTACTTACCACCGATGATTTTGGATATCTCGTTCTCAATGACACAACACGTGAGATTCGGTAACGCCGATATTTGTAATAGCAGACTTAACATCTGAACGCTTAAATATCGTGGTGCATGCGCTCTCTAGTTGTTAATACGGGAACTATGGACAATTAGTCAACTAACCCCTATAGTCAATTAACCCCAGTATCCCCTACTTTTTAGTAGCACCGATCTAAAATAATACATATACTAGTAATTAAATGCATTTAAATTAAGATAATAAAAAGGTACTGATTTTAAACAAACTTGACAAAAATGGTTTTCCCCGTCGGTTGTTAAATTATTGTCCAATTTACTCCACTTGTTATAATTTTCAAATTTTCATTGTTTATTAGGTGGCATTTTTTAAAACTTACTCACAGCACAACAGCAATAGACTATCACAATGTGAAAATATCACAGGTATTTATAACAAACAAAAAACATTTTAGTCATGTGTTTCAGTCATTAAAGGAATCCCATCGGACACAATTAAAATTACTATATTTGTTTTCTTTACTAAGGTACTGAATAGACCTATAAAATATGATTCATTCCGAAATCCTTCCGGTTTTGTAAATAGTGCTCTGTTAAGCCTGTCATTGTACATAATGCTAGTATAAATTCTTACAATAGTTCTTCTCTTGTATTTAATTTTTTCTGAAAACCATTGTTTAACAAAACATGAAAATCTCTGTTGTTATTTATAGGTTCGTGGTAAGACCTTTTGAGCAAAAAATGTTAATTATATTATTTACGTAATTTAAGTAAAATTCTGTAATGCTTTATTGTCATCTACCTATTAAAACACTGTTTACACAAACTTTTCAAAATTTATATGTAAAAAGGCAATATAAAATAATACTCTTTAAAAAGGCAAAAAAACAAAAAGTTACACAAAAAGGCAAAATAGGCAGGCTCAAGGCATTTGCTTGACTGTCCGCTCTTTATTAATAACATTTAGTTTAATGTTATTATAACTTACGTTAATTGTTATTATATTCAATTAGATATTAAATTATTTAAAGGTTTTTAATTTAGTTAATTATTGGTGCAGCATTTTAATAATATGTTTAAATTGCATAACTAAAATATTTTACATTTATTATAATCTGGAAATCTTAAAAAATAATGATTTTATTTTAAAAACATTTAAACTAATTCGAATTGAGAATCGATAACAAAAAATTGTTTTAATAATTATTTAAATAACCCAAAGATTAATAATTAACTTACTTTTATAAAACGGCAATTTTTCTTTGCTTACTTAAAATTCTAAGTTTATTCGAATACATGAATATTTAAATTTTCTTTAAAAAGTATTATTAAGCACTCATTAAACGTAATTTAAAGGAATTTATAACTTTCAGATAAAAGATATCTTTACTCTATCGAGAGAAAATGGAACAACCCGCGTTAAACAAATTTCAGAGAAAATTCAATGCGTTAGAAATTTCTAACTTAATTTTCGTGCGTAGATTGCAGATTATGTATTGATCGAATTTACTATTTTTTTAAAAGTCCAAGCTAAATTTTACCATGTTATATTTTATTGCGCATTTTTCAGTTTATAAATCTGCATACAGGTGTTTCGTTACCAGTATATGGCATTCCATTGTATATTAAAACTTAATTAAAATTACCGTACAGTGCTTTTGGATACAATTATTTTTTCAAACTTTATAAAACATTCAGTCGGTGTCATAACTTTTTCCATTTAAAAATTCAGTTCGGTTATACGGAATGTTAGATTTTTCACAAAAAATAAACCGGGATAAATTTTAGCAATAAAAATTTTAGAGCTTAGTTGTATTTGAACTTTTGTGATTCGTGTTTATTATTAAGCTCTCCGTTAACCGCTGTAATTCTATTCGCAAGTAAAAAAGTACCCACATTCGACTACGCTTCACGTATTATATTACTCTCACATTTTCGGTTTAATATTCTAACATTGAGATTGTTGTTAAGTATCCTGTTGTGTTTTCAAATTAATAATGGAATGGACTGTATTCAGTACATGTATTTATTTTCGTATCAAGAAATAAATTCTATTTCTACCTTTAAACTTTTCTCATCGATCACGTTCACCAGACAATGACAGCATCCAAATGTGATTGATAGATTTACCCAAATACTTTATTGAAGAATGATTTTCTTTAAGTTTTAAATTATTTTTTGATTGAGTTTTATTGACATCTTATAGAGGACAAAGCGCAAGTTAATAAATATTAAATTTGTAGCAAAAAAGCTAATTTAAAGTAACGCTTTAAATCGTGTTTTTATTAATAATTTTTTGATTTTCATGAATTTCAATGTTACTCCATAACAAATTGCTTATATTTTTTATAAAAAAGAATTTGTGGATCGTTTTTAAGTTCAATAGTAAACATAGTAACAAATCAAAATTTAAAAAAATTGGTGCATGTCATCTTTTAATTTTTTATTTATTTCAAGAGGTGGTTCGTCTAGCGTCCCTGCACTGGGGTCTTCTTGGTCCTTTTGTGCACTTCCGATTTTTACTCCCTCATCAGTTCTGTTTCGTCAATGAAGTCCAGAAATTTATTCCAAGGGGCTTTTTTCAACTCATCATCGGTTAGCTTTGGATTTCCGAGAATCGTTGTGCGTTGCATTTGATACGCTTCGCATTTGCACAGCAGATGCTGCAGAGTCTCGTCGTCTTCCAAGCATCCGCGGCATAAAGGGATGATTTGCAATTCTATTTGATGTATATGTTTGTTAAGGCCACAGTGCCCTGTAATTAGTCCCATGAGTTTCCTTAATTTTTGTCGACTCATGCTTTATATAGTGCAGTTTGAGTGTGTAATTGTGGCTCTGTAAGGAAGAGTTTTGTGTGCCTCATCCCTGAAGAGTTTTTCTATAATTTTTTATGCTCCGCTGCAAGTTTGCTGTGAATTTTTTCTTTTCCAGTCTCGTATGCGATTCGGAAAACGGGTTCAGGTCCGATATATGTCCCTGTTGTGTCCTTTTTTGCTAGTGCGTCTGCCATTAGGTTACCTTGTACTTTCTGGTCTTTTGGTATCCAGATGAGCTGCCCTGGTTGACGAATTGCCAATGTTTCCAGACTGCTTATGCACGCCAAAATAAGTTTGGACTTTATTACTAGTGATTTTAGCGCCAGTAGTGCTGCTTGTCTGTCAAACATGATCGATATCGGCCCATTTGTGTATGATTTTGAGGCGATAATGTTCCTGACACACCAGTCAATAGCAGCAACTTTAGATTGAAAACCGGATGCTTATTTACACATAGTCAGCGAAAATAGTTTCCCATGGTGCTTGCCTCTACATACTTCACCTTTGGTACCGTTGCGATTTTTGCCCCCATTTGTGCACCAGATAGTTTCTTTAACCGCGCCCGGGTAAATGTTTTTTGTCCATTTGTTTCGTGACGGTATTATCACTTGAAATTTCTTTAAAATGTGATAATTTTTTGTGAAGTCGGATCTCATAGTTAAGATCGTTTGCTCACACAGCACGTTGTATATCCCGGTTTGTTTTTCCCGGTGATTGACGCGTTTTCATTAATGTGTAGTCTGTATGGTACTTGTCTTGCTTCCATCATTACGAGGTGCAATGGTGAAAGTGAAAGTAGTGCTTCCATGGCTGCTGTGGGCGTGGTTCTCATCGCTGCTGTTATCAGTAGAGATGCCATTCTCTGTACTTTGCTTAGCTTTGCAGCTGTGCTTTTCAGGTTGGTTCTCTCACTCCATACAAGCGCGCCGTATGTGATGATGGGTCTTGTTACCACAGTATATAACCATTTGGTCATTGTGGGTTTTAATCTCCATGTGTGCCCGACTATCCGTTTGGTTGTATTAAGAACCCTGATGGCCTTTGTTGTGACTTTTTCTAGATGAGCATTAAAAATTAGTCAAGTATCAAGAGTAAGTCCCAAATATTTGACTTCTTTTGTCCCTCTTTTTTGCACCATTCCTCTTTCAATATCTAGAAAAGCACCCAATGCAATATCATTGTATTTTCGCATCTGTTTACTAGTTGGTGATTTACCACAGAATCAATAGTAGGAAAATATCTATGGATTACAAAGGAGCTGGTTGTCCTACGGCTTTACCGAAAGACGTTGAACAAAAAATCAGTAACTGCCTTATGGCTCGCTCCAGAATGGGCTGTCCTTGTCACAAGCAAGAATTGTGTGAGTTGGTTTCAGAATACGTAAATTTAAATAATATAAAAACACCATTTAAGAATTGTGTACCTGGCCAAGAATGGTATATTGGGTTTATAAAGAGGAATCCACACCTCTCTCTAAAAAAACCTGAGCATTTGCAGAAAAGCCGTATGAAAGCAAGAAATCTAAAGATAGTGTACGATTTTTATCAAAAACTCGAATTTATGGTTTTTTGAAATTTTCAAAACCGTTTACACATACCCATGACCCTACTAATTTCGGTGCAGAGGCGAAGCCTTTAGTGCCCCGTCCCGTATATACCTGTCGACTACTTTTTCAAGTAATTTTAAGATGAAAGAACTTAAACTGATCGGTCTGTAAGATTTTGCCTGGGTGTAGTATAAATACCACCTTGACAATCCACCAGCTGTTTGGTATGTGCGAAAGTGCTAAGCTGGCTCTGAGAATTTTGTATACTGCGTTTCGAAGAGCAGCAAATCTTTTTTGCACCTGGAGACTGAAAGGGTAAAAACGTATTGATTCTCCATTCTAGGTTTTTAGGATTGATTATTTTTCTTGCTAAGTCCCAGTGCTTAGGAACTTCAGCTAACGACGAACCCGTGAAGTGTTTTTGCAGTAGTTTTTGCAAAGTACCTACAACCGAGTCTGTAAACTTTTCGTTTTCGGTCAGCAAAGAACCAATGTTTCCAGTGCGGCCTTTGCTCACAGCCTTGAACCAGAGTCAGAACTTGTAGGTTCGTTTTCTACGTCTTTACAGTACCTTCTCTATGAGTCTCTTTTTTCCTTTTTTTATGACACTGTTGTGAGGCTGGTTTTGTATTTATAGCCTTCTAGTGCGTGCCCTTGTTTTGTCAAGCTCCCTGTTCCACTAAGTTATTTTGTTTGAGGTTCGTTTGACAGTTTTTGGGCAGCTTGCTTTAAATGCGGATTTTAATGAATTACCAATACTATCCGTCATCGATAGTTCTAGCTCGTGCGTTGATCTTGCAACTGTGGGACAGTCCCTGATTTGGCACGCTAAAGTTTTGTTGAAGAAATCCCAGTCGGTTTTTTTCGGGTTTCTGTATTAAATTACCTGTCTGATTCAATGTTGATTCAAATGTATCTATGATCAGATAAAGAAGGTTCATCTGATACATGTCACATTTTTATCACTTTGCTCGCTTTTGGGCTAGCAAGCGTAAGGTCAATAACTTCACTGCGCGATACGGTTATGAACGTGGGCGCATCTCCGTTATTTATTATGTCTAAATTGCCTTTTAAAAAAAATTTAAAAGTTTTTCACCTCTTGGATTTGTGTTTGTGCTCCCACACAAGGTGTGGTGTGCACTGGCATCGCCCCACTGTTAATCAGCCTGTGGATTTCTTCTGGCGGCGGTGATCCACTCTGGTCGTAGGGGAAATAACCGGATCCGATAATGAACTCCCTCCGGTTGCCTTTCTCTACTACAGATATTTTAGCTGCCACTAGGTCTCTACAACATAAATCCCACAGTGGCATTAAGTTTAATGCATGCACTGGGCCGCAAGCAGCCACCTATCTGGACAGTTCAACCCTTTTATTGTTTCCTTGTGGATCCATGGCTCTTGGACAAGGGCGATGTCAATGTCGTGTGTCACGATATAAGCACTGAGGGCCGCTGAGGCTGTCCTACAGTGATGTATGTTCATCTGAACCACTTTCAGCATTAGATTAGTTCTTTCTAGCACTGGATTTGCATCCATTGCCTCGTGGACATCTCTTGTAGCATCCGGTTCTTTGCTGTCTTTTTAGGAGTCGGCCAGCGCCCGGAGAGTGATCCTTGAAAATCCAAGGTCCAATTGGTTAGTTGACGCTTTCACTTTCTCCCAGGTCCTTTTGTCTTTTAGGATTTGGTATAGAGTTAATCTTCCGCCACGTTTCGGTACTGATGTTGTTCTGTACCGATATTATTTTCAATAGGGTGTGCGGTTCCAGTGCTGTTCCTGGGAACCAAGTAATAATCTTCTTGGGAGGTTTTTGAGATAATTAATCTCTACTTCCCTATTCTCCCTCAGTGACTTGGAGGCAAAATCTAACACGTGCCTAAATATTGCGACTAAGTGGGCTGGCAGCAATAGACTAAGTATTTCTGCAGACAAGACTAAGTACATGGTTTTTGGCTCTACGCTAAGACGAGATCCTTCACTGCGCCTCCACGATACTCCTGTCCGTAGAGTCTTCGAATTCAAGTAACTCGGACTATTGCTCGACGACAAGCTGAGTTTTGTTAAACATTGCGCTTTCGTGGTCGACAAATGCAAGAGCGTCTTGCACCTGTTCTACAAATACTCACGTTTTGAAATGGAACCTTTACAAAAAACATTTTGCGAATATCTTCGAAAATGCAGTTATTCCCATGCTCACATATGACTTAGACATTTGGTACCACAGACATCGACATTCCCACGTGGTCAGGAAACTGGCCTCGTTGCAATCCTTGTTACTAAAAACTATCCTAGGGGCGTATGGCACCGTTCCCGTAGATACCCTCTGCGTTATTTCTAAACATCCTCCTATACATCTCCTTTTGCAGGAAATTTACTGCACCAAAGTTCTTCGCAAGGCTGGCTCGTGCAATTTCCGTTTTAAACGACAATTTTCCGTCCTTTTCAGCGACCAAGCGTTACTTAAAAGTCTTGATCTTGGGTGAATGGCAGCGGTTGTGAGACACTTCCCATAAAGGGCGTAATGCCTATTCTCTTATCTCGGATATCTCCACGTTCCCGGACGAGAGGCCGTTCAAAACTTGTCTTCACACGGCGGATTTCGTCGTCACCTAAAGCGTATTAGCGTTTTGGATGACGACAGGTGTCCGTCGTGCGGCGTTCCTGACACTCCGGCGCATCAAATTCTCGTTTGTCGCAAATTCGATGAGGATCGGAGTGCCTTGTCAACCATTGTTAGCTCATTTCCCGATTCCCCTCAGGCTATCCTCGCACTGGTGCCTGATGTTAACGTATATAGACCATTCGCAAAGAGAGACCAGAGTGTACAATTAAAATGTAGTTTTATTTTGCTAACGAATTTTGCATGGTTTTGTTTATTTTCTATAAGTACGCTATGGCAAAGTAGGTATTTAGTTTTTATTAACATTAATAGCATGCATTTATTTTAGAGTCATTTATTTCAGTACTTTTATTTTGAATAAACCTTTTAGTTTATTTTTTGCCGTAGCTACTTAACTAATCTGCCTCTCTTAGTTCCTGCTCAAAATTTTCTAAGTTTTTTTCCCACCTACTTGGCTTTATGCCTTAGAAGCGAGGACAAGCCAAAAAGCAGGTGCCTCGCTGAACCGCGTGCTCCCAAAGCAAGTACCGTTACCTTAGTCCATCCAACTGAGTCCTAACCAGACTTGTCCTTTTAAATGAAACATGTTCTTTTCTTATCTGTCCTATTTTGTGGCGAACTTGTACCAAGCAACTTTGGGTGGTTTGGTGGGTTCACATCCTCCTCCTTCTCCTCTTCCTCCTCCTCCTCTTCCTCCTCCAGTGGTTTCTTAATATTTGATGTGCCGACTAGCCACTCTCAGGTTGCTTCGTCTGCGCACGTTATTTTCAGAAATCCCCCTTTATAGGTACATTTCTAAAAACGCGGAGAAGCTTGTCCCTTCTCCAATTTGTCAATCCATCCAAGTATCGAGGTTTCTATGACCTCGGATTCTTCAGGACTGATGGTGTTTTCAGGGAACCCTTTTTTAAATTTAGATTTTGGGTTGATGGTTCCATATATGTTCCCACGAGTGCCGAGGAAAAGATCGCCGTGCGCAGTGCCCCGATACGCATGGAAGGCTGTATACAACGGGGTTCGTCTGGTGTCCCAAGGTTAGAACCAGTGACGACTGGTCTTCTATCTAGCCACGCATCTATCGGGCTGGTCCGCTCCACCTTAGATTTTTGATGAGGTTGTCTCCTCTTGACCCGGACAATTAAGCCAAGACCCCCAACACCGTTTGCTCGTGAAACATATCCACAGCAGCAAGAGGTTTGAGTTTGGCTGCCGTGCTTGCTGTTCAAAGTCAGCAGAGCAGCGGCAGGCATCGTTATCCCAGTGTTGACTATTGCCACGACACTACAGTTTGAGCTGGGAAAGCTGGTTCGCGTGACAGTAGTATTGGAGTACATACGGATTTTAGGCCGCGACTTCAACACCTGCTAAGGTAAACAGAGTTGTCTTGGGTCAGCTGATGAAGCTGCGTATCGTTACATCCTATTTACTCTCCTATCCACCACCTGGAGACGCGCTCGATAGGTAGCTCAACCCACGCGCGTTTGAAGTAAAACTTCTTTGTCGTTTGTGACAGATATCACTCAAAACATTCAATTTAAATTAAAATAATTATAATTTTAGGTGGTTGAGTTTTATTTTATTTTTGTTTATTGATAAAAGGGTAAAATGTTTTTGGGATTTTGCCATTTCAAATTAGAAAATGTAAAGCAACAATATTCGATTCCAACGGGTGGTCAATTTCCTCTTGAGTTATTGTATCCCCAAGAACTTGCAATTTATGTTGGAGAGCTTCCTGTGTCTGTGGAGAATGCGCTAAGTTCTTCAGTCTTCTATCCATGTTCCACACGTGTTCAATAGGTAAAAACTCGGTTGATCTGTGTGGTTATGGTAAGAAATTAATATTAGCTTCTTCAAAGTGGTTCATAAAGTATCTTGCTATGTGGGAACGGGCATTATCCTGTTAGAAAAATTAGTCGTCCAACTGCTGACGGAATGAAAGAATATGGAATTGTTTCGGATGACTCTCATTACTTAACCATCTATTGGCGATTGATCAGGTACTGAAAAATCGGTCTATTATTGACATAGGTCGAAAATGACAACCTTACACTTTATTTGTTTGCCTGTGTCCCCCAATTCCTTGTCTACGAAATTCTGACCTTTCCTAGTTGATGCTTGATAACTGCGCATGATTGTGAATTGATTCCGGTTAAAAGTATTTGCAATTTTCCTTAGCGAAAAACCACCTTTACGTAAACCCACAATTCTAAGTTGTAATCACACTCTCAAAACATTTTAAGCAGAAGAACCACAAGAAGTAAACATATTAAAATTAACCAAAACTCGCAAGAAATACTCACGATAATAAAGTTGTAGAAACAAAAAAAAACCGTCAGTCATTACCACTTGATCTATTTGAAAAAAATTTTAATTATCTACTAGCTCGGAGTAGCTAAACCAACAAACTGTTAAACTGTTGATTAGCGTTATTATAGTATTTTACAAAATTTGCAACTCTTTGATTTGTATGCCTTCAAAATTCGTGCGCTTGGCGCAGTTCGCTTTAACTGCCGCATGGTAACTACGCTCCTGACAATTATGATAACCACAACTAGTACGGTCTTTTACACATATTTTATTAAAATATTTACTAAGCAGAAAAGTACAAACATTCGCATTTCGGTACAAAATACAATTGTATTTACATATATCAACGTTTTCTATTTCTTCATAAAGATGTAACACATGATTGCACTGTTTTTTCAATCTTCATTTGTTAAATCAGAAAATGTTCTTTAAACTAACCTTTTAATATAAATACCTCGTTGTGCGATATCATTCAATGCAACTTTTCTTTTTACAAGACTTTATTAATTCAGTTAGATTAAGTTTAGATGTTTTACAGAATTTCTTGTAATGATATCTAAGTTTTAAACAATTTAGAGATTTCCTTGTTGCAGCAGCAGGAAGTTCCGAATTGATTTTCATAAATATACCCATTGACAAGCTGCTTCATTGAAGAAATCAATGACATTACCAATAATGTTTTGTGCTTTGGAATAAACAATTTTTTTGGGTTCTGCTTCGCATGAATTAGAACTGTAATATAAAAAGTTACCTTAATTAATAATTATTACTGGTTATTTTTTATTGTAAACTAAATAGAAACAATTTTAACCTAAACATATTTACCAAATATTGTAAAAGAAAATTGAAATAGATTGTTCTAAAACAGTAGTTCCTAAACTCTTTTGGTCCACAAACCCGTTTTCATAGTCAAATCTTGGCCACGGACCCCTGAGTAAAAAAACTACAGCAATGCATAATAGTAAAATTACAAATTTAACTTTGATGTCTTAAATGGTAAATGGTAAAGTAAAAATAAAATAAGAGTACTAATTTCTAGTCGGTTTCCTTTTTTTTTGTAATGAAGATCATAACGACACTGAATCCACGTTCAAAAAGGAAGATGGAAAAGCAATCAACCAGAAGTTTTTTAAAAGCAAAAATTGCTTATTTTAAGTTACGATCGAATGCACCCTCGGCTAAAGTAATATAATTAATAAGTAGATTCTGTAATAATTTTTTATTTTATCAACTACATAGATATTGTAATTAATTTTGCGGTTAAAGGCCTTTGCATTTTTTAAATTTATTTTATTTTTATATCAATTTCAGTCATGCATTTTTAAATTTGATATTTAAAGTTTAGTTACGAATTCGTTTTGTGCTTTAAAAATTCTGTTCGTACATTTTTTGTTTATGTATTTTTTTTTAAATTTTGTTTTATGTAATAAATTGTAACTAACAAACGGTGAACCGGAATAACTCTGTCTACATTAGCAAGTGTTAAAAATCCACTTGTATGCTAATACAGTACACAAATAGACAACCTAATAAATCAATTTACTCACATCTCAGTAATATATTGATTGTAATCGTAATCGGATTACGTATTAAGTACGAACTATATATAAAAGTATTTTTAAATCTATTACGCTTAATTTAATTGTCTTGTTGTATTTTACTCGGATTGATTTATCAAAACATTTAAAAAGTACGAAAATCTGCAAATTAAAAGTTTTGTTAAGTACAAATTAAATTAAATCCAATTTCCAATATAATATAACAAAGAATTTTTTACAAAAATAGCAATTCATTATTTACTGTATGTTACAAGATTGCATCAAAAATGTTTGTTATTTTTTGATCATTGATAACCACATGTAATAAACATATGACAGACACATGTAGTGATTCACAAGTTGATTAGCTAACTTTTTATATGGTCTTTGTTAGATATTCGTATGCTTGTCTTCAAATTGTTACATGTCGTTATTTACGTATTTGCTATAAATACCAATTTGTAATAAAATTTAGGACTGCACTGGCTTTTCGATGGCACTGCCGCTGATAAGGTTTGAAATTGACAGTTTCAATGTAATGAATTTACTTCCTCATTTGTACTTGACTTTTGTTGCAGTCTGTTCCTCCGCTTTCTGCTAAATCTTGAGTAGTTCTTTTTATTTTTAAATGTTATCGTTGGTTATTTCAATTACGTTTTGGCAATAATGCTGCAATAAAATTGAGACGTTATAGCAGAATTTAAGTTATTTGGTAGGTAAAAATTTATAAAGATTACAGCCGCCATGTTGCTTCAATACTATAAAATTTCTTTTAGTAAGTCTGCCAAGGTTGAAACGACCTTGTCTCACAACCAGTTGTTAATTAGAAGGAATTCTATTCATTCCTGTTCATGAAGATAACCAGTCATTAACCTCCAAACGTTTTTTTTTTGTTGAGAAGCTTTTATATGGTAGTTGAGGCTTTGAACGTTTTAAATCGTAGATCACACTAAAACTTTACTTTTAGTCATAACTTTCAAAGCATTGTAGCATTTAAGTAATTCAATTGTTGTGTGCTGGCCAATTAATCGTTGACTTACTTTGAATCACGTTAGATAGTTTGAAGCCAGAATTAGGCGCACATTTGTCGTACGTAAGCTCACATACGCCTTTTTGCGAAAGATAATTACATAAGGAGTAGTGACTGCTGCTACTCGATATCAAAGAGATTTGGTCAGTAAATGTTTAATTAATTTCTTTGTTTACGCGGCGACATCTAAGTCCAATGATTGATTAGTGTCCCGACTGTAATTAAGTTCATTAGTGTGTGATCGAGTTTATAATTGCGGTAATTATTAGATTGTCTTTTATTCATTTAAAACTAAACAAAAGAAACTTCAAGTGTCAGTTCGTTGATTAATTTGTGTTGTATTACATTTTTTATACTATTAAGATTACTGTTACCATAACGCTGGTTCACTTTCTCGTTTGCTATTAACTTTTTTATTGCTATAAATATATATTCTCTTCCCGCTTTTTGAAGTAAATAAAAAGTGGTAGCTTAACTGTATGAAGGTATTTATCCATATTAATCCCTCATTATTCTTTATTGAATAGAAACATATGGAAAAAGCGTGGCGGAACGGCTATCAAATTAAGAAAGAAATTACAAAAGAATCCTAATAAAACGGATGTAAATATCTTACCCTGTGACGAATAAATTACTGTAAATACGTAATTAATTTATAATTTGATATTCATTACAGATGATGTTATTAGAAACTACCAGTCTTTACACAAAACAGGCCATTTTATGTAGTTGTCAGCTTGACGACTTCGTCGTAAAATGACAGTCACAACAAAAGGGCAGAGGGCGTCAAAACCGGAATCTAATTTTTATTCAATATACAGGGTATTACGTTATGAAAATTTTGCACGTAACAATTATAGCACAAATAGAAAAAGGGTGTAAAATTAAATATGAGGCAATTATAAAAAACTAAATAAAAATAATTAGCAAAAACTCACCGAACAAAATTATTGTAGATCAAAGTATAGATTAAAAAACTATTTTTGAAATCATTGAGCCGGCAAAACTGAAAAATATTCTCTGTGACATTGAAATTGCAATACCAAAACGTGGTGAGAATATTGTGACGAAACTTGGCGAAAGGTTTAGCTACTAAGAGGTAGTAAATAATTAAAATTTCAAAGAAAAGAAAGTTACATAAATACAGTTTTATTTAATGTGTGGTTGCCCTTTATTGGTTTAACCTTTTGTGGCATCGATTCCAGCTGGTGGTCAATTTTCGTCTTGAGTTATTGTATCACAAGCAGCTTGCAATTTATGCCGCAGAGCTTCCTATGTCTGTAGATAATGCACTAAGTTCTTCGGTTTTTTACCTACAATGTGCCACACGTGAAAGGTCGGGAGATCTGAGTGGCCATAATAAGAGTGTATTGTTATGTGAAATCGGGCATATTTTTGGTAGAAAAGTGAGTCTTGCAACTGCTGAATCAATAGAATAGTATGGGATTCTACCACCTCGTTAACATATCGCAGGTTGTTCATATTGGTATAAATAACAAACAAAATCTATTCCCATATGCTTTCGTGTATTAGTCGGGCGTAGTACGTGTGACGTAGGTATAGATGTTATCACGACTAACAAACGCAATTTGTTTGTACAATCACGGTTTTAATTTATTCTAAATGCGATTTGCTTTTGGTTGCAAATTGACTAGTTTTGCATCGAATCAAAGTTTAACTCTTCGATTACATATTAATTTATACTGTCATACTGTACTACGATAATTTTATGTATGAAGTGTTGCTTACTCTCCAGGGCTTGCATCAACGTTATTGACTGTGATATTTATCGACGAACTCTTAATTGTTACTATATATGTAATTCTGCCTCGTTTCTTTATTAAGCTCTCTCTTTTGTTGTTAAAAATAAACATATTTGTTGTTATAACTTCTCTTGTTCTCTTTTAGTGCATTGACCGCTACTGCTCAATAAGAATAAAGGATACAACTGACCGCTGAAGCACAGACGAAGCAAAACAAAAAAAAATTAAATAGAAAGCACAAAGAATCTGATAATGTAAAAGCTCTACTCCATGGTCTAGATATCGACAATGAAGAGTAAAAAGCAAACATTATTTTTATGTGCAATATTTATCTTTTTGTAACAGAAACTCAAACTTTAAGTGAATTTTTCTTAAAATGCAGTTTTACAAATCGGTGGAAACGATTAAAAAAAAATGTTAAAGCTTTCTGTACAGAACAACGTAGACTTATTTCGATTAAAATATTTTTAGAACTTTTACAAGCATTTTCGTGACAAATTTTTCAGTGGTTTGCGTATTTTTAACTTTGATAAACCGCCATTTCCTTGAAACGTAACCTACGTAATCCTACGTTGTCCTTTTAAGCATGGTCTATACTTTAAAAAGAACTTTGATAATTTGCCTTTAGATGAATCTAAAAGACGCAGTAATTCCAACAGTTTTCGGAATTTTTATGTTGTATTGAATTGAAGCGCCTTCTACAATCAGATTGAAACCTGAATTGGGTCAAAGAAAAAAGAATTTTCAATGCTTCATTGTTAATACCCTATTAAAACAAAACTAAAAAAATTTTGATTTAAAAAAAATGGTAATCTACTATTACGGAGATATAAAATTATAATTAAAAAATCCATCATGAAGTAAACACCGGTAAAAGACAGTGAAAATAAAACCTAAAAATTAACTTATAGAACACGTTTATAATAATTACTAAAGAGCGGATAGTCAGGCAAATGTATGAAGCCTGCCTATTTTGCCTTTTTGTGTAACTTTTTGTATTTTTTGCCTTTTTAAAGAGTATTTTGTTATATTGCCTTTTTACATATAAATTTTGAAAAGTTTGTGTAAACAGGTAGATAACAATAACGCATTACAGAATTTTACTTAAATTACGTACAATCATATAATTAACATTTTTTGCTCAAAAGGTCTTACCACGAACCTATAAATAACAACAGGGATTTTCATGTTTTGTTAAACAATGGTTTTCAGAAAACATTAAATACGAAAGCCGCTTATAGAGAAGAACTATTGTAAGAATTTATAGTAGGATTATGTACAATGACAAGCTTAACAGAACACTATTTACAAAACCGGAAGGATTTCGGAATGAATCATATTTTATAGGTTTATTCTCCTCCTTCTTTCCACCTCTTCTCTTGCGAAACCTCCTCGTTGGTAGTACAGTTTCCTTTCTTCTTGCCCATATATGTTTTTGCTATCTTTTACCGTCCTCCAGCAACATTGTAAAATTTTACATTCTCTCCTTACCGTCATTTTCTCTTCATAACCCATCGCCCTTTTCCATGCTTCTTTTCTAATCTTCTCTAACTTCCCCTTCTCCTCTATTATGTATCCTGGCGTCTCCCTGTCTAAACCTAGTATCCATTTCCAATATTTTATTTGTACCCTTTCCAATAGGTTCCACTCTTTCCAACCCCATACCTCCACCCCGTACATCATCACACTTTTAATCAATTTTTCAAACAGCCATCTTCTCTTGTCGATCTCCTTCCCAAATACTCTTTCCCTTAAACTCCATACCTGCCCTAATACCCTGTTACCCTTCTTTGCTAACTCCCTTATATGCGCATCATTTTTATTATCATACCTTAGCTTATATCCCAAATATGTCACTTCATTCACTGCCTCTATCTTCTGTTCTCCCCAACTTAACTCTTCCTTTTTCTTCCCTCCTCTCACTTTTTCAAAAACTACCATCTTAGACTTTCTCACATTTAAACTCAAATCTTTCCTTTCCAGGTACCTTTTTATCGTATTTATCATACCTTTTATCTCCAACTCATTTTTTGCCACCATGATCATATCGTCTGCATATGCCAACACCCACACTTTAACCCCTCCCTTCATGACCACCCCACCACACTGTCTTCCCTTCAACACTTCCTCTATGTCCCCTATATACAGTGCAAATAAAATAGGGCTAAGAGGACACCCCTGCTTTAGCCCTTTCCTCGCCCAAAACACTTCACTAACACTATCCCTTATTTTTACCCTATTCTTAGTCTCTTTATATATCCCTACCAGTTTCCTCACTAGTTGTTCCTCTATTCTTTTTTTCCTTAACACCCTCCTTTTTCTTATTCACATTATCAAACGCAGTTTCTATGTCCATAAAGAACGCGTATACCTTACCCCTTTTCTTATCTAGCTCTCCATTCACTAACTGTTTCAATATATAAACATTGTCTATTGCCCGTCTTCTCACTCTAAATCCCATCTGCCAATCCGGTAATAGTCTTTTTTCTTCCACTTCCTTTTCCAACCTCCTTTGTATAATCATGGCATACAATTTATAACTTACATTAGTGACACTAATCCCTCTATAATTCTTTACTTCCTTCCTATCCATTCCCTTATAAACCGGTAGAATTAAACTTTCTTTCCAACTCCCTGGCAATTCCTCTCCTTTCCATTTTGTATTAAAAAATTTTCTTACATTTCCTCCTACCCTCTCCCCTACATATTTCCATTGTTCTCCTTGCGCACCGTCCCTTCCTGCCGTCTTTCTTAATTTTAGTCTATTTATTGCTTTCTCCATTTCCTCTTTCGTTATCTCCCATCCCTCTTGTATTGTATTTACCCCTTGCAATATCACCTGCCCTGGTCCTTCTATTGTTCCCTCCAAACGCTCCATACGATAACCCAACTACACCTTTATATCCGTTAAACCTCCTCTCCTCTTACCTCTTTTTCTCTCCTTGTTTAGAAATTCCCACACTTCTCCTTCTTTCTTTATTTCCTTTACTTGTTTCTCCATTTCCTCTTTATACGACACTTTTCTCTCAGAACATACATTTTTAAAATTCACTTTTTTTCTTTATGCTCCTGCACATCTATTATACCTTTCTTCCATCTTCTTCTAGCATTTCTCATCTCTGTTTTTGCTTCTCTGCATTCTCTATTCCACCACCTATTTTTGTTCCTCTTTTTTCCTTGTCTTCTCTCAAACCTTTTCTTTTCTACTGCTTTCTCCATTTCTGCAGTCAACTCCTTTAGTCCTTCTTCCCCCCCTACATCTTTCCAAATCACTTGCTCCAACTTCATCTTATATCTTTCTATGTTTTTCTCAGTCCACACCTTTTTTACTCCCCATCCCCTCTGTTCCTCCTTAATTCCTTGCTCGATTCCTTTTAAAATCACTTCCAGTAGCTGATGATCCGATTCCTCTTCATCCCCCACTTTAAAACTTTCTATGTCCTCCCACATCTCTCCACTCACTATCACGTAATCGATCACCGATTCCCTGCTTCCTCCCATATAAGTGTAGTCATCTCTGTCTCCCTCCTCTATATTTCAATTAAGAATTGACCACCCTTTTTCCTCACATATCTCCACTAACAATTTCCCATTCCTATTAACTGTCTTATCCATGCTAACTCTTCTCTTTACTTCCCCTCCTATAATCACTTTTCCCCTGTTCTCGCGTTAAAATCACCCCCTATAATAATCTTTTCCTTTTCCTCCCCCTGTACCATTTTCTCAATCTGTTCACTTATCATCCTCATATCCCGCCCATAAACTGTTAACACTATATACTTTTTCTTTCCTTCTCTGACCACATAATTTTTTACGATCCCTTTCCCTTGCTTCTCGTCTCCCTCCTCTTCTTCAACCGACCAGTTCCTTTTTATGCCCGTTAGTATCCCTTCCCTTGCTCTACCTTTACTTTCTCTTCTAGTTGCAAATTCCACCTTCCAATTATAACCCTCTGGTAATTTTTCCTTCCATACTTCCCAGTCTTTTTCCTCCAACCATGTTTCCGACATTCCCATCATATCAAAACCCTCTACGTATCTCCAGAAATCTTCTCCCTTATTTTTTATGCCTGCCACATTCCAAAACAATAATTTCATTTGATTCTGTTTTTCCATCACTTTTTCTTTAAAACTTGCTAATTTAACATACTTTAATCCATCCTTCCCTCCCCCAACTCTTAGTTTTTTGCCCCCTTCTTCACTAGAGTTCCCCTCTCCTCATCCCAAAATCTTTCTTTACCTTCCACCCATACTCTCAAGAATCCTATTTTAATACTTTTCTCCTCTCCCTTCATCTTACTCGCCTCATATCTTATCTTCTTTTGTATATCTATTTCCCTTCTCGTCATGTCATCGTCTAAATAAATGCTCGTACCTCTTAACCTTCTTTTTTGCTTCCATACATCTAACTTATCGTCAAATGTACCCATCCTTACTAAAATTACACGCTCTGCTAACTTTCTAGTTTCTACCACTGTTTTCTCAATATTTAAATCCTTCTTCATCCAATTTTTACTTGCTCCTTTTGCTCCTTCTTTCCATCTTTCACTTTCATACCTCTTATGATTATGTTTGTTCTCCTTTTTTCTTTTTCCGTTTTTTCACAGCTTCTCTCTATCTTCTCCAATCTGACCTCCAACTTTCTATACTTTTCTCCCATTTCTTCAAATTTCCTTTTCCATTCTTCATTTGACTTTCTTAATTCTTCTTTCATCTCCTTTACCTCTTTATTATTCTCTTCCAACTTATTACCCATCTTAATTTGTTCCTCTCTTATACTCTTTACCTCCTTTAACAGTTCTTTACACATTTCTGCTAGCTCCCCATCTTTCCTCTCTTTTCCTTCCGTTACCGGTAATTTCCTTACTTTGGTGCTCTTCTTGAACACCTCCTACACCGTAGCTTGCGTTTTTCTTTTTCCTTCTGACCACCCTTCCTCGGAATCTGACATAATTTCCCTTCTAATTAACTGTCTGCCCTTTTTGAATAACGAAATGTTAATTATATTAAAATCACCAAAAAAAACCACGTATTTAATGACTTCACGAAATATTAATTAAATTAAATTTAAATCACCAAAAAAATTCCACTATTTTAAAAATATAAATGCAAAATATAAACGCCGTAAAATCCACGTTGATTATAATAGTATCTTATCCGCACGCCGCACCTTCTATCCTAATCAAACGACTACGTTTTAAATGCACTACTGCGTTTATCTACCTTTAAAAAAATTTAACTTTAGTTTTACTACCATTAAAACGCGTTATTTTAGATTTAATAAATTAACGTATCTGTACAACCTTCCTCTTTTACCGCCAAAACGTAACTCCTCATTAATTGTTACTTCAGGTGGTTGAATTATTTGACGAGACGGCGTCTGCAGCAATTGCTAAATCTCAAAAAGCTTTTAATGACGAAGCTGTTAAGAGAGGACTAGTTTTTTTAAAAACACACTTTTCCGGCATTCCTGACGAATTAAAGAAGCTAGAAAAAAGCGAAACCGCAATTACCGAATCTTTAGCTACATTCAAAAGAATAAGAGCAATTACCATAGGAGAAAAAATTAATCAAAAATAGGATTCCGTCACATCAAAAGACCTTTCCTTCCACCTCTTTAAACAACTGACTGAAATTCAGAAAGGGGAGGTCATGAAGCATCAACAGAAAATATCTTTAACAATAACAGAAACATCGGCATTAAAACTTGCTCCACTAACATCTTGTGATGTCGAAAAAACTTTTTCCTTCTATAAAAATATTTTAAATGATAAAAGGCAACAGCTTCTTGGTCAAAATATTGAAAAATATTTGATTTGTGCTTGGGAAAATAATACCACTTAATAAACATTGTAAAACAAAAAAATAAACTGTACATTTTAATAGATATTTGTGCCTTTTTGGCAGGTTTAATATGCCTTTCATGCCAACTTTTTTGGTATTTTTTCTTGCTTTACTATCCGCTCTTTAATAATTACGATTTGGAATTTGAAGTAGCAATAACTATTAAAAAAACAAAAACCTAAGAAAAATATTGCAAACTTTGTCAAATTATTGACAAAGCAAAGCAAAGCAAAAACAATACTAATAATAAAATAACATTACCAAAAAATGCAAAAAGAATTTGCGAGCATGCTAAAAACAACGCAAAATGTTAAATGTAAATGCATTTTTTTATTGTTACACTTAATTATAAGCTAGTTGGGGCATTTTAACAATTTTTCATATAATAAAAATAATTCATATTACACAAAAAATTAAGTTAAGTTATTAGCTAACAAAATATCAAAGTTTTGCATATAATATAAACGGACATTTTCGGCATTTTTATTTATTTAAACTAAAAAAGCAGAAATAGTTTCTACAACATAAATATTTTACACGAGACATGCTAAACTTAATCCTTACGATAAAAAAATTATTTAATGACGTCTCCCGTGTACTAGTTATCGATAAATAGCAATAGCGACATCTGTCGAATATTGATGTACCAACGTCTGACGTAAGCTTATATCCTATTATCAGTTTATTTATCAAAAAAAAAATCAAAAACCAGAACGTTACACTTTTAAAAAGAAGCAACATTTGTTCGTATGTTCGTACCGTCAATGCTTTGTTCGCTTGTAAAAATAACCAGGACAAATGAGACAAAACGACGCTATTGGCTTATACCTTAATTCAAGTATAACAAGAAAAAAAAGTAGCTGTAGAGGTAGGAAAACAAGTCACATAAAAGCTGATGAGCATTTTCTCATAACCTTTTATTCTTGTTATTTTTTATCTTTCAAGATAAACATAAATTAATAATAAAACATTTTGCACAATAAGATGGCGTATGAAGCATAAAGAACGTTTAGTAGGCCAACTATTCAATTAGTGTCATATATTTAAGTTATAAACAGAACATCAATGCATAAAATTTGTTAGAAATACAAAATTTTGGAAGATCAGCATTTTTAACTAAAAAAGAAAAAAACGCTTTCGTAGCTATGTAGATGAAGCCACACTTAACGTCGAGAGCTTTATGATAACAATCTAACCGTAAATATTTTACTTTGCGTTGACGAAATTAGAAAAGAAGATTTATCTGTTTTTAAACTCGTTTGAATTACAAATTTAACTTCTACAAGTAATTATTTGAAATATACAGTTAATCCGATCTATAAAAGAAGGTTTTATGTTTAAACAACCTGCGTGAACGGCTAAATCTTTGTATTTAACTTTTCCTGAAAACGTTTTAACTGAGAACTCCCAATAACATTTTTTTAAATTTATAAATAAACTAAAATTAATAGAACGTGTAATAACTAGCAATCAATTTTCAAAAGAATAAAAAATGAATTTTGTCATTATAAAGTAAAATGTAATAGTTTTCACTTCGAGGACTAACGTATAAAATAGGATAGCAAACTTAAACATTTGGTCCAACAACTCAATCTTAAAATAATAAAACAAAACTAGTTAGCAGAATTTTGTAGAAAACAAAAACGATCAAATTTAAACCAACAAAACAAATGTAAAAATACGGGAAAGGTTAAGCTATTGGAAAAAGGAAATAATTACAACACGTGAAATAAAACAAAATAAATAGAATAGAAAAGTATTTGAAAATGAAAAAAAATAGAAGCTGAAATAGTGTTTGAATGAATAAAAATAAGTAAATATCATTAAAAACATTTGATTAAACAAAAGTGTTAAAATTTAAGAATAAATTTGGCTGCATTAAATATTTTGTCTGTTCCAAAAGCAATGAATTTTTTTGAACAAAATCCATTAGGTCATTTGATCACTGAACCTAAAAAAACACTAAAAATTATTTTATGACTAATTTACAATTTTAAATGTGTAACGTTATATTTTTTTTTACTGCAAAGATAGATACATTTCTTTTATGGATAAATCTTTTATTAAATAAAAATGGATTTTTTCAGGTTTGACTATTAACCGCAGCATTGACCACCAGCCGCCACTGATTGAGAACATTATAGAATGTAGAGAAATTAATCCTAATTATCTTTTCTCTTAAAGTACCGTAAAACGCCCTACTTAATAAAACTTTTTTTGCCCAATTGTTTATATATACTAATTTGCAAGTAGTCCCGTGTTGAGACTACTTGAAAATCAGCTTTTAAACGTCTTAACCTTCGGATTACCAAGCACTTTTTGAGGCGCCGATTACCAAGTGGGGCCAGATTTGACATTAAGTTTTTTTTCTTATTTTGTAAAGAAAAACCGATTAATTTGTAATGGTAACCTTTATTAATATTTTAAATTAACATTAGATTTCATTTAAACTAATAAAAATATAATAATAAAATGTAAACATAAATTAGTGAGGGCAACAACTATTACATATTATTGTAGTTTTTTGCTGGCAATGTTGTTTACATACAAAGAGTTTGCACTTTTCACAGGTAGGTAATAGGTAATCAACTTGTGAACCAAGCCAGATTCTAAACTCTCGGTAGTGGTTCTCTGTTAGATTTTCGTTTGGTTTTTCAAGTTTATCGTTTTCTTTCTTACCTTTTCATAGTTTAGGTTATGCCTTGTTTTACAAGTGGATAACCTAACTTTTGAGAAGTTCTTAGTTAGATTTCGATTGCTTGTTTGAGTTTTGCGATTTATGTCACGCCCTGATGAAGCCCCTTACGAAATTGGGCGAAACGTTGGCAGCTTCGGTTGCAACTAAAACACGGTCCAAACCCGAAACACATTCTAATGTTAGAATATTTTTAATTTCTCTCGTCTTAGTTGAGCACTGTTTCGGAAAGCAAATCTTTAAAAAAACGAAACAAATTTTCAAAATAATTGTTAATTGTTTTATAATCAATTTTTGCCCTACTTTGTTTGATTGATTGAAACAGTCTTTTTGACAGTTCTTATTAATGTTGATTTGGAAATTTTTTATCCAACTTTTTCCAAGTCGGTTATTTACAAATTGCTTTAATTTTACACCTTTCCTGTTTAAATAACATTCAACAAAATCTTTTAGATTTGCTAGTTTAAATGCAAATCCCCATTCTGATGCTGTACAAATTGCACAAACAAGAGCTTTCTGTTATCTGTCAACGCAATACTACGTCCAAATGTTTGTGTGTGCAATTTACTTTTCTGTATAATGTTATGTAAGGAATTCCATATTCAGGATCATACTTTGATACAGATGATGAAAAATGCAATCTGCGCCAGTAAGTAACAGTCAATGGTCTTTTCCTGATCCGATATTCTCCTTGGTTGGTAACTACAGACCAACACGTGGACATCTGTTCCTCGGAAAACGACCTCCAACATGTTTCGAACCGTCCTCTAATCAGTTGATCTAAGCCACAACCAAGCTTGGGTACTGCCAATTTTTTAACATGGTGGAACTCCATTTCTCTCTTAAGATTCCATAATGTCCGCCGCAGATTTTCGTATAACGGCTTGGTACTTGAGTATTTCTTGATTTCTTGGTGACCAGATACAACCGAAGTGTCTGTCTCCACATAGACTTAAAACCTTTCCGACTGCCGGTTGCTGTCTTCTTAGTTCATCTAGCTGCCCAAACTTTTTTTTAAATACGACTGCAATCCCGCTGGACATGTCAAGATCCTCGATCACGCAATGTGCTATGGCGTAATCTTTTGTGTTTAGAACAGGTCTTGTTGTTTCTCGGTGGTCACTCCAAACCTAGCTTTTCCAGAACCTCCGTATAAGCTCATAAACTTCTCAAAATCCATACCTTCGATTTGATTTCTGGTTCTGCTGCTTATTACTCTGGTTCGGACCGGAACTTGCGTATTGTGGTTATTGCCAGCAAACGGGGCTAGACGATCGACGTGGACCACTTTTGGCTTGGCTCTGGGTGGTTTTCAGATGCGTGGCCTGTGCTTTTGTGAACGGATGATCAATATGCCATTAGAAAAAGGTGCAAGTAGTGATCGCAGTCTCTTTGGTGTTCGGACATTACTTTGGCTAAGTACTTGCCCATTGTTCGATTCATCCGCTTAACCATGCAATCAGATTGAGGATGCAGAGGCGTCGTTTTAGTTTTGTTAATTTCCAACAGTCGGAAAACTTCTTCAAACAGCCCAGACTCAAAATTGTGGCCTTGATCGGAGTATAATTTCAACGGAACTCCAAACCGGCAGAAAAACTCTTTTACTAATACGTCTGCGACTGTAGCTACTTCTTGATTGGATATGGCGTAAGCCTCGGTTCATTTTGTAAAATAATCCATCGTCACCAGGATGTATTTATTTCCGAAATCGGATTATGGAAACGGCCCTGCTATGTCAATCGCTACTCTTTCCAGAGGGCTTCCTACGTTGTATTGTTTCATGGGTGCTTTGCGTTTTCTCGCTGGACCATTTTTTGATGCGCAGACCGTGCACTTACGGCACCATTTCATGACGTCTTCTTTGTAGTTTATCCAGTAGAATCGTTCTCGCACTTTACCCAATGTCTTCTTAATGCCAAAGTGTCTTCCTGATGTCCCATCGTAGAGATGCTTCAACACTTTTGACAACCTGCTCTTCGGCACTACTAACTGTAGTCTGTTTTCCGTGCGCTCGACCATTTCTAGGGATCGCTTAAGAAGATCGTCTTCTACTATCAAGGAGTCTCACTGCGCCCAGTACGCTATGATCTTTCTGCCCAAAGCACTCACTTCTTCCCAGGTTGGTCCTTGGTCGTTTTTTTTTCCAGTCCAGGAGTAGTCTTACTTCAGGATCGTTTTCTTGTTTGCGACGTAACTGCTCCGGTTCCCACTCATCATCAACCATAGCAGTTCTCTGGAGTCGTTCAACTTTTTCTTTCAGTCGCAAACATTGGTTGTAGTCCGCAGGACATGGTCTTCTGTTGGTTGCCTCGTTCCCAATTTTCGAGCACTCTTCTTGTCATTTTCTTAGGTTTAATACGATGCCGTCATACATGGCCTATTTTACGGCAGTTCAAAGTTGTCACTCCTCTTTCCCGAAGTACAGCAGCACAGCAGAGTCTATGGCCATCTCGTTGCAATGCTTGTTTTGCTGCTTCAAAATCCAAAGCATCCACCAAAGCGTCATCCAATGTTTTCGGTCGGGCTAACCGGAGAGTCTGCTGCGTTTTGTTGTCTCGGAGGCCGTCTACAAAGGTTTGAATAGCAAACTGCTCCAAGAAGGTGTCTGGTGCTGTAGAATACGCAAGCCGTTTTAATCTGACTCAAATTCTTGAAGACTTTCGGCAGATTTCTGTACCCGACTTTTAATTTGAGCTTGATAGACTTGTTGAAGATGAGCATCTCCATATCTCATTTCTAATCGTGATATTAAGAGTTCGTAATATTCTTGTAGGTGATCAGGAACAGTTGGTAAAATTCCAAGCGCTTCTCCGCGTAAGAACACAATTAAAAACGTCGCTTTCTGCTTGTTGCTTTAACCATTAGCTGTAGCTGCGGCTTCAAACTGCTTGTAGTAGGTTGACCATGGAACTTTACCATCAAAATTTGGCTGTACAACTTTAAACTTGTGAGTGGCTTCTTCCCGATGGTCCATTATTAAATTTTCACTCGTGACGCTTCCTTCACCATGGCAATTCATTTGTTTTATCTTTTTTTTAATCAGTTTCATTCTGTCTTCTAATTTGTCCTCGATTGCTTCTATTGTGTCATTCACAGATTCGCAAATTTCTTCTTTTAAATTTAACATATCTGCTTGGCTTTCCTCTTGACCTATTTTAATTTGGTTTTCTATACTATCTTGTATTTGCTCCTCAATATTCTTTATTTGATTTTCAGTGCTCGTTTCTATTTCTTCTTTTAAATTTCTAGAATTTTTCTCTATTTTCTGGGATCTTTCGTGAAACCTTTCGTCCATTTTTCTAGAATTTTTGGACAGTTTTTCTTCAATTTTCTAAGAATTTTCGCCCATTTTCTTATTATTTTTTTCTATATTTTTATTCATCGATTTGAGAATTTCAAATATTTTTGAATCCATTTTAACTGCAACCGCGTCACTGGCATAAATTTAACCACGAATAATACGTTTAAATACACTACTTTAACGAAATGGAACAGCAATGATTAATCAATGTTTTTATTACGGGAGCGATATTAAATTATTTAAAGGTATTCACACTAAAAATTGCGAACGGTTTATTCTATTCGATACCCCGCACTGACGCCAAATTGTAACTAATTTTATTATTAACACTAATTTATTTAAACTACTAAAAATATATACACTTTTAAACTAACCGAACTAATTAAGTCTAATAATATTTAATAAAAAAACGTACCAGATTATTTATTTCACACACGTTAACGACTTATTTATTTAGATTTGCATAAACTTTTTAACACTGCCGTCTTCGCATTACGAAAATAACTGACCTACGATTTGTTTGTTCCGTATTTATACACGTTTTGGAAATCTTTCTCGAATGCTCCATATCTTTCGGTATACGTTCTAGAAGATGGATAACAACTTCGAGAAGGCTCTTCAATTTGAGAACGTTTCAGTATATTTCTAGAGTTTTGTAGTTGCACAGGTTCAAACTTAGTGTAGTTACAATATTATTTTTCAAATAGAAAAATCAAAAATGAAATAATTATCTACGCATTTTTTGAAAACATTTTTGGAATAAATTTACATTGGCGTTTCTAATGTATAAAAACTGTACGTTTTTTTTGACTAAAAATTATTTATTAAATTTTTATAATATTTATTGCAAATATGCGTTTTAATACAATAATTTATTTAAAATCAACGAAAGGATCCATTTTCTAAACCTTTTAATGGCAGAATTTATTATATATAAATAAAACGAAACTTCGTCAAGCCATTAATCTTATATTTTTTTAAAAAATGACATGTTTCGACACTATAAATTTTAATTAGGTCATCTTCAGACTAGAAAAAATATACTCGTTATAAAAAGAACAGACGGATAATATAAAATTACCTGATTAACAACAATGAAACAAATACAACAAATTACAACAAATTAACGCCTTGAAGAGGAATTTACTACATAACAATAAGACGAACAAACTATTAATGTCTAAGTTAAATCTTATCAACATTCTGAAAATTTTTGTATGATAACACATATTAACAATTTTATTAAAATATTAAATTTATTAAAGGTAACTGTAAAGTTAATATTAGAAATTTTTAACGTTAGATGGGTTAGGTATCGTGTTTTGGTAATATTACTTATATTTAAGTTTTAATTGATGTAAATTAATTTGGTCGTTTAATAACAAATCACTATTAGAAGACGAAATGTAAATAGCTTCTAAAATGTCAAGTAAATATTTATTGTTATTAATAGGATGTATTATAGATGATTTTGAAAAAGTGTGTTTATTATTAATGACATGTTCGGCAAAAGTAGATTTTATTGAAAATAAATCTGAATTATACTTGTGAGGGTTATTGAGATATCTGAGATGTTCTTTAAATCTAATGTCGAATGATCTAGTGGTTTTACCTAAATAATATTTTTCACATGAACAAACAAGTTTATATATTCCACTAAGATCATTTTTAGATAAATTGTCAATGACGGGAGAGAAAATGCGTTGTAGGTTAACCGTGTTGTAGAAGGTGATAGTAAATTCATTATTCATGTTTAATTTATTGATAATGTGTTGAAATTCAGGAATAAACGGAATCGAAAAATATTTTTTAGAAGAAGAAGCTGACAAAGAAGAACTGTGATCAATGGGTTTTAAAGCTGTGCTATTTTTGATAGAGTGTTTGAACACAAGTTTTTGGTATAAATTTATAATTAATTGTAGAGGATACTTATTGTGTTTAGCTAGTCTGAAGATGACCTGATTAAAATTTATAGTGTCGAAACATGTCATTTTTTAAAAAAATATAAGATTAATGGCTTGACGAAGTTTCGTTTTATTTATATATAATAAATTCTGCCATTAAAAGGTTAAAAAATGGATCCTTTCGTTGATTTAAAATCTGCCAGTCGAGGCCGCAAAATCCAATTATACAAAAAATACTCTTTGGACAAGAAACGCTTTGGGTTAAATATTTGGTTTTTAAAGAAGTGTCTTCGTCAAAAGAAACAACCAATTTTTACAATTATAAAATTATCAAATCCATCAATGAATACAAAGTTAGCTTACTATAATTACATCATCACCCTCATCAACAGTGAAATCAAAAAATGGTATTCAAAACTACACATTTTGAATTTAAAATTATGGTATCTACACAGCGACATCGCATCAGTATTACACCCTGCCATCTGGGATTCCCTCGATGATAACATTAGAGGTAAGGTATCGTGTTTTGGTTTTAAACTTTTTCATAAATTAAATAACAAATTATTTCATTTAAATCATTTTTCAAAACCTAATTTCAAATCATTAAAAACTTTCAATTATTTTGTTAAATCTAAAGAAATGAAGACATATGTAGATAACAATACTACTTTTAATTTCCATGACAGCGTAAAAAATTTTACTAACGTTTCTTTTAATACAAGTGAAATGAATTTTCTCAATAATGGCTTAAAATTCGCCCCTTCAATACCTTATTCGATAAAACAAGTTAATAATTTTAAAGCCACTCTGGAGTTAGTTTCGCACAAATTCCCTAACATTAACATATCAAACGTTAAAAAAGTACCAAATAATCTGATTCAATTTCATCAATCCCACATTGATAAAGATCATGTAAAATTAATTAATAGTATAAAACAAAAAATATCCGAAAATAATTTATTAATTTCAAAAGCAGATAAAGGTAATTGCATAGTGATCCAGAACAAGAATGATTATATCAACAAAACCTTACTATTTTTAGATTCAGCTGATTTCTTATGTTTACCTAAATCACCTTTTTCATCTTTGAATATCACGACTAACAATAAATTAAAAACATGGATAATACTTTCAAATATTTCAACATTTCTGGTTCTCAGTTAAAAATTACAAACCCAAAAATTCCAAAACTTTACAGTCTGCCAAAAATCCATAAAGAAGATGTTCCCATCAGACCCATTGTTAGTTTCATTAATTCTCCAACATATCTCATTAGTAAATTTCTTTCCAAATTGTTTAACAATAGCATCAATTTTATTTCACCACTTGCAATAAAAAATTCAACACAACTCATTAAAGATATAAACGATTTAACACTTACAACAGATTCTACATTAACCTTAATATCTTTTGACATCATCAACTTGTTTCCTTCAGTTCCTCCATCAGAGGTTTTACCACTAATTAGTAATTTGCTTCATGAAACTGATTTCCCAAATTCAGTCACTTCAGATATTTTAAATTTAACACAATTTTGTCTCAATAATTTGTTCTTTCAATTTAACCAAAAATTTTTTCAACAACTGAAGGTTTACCTATGGGTTCTCCACTTTCACCGATTTTAGCTGAAATATTCTTAGCACATTTAGAATTTTCTGTTATAACAAAAAATACTTTCTTTACTAACCACATACTACTGTGGAGAAGATATGTAGATGACATCTTTTGCATCGTAAAAGGCTCCAACTCTTCAATTAAAACTTTTTTAGCTTTTCTTAACAATATCCACAGTAGAATAAAATTCACCGCTGAATTTCCCAAAGATGGCAAATTACCTTTTTTGGATTTACTTATTTCTGTAGATAATAACAATAAAGTGCTCTATGATATTTATAGAAAAGCTACAACAACTAAACACTTAATTCCGTATGATTCCAATCATTCGCTGTCTCACAAACTTGCATCTTTCCATTATTTGTTTAACAGACTTCTCAACATACCTTTATCTGCCAATAATTATAATAAGGAATTTGTGACGATTCTTTCCATAGCTAAACACAATAAGTATCCTCTACAATTAATTATAAATTTATACCAAAAACTTGTGTTCAAACACTCTATCAAAAATAGCACAGCTTTAAAACCCATTGATCACAGTTCTTCTTTGTCAGCTTCTTCTTCTAAAAAATATTTTTCGATTCCGTTTATTCCTGAATTTCAACACATTATCAATAAATTAAACATGAATAATGAATTTACTATCACCTTCTACAACACGGTTAACCTACAACGCATTTTCTCTCCCGTCATTGACAATTTATCTAAAAATGATCTTAGTGGAATATATAAACTTGTTTGTTCATGTGAAAAAATATTATTTAGAGTAAAACCACTAGATCATTCGACATTAGATTTAAAGAACATCTCAGATATCTCAATAACCCTCACAAGTATAATTCAGATTTATTTTCAATAAAATCTACTTTTGCCGAACATGTCATTAATAATAAACACACTTTTTCAAAATCATCTATAATACATCCTATTAATAACAATAAATATTTACTTGACATTTTAGAAGCTATTTACATTTCGTCTTCTAATAGTGATTTGTTATTAAACGACCAAATTAATTTACATCAATTAAAACTTAAATATAAGTAATATTACCAAAACACGATACCTAACCCATCTAACGTTAAAAATTTCTAATATTAACTTTACAGTTACCTTTAATAAATTTAATATTTTAATAAAATTGTTAATATGTGTTATCATACAAAAATTTTCAGAATGTTGATAAGATTTAACTTAGACATTAATAGTTTGTTCGTCTTATTGTTATGTAGTAAATTCCTCTTCAAGGCGTTAATTTGTTGTAATTTGTTGTATTTGTTTCATTGTTGTTAATCAGGTAATTTTATATTATCCGTCTGTTCTTTTTATAACGAGTATATTTTTTCTAGTCTGAAGATGACCTAATTAAAATTTATAGTGTCGAAACATGTCATTTTTTAAAAAAATATAAGATTAATGGCTTGACGAAGTTTCGTTTTATTTATATATAATAATTTATTTGTTTGATAAATATAAATTTTTATATTTATCGATAAATCGCAGAAAAAAGCTTTTGGCGAAAAATTTATACAAAATTTGATATAATTTATTAATGTTATGATGAACTGGAGACAGATATCGGCTCTAACTTTATTTGAAACATACGGCGTCTGAGTTTTATTGTTGTCGTAAACGAATTTTCTCTGCTTGATGACACATTTAATTAGGAAAATGGATTAAAAAAGGTACTAATTCTTTGTTATTAACTTTTTTGTTTTTGCATTATTTAAGCGACTGTTTTATTTCAACGCCTAAGGTTTGTGTTGTAAGAAAATACGCATGCTTTAGTTATATCGTACGTAATATTTAACAAAAAAAATTTTATTTAGCTATTTTATGTTATTAAAACAGTTTTATTATAATAATATTAACAAAATTGTGGTAGTATTTATACTTAAAATTATTTTGTATTGTTATGAAATGTAGCATCTGTAACATTAAAATAAACACACTATAACAAGTAAAATGCTTTGTTAATTAATAAAAATTGAAATATTGCAAAACCCCTACTTGTTTAGCCGTTGTTAGACAATAGCAACTTATAAGATAATTGAATATTAAACAACCAGCGCAAATATAATTAAATTCTGTAAATACATACGTCAATACAGTAAAGACAATAGTGTTACAGTGATAGAATTTCTCCGAATTTGTTTACCGTTTCCTAAGTAATGTTGAACAAGGTAAAGATCAAAAGCTTAAAACTGCAATTTAAGAAAAATCTTATAATTAAATGACTGTATCGTTGTATTTAACATCATACTATGAAAAGGAACAATTAAAATATGTGCAAAAGCACAATAAAACCAAGTTATAAAATAATTTAAAGAAACTAAGGTAGTAAGTAAAACAATAAACAGAGAAGATAATATTGTTAAAAGTATTGTAATAGTTATAATTTAGCTTTACACAGCAGAGTAATACTATAGTTCAGACCATGATAAATCAGACAACATTTATTATTAATAAGAGTTTGAGTTTTTGACACTATCTACTGTTTCTGTATTTACTTCTAAAAAATATTAAAATTTTGTGTTACATGCAATATATGGGCGGGGTTGACAAACAATCTTGTTAGCGCATTTTAGAAAACAGTATTTTATTAACAACGCCATTTCTTCACATGTTTATGATACTACATAGTTTTTAAATTTCCCACTTTATCAACGATAACGCTATTCCGGATACGTACGTACGGTGCGTATCTATCTATCTCGTAGACCAGAGGTTCCCAAACTTTTTTGTATCGTAGAACCTTTGCCATGTTGTTCGGTTTTGGGTAGACCCCCTACTTACATGATATTGATTTTTTGTAAATTTCTAACTGTAGTGAAGTTTAGTGTTAAAAACTTAAAATAAAAACACATGTTAAGTTTTATACATCTATTAATTGAATTTAAATTAAAACTACTTAAAATAAAATTTTGTATCTGTTATATAAAATATACGTAACATAAAATAAACTAAACAATAAGTATATGTTTTTAGTGAGAAGGATGAACCTGATGCTTTAATAATTCACAGCCCAATAAAATAAAATTTTTGTCTTGGTGCCGGAAAAGTAAGAACTGATTTTGAATATTTGTGATGTGCTGATTCCAAAAATACCTGGCTTTTTTTCGTAGCAGCTCCAGTTTTTGAGATATGGGCTAATCGGTATTAGTTTTGATAAAACGCAAAAATACTGAAGTAGTGACATCTTTAGAGGCCAAAAGTGAAATTTCCTACCGAAATAATTAAAATCTAATGAGCTAGTTTGAGTTACTTGGTATTATTCATTACTGTAAAACCCGACATTCCTATACCCCTATCAAAAACTAATTAATTCGTCGTATTACCTCGCAAATATCTCTGCTTTACGAGTTACAGTTTATATAAAGAAATTAGAATCAAATTAGCTAGTTTGAGTTATTTGGTATTTATTCATTTCTGTAAAACCCAACATTCTTATAATTACATCCATCAAAACCTAATTAACACACAGCTATATGAACTCGTATCTTTGCTTTACGAAGTACATTTACCTATTTAGTTCTACGTAGCTGAAGTTGTTGTGTCATTTGGTGTTGTTCAGTGATAAAACATACATTTACTTAAAACCATGGCATTCAGAAGCAAACGTAGTTGTGTGAATCATCCAGACGTTTTTTGCTATGTATGTGGCGAGTACACTTTTAAAGAAAATAGAAAGCCTATTTCTGATTGTGTGACAAGAAGTTATCTGGCTTATTTTGGCGTTCACTTGGGCGACCAGGATAAATCTTAGGCTCTACATTTCCTATGTAAAACATGTGTTGAACATCTGCGTCAGTGGACAGTTGGAAAGAGAAAGTGTCTAAAGTTTGGATAACCAATGGTTTGGAGAGTACCAAGAAACCATCACGATGACTGGTATTTTTGTCTCGTGAATATCAAAGGAATCAATCGGAACAATAGACAGAAATGGCCATATCTTGATCTAGCTTTAGCAAAGAGGCCTGTACTGCATAGTGAAGAAATACCCATTCTATCATTCAGCAGTCTGCTTTCGCTCCCGGAAGAAGATGCAGAACTATCCACGTTTGATGAAATTCAATGTATGGAATCAGAAAACGACAGTGATTTTGAAGCAGATTTATCAAGTCCGCAACGCTTCAATCAACAAGAACTGAACGATCTCATTAGAGACCTGAATCTTTCAAAGGAATCTTCTGAATTACTCGCTTCCAGATTAAATGAGATGAATCTACTGCAGCCAGATACCAATATTACATTTTATCGTAAAAGAGATAAGGATCTGCTGCCCTTTTACTCTAAGGAAAATAACCTGGTATTCTGTAACGATATAAGAGGACTCTAACAAAAAATGAGTTTGTCGGAATACACACCAGACGAATGGCGCCTTTTTATAGACAGTTCCACACGAACTTTGAAATGTGTGCTTTTACACAATGGTAATAAATATGGCTCAATACCCATTGGTCATTCTACCAGCATGAAGAAGGAATACGACGCAATATCACTAGTCTTGAAAAAAATTAAGTATGAAGAACATCAGTAGGTGATTTGTGTCGACCTAAAAATGGTGAACTTCCTTCTTGGACAGCAAAGTGGATATACAAAATATCCTTGTTTTTTCTGTCTTTGGGACAACAGAGCTAAGGATCAGCACTGGGTTAACAGAAATTGGCTTTTAAGAAATGTTATGACTTAAGGAAAACAAAATGTAATCAACGAACCTTTGGTTGCGCGAGACAAAATCGTATTTCCACCCTTGCCTATTAAGTTAGGGCTTATGAAGCAATTTTTGAAGGCTTTAAATTGCGATGGACTTTGTTTTGGCTACTTGATTCGTAAATTTCCTGGGATTAGCACGGAAAAACTGAAAGCCGGAATATTCGATGGCCCTCAGATAAGGCAGCTTATTAAAGATCCACAATTTACCGCATCAATAAATGAAATTGAATCTAACGCTTGGTATTCATTTGTTCAAGTTGTACAAAATTTTGTGGGAAATTATAAGGCAAAAAATTATATAGAATTAGTGGAAATATGCTTTCAAACTTTAATATACTCGGCTGCAACATGATCATAAAAGTTCACTACCTCTACAGCCACTTAAATCGGTTTCCAGAAAACCTAGGTGATTTGAGTGAAGAACAGGGGGAAAGATTCCATCAGGACATTAAAACTATGGAAGATCGATATCAAGGAAGATGGGGTACCCACATGATGGCCGACTACTGCTGGAGCCTTCAGCGAGACTGTCCTAATAACTACCATGCTAGAAAGTCACATAAAAGAAAATTTTTAATGATATGTAAATATAATTTATGAACTTATTTGTTTATTTTGTGAAATAAATACATTACTTTGGATTTTATGTGTTTTTTACTTGCACTTGAAGCAGATAGTATAAGTAATAAAGTAAAAAGTATAAAAATTATAAAACTAGACTATTTCTGTCTAAAAAAAAAGATTAAATACAATAACTCAAAAACTAGATCTGATAGACCAAATCTGAAGACAGTTTTGGATTCTGCACCCAAAACTTACTTAAAAACAGTTACAAGAATCCTGGCACCAAAATGTGTGTTGGGCTGTGTAATAAATTATCAACATTTGGCGTCAATTTTGTAAGGTTTAATCTTAAATCTCTTCGGTCCAGTCAGTTTCTTCTTTTTGTTAGGAGATTGGTAACAGCGCTGAACCCCCTTCCACTAGGTATGACACTGAAAAGGAAATTAAAAATTTCCTCGCTATACTCCATAATACGGGATAAGTAACGGGTATGTTGTTTTGCAGCCAGAATTGCTGATATCCGTTTTTAAACTAAGCCTTAAGTTCTTTGTTTGTACTTAGTTCAGTCAGTTCCTCTTGTATTATGACATTCGTTTTTTCTATGTCACCATATCAGTTAATTATCTACGATGGTAAGTATTACCGTAGTCAAAACATCCTCAAACCTAGTTTCAAAATCTGAATAGAGAGCATTTAGTGTTGAACGTAGGTTGAAAAGTCGTTTTCCTGGCGGTTTGTCTGTGACAAATTGGGGAACTGGGAAAATTCGCCCCGTCCAATATTTTGGTTCATTATTTTAACTCTGCCAAGAAACGCTGATAAGATGGACTTTGTTTTAATGAAATTTAGACTGTCGGCTTGTAACTGCAAATTAACCATATTAAATTTGGTGAACAAATCTGTTAAACAGGCGTTGTCTGTTTTCCACTTCATTAAATTGTCTTTTAAAATTTTATCTTTAGTATCCTCAAATTCTAAAATAGTCTCAAAAAGTGCAAAAAATTTTGTCAAACATAATCCTTTCGACAGCCAGCATACTTCAGTGTGAAGGAGTAATTGACGAAAGTGTTCATCATTTTCTTCACACAACTGCGCAAATAACCGCGTATTCAACGCGTTGCTTCGGATTCGGTTTACTGCATCAATGACTAATTGAAGAGATTTATGCAATCTAACACTCAATCTTTTAGCAACTAAATGTTGTCGATGGATGACGCAATGTATTGCTAACACATTTTGTTTTAAATAGTTTATAAATCCACGATAACGTCCAACCATGGCAGGTACTCCATCTGTAGCTACTGATATTATATTTGATAAAGGGATTGCTTTTTCAATTTCAAAACATAAAATATTGATTCACCTTTAGTGTCGGTTGTCAAAGTTCTTGCGAAGAGCAGTTCTTCGTAGATTTCTTGATTCATAATAAAACGAACATATGCCAATATTAATACTGCATTACCAGGTAAAGTTGACTCGTCCAGTTGTATAGAGAAATGGGTCGTTTGCAAATAATTATACAAGAAGCTTTCAATATCAGAACTCATTTCATTAATACATCTTTCAACAGTATTGTTGCTTAAGAGAATTCTTTTAATGATATCAGATGCAGGTTTGTGTAAAACAGTTTTTAAAACATCTTCAACAGCTGGCAAAATTAACTTCTCTCCAACAGTATGCGGTTTTCCGGATTTTGCTATAAGTAGCAAGATATTGTAAGACGACCGTAAACCATCATCGTTTTTTTGTGACGTCGAAGCAAACATTCTGTCCAGCGTGGGTCTCTTCTGAAGTTTGTCTTTGAGTGTTTGAAAGTATTTCAAATCTTTATCTGTTTTATCAGGGTTACATCTTCTCAGATGATCTTGCAGCTTAGATAATTTCATAGCATCATTGCCCAAAACTTTGTTGCATAAAAGGCACATAGGCAATTGTTTGTCCGACAATGATGGAATGAAGCCAAGTTTCAAATATGCAAAACTATACTGTCTACATTGTAATTATAATAACGATTGCTAAAACTTTGAAAAAGAGACTATTGAGGAGTACTCGTGTAATTTTGCATGATTTGAATATTAAACTACTAATAATTGAAGTCATAATTTGCGTAAATTATCTATCTTTGCTAACTACGAGTACAAAACTAAAATTTAATAAAAAATAATGTACTTACTTTTCTCCGGCACTTTCAAATAAAATAACGCCGATTCACTATAATTTGTGTAAGTAAATAGGTACTATCAGTGTATGTTGAGATTCACTATAGTGGACTCCCATTTTCATTTCATGGACCCCCAAATTTTTTTTGCTGACGTAGACGCCTGGCAGGTTGTTATAGACACCTGGGCGTCGATATAGACCAACTTGGGAATCACTGTCGTAGACGAACGCACTTTGCGTCTGGCCTTCCTCGCCGCTCGCTTACACTAATTTTATTGTTATTCTGTTTTTAAAGAACACGATTGCAAAATCTAATTACTTTTCCAAACAATGTTGTGTAAAAGAAAATTTTTATATCGATAAAAATTTAAAATTACCTACTTAAATTCTCCGTGATAGATTACTAATGATTTTAAATATAACTTTCCGTAATACTTTATTAATTCGTTTATTAACCATAGCATATAGGTATATGTCGCCGCAATTTTTTTTATATAACTTTTAACTCGATCGCCTGCTAGAATTGATTTACAAAGAGTGAGGGAGTGTGAGGAAAATACGGAGGAACCAGCATATTAAATAAAAATGGTGTTTATTTTTGTTTTTAATCATTTATTACCTTTAAGTAGCTAAACTTTCCTGCCAAGGTCATTAAATTTCCACTCCTTCTTGGTGTGCAATTTTAATGTCACAGAGTATATATAGTCTATGTTAGTCCTGAAAATTCTTTCTAATAATTGGTAAAACAATTTTTGAAATCGGATAAGTAATGTTGGAGATTACCCTATACATACAAATTCACCATTTTATAATATTACTATAAATATATAAAGTGCATATACTTTTCTATTTAAACTAAATTTTGTTCACAATTTAATGGATTTTAATTTTATAGAATCTTAAGCTTTCGCGGTTGTTAGTTTATGATTATAAGCAACGTTTGGCTTAGACCGCGTTGTAGTAAAACACCCAGACTTAGGCTTGGTTCTAGTCTCTTCTTGAGAGCCAAAGCAAGAAGTAGAACTTGGCCTTTGCCGTATTGTCGTTCGTGAACCCAAACAAACTGACGTTTTGCAAGACATTGCAGCTTGCATCTTCAGAGTGGTAAATGTCACTTTCAATTTTTTTTTGTGAAACCCCAAATCTTTTTCTAAGTCAGAAGTAGCTTAAGTTACTCCTTATAACATTCGCTAGTAAAAACCTTGGCAAAAGCGGTACAGCCGCATGGAAGATTAGCCGGAACAAACAAAAATTTTTTCATCACATATACTTTTATATAGATTTAGTAAAAATCTTTTATTTTGACATTACAAACAGGCACTTCAATTTTTTAATGTATAGATTACTTTTACTTAATAAACTGACATCATTTTTTTAATGCTACAACTCAATAGCATAGTATTTTTAAAGTTGAGGCGTAATTACGAACATAATCGTTTTATTTATTCCGCTCACCAGTGACTTTTCTTTCACTTTACAAAATTCTTTAAACATTTTAAATAGGATCACGCATTTGACTTTCATAGCGTAAAGACATGTAAGCGGTTATTGCCCTAAGAGCCCCCCCAGTACTATAAACCAGTCATACTGGCAACCAACAGGCACACCTATATTCAACACTCCACAACTTCCATTCTCCATTCAAGAATTTCCCACGCCCACTCAACGAACTACCTACCAACGTATTGTAACGATTATTATTAAAACTAATTTAATTATACTAAAAGTATGTGCACGTTTATAACTAACCGAACCAATTAAATCCAAGGATATTTAATAAAAACACTTACACTAATTTATATATAGAACTATCACGTCCGCGGATAACTTTAGTTTATCTAAACACTTACACTTGTTTGCACTAAAGTCACGTACTAGGTTATACTCCGTATATTTATCTCCACACGCGTTAATTACTCATTTATTTAAACTTGAATAATCTTCTTAACACTGCCAACCGCGATTTACTAAAATAACTGCCCTACGATATGTTTGTAACCCATTTATACATTTTGGCGAAACGTTCGCAAATCTTCTATATTTTTTGGTGAACGTTCCAAAAAATGGGAACCAACTTTGACAAGACTCTTGAACTTGAGAACAATTTCTCGAACGTTTCATTGCCCTTTTTTAGAACTGTTCTGGCCCAGAACAGGAGACTGGATGCGACACCGGTTGAAGGGATCGTGGCGATAGCGGAAATTTCCTCTATTTCGGCAACTTCCTTGACCATAAAAGTAACAGTCCTGACCCGATATTCTTCTTGGTTGGTAACTACAGAAGGAACAGAGTACGTCAGCGAGCTGACCAAGAAATTGGACAAAAAACATGAAGGGTTTCGTAAAAACACACAAGTTGCCAGTGACAGACAGAAGACTAAATATGACGTCAAGACACAAAATGGTAGGTTTCAACCTGGCGACATAGTGTAGTTGTATAATCCATAAAGAAAACGTGGTTTGTCGCCGAGACTGCGAAGGCAATGGGAGGACCCCTATGAAGTCGTGCGGCGTATTAATGACGTCATTTATTAGATAAGAAAACCATCCAGACGGAAGTCAAAACTGATCCACGTCGATCGTCTAGCCCCGTTTGCTAGCGATAACCACAATACACAACTTCAGGTCCAAACCAGAGTAATACGCAGCAGAACCAGGAATCAAATCGAAGGAATGGAGTCCGAGAAGTTTATGAGCTTATACGGAGGTTCTGGAAAAGCTAGATTCAGAGTTACCACCAAAGAACAACAAAACCTGTTCCAAACAGAAAAAGATTACACCATCGCACATTGCGTGAGCGAGGATCTTGACATGTCCAGAGAGGTTACTAATACGTCTGCAACTGTAGCTGCTTTTTAATTGGGTATGGTGTAAGCCTTCGTCCATTTTGTGAAATAATCGATCGCCATCAGAATGTATTTATTTTCCGAATCGGATTTTGCGAACGGCCTTGCGATGTAACGCTACTCTTTCGAAATGGCTTCCTACGTTGCACTTACGGCACCATTTCATGACGTCTTCTTTGCAGTTCACTCTGTAGAATCGTTCTCAAACTTTTCTTAATGTCTTCTTAATGCCAAAGTGTCGCCCTGATGTACCATCATGGAGATGCTTCAACACTTCTGACACCCGGCTCTTTGGCACTACCAACTGTAGTCTGTTTCTCGTGCATTTGACACTTTCTAGGGATCGCATAAGAAGATTGTCTTCTACTATCAAAGAGTTTTACTGCGCCCAGCACGCTCAGATTTTTCTATCCAAAGCACTCACTTCTTCCCAGGTTGGTCGTCGGGCGTTTTCTTTCCAGTCTAGGAGTAGTCTTATTTTAGGATCGTTTTCTTGTTTGCGACGCACCTGCTTAGGTTCTCACTTATCATCAACCATAGCCGTTTTCCGGAGTCATTCGACTTTTTTTCAAGTCGCGAACAGTAGCTGCAGTCCGCTGGACATAGTCTTCTGAACAAGGCATCAGCGTTCCGATGACTCCTTCCGGTACGGTTTTCTGTGTCATAGTCATATTCTTGCAGTCTTTCAATCCATCTTGACACTTGTTTTTCTGGGTTATAATACGATTTTAAAGCGGCGTGGTCCGTTCTCAATAAAAATTTTTGTCCATACAAGATTTTTAGAAATTTTATATGGACTTGACGACTGCTGACAGCTTCTTTCTAGTCACGTAATAATTCCTCTCCGGCCTGGACAAAATCTTGCAAAAATACGCGATAACTTTTTCTTGTCTATCTTGAACTTGCAAAAAAACTGTGTTTATGGCCAGATTGCTTTCATCCGTATCCAAAACAAAATTTCCATCTTCTCTTAGATAACTTAAAATTGGCGAAGTAATTAGATCTTGTTTTAGTTGATGGAAAGCATTTTTGCAGCCTTCATTCCATCTAAATTCTGCTTTTTCTTCGGTCAATTTTGTTAAAGGTTTGGTAATATTGGCAAAAACCTTTGGACCTAATGTTTGTCGATTGGTCTTGGCCATGCTTGCACTGCTCGGATTTTGTCTAGGTCAGCTTACTTTATCTCTAGATATGACGTGACCAAGGTACTGCACTTCTTAATACGTAATACTTCTTTGGGCCCAGTTTGAGGTTTGCCCAACGTAGTCGCTGGAATACTTCTTTCAAATTGTTCAAGTGTTCTTCAAACAACCTTCCAACGTCGTCTAGGTAAACCAAGCACGTATTCCAAGGCGGTCCGCGCAAGATGGTCTCCATCAAACGCTCGAACGTTACAGGAGCATTACACAAGCCAAAGGGCATCACTGTAAACTGCCACAAACCAGTTCCAATCGTAAAAACTGTTTTTTTACGATTCTTGGGTTCCAATTCTACCTGCCAGTAACCACTCTTTAAGTCTTACGTAGAAAACCACTGGGATCCTAACAGGGTGTCTAACGTATTGTCAATTCTGGGTAAGAAATAGCTGTCCTTTTTGGTTACGCTATTTAGCTGTCTGTAGTCTACGCAAAACCTCGTTGATCTATCTTTATTTTTTACGAGTACCACTAAGGACGCCCCCGGGCTATTTGAAGGTTTAATAACGCCTTCTCTCTCCATATCCGTAATTATTTGTTTGGCTTCTTCTCTTTTCGCATTTTTTTGCCAAAGCAAGTCTGCGTGGATGTTTTCGTATAGGTCAAGCGTTTCCGGTATTAATTTTATGTCTCACCACGTTAGTTCTTTCTTTGGAACCACTCTCCTGCGCGAACACATCTTGATACTCTTTGATCAACACTTTATCTTTAGCCAGCAGGTCTTGGCTGAGGTTTCGGCATTTGGAGGTAAGAATATCTAATAGATGTTGTGGGTACTTCTTCGGCGAAGTATCTTTGTTAGAATTCACGCATCTCAAAATTTGAGATATTGGCGTGCGTTGGCCTACTACGGTCTTCTTTTTCAACGTAACAAGATCTGAGTTGATATTTAGGATCCTTACGGGCATCGTGTTTTTCACTCGTACTAAAGTTCTGGCAACGAGTAGTCCATTTTCAACTAATTCGCCTTCCATTACACAGTTTAAGTCCATGCAGGGAGTGTCACGTCTTTACTTAACAAGACTCGCACAGCTGCCTTCTCTGACGAATGAAAGGAAATTTTTTTATATACCGATCTTCAGGACATCGTTCTTCATATCCAAATGGAACCCCTACGACCACTTCTAGGATAACTTCTTCCGTGATGTCGGATGCCAGTACTTAATTGTCGAGTACTCTATTTCTTAAACCAATGCTTACTTTGACTTGTCCGTGAGTAGGTTACTTCTTCGCCTGTCGCCGTGTGCAATCGTACTGTTACTGGTGAGGTCTTCTCATATTCCAATAACATGTCAAGACGAATGATGGTCTTCGTCGCTTCCGTGTCAACCAGTAACTGAAGACTTCTTCCATAGATCTTGCCGTCGAGATCAATGCTATGCAATTGCTCCATCGGTGATGCCATTTGAATTGTAATCTCCGGAGCCTGACTAGACGAGATTACTTTTTGCCTCTTTTGGTCACCTTGTTCCAAATTTTCTAACATTTTTCTTGTTTTTTTCTTAGGTTTATTACGATGTCGTCATACATGGCCTATTTCACCGCAATTCAAAGTCGTCACTCTTTCACAAAGTATTCGTCGCGCTATCTCTTTGATGCTTTCCAGTGTCTGCGCGGGTACTTCTGCAGTACAGCAGAGTTTATAACCGTCTTGTTGCAATGCTTGTTTCGTGGCCTCTAACTCCAAAACATGCACCAAAGCGTCGTCCAATGTCTTCGGTCGAGCTAACCGGAGAGTCTGCTGCGTTTCGCTATCTCGGAGGCCGTCTACGAAGGTTTGAATAGCCAACTGCTCCAAGAAAGTGTCTGGTGCTGTAGGATACGCAAGCCGTGTTAATCTAGCGATGTCAGCCTCAAACTCTTGAAGACTTTCGGCAGCTTTTTGAACCCGACTTTTAATTTGAGCCTGGTATACTTGTTGAAGATGAGCATATGCATATCTCATTTCTAAACATGAAATTAAAAGCTCGTAATTTTTTTGTAGGTGGTCAGGAACAGTTTGCAAGATTCCAAGAGCTTCTCTACGTAAGGACACTATTAAAGACGTAGCTTTCTGCTTGTTGCTCCAACCGTTCAACCATTTTTTATTATTTTGTTCTATATTTTTATTTATCGATTCGAGAATTTCAAAGTTTTGTTTTTGTTTATTTACGCAATCAATGATTTTATTACGGGAGCGATATTAAATTACTTAATGATATTTATACTAAAAATCGCGAATCTCACACCTGTGAACCACAGTAACGTTTATTATTACTAATTAATTTATTTATTTATACTAAAAATATGTACACGTTTATAACTAGCCAAACTAATTAAATCTAAGGATTTTTAATAACAACACCTACACTAATTTATATATAAAACTATCACACAAAGATAAAGTCCACGGATAACTTTAGTTTAACACTTATTATTTTCTTTAAAGTCACGTACAAGGTTATACTTTGTATATTTATCTCGAACACACGCGTTAATCAATTTATTTAAACTTGAATAATCTTGTTAACACTGTCGTCTTCGAATTGCTGGAATAACTGATCTATGATTTGTTTGTGTTGCATTTATACATTTAGTCCAAAGTTTTAAGAACTTTCTATATCTTTTGGTGAACGTTCTGGTAATGTACAAAAGTTTTTGAGAATAATTTCTCGTGCGTTTCAATATGAAAATTGACCACATTACAACGCGTGCCATTATTGACAAATACGTATGTTATAATTATAGAATACTTTTAATAAAATTAATTCTCTTTTTCATGCTTTCATTTATTGATTCGGTTCGTCACAAACAGTTTATCTCAATTTCTTTTAAACGAGTGTACCTTAAATAGTTACGTTAACTAAATTTACAGAAAAAAAAATTCTTAAGTGCCATTTTGTTCTTCTATAAACACCAGAACTCTAATATTTATTGTGTTAATTTAATATTAATTTTCAAGTAATTTTGTCATTTAAAAAAAAAAAAGATATTACATTGTTTATAATTAAAAATAATTTTTAATTATATTTTTTAGTGCATCTTATATATTTACTATTAAATTTTGAATATGAATAAATATACTGTAAGCAGTTACTCTCTTCGAATGACAAAAGAAGCTTTACATTTTATCATAATGTTGTTTTATAACAATATTACAACAAGAAAATCGTTCATCATTTTTCTTTTTTCTGCATCATTTATCATCTATAAAAAATTTTAATGGCTCAAAAGTAAGCGTAGTTCTAAAATTTCTTATTTAAACTAATATCTTTAGAACAACTTTCTAGGACACCTTAATTTATCCATATAATTTTTACGAGTGACATCTTTTATCGTTAACAGTAACGACATTATATAGACATTGCATAAACTATAAGAAATTTATAAGATAATTTTTTTAGTGAGGTTTTTCAACTTTTGAACTTATATATATATATATATGATATGTAAAAAGTAAATTGAACAAAGAGTGTGCATATGCAAAGTAAAACAGGAACTATGTTTGCTTAAGGCTCTTTTTGATTGAATTTATAATGTACGGTCTGAATTTTCGTATATCTGACAGTTTATGGCAGCATTGTTGACGAATGGAAATAAAATCTAGGCGGCAGAAAATTTTACGACTTTATTAAATCACAATTTCATCCATTACGATACGTAACTCTTATATCCTAATTAGAGGTTTCTTACTTCTTCCTTTTTACTGTTCTAAACTTTACGAGGTTATTACGTAATTCACATTTGTAACTACAGCTAGCGCTCGTAATTTAATGGTCTGTAAACTATTATTGTTGAGGTAACAGGGCAGTAATGCGACCAAGTACGTCAAACTGAACGACGTTAGCAGATGTGCATCATATTTTGTATATGACTAATTGCTCAAGAAATTACGGTTACGTTCGTTTTTCCTCTTAACTAATGCCGTTTTTATGGTTTTACAATTCACGCTAAACTATTTGTGTGATGATATTAAGGTAATATAGTAACATTAAAAAAACTATTATTGTATACGATTTTACATACAAAAAATCTCTATTAAAGTTTACTAAACTTAATTTATATACATATTTGAGTTTTTAATACGAGTATTGCAACAAATTTAAAACTTAATTAATCTTTAATTATTTACACTAATATTTGTTATTGTTACGTATTTATTATTAAAAACTAATTTATTTAAACGATTAAAAATTATGTTTACTTATTCTAGAAATATGTACACTTTTAAATTAACCGAACTAATTAAATCTACTAATATTTAATGAAAACACTTACACGAATTTATGTATAACCGTTGTATAACACTATCACTTAAGATAAGATAACGTCCTCGGATTTCACACTGTAAGTCACGTTCACTAGATTCGGTGTACACTGTTAATTATTTAAAACTCCGCACGTGCTAATCACTTATTTATCTTCACTTGAATAATCTTCTTAATACTGCACGCATTCGCTTTACAGCAATAACTGACCTACGATTTCCATCTTCGGCATTTATAGACATCGGCGAATGCTTCTCGAGCGTTCCCTACTTTTCGCTATATCTTCTAGACAGCTTCTAGAAGGCTCTTGCATTTATAAATAATTTCTCGAACGTTTCACTGCCCCCTTCTTAGGACTGTTCTGTCCCAGAACAGGAGACTAGATGCGGCACCGGAAAAAGGGATCGTGGCGATAGCGGCAGCTTCCTCCATTTCGGCAACTTCCTTGACCATAAAAGTAACAGTCAATGGAGTTTTCCTGACCCAATATTCTCCTTGGTTGGTAACTACAGACCAACACTTGAATGCCTGTTCCTCGGAAGACGACCTCCAACATGTTTCGAACTGTCCTCCAATTCAGTTGATCTAAGCCACAACCAATCTTGGGTACTGCCAATTTCTTAACATGATGGATCTCCATTTCTCTCTTGAGAGTCCATAATGTTCGCCACAGATCTTTGTATAACGGCTTGACACGTGAGTAGTTCTTGGTGACCAAATAGAAAACGAAGCGTCCGTCACCACGTAGTCCTAAAACTTTTCCGACTGCCGGTTGCTGTCTTCGTAATTCATTTAGCTGCCCAAACTTCTTTTTAAACACGACTGCAACCTCTCTGGACATGTCAAGATCTTCGCCCACGCAATGTGCGATGGCGTAATCTTTTTGTGTCTGGAACAGGTCTTGTTGTTCTTCGGTGGTAACTCCGAACCTAGCTTTTCCAGAACCTCCGTATAAGTTTATAAACTTCTCGAACTCCATTTCTTCGATTGGATTCCTGGTTCTGCTACTTATTACTCTGGTTCGGACCTGGACTTGCGTATTGTGGTTATCACTAGCAAACGGGGCTAGACGATCGACGTGGACTACTTTTGGCTTGCTTCTGGGCGGTTTTCGGATGCGGTATATGACGTCGTTAATACGCCGCACGACTTCATAGGGACCCTCCCATTGTCTTTGCAGCTTCGGCGACAAACCACGTCTCCTTTGAGGGTTATACAACCAGACCATATCGCCAGGTTGAAACCCACCATTTTGTGCCTTGACGTCATATCTGGTTTTCATCCTGTCGCTAGCAATTTGTGTGTTTTTATGAACCTCTTCATGTACTTCGTCTAGCTTGCTGACGTAATCTTCTCCAGCGACTTCCTCTTCCGGTCTTCGGCCAAATTGAAGGTCGCATGGCAATCGTATTTCACGACCGAGCATTACACAGGATGGGGTTTGGCCTGTGCTTTCGTGAACGGATGATCGGTATGCCATTAGGAAAAGGTGCAAATACTGCTCCCAGTCTCTTTGGTGTTCGGACACTACCTTGGCTAAGTACTTGCCCATTGTTCGATTCATGCGTTCAACCATGCCATCAGATTGAGGATGGAGAGGCGTTGTCCTAGTCTTCTTAATTCCTAACAGTCGGCAAACTTCTTGAAACAGCCCAGACTCAAAATTGCGGCCTTGATCGGAGTGTAATTCCAACGGAACTCCAAACCGGCAGAAAAACTCTTTTACTAATACGTCTGCGACTGTAGCTGCTTTCTGATTGGGTATAGCGTAAGCCTCCGTCCATTTTGTGAAATAATCCATCGCCACCAGTATGTATTTATTTAACGAATCGGATTCTGGGAACGGCCCTGCGATGTCAATCGCTACTCTTTCCAAAGGGCTTACTACGTTGTATTGTTTTATGGGTGCTTTGCGCTTTCTCGCTGGACCATTTCCTGAAGCGCAGACTATGCATTTACGGCACCATGTCATGACGTCCTCTTTGCAGTTCATCCAGTAGAATCGTTCTCGCACTTTACCCAACGTCTTCTTAATGCCAAAGTGTCCTCCTGATGTCCCATCGTGAAGATGCTTCAACACTTCGGTCACCCTGCTCTTCGGCACTACCAGCTGTAGTCTGTTTCCCGTGCCCTCAACCCTTTTTAGGGATCGCTTAAGAAGACCGTCTTCTACTATCAAGGAGTCCCACTGCGCCCAGTACGCTTTGATATTTTTGCCCAAAGCACTCACTTCTTCCCAGGTTGGTCGTCGGCCGCTTTCTTTCCAGTCCAGGAGTAGTCTTATTTCAGGATCGTCTTCTTGTTCGCGACGTAACTGCTCAGGTTCCCAATCATCATCAACCATAGCAGTTCTCCGGAGGCATTTGACTTGTTCTTCCAGTCGCGAACAATGGCTGCAGTCCGCCGGACATGGTCTTCTGGACAAGGCATCAGCGTTCCGATGACTGCTTCCGGCACGGTGTTCTGTGTCGTAGTCATACTCTTGCAGTCTCTCGATCCATCTTGCTACTTGTCCTTCTGGGTTACGGAACTGCAGAAGCCATTTTAAAGCGGCGTGGTCTGTTCTCAGTAAGAATTTTCGTCCATACAAATACTTGTAGAAATGTTCGATGGACTTAACGACTGCTAACAGCTCCCTCCTAGTCACGCAATAATTCCTTTCTGGCCTAGACAAAACCTTGCTAAAGTACGCGATAACCTTTTCTTGTCCATTTTGAACCTGCGAAAGGACCGCGCCTATGGCCATATTGCTTGCGTCGGTATCCAAAACAAACTTTCCATCTTCTCGTAGATAACTCAAAATCGGCGAAGTGACTAGGGCCTGTTTTAGTTGATTAAAAGAATTTTCGCAGTCTTCATTCCATCTAAATTCTGCTTTTTCTTCTGTTAGTTTTGTCAATGGTTTGGCAATATTGGCAAATCCGGGGACAAATCTTCTATAATAAGTGCACAACCCAAGGAAACTTCGGACCTGATGTTTGTCGATCGGTCTTGGCCATGCTTGCACTGCTCGGATTTTGTCCGGGTCAGCCCTTACTCCATCTCTAGATACGACGTGGCCAAGGTATTGGACTTCCTTCTTAAATACGTGGCACTTCTTTGGCCTCAGTTTGAGGTTAGCCCCACCTAATCTCTGGAACACTTCCTTCAAGTTGTTCAAGTGCTCTTCAAACGACCTTCCAACCACGATCACGTCGTCCAGGTAAACCAAACACGTCTTCCAAGACAATCCGCGCAAGATGGTCTCCATCAAACGTTAGAACGTTGCAGGAGCGTTACACAGGCCGAAGGGCATTACAGTGAACTGCCACAAACCAGTTCCGATCGTAAAGCTGTTTTCACGATCCTTGGGTTCTAATTCTACCTGCCAGTATCCACTCTTTAAATCTAACGTAAAAAACCACTGGGATCCTGACAGGGTGTCTAGCGTATCGTCAATTCTGGGTAAAGGGTAGCTGTCCTTTTTGGTCACGTCGTTTAGTTGCCTGTAGTCTACGCAAAACCTCGTTGATCCATCCTTCTTCTTTACGAGTACCACTGGGGATGCCCATGGGCTACTTGAAGGTTTAATCACGCCTTCTCTCTCCATATCCGTAATTATTTGTTCGGCTTCTTCTCTTTTCGCTAAAGGAAGTTTGCGTGGATGTTGTCGTATCGGCCGAGCGTCTCCGGTATTAATTTTATGTTTCACCACGTTAGTTCTTCCTTTGGAACCACTCTCCAGCGCGAACACATCTTGGTACTCTTGGATCAACACTTTAACTTTAGCCAACTGGTCTTGGCTGAGGTTTTGGCATTTGGTGGTAAGAATGTCCAATAGATGTTGTGGACACTTCTTCGGCGACGTATCTTCGTTCGACTTCACGCATCTCACAATTTGTGATACTGGCGTGCATTGGCCTACCACGGTCTTCTTTTTCAACGTTACAGGATCTGAGTTGATGTTTAAGATCCTTACTGGCATCGTGTTCTTTACTCGTACTAAAGTTCTGCCAACGAGTAGTCCCTTTTCAACTAAGCCGCTCTCCATTGGTTCAATCGCGCGTATGTAGCCTTCCCGGAGACTTCCATCCAGGCGTGCCATCACCACACTTTCAGTCCTTGCAGGCAGAGTCACGTCTTCACTCAATAAGACTCGCACGGCTGCCTTCTCTGACGAATGAAAAGGAATTTCTTCATTTTCGATCTTCAGGACATCGTTCTTCATATCCAAATGGAACCCATACTTCTTTATCACGTCCATTCCCAGGATAACTTCTTCTGTGATGTCGGCTACCAGTACTTGATGGTCGAGTACTCCATTTCTCAAACCAATGGTTACTTTGACTTGTCCGTGAGTAGGTATTTCGTCGCCCGTCGCCGTTTGAAGTCGTACTGTTACTAGTGATGTCTTCTCGTTTTCCAGTAAGATGTCAGGACGAATGATGGTCTTCGTTGCTCCCGTGTCAACCAGTAACTGGACGCTTCTCCCATTGATCTTGCCATCGAGATAAATGCTATGCAATTGCTCTCTAGGCGATGCCATTTGGATGGTAATCTCCGGGGCATGGTTCGTTGAGGTCGACTTTCGCCCCATTCGGTCGACCTGTTCTAGTTTTCCGGACGCTCTTCTGGTCTTCTTTTGAGCTTAGTACAGCATCGTCGTACGTGGCCCACTTCCCCGCAGTTCCAGCACGTCACTTCTCTTCCTCGAGCTACTTGTTCCCGAAATACACGTCGCACTATGTCTTCAATGCTTTCTTCTGAGTTCGAGGGTATTTCTGTAGCACAACGGAGCTTATGGCTGCTTCGGTGTGACGCTTGTTTTGCCGCCTCGAACTCCAAAGCATGGGTTAAAGCGTCATCCAACGTCTTCGGTCATGCTAACCGTAGAGTCTGCTGAGTTTCGTTGTCTCGGAGGCCGTCTACAAAGGTTTGAATAGCCAACTGCTCCAAGAAGGTATCTGGTGCTGTAGGATACGCAAGCCGTGTTAATCTAGCGATGTCAGCCTCAAACTCTTGAAGACTTTCGGCGGCTTTCTGAACCCGACTTTTAATTTGAGCTTGATAGACTTGTTGAAGATGGGCATCTCCATATCTCATTTCTAGTCGTGATATTAAGAGTTCGTAATTTTCTTGCAGGTGGTCCGGAACAGTTTGTAAAATTCCAAGCGCTTCTCCACGTAAGGACACTATTAAAGACGTCGCTTTCTGCTTGTTGCTCCAACCTTTAGCAGTAGCTGCGGCTTCAAACTGCTTGTAGTAGGTTGACCATGGAACTTTACCATCAAAATTTGGTGGTACAACTTTGAACTTGTGAGTGTTTTCTTCTCGATGGTCCATTATTAAATCTTCACTCGTGACGCTTCCTTCACCGTGACAATTCATTTGGGTCATTCTTTCTTCAAGCAGTTGTATTCTTTCTCTCAATTTTTTCTCTAGCTTGTCTTCTATGGTTCTTGAATTTTCTTTTAACTTCTCTTCTAATTTGTCTTGTACTTCTTCTATTTTGTCATTCACAGAATCGCAAATTTCTTCTTTTAAATTTGGCATATCTGCTTGGGTTTCCTCTTGTTTTGATTTCCTACACTAACTTGTACTTGTTCCTCAATAGTCTTTATTTGATTTTGCATGCTCGCTCGTATTTCTTCTTTTAAACTTCTAGCATTTTCTTCCATTTTTCTAGAATTTTCTTCCATTTTTCTGGAATTTTCCCACAGTTTTTCTTCAATTTTCTGTGAAGTTTCGGACATTTTTCTATTATTTTCTTCCATATTTTTACTCATTGATTCTTGACCATTTTTTATTGATTCAAGAAATTCAAATAGCTTTGCATCTATTTTAACTGCTTGCAAACGCGTCACCGGCATAAATTTAAATATAACACGAATATAAAGTTTAAATACACTACTTTTTAAAATGCAGTTTTTGCATAACACAAAATTTTAATAACGATCCACTTATTAATATTAAACCACTAGTGTACGGAAACGAATTTAATTAATAACACGATCACGCACTTGTTAAAAGAAAAAGTTTAATAAACACTATTTTATACTTTATAAACAAACACGCGTATCGCGAAATAAACAGTTATTTACGTAATCAATGTTTTTATTACGGGAGCGATATCAAATAACTTAATGGTATTCACACTAAAAATCGCGAACGGTTTGTTCTATTCGATACCTCAACACCTGACGCCACTGTTACGTATTTATTATTAAAAACTAATTTATTTAAACGACTAAAAATTATGTTTACTTATTCTAGAAATATGTACACTTTTAAATTAACCGAACTAATTAAATCTAATAATATTTAATGAAAACACTTACACGAATTTATGTATAACCGTTGTATAACACTATCACTTAAGATAAGATAACGTCCTCGGATTTGTTTACACTATAAGTCACGTTCACTCGATTCGGTGTACACTGTTATTTATTTAAAACTTCGCACGTGCTAATCACTTATTTATCTTCACTTGAATAATCTTCTTAATACTGCACGCATTCGCTTTACGGCAATAACTGACCTACGATTTCCATCTTCGGCATTTATAGACATCGGCGAATGCTTCTCGAGCGTTCCCTACTTTTCGCTATATCTTCTAGACAGCTTCTAGAAGGCTCTTGCATTTGTAAATAATTTCTCGAACGTTTTATTATTATAAACCTAACTAAAAACACAATATAACTGAAGAAAATAATAAACTATCAGTTTGTGTTCCACGCTAGATGTACCCCATGGGATTTAACATGGGAAAATTGAAATTATTTTTTTCCTGCTTCCCAAATTAAAAAATCGCAAACATTTTGACGCAGATTTTTAAGTGGCACTTAAAACGTTTCTAAAAACAATTTTTTGATTATAATTTGATAATTAATAAATTAATTACAGGCATTTGAAATTCGAAATTTTGAAGGTTTTTTGCGCATGCGATTCAGATCGGCTATCTTCGGTTTTTAAAGTAATATGTAATTACGAGATAAGTTAATAGCATCACAGTAAATAAATTTAGTACAAGTACAACTATAAACAGGTACTAAAATATCAGAAGTATCGGCAACTTACACTACACTTAAAACAAAAGTGTAACATATAAAAGAAATCGTCGTAAGTAAATTACATTAATAATAATAATAATTGACAATTGACGTAATCAGCGTGCGGTAGTAAGTCACTTAAACTAATTGAGTAATAATAATAAGAAGCAAATCATTTCGGATTTTTTGACACGATTAGTAAATATGATTATTCATGAGTAGCATCGTAGCCACAGCGAATAATTAAAATCGAAAAGTTGACTTACCAAGATTCAGGTGTACCTTCAGAAAACGTTTTCTTGTAATCAAACTTCCTGAAAATAATCGTGTCTACCTGGCGACTCACAAACTACAACAGGTAAAAGAAACATTTAAAAGAAAGTATTAAAACCGAAACTTATCGTATGCTGTTACAATATGTCTTTTCGTCCACAATGGTATTAGATATTAATTGCCTCTGAAGAGAAATTCAATTGTGTCTGGTACTTAGGCTCTTCCGTACAAGATGATATTATTTAACGGTATTAATTGCCTCGGAATAGAAATTCTGCCTTTGCATCGCAGCGTTCTTAGGTCTACAGCTTCCGATTATAATTTTTCCCTTGTAGATTTTAAACTAAAACAAGAACACCCATGTTTAGGAGGTAGCACATGGCGCTAATAAAAAGACATAAAAATTACCTTTAATCAAAAAAGAACAAAAGCCACTTACCCTGCGTGGATTAAATTAGTTAATTAAAGATACTTTCATTACCCATCGTGTCACAACACGTGAATGTTTTAAGAAAACGATTTTTCGCAGACATAGGTTATATCGTGAGCGATGTTAAAGTCAAAATGCGCGTATATCGTCTTCTCAATACGAAGGGACCAACGATAGATGGCGTTGTGAAATGGAAAAGTAATTTTAATTAAACCAATATACAGGGTAGTGCATTTTTAAATTTATGCACGTAACAGTATATCGCTCCATACCGTCCGCGGATAAGATTCACTTTTATTTATCTACACTATTTATTTACACTGGCACACGCGTTAAACATTTACGTTTGCAACTTTATTTAGACTGTTAATTCTTCTTAAAATTCTTGACTAGACTAAAATTCGATTTTCTTGGTTTACCTTTTAAATATTGCACATATTCGAAAACGCTTTAGTATCTTAAGCATTATCAACTATAACAATTCATTTTCTAAATGTTTTATAATTGAATAATATTATTTGATGCATTTTTTAATATTTGTTTTGTTTTAGGTGAGTTGCATTTTGGGTTAAATTATTGGAATGCACGAAGTTACCCGTAAGTAATTTACAATTATAATAAAAACATTTTGTTTGTTAATAATTATAACTTTGATCGTTAAAGAAGATATGTTTCAATTTTTTGTTCAAAACCTTTAAAATTGTTTTTGCGTTGGTAAAAACTAACGCGGTTTGTGCAGATGTTACAAAACGTATCCAATAAGAAGCAGGCTATAAAAATTGGGAATTACATGCAAATGCGCTGAACAATTTCAGTGCTTAAGATTAAACGTACAAAAGCACGTAAGTTTATTACATTAGGTACGTAAAAACCCAGCTTAGAAACACAAAAGGTGCATAAGTAATAATACAAAATTTCCTTAATATGTAATTTTAACTAATACTAAGTGACAAACTTACAATGTCATAAATCAAAGATTATAAAACAAAACGTATATACAAATAATACTATTGTAATTAATCTTGCCACTAAAATAGCTAGGACGCATTAACATCCCGCCGCCTATTGAAATCTTAATTTCAATCTGACGTAATCTATACCAGTTCAAGAGGGAAATAAATGTTCAATACAATTAACCACATCACTGTCTTAAAACTGTTTTTATTCTTTGGGGAGCGCACAAATTTTACACACTGCACGTTTAAGCACAACACGGGTTACGTCGTCAGCTCCTGGATGCAGTTCGGTGACTCGTCCAAGCAGCCACTTTAATGAAGGCAGATTGTCATCGCGGATTAGAACTATAGAGCTCAATTCTAAAATATTATTGTGGGTAATTTTCCATTTGGAGCGAACTTGCAGTTCATGGATGTATTCCTTACTCCAACGCTTCCAAAAGTGTTGTTGGAGTTTTTGAATATGCTGGCATTTGCTCAATCTGTTGTTAGCCGTGTCCGTAAGATTATGCTCAAGCAAAGCAGTAAGCTTTCTTCCGATAAGGAAATGTCCTGGAGTTAATAGATCGAAGTCGTTAGGAGCAGTAGTAAGGGTGTATAAAGGATGGAAATTTATTACAGCCTCAATTTATGTAAGCAACGTGTAGTACTCTTCAAATGTAAAAAAGGTGTTCGCAGCAACTCGTTTTAAATGGTGTTTTACAGATTTCACACCCGCTTCCTACTGTCCTCCAAAGTGAGGTGAACGCGGTGGGATGAAATGCCACGAAGTATTGACAAGAGCTGATAAATCTTTAATGTGATTTTGAATTAATTTATTTCACAAAAATTAATCCAATTTAGCCTTTACCCCAAGAAAATTGTTTCCGTTATAGGAGTAAATGTTTGAGGGTTGTCCCCTTCGAGCCGCGAGTCTCTTTAAAGCTGCTAAAAAGGTTTCAGTAGCGAGGTCACATACCAGTTCTAAATGAACCGTCTTTGTGCTACAGCACACGAAGATACAAATGTATGATTTTATTAGTTTTGAGCCACGCCCATTCTTGTTTTCTATCATTACTGGACCTGCCTAGTCTACACCGCTATTATAAAAGGGCGGATTCTTGGTGGTGCGTACTTTTCGCAACATGCTTTTGGCAGAGATAGGCCAGTATTTATCTCTTAGAGATGAAAGTAATTGATTAGCACCACAATGTAGTAGCCTAATATGTTTATTAATGCAGATTAATTTTGTTAACCAATGCGAAGGTGAAAGTATAATGGGCTGTTTCTTGTCATAATTGAAATTTAAATCCTCGATACGATCACCTACATGTAAGATGCCTTGGTCATCTAGGAACGGATTTAGAGCCAATAATAAACTGTTGGAGTTTAATTGTTGATCTTCATTTAAAAGTTTAATTTCGCTAATAAAGATTTTACGTTGTGCAAGTTTTATTAAGCTGAGTCAAGCATTTTGCCTTTCCTCCACAGTTAAATACCGGTTTATGTTGCGTTTACCTCAATTTTTGTATGATTTATGAATCGGTAGAAGTAAGTTGCGACTCGTTGCATGATAATAAAAAATTTGAAAATCTATTTAATAGTTGTGGATGAATAGCTACATGGGAGAAGACGTAAATCTCTAAATCATTTTTAAAACAGTTTGGTTGAGTTGGCCAGGATGCTGAATTAACCAAGTGGGCCTTCGCTACCACAAATTAGCGTTTTCAAGATCTCGAGGCGACACGCCACGCGATAGTAAATTGTTACATGCCAAAATTAACACAAAGTCACTGCCTGCAATGTAGTAACATAAACGGGGTGTGCCACTAGCTCAATGGAGAAGGGGTGGGTTTTATTTAAAATTCCGTGAAAAATTGGAAACGCGATCGTCGAAAAATTGAACTAGAACGGTAAAATAGTCAAATAATCGGTAAGGGCGCCAATCAAGGATTTCTATAAGGGTATCTTTCAAACCCCTGATTACCTGAAAGCTCATCCGGTTGGTTACAACCCCAGAACTTACCTTGGGTTGTAACAATTCTGAAAAACACTAAAACAAAAATTTACGTATGCGGCGGCTAAATGAATAAAAGCTCTTTACATGTTACAATTTAACATTTATTGATTGAAAATTTAAAACAAAAACAAAATAAAATAACAAGTACTAATTGATATCAAATAAATTTGAATAAAAGAAATGAAATAATCTTAAGCAAACAAGAATGAACAATTTACACACAAAACATTACATTAAAATTTATAAAAAAGAAATGCTACGACAATAGCGTTAACTCGACGTTTTCAAATATAATTAAATCTCAAGATCTTGACCGCATATTTATAACAAACAAATTCAAATAACACAAAAAAAAACAATACAGTTTATAACATATATGTCCGAACTTTAATTCGAACTAAACAAAATATAGTTTATAAGTCGTTACATTATCATATATTCGAAATACGAATCACTTCTCAAACGCATCAAAACAAAGTTAATTTATATTAATTTCACGCAAACACTATACGTGTTCATTGAATAATTAAATTCAACGTAATTAAATTTCGTAATTTCAATTGACTCAAAATTGAAAGCTTTTACTGCATTTTTAATCGCGGGTCACAGCACGATCAAACAACAAAATCGATAAATACCTTAATTCTTAATTGGTGACACCGGTTGAACTTCGGCCCAGTGGTTTTGAAAGCTACCACCTCGGATGGAAGTCGACTGCTCCCCAAATAATAGAACAACGACGGAAGATATATCTCACAATCTAATTTTATAACCGCCAAAGGCGAATTTAGGATTTAACCACATACCACCACAACATTAAACCCCACAAACGTAACAGTTTATGTTTCAGAAATCACGAATTTTACACAAGCCGTACTATACGAAATTTGAAGAAAATTAACCTTTTTCTCCACCACACTTAATTTTCACGATTTCTGCTTAACTTCCGCGGTTCTACATAACGTCAGAGGGTAAATTACCCTATATCTCCACTACATCTCACGGTAACCGGTATTTGTCATTGCGACCCATGATCGAATGATCCCCAAAAAATCAAACTTTTCAAAGACCTACTATCCCCTACTTAATTAATTGCATGTGCGCAGTCAATTCGTGGTAAAAGAAAGAACATTGAACAAACGAGAAAAACAAAGATGAAAATTATAATTAGTCGCATGCGTTTTCGCACGTAGACCTTGATTCACACAAGAACGCTGAGACTTGCATTACTGCAGGTGGCTTAATCAAAGTGTAATTACCAAGAAAAATGTATCAACTTACATTCCACAAAGGAAGTCGTAAATTATATTGAATTGTTATTTTACGAAGATAACTAAATAAAGTACTAAATCAAAAACAAAACTACGGATCTGTATGCATTTAAAAGAAAATCTCAATAATGATTGAAAACAACTTGAAATATCATTAAACTCAAACCACACAAACAACAAACAAAACGTTCTCGATGCTAATACTAAATTAATAAATCGAAGCAAAAAAACTTACGGTGTTTTTTTACAACGAAAATCAAACGCAGGTCACAAAATCCGCGGGATTGTCGTGTGTCGGAATGTGTCTCCAGTTTTTATTGTTACTAATGGCTCGAATTTCCGCTACCCTGTTGGCTACAAATGTTTTCCAACGCTTGGGTAATCCTCGTATCCAATTTAAAGTAATTGTGGAATCGCACCAGTAAAAGAAATTACTAAAGGGTTATTTTAAAGCCGAAGTCACCTTTTACATTAATCGAGGCAAATGTACTGCCGCGCATAATTCAAGGCGAGGTAAGCTTACACTTTTTAAAGGCGCTACGCGAGACTTAGCGTATAATAACGTACTTGTGTGATACCGTTCGAATCGGTGGATTTAATGTACACGCATGCTCTATATGCAGTTTTTGAAGTATCGAAAAAACCGTGAAGCTCGATAGTAAAGTTTTTGACAAATGCGTGACGAAGAATTTTTATTGACCCATGGAGGTGCTATTTATTGTGGAATGATAAGCATTTGGTGTGTAAGCTTAGTGTAACACTTTCGTCCCACAACAGTTTTTCTTGCCACAAAAGTTGTAAGATTAATTTTGCCTGAACGATTACCGGAGCCAAAAGCCCTAATGGATCAAAGATTTGTGCAACAGTGGACAAAATTGATCTTTTGGTCAGCTTAGAATCATTTGAAAGCTCACGTATGTGATATTAAAATTTGTCGACGTTGAAAGTCCACAGGATGCCAAGAGTGCGTGCTTCTTCATTTTGACATAAGAAAGCGAGAATTTGTCTCATTAATCTGAGAAATTGCACTCTGAGAATTGGAAGTCCATTTTCGAAGGCGAAACCCGACAGAATTTAGAATTTGGGATATTTCTGACTGCAGTTGTAGCATAGTATCCAAATCATTACAACCCGAGGAAAAGTTGTCCACGTAGAAATCATTTAATATGACGTCGGCTGCGGCTGTGCCGTAAGTGACCGTATTTAGTTGGTAGCAGGTTACCTTAGCGTTGGGATTCTTTCTCAAAAGTATTAACTAGAAGTATCGTTGATTGGGCTCAACTAAGATCTGACGGTACACTTTTTCAATGTGCGCAGTAATAACGTAGGTATGTTTGCGGAATCGTAACAGGATAGAAAATAAGTCGTCTTGTACGACTGAACCGACATGTTGAATTTCGTTTAAAGAAATTCCCGAAATCATCTTCGCGAAACCGTCAAAAACGACGTGCGTCTTGGTAGTGGTACTGCTTGATTTTATTACCGCATGATGTGGTAAATAGAAATGTGGCTTAATAGAATGAGGGATTTTTTGCATACGAGTCATATGACCACGGGACTCGTAAGTGTCTAAAAATTCGATATAGCTTTCTTTTAATTGTAGCTTTGCGCATAGTTTCCGCTCTAATGAATAAAATCGCTTTAATGCAGTGGGTCGTGATTCGCATTGTTCCGATAAATTTTGTTGAATGTTTACAATAAATCGGCCGGTTTGATGGCAAGTTGTGGTTTTAGAAAAATGTTCTTTACTGTATTGTTTATCTGCAGAATTGGTATTGTAACAATTTTCAGAATCTTCTAATTCCCAGAATTTTTCTAGTTGGTTTTGGACATTAACGTTATTTGAATTATTACAACAAAGCAATGAAGTCCCTTTTCTCTGTACTTGTTTCTCCAAGAAACCATTCTAGTTTAGTTTTTTGTAACACGGGTTTGCCTGGACTTAATTTATGTTGCTCGACACAAAGCAAATCCCAAAAGATGTCGGCGCTTAGAAGTATATCTATTTTGTTTTTAATGTGCGGTTTAGATTCGGCTAGCTGAATGTGAGAAGGTATTTGTAACGTTTGCAAATCAAAAGACTTTGGTGGTAAGTGATCCGTTATGTGTTCAAGTACAAGACATGATATTGTCGCATTGTATGAATTAACATACGTGTAATTTGGACCCACTGATTCCCGAGATTTTTAAGTTGTATTTAGATTTTGGCAGCCCTAATTTATCGCAAAGTTCTCGAGTGATGAAATTTATTTGCGAGCCTGTGGGTAGCAAGGCTCTGCATTTATGAACGGCACCATTGCTGTCGGTGACTACAATACATGTCGTAGAAAGAATTGTTTGATCAGAATGGTAATTGCTGGGTAAAATTGATTGCGATGCATACGAGACTGGCAGAAAAATGTCATCTTCTACCTCGGTAGCGTGATTGACTAGAGCTTGACTTGTAGTGTTTTCAGAATGGCTAGGAAGATTACAAATTCCATTTTCACTATCTGATGCAATTACGTTAGAACGAACATTTTGCGGGTTAGAATAATCAATACGGAGCAAAGTGTTGTGTTTTTTGCTGCATTTTCTGCAAGACTCTAAATTGCACGATTGATGCGAATGATTTTTTCTGATGCAATTCAAACAAAACCTGAGTTTCTTTATCCTTGCAATCCGCTGTGTTCACGTAACAGTTTATTAGAAATTATTCACTTACACCATTTACGTATTGAAATAAATTTTGTATTGTTCCGGTATTTCCAATCAAATGGTGGTCGATAATACATTAAATAAAATTTTTTTCTTTTGTTTGTTTTTCGTGTCACGTCGAACGAAAACGTTTCGTAAACGTTTCTCTTTTCCCACCAGTATCCACCATTCTTCTGTGTTGATCGTCGTATTTATTTTTTTGGGCGCAGCCGCTCTCCTTGGAGGCGACGTTTTTGCTTTTTTTGGCTTGGGAGCTTTCGGTTTCCTCGTCGGCATTTTGTTGGTTTTCTTCGTTTTCGACGCGACTTCGGTTGCTGTTTTGAGGTCACGGTGGCCGATTGTTGTTTTTTGCCGATGGCGGCGGTGGCTGGAGTGCCCACTATCGATTGTTGTTTTTTTCGGAGACGAAAGCTCTTTTTGCCTTTTTTGTCGAAGGGCGACCGCCTTTTTCGCGGCGGTCGACGACGGTTTTTTGGGTAATGAGGACGACGCCTTAGCTTGCTTGGCGGCTGTAAAAATCGGCGAAGTCTTCTTTTTCTTGCTAGCCGCCGTCTTCGAAGCGGATTTCAAAGAAGCTTTTTCGCCGGCCGACGAACTGCCCGCCGCTATCTTGAACAAACTGCTCGCTCCTTTTTCTTTCGTTTGAACGATCGCGCCGGACGCCACGGCCGACTTCATGTACTTTTTTTATAAATGGCGACATTTGATGATTATAAGAGTAATAGCTTGGCAGAAGTTGTCATAACTTAAGCATCTACGATAGAATTTGTACTCTTTTTCGCGTGCAGCTTTAAAATTATTAAAAAAAGCGGCTTTACAGCTGCTTTTCGTATTGTTTATCTGAAAAAAAGTAGTACGTGCAGTGCTGAGGACAATACAAAATGTTTTTTAGAACGGTAGCATTAGCAGTAAGCAACTTTGTGTGATAGGACTGATTAGCGTTGGAGTCGGAAGCGACAAAACAACCGGCTCGGGGCGGCAAGGTGACAGTAGAGATTTTTGGTTGCGTTACATTTGGTTCGAAAAATTCTTTAAGATCGGAATAAATTTTACAGAGACATAAATACAACTAATTGCGGCTCTAATAAAATAGAGGTTAACGACGGGTCGAGCGGGACTACGTTCTTTGTGCGGTGCAGCAAGGAATAATAAAACGTAACCAGAACCGTAGTAATAAATTAACTACAAAATAGTGTTTTGGGGAACTGAAGATAATAAAGAAATGTAAAAAATTGGAGACGCAAAATGAGAAGCTAAAGAAGAAAAATTAAAAAGTTAAGGTACATGTAAAAACACAGAACCAACGTATTGAAATACTAGAAAAATAGATACGCAAGAAAAAAATTATAATACAAATAGTGGAAAACAAAACAAACTAACTAAACTTAGAATTAAAAAAAAACGTGAAATCATTTTTCAAAGAAATAGAAATAAATTAGACATGAAAAAAAGCCAAGAAATTAGAAAACTAAGAAAGAATTAAGAAGAAAATCAGAGAAACAGAACTAGCAACAATGAATAAAAAGTTGGAGATAATAAAGGCTTTCTTTCTTAACAGGAAGAAGCATATGCATAAACAAAGACTATCCAAAACAAATCTAAGAAGAAAGGCAGACACTAATAAAATATATGAAAGACCCTAGAAACAACGGATACAGAGCAAATGTTCGATACAATAAATAAAAAGTTCATAACAAAATATACATGTTAGAACAAGTAAAGAGATGGAAAGTAGCAAATAATACTAACAGAGAAAAAACCAACAGAAAAATAGAAAGTAGGAACACCAATATAAAGAAAATAAATACAGAGGAAGAACGATAAGTAAAAAATTACCCCAAAACGGAATACAAAATGAATTTAGAACACATATGAGGTTAATCATCTACTCTCATGGAAGTAGAAAAAAATAGATAAGGAAAACAACAGGACTACTAATAATTTAGACAACCGCTAAGAAAATTTTAAGAAAAAAAATATGTAAAAGAACAACAGAACGAATAAAAAGTACACCAAACAAATACAAACATAAAAAAATCATACGAATAGGGATGTGGAATATGAACACATTGAATGGAAAAGAAATTGAGATATAGAATTGGTAAAGCGTCTACAAAGTAATTAAACTGTAAAATATTTATTTTTAACAATTTACACGATAATTATAAATGTAAATAATTTTTAATAAACTAAAGCACAATACAATTAGAACACTAAAGAAATATATAGTTATTTAAAATAAATATTTAAAAAAAGTTTTACAAGTAATTTATATATGATTACCACTGGATATTTATAAACATTGTCAGCAGATACAATTCACTTTTATTTATCTACACTGGCACACGCGTTAAAATCTTACTTTGCAACGTATTGGTTTAGACCACCAAATTCTGCTTGACACAAGACTAACTGCAAGTTTCATCTATTACCTTTTATATTCTCGCTTTATCTGGGACTAGAACATTCTGTTTCTCTCGTTAATTGCTTTTAGTACTCCCAAAGTTTCGAAACGTTTCAAAACATTGTAAAACTGCGAAAAAAACGGCACGCTCTGTGTACCATTATCTGTTAATAAAATTTTTATAATTTATTTCGGTAAGCTAATATACTATTAAAAGCCACGATTAAAAAGCTAAAATAATAAATGTAAAACAAATTTTTAGATTAATCTTAACGAACAATAAATAATAATAAAAATTTTTAGGTAAGTTCTTTTTAATTAAAAATTAATTTAGCACTCGTAGAACTTGATTATGTTTTAAAACGTTTATAAGTTTAACATTATGGTTTATTAGCGTAGTTTTACAAATTTTTATTTTTATTAAAATATGTTACAGAATTTTTTGATTCATAAGATTAAAAGCAATTGTGCTCTTCTTCACAGCATTTATTGTACTATTAAAATTAAATAATAAAATTATTTTGTTTAAAAATTAAGATAATCTATAACTATCCTTTGTTAAGAATTTTTCAAAAATTCAACATATGGGATTTAGGATCGCCGGCGGCGATTTGTTTTCGTTTGCATAATTACTTAATTCTTGGTTGTTCCTCTTCTTTGCTTTTTCCTGTCCTACTTATATAATAAATAAAATTTTGTAGAGTAAAATGTGTTTCTTTTAGGGCATTAACTTCCCAGACCATTTATTATAAAGTAATTGTCATTTGTATGACCTGGCAAAATTTTCTAATTCTAATTACGTATTTAAATTGATTGTAACTGGACTCGATTTCTTAAAAAAATAATTGAATGTTTTGGGTAGATTTTACTTCATGTATGTTTACAATAAATAAATAAAATTTGTTTATTATAGTTAAATTTGATATGTAACAATATAAACTTGATATTGTTTAAACATGATTACTTCAACAGTATGGATTTTAAGTATGTACTGTATGTATTCAACAGTATTAATATATTTGTAGTTTGAAGTCTTTATTATAACATAATGGTTAAACTAATTTTTTTTAAATTTTGTAATTTAAAAATATATCAAATTTAGAGTATTGTAACGATTATTATTATTACTAATTTATTTACGTTTAAACTAACCGAACTATTTACATCTAAGAAAATATAATAAAAACACTTACACCATAATTTATGTATAACACTATCACACGAAAACAAATCCGCTGATAACTATTTAACACTTATTGTTTGTTTACACTAAAGTCACGTACAAGGTTATACACCGTAGATTTATCTCGCACGCCTTAACTATTTATTTATTTAGATTTGAATAATCTTCTTAACACTGCCGTCTTCGAATTACGGGAAAGAACTGACTTACGATTTGTTTGTACCGTATTTATACACATTTTGGAAATCCCTCTTGAATGTTCCATATCTTTCGGTGTACGTTCTAGAACATGGATAACAACTTCGAAAATGCTCTTGAATTTGAGAACGTTTCAGTATAAATTGTTTGGGTACTTTCTCTATTTCAAATCTAACTAAAAAGTATTTTTTTATAAATTTAATTGACTAATACGTATGTAAATCTATTTTATAGAGTGTACTTTTTTTATACAAGGTGTCCCACGAGGTACTGTACATACTAAAATGGTATGTTCCTTACGTCAATTTAAGTAGCAAACGTCGTATAAACATAGGTCCAATTCGCCATAGTTACACAGATACAAGCGTTCAAAGTTTATAACTGATCACACATTTTTTGAAAATTAAGTATTCTTAGTCAACTGGGAAACAAAAGCCGAACAATATGTCATTTATTGCTTTCTTCTCTACTAATGTCACAGTCGATTTTATTAAATGAAGTGTAATTTAAATGCAAATGCCTTCTCATTTTTCTAACGAAGAGTATGCTGATATCATTTACATTTATGAATTTTGTGATGGCAATGCGAGATCTGCCGTTAGGGAATATGAACGAAGATTTCCCAACAGGAGGGTGCCAAATCACCAAACCTTTTCTTCTGTGTTTCAACATGTACGGACTCATGGTTCATTTCCATCAGTTTCAACAAGATCTGACCGTCCTGTGCAGTTAAATGTGAATGAGCAGAAAAACATTCTACAGATGGTTGATCGGAGTCCAGGGTTGAGTACTAGAAGAATTTCTTCTCGAACGGGACTCCCCCGTATGTCAGTATGGCGAACATTACATGATGGGCTTTTGTATCCCTATCACATACAACAGGTTCAGCATCTGGAACCTGGAGATTTTGCTGCCCGGTTGAATTTCTGCCCCTGGCTACAGGTAAATCCACAATTAGTTCCATTCATTTTATTTAGCGACGAGGCGCAATTTACTAGAGATGGAGTGAACAATACATGTAATTCTCATTTGTGGTTATATCAAAATCTACATGGCACACAGAAACTAACTTTCAGCGCAGATTTTCTGTTAACGTATGGTGTGGCATAATTGACGATCAATTTATTGGACCTTTTTTCTTTGAGGAACGTCTGACAGGAGAAGCATATGCTAACTTTTTGCGGAATGAATTGCTACCGCTTTTGGAAGAAGTACCTTTACTAACAAGACAACAAATGTTTCTGCATCATGATGGAGCTCCTCCACATTTTAGTCGGCATGTGACCGAATATCTAAATGTTGCTTACCCCAATAGGTGGATTGGGCGTGGAGGCCCGCATGCTTGGCCACCGAGATCGCCCGATCTCACACCTTTGGACTTCTATCTGTGGGGTCATGTAAAAAGTTTAGTATTCAAGGTAAAAATTAATACCAGAGCTGAACTAATACAGCGTATCCTGGATGTGTGTCAACAAACACGGAACAACCACACAGGTGCTTCGAGCGGCTACTCGGTCCATTTTAGATCGCAGCCGTCGTTGTATTAATGCCGAAGGTCATTTTGAGCATTTGATGTGATTTTTTTTGTTTGTTTTTCTTTTTTATGTTTGTTTTGTAGTTCGATTTTCTGTTTTCAATAATAATAATTTTCAAAAAATGTGTGAGCATTTATAAACTTTGAACGCTTGTATCTGTGTAACTATGGCAAATTGGACCTATGTTTATAGGACGTTTTCTACTTAAATTGACCTAAGAAACATACCATTTCAGTATGTACAGTACCTCGTGGGACACCCTGTATTTTAAATTTTACATAATATACAAAAACTATCTTCTTTTTTTTGAATATGCGACAACAGTTATTTTTATTTACCTGATGTGATAGTTTTGTATCTTGAGATGTTCAGGCAACTTATTACTTATTTTTTTGGGTAAAGTTCTTTTAGCTAGATTTGCATTCCAGTTTGTATTTCTTGGATGTTTCTTTTCATAGACGTCGTATAAATAGGCGTGTAAAACTTGGTGGGTTTCTAGGACTTTTTGAATCGGCTGAAATCAAAAGTGAAGGTTTTTTCCAAAAAAATATAGTCAGTTTGAATGCTAATGTTATATATTATATAAAATTCTTTAGAAAAACAAATAACATAAAGGAAAACATTATACAGTGTGTCCAAAAAGTATGGAATATATTATACAGGTCGATAAATATGCACTTTACACGAAAAAGTTGTAAATAAAAGTTGTTTATTACTTAGTTATCTACCACCTGGGAGATATCAATTTAAATTTTTGCTGTAAACAAAATCGCAACGAATAACACTTACATTTTTTTAAATGGCAAGGCACGTCTTTATTATACTCATTTGATAGAGTTAAACTACCTTCAAAAAAATATGGCCCCAAAATTTGACTTCCAATCATTCCTACCCAGACGTTGACTTTCTGCTGGTATTGGGTGTGTCCTTCTAGATACCAGTGAGGATTTTGTGAAGACCAGTAACGTGTGTTTTGTTTGTTAATTGTGCCGTTTAAACAAAACGTGGCCTCATCAGTAAAACGGATATTTTTATGAAAATGTGCATCTCGTTCAAGTTTGTTTGTTATTGTTTCACAAAACTCCAGCCTTCTGTCCAAATCGTCTTCAAATAATTCTTGAACTACACAAGCTTTATAAGGATGAAATTTTTCTTTTTTTAAAACGTCATGTACAGCCGATTTATTCAAATTATGGTCTCTAGCAATTTGCCGAACAGAAATTTGTGGATTTTCCTCAACAGACAAGAACACATTTTCTCGTTCCACATTATTTAATGACAAAGGTCTACCAGTTCTACTCGCATCTTTCACCGAACCTGTCTCTTGAATTTCCGCCAAATTTTGCTTACCGTGGACTGCGAAATGTTTAATTCTGGATGCAAGTTATTAAATAAATTACATACTTCGTCTTGGGTTCTTCTTCTATCTCCATATCCCAGAATCATTAAAATTTCAATTCTATGTTTCTCAGATAATTGAGCCATATTTCAAGCACTAACAAATAGCAAAGTGTGACAGTGTTTTAAAGTGCATTCAATTGTTTCAATCCTACATATTACGTACCTGATTAATACTGCTCAGTAAAATAAATTTGTTAGACATGTCCTTGTTTTTCTTGAAAATTTTTTGATGTAAAGGTATTCAAGTTTCATATGGTTGAAAAGAGAAAAAAAGACTCTATCAAATGAGTATAATAAAGACGTGCCTTGCCATTTAAAAAAATGTAAGTGTTATTCGTTGCGATTTTGTTTACAGCAAAAATTTAAATTGATATCTCCCAGGTGGTAGATAACAAAGTGATAAACAACTTTTATTTACAACTTTTTCGTGTAAAGTGCATATTTATCGACCTGTATAATATATTCCGTACTTTTCGGACACACTGTATATTTGATTTAAAATAACCCAGCAACTACAATAATGTGAATACTTGTCGTACACGTGTTTCGACAGCTACGCTGTCATCTTCAGCAAACTGATTAAACGAATCTTGATGAAAAGATCCTGACTGTCAGCGTCTGTAGTAAAATGTAGGTACAGCATACTAAGATAAGACCTATTTCTGCTCATTTCTTGTATGAATATTGGTAATGAAAACAGCTGGTGTGTTTTTCAATAATCCTGTATGAAGACTAAGATATAGTGCCCATGTGAAATAATAACCACAAAATCAGTAATCTATTAAAAATTAAATGCACCCGATAACAATAAATTTTTTGCTTGAGCATTTGTTTCCCAATAGATAATCAAAAAATCATAAGAGAAAAATAAATCAAAATAATCAATACGATTTGCCCCAGCAGCATTACCAAAAAATTTCTGACTTTTTTTAACTCACATGTTGTAGTCAATTTGAAGTAGGACTTTCAGAGGAGGGTTTCCACATTTGTTAAATGCATTAATCGTAAGGCCTGATTTTCGTCAGATTTCTTCTCTGATAAACAGTCGCGATCCCTTACAATAATGTATTCACCTTCACTATCACTGTCCGTTACGACGTAATTCCTGGGAATTTTCTGTCTTTTTGAACGAGAAGATTGTGCGCAACTATTCATATTGGATTGTAGATAGAAACAATACTAATACAATATAACTAAAACCCGTAAATACGAAAAAAACTTTGAATATCCAAACGGATAACGTATAAAAATTAGAATGAAAACAAGTACACCGGTGCGTGGTTGGTCTCTCGCTCACGTCGCTTACTAAAGAAAGACCTCACTTCCATGTCCGCTAAAAAAACAACATAAAAAATTCATCTCTAGCGGCTCCTTAAAAGTCTTCGTGCGATGAGAATCGAGAAATAATCGGCAGTCAAAAACTTATTAAAACGCATTCTAAATTACATCTTGCAGATTAAAAATGAATAGCTTAATTACTTGGCAATGAAAATGTATAAACAGACACAAATTCGGTTTTAAATTAGCACTTAAAGAGAAAAAGAACACCGCAGAGTTACAGTAGTGGCGGAACACGTATGGAACCAACAATACACGCTAAACTTTGACCATAATAAAGTGTTGCGTAGAACTCCTTCCTACTTTCCCTGACTAATCCGAGAAATTATGGAAATAGAAAAATTTCCATATAACATGAACCAAGAAAACGGTTTAAGAATCAGCAAATCTTGGCTACCAGTATTACATCTTCTAAAACAAAGATCAACCTTCTTAGAAAGGACTTGCAAAACGTCCAAGTTTTATTTCTGGTTTTGGCTCTCAAAGAGAGACTAGGACCAAGCCTAAAAAGTCTGCTTGTTTAACTATGTCGCGGTCTAAGCCAAAAGTCGCTTGTAATTATAATATAAGTTTAACTTTATTCGTTGCCATTTGGCTTACAAATTTGATCGTGTTGTATATACATATATACTACATTTTCTTATCCCTTCTCCCCCCTTAACTTTTTCCTCCTGCTCCATACTTCCTCCATCCATTCCGCTCCTTTTCCGTTTTCATCTAAGATTTCCACTATTTTCATCACCTCTTCTCTTAGTTCCCTGCATTTCTTTCTCATGTGGTTGAGGTCTTCCGTTTTTTCTCCACATAGTCTGCACAACTTTTCTGGTTCTTCTTTCCAATATTTGTTCCCTAACTCCTCGTTGCCACATCTGAACCTTGCTACCATTTTTTTCCTTTTGTTGCTTTTAATCTCTCTAGCTTTTAAATATTCCGGCACCCCTTGATATCTTTATAATTACTATTATATCTGCTCTCTTTTATCTTTGTCCATCTTTCTTGTTTTTCGATGTCTCTATCTCTCCTTATTATTTCTTCCCTTGTCCCTACCCCCTCTTCTTTTAATCTCTCCACTTCTTTACTCGCGTACCCGTTTCTTTTGTAATACTCTTCTCTGCCCTCCTGCCCGTACTTCACTTTCCCTCCCTTTATCTCTTTCCAACATTCTTGCAGTATTTTGCAATCTGTTCTTTCCCTCATTTCTTCCTCGTATTTTATTGCTCTTTTTCCTGTCTCTGCCCTTATTTTTTCTATCTGTACCTCCTCTCTCACAATATACCCCGGTGTATCCCTGTCCAATCCTAACACCCATCTCCAGTATTTTTCCTGTAGCCCCTCTACCTCCCTCCACTCCTTCCAGCCCCATATTTCCACTCCATACATTACCACCCCCTTTATTAATTTTTCGAACAACAATTTTCTTTTTTTTATATCCATCTTGAATACTCTTTCCCCCACACCCCAGACTTGTTCTATTAGCCTGTTTCCTTTCTTCACCCTTTCCTTTATGTGTTCTCCCTCTTTATTATCCTGTTTCATCGTGTAGCCCAGGTATGTAAATTCCTTCACTTGTTGCACTTTCTCATCATTCCATCTCTACTCCTCTCTTTTTCTTTTCCCCCTCCTTTTCTAAATATCATTATCTTTGTTTTCTCCGTGTTTACTTCCATTTCTTTTTTTCATATATTTTTCTAGCGTTTTCATCATCTCTTTCATTTCCTTTTCCTCCTTAGCCACCAGCACTATGTCATCCGCATACGCCAACGACCATACCTTAGCTTTCCCTACCTCTATCCCTCCTATCTGTTGTCCTCTCATTGTCTCTTCCAGATCCCCCGTATATACCGAGAACAGTCTTGGGCTCAGTGGACATCCCTGCCTCAACCCTCTCTTTGTTATGAATTTCTCACTCTCTTCCCCATTCACTTTAACCCTGCTTCTCGTTTCTTCGTATATTTCCTCTATTCTTTGTATTAATCTTTCATTGGTTTTTTTTCTTTTCATATATTCCCACAGCTTTTCCCTATTCACTTTGTCAAAAGTAGCTTTTAGATCTACGAATAGTGCCACCATTTTCCCTCTTTTTTTTTCTAGTTCTTTATTTGCTAAGTGTTTCAGTATATATATATGTTGTCTATCGCCCTTCTTCCTTTTCTGAATCCCGCTTGTCCGTCTGGTACCAAACTTCTTTCCTCTATTTCCTTCTGTAGTCTTTCTTGCAGTATTTTCGCGTACAATTTGTATGCCGTGCTCAATAATGTTACCCCTCTATAATTCTCGACTTTATTTTTTCGCCTTTTTTATGTATTGGGCATATTATTCCCTCTCTCCATCTCTCTGGAAATCCTTCCCCTTTCCATATTTTGTTTAGTATTTCCGTCATCCTTTTTGCTACATTTTTTCCCCCGTATATCCACTCTTCTCCTTGTATCCCATCTTCTCCTGTCGCCTTTCCTTTTTTTATATTCTTTATCGCCTCTATTACTTCTTCTTCGCTTATTCTATCCCTATCTCCTTCTTCTTGTCTTACTACCGCGTCTTTTCTTTTTTTTCCTGCTTTTGTTCTTCCCCTCCCAACAGGTTCCGAAAATATATCTCCCATTCTTTAATTTTTATTCCCTTTGTCGTCCTGTTTTTTTCCCTCTGCTTCTTTAGGTACTTCCATACATCTTCTTCCGTTTTTATTCCTTTAATCTACTCCTCTTGTTTCTTTTTGTTTTCCTTCTTCTTTCTGTCGCATGTTTTTTTGTATATTTTTACTGCTTCTTTGTATTCTTCTTTTTCTTTCTTCCCTTTTTTTCACTGTCTTAATGCTCTTCTTGCATTTTTCTTTGCTTCCTTGCATTCCTTATCCCACCATTTTTTCCATCCCTTCCATTTTCTAAATCTGACTCTCTCTGTTGCTTTCTCCATCATCTCTCATTTCCTCTACACTTTCTTGTAATTCCTTCCCTATCCATACCGTTTTCTCTATTCTCTCTTTATATCTTTTTATACTCTCTTCTGTCCACTTTTTTTTAGTTATGTACTTCTCCTCTTCCTCTCTCTCTTCTCTTTTCCTTCCTTCCATTGTCAATTCCAGTGGTTGATGGTCTGACTCTACCCTTTCTCCCACCTTAAATGTCTTTACCTTTTCTGCGGCCTCTTCATTTGTCATTACAAAATTTATTATTGATTCTCCCCTTCCTCCTATGTACGTAAATTCCCCCTTTCCATCTTCTTCTCTGTTCCCGTTCATTATTTCCCACCATTTTTCGTTGCACAATTCCAGCAGTTCTTCTCCCTCTATATTTATCACCTTGTCCTTTGTTTGTCTCTTTCCCGTCCCTTTTCTTTCTTGTATTCCCCCCTCTTCCCCTATTCTTGCGTTGAAGTCCCCTCCTACTATTATCAATCTCTCTTCCCTCTCTTCTATCATCTCTTCTATGTTTTTCCTTGTCTCTTTCATTCTACTGCTATGAACCGTCACTACTTTTATTTTTGTTTTTCCCCACTGTATGTTCCTTTCTACAACTCCTCTTCTCTGTTGCACTTTCTCTTTCTTTTCCTGGCTCAATCATTTTTTTCTTATTCCCGTTATTATACCCCCCTTTGCTCTCCCTTTTTTCTTTTCTCTTTCTGCATGTTGCACCACCCACTCAAATTCCTCCGGCAACTCTTCTTCCCACCACTCCCATTCTTTTTCTTCCATCCATGTTTCCTGTAATCCCACTACATCCTGTTCCTTGATGTACTTCCAGAAATCATGTTCCTTGTTTTTTATTCCTTTCCTTTATTCCAAAACAATACTCTCAGCTCATTCACCTCCCCCCGTGCTTCTTCCTTACTTTCTTTTTTTCTTCCTTCTTTTTCTTTTCCATTTCCATCTCTCATTATTCCTTTTCTTTGCCATTTCGTCAACTTTCTCTCCTTTACCACCCCCCCCTTTGCCCTTTAGTTGTTTGCCTTTTGGTTCCCCAATTTCTCTCCTCTTTCTCTGCTCAGTCCCCTTATCCTTGTCGTTCCATATGTATCTGTCTCCGTCTGTCTCCATTTTTCTGTACCCTTGTAATTATAAATTGAGATGCAAATTAACGTATACATCTAGTATTTAAGTGAAAGTGAAATTTTTAGGAAAATACCACAATCCAAAAATTTTTGAGCAAAAGACATATTACAAGAATTCGAAATACGTATCTGCAATTATAGTAGGCCACATAAATTATACAAGTTGAAGGAGAGATGCATGCTATGACCAAAAAATTCAAATGATCAATTCAGAGTAACATATTGCTGTGTCCAATTGAAATTTAAGAACAAAAAAATAACACCTCAGCGTATATCCCTATCGTCCGGCTAGCATCTTCAGGTCCCCTTTTTTTTACCCGAAAGATAACAGTTTGATCTCGTGACATTCACACGTTTCTTCTCTATCAGAAGCATAAATTTTCAGTCGTCTGTTCCGCTTATCCACAACGCACTTTTCACTACCCGATGTACTTAAACTTACAAGCTACAACCCTTACTCTAAACAACTTTGGAAACCTATTTTGGTGCTTTCAATGAATAAAGTTTTAAAACTATAAATATCGTCAACACACATTAACAAAATTTTAGGTTAAAAATTTTTTTTTCTTTTTATGCTTATCGCTATATTGTAATTTTTTTTTAAATAATAAAGACTAAAGAAAGCTAAATAACAAAAAAAACTATGCAATCCTTCTTTTCTAACAACTTTCTTGAAAAAATCAAAGTTATGCAAGTTGCAAAATCCAAAACTAACTTTTATTGATTTTAACTATCCTATAAAAGAATTTTTATTTATTTTTTACTCTTCTTGTTCACTTTCAATGTGCCCAAGTTCCTGATATCAACTTTTTACAACATAGGGTCCTTCAAATGGAGGTAACAATTTTGCCGTCACCTTGATATGACTGTCTGCGACTCTTAACTTCCGGAATACCACCGTATCCCCTACCTAAAATTCTATTTTTTTTAATCTTTCCATTTTCCCTCCGTAAATAAGTATCCGTTCTTATCTTCAGTCTATCACTGACTCTTTCTAACCTTTTTTGAAAATCTTCATCTGTGAAATCTTCTCTTTTCCAATGACGTTCTGGCATTTTTTTGGTCATTACCAACGTAGGAGACTCTTGTGTAACAGTAGGGCTTTCATTTATAAATTTTTCAACCTATTGGAGGTACTTGATCCAATTTTCATGACGATCGTATTGCACCAAAATCCTTAAGTATTTTGTCACTTTCTGTATATATCTCTCCGATGGATTGCCTTGAGGATGTTGAATACTGCAAAATGATCTCTCTCTCTTCAAAATGATCTATGAACCGTTGATTATAAAATACGTGGCATTATCCACCAATATTTTTTATGGTTTTCCAAACCCCTCAATGAAAGACTGCAATGAATTTATGGCTTGATTTGCAGTACATTTCTTGCTAAGGTACACCTTTGTAAACTTTGAAAACACATCCAATATGATTAAAACATGCTTAAACCCTCGGATTTTTGTTAGATTTGACAGATAGTTCACTGCAATCAACTCCAATGGTTCCTTCACGTTTATGCTTGTCTTTATAACTGTTGAATCATCTTTATTCCAGTACGTCTCTCTCAGCATTAATAATGTCTTTTTAACTCCTATATGTCCATATTCCTCATGCAAAATTTTTGTCAATTCCTTTATGTGTTCTTCATTTGTTACATATAATTCCACTCCACCTATTTCTTTGCATATGACCCCTTCAATTAATTTGTACCCTTTCCTTCTGATTCTATCTTCATTTATTCTATGTTTTATCTTTTGTATACCAGCGTTTCTCGCTTGCTCCTTAATAATCTTCTGTTTTGAAAAAACTCCCTGCTGTTCTTGTAGCCTATTTACTCTCTTAGTCTTCTATCTTTATGTTCTTCCTTCCTTGACATACTATCTGCGACTACATTTCTGTTATCAGGAATATGTTTAATTTCAAAATCAAATTCTTGAATTAGTAGTCTCCATCTATAAATCCTATTATTTGTAAAACGTGTCTTCATCAAATGCACCAAAGCCCCATGGTCAGTTTCAATCAGAAACCTATTTTCTATATGATAAAATTTTAGTTTTAATATCGCAAATACGATTACTGCCATCTCCTTTTCGAAAACCGTATAATTTCGTTCGTATCTCTTTGAAGTTCGACTTAAAAAGCTTATAGGTACTTCGACTCCATCCCTAATCTATGTTAATTAGAGTTCGGGTGATATATTCCTATTTTCTCAGCAAACTCTTCTTTTATTTTATTAAATTGTCTTTCGTGTTCTTCTTCCCATTACCACCTTTATTTCTTTTTTAATAATCTATGAAATACTTCTACCGACTTTGCCAAGTTTGGAATTAATCTGCGATAATAATTTAGAACAACCAAGAAAGCTCTAAGAGTTCTTAATATTTCGGTTGAGGATATCTTTTTATTTAACTAATCCGTTCGTTGTCAATTATAATTCCATCTAAACTTACTTTAAAATCTAAAAATTTTACTTCCTTTTTGAAAAATTCACTGTTCCTGGCCAGTTCGCCTAAAACTGTCTCCAGATGTCTTTCATGTTCCAGTGAATCCTCACTAAAAATAATGATATCATCGATGTAATGACTACAAAAATCCTCGTACTTGTCGAAGATTTGCTGCATAGTTCTAATAAGAGCCGCATTTGATGTTGGTAGACCAAACGAAACCACACAGAACTGGTAAATATTTCCGTCAATACTAAATCCTGCATATGCCCTGGAATTAACCTCTAAAGGAATTAACCAAAAGGAGTTACACAAATCTAACTTTGAAAAAAAAACGCTTATTTCCCAATAGACTCAAAATGCTTTCAATCTTTTGTGGTGTTTCATATTGTGGTACTGTCTTTTTATTAATCTCTCTTGCATCTCGACACATCCTTATATTGCCATTTTTTTTCACAATGACTATCGGATTTATAAACCTTGTTACATGCAAAAGATGGAACTATGTCACTGCCTGAAATAAGGTAACACAAATGATGTGTGCCGCTGCTCAGTGGAGACGGGGTGGGTTATATTTAAAAGTTTCGTGATTGATTTGGATAACTTGACGAAAAACACAAAATCGAAAAGTAATAATGTCGAAATTAAAGGGCGCCAGGAAGGAGTAAAGCTTAATGGACTTCTGACCCTTGCCAACCACAAGTCCGCTCCTGAAGGATACACTCTAAACGGACTTACCTTGTTCATGTGTATCTCACTAAAATCTGTAATAAATTAATAAAGTTACACACGCGGAGGCCGACGGAATTAAAAGCTCTTTACATTTAACAATTTAACATTTATTTGAACACACAAAACAAAAAAATTAATGAATTAAAATAAAAAAAAATAAAATAAAGGTATTGAAATTAACAAAATTAACCACACAAAACAAAAACAAAGAACGTAAAATGAATGTTTGAATAAATACACAATACAAAAAAAATATTGGTAAACCTTAATTATCAAAACAAAACAAAAATCACGGCCGTGTGCGCGTCGAAATTAATTAATTAATTATAAAATCAAATACACTTAATTAACTTAAAAATAATATAAAACGTGAATCGAGAAATTATCCGGTCCCGTTTAACAAATCTTTAACTCGGGATTCTGTCACAGTTCCGATAAATACGGACAATAATTAGTTCATTAACGTTAAATCAATTCGAGACACTTAAACTTTTCATTTGAAATTCAAAGCTTTTAACACTCAATCACGTAAATTATAACTTCACGATTAAATATATGGTGCAAAATAAATACCTTGGATTTGTCGTAACTTCAGGAAAGAACCGGTGGTTGGTTCTAGGTAACCAGTTGTCTACAGGTAGAAAAACGTTGAAAGGTACCCCAAACAATTGCAATGACGGCGGAAGATTTTTCTTCTTAACACTTAAATAAAATCCGCACAAATGCGAAGACTGAATTTAGCACAACCCCTCAATTGCATATCCAACTTGAAACGAAATTTGAAAAATCAAACTTTTCCACCACTACACTTAATTTTCACGGTTCCATCTAACTTTCGCGGTATTACATCACGATAGGGTAAAAATACCCTAACCACTCAACTACATCACGGTACCCGGTATTTCTTAATTGCCACCGAAACAATCCTCCCCAAAATCAAAATTTTACTCCTTTTAACACCTCGTAATCCCACTTAATTCAACGAACTTGCGTCGTAAAATCTTTGTAAAAGATGCAACACTAAACAACGTAAATTAACAAAGATGAAAAATATAATGGCCAAGTGCGTCTTGTCACGTAGGCCTTCGAAAGAAAGAAAATGTTCTCACAGAAAACGCTTACTTCGCTAAATTATCAGGTGGTTCGCAATCGCGTTCGTAAAAGAACTCAACATAAACAAAAATATAGATACCAAGAAAAATTGATCAAATTACATTCCAAAAGGAAGTCGTAAATTATATAGAGTTGTTTTTCTAATGAGATAACCAGAAGTAAAAACACTAAATCAAAACCAAAACCACGGAACTTTATGCATTCAAAAAAATACCAGTAATAATTGCGAAATAACTATGAAATACAAATACACTTAAATCAAACGTAATAAAATAACGAGTAGAACGCTTTCGATGCTAACATCGAACTAATCAATCGAAATAAAAATAGAAAACCGCAAATTCAGCCAGATGAATCTAATTACGGGGTCTTACATAAAAGATTCACTGCTAAAATCCAACGCAGGTTACAACCTCGTCTTTGCTCTTTCTATAATTGCTATATTTAACATGGAATCAATTTCCTCTTTCACTTTCTTCTTATATTTAAAAGGCACAGGATACGAACAACAGTTAAATGCTATATTATCATTTATTTTAAGTCTATCCTCATAATGAATTGCTAATCTTTGGTCTTTATTAACCAATTTTAATTGTTCACTTAAAGATCCTTTAATTTTGTCACATTATTCATAACTGCATTGCTCTTGTCTCTCTTGGTTAATATTATTTATATTTAACCACTCATTTCCATTTGTACTATATTTCGTTTTTTCTCTTTCTTCCGTCCTCAAAGGTTCTTCATGACTTTTCTATTTTGAAGTGTTTCTTTTTAAATCAATCACCATTCTATGCCTGCTTAAAATGTTCATACCTAATAATACGTCAAAACTCATGTCTGGCACTATAAAAAATTCTCATTTTAAATTTAAGATATTTAAGGTTAACCTCAGTTTCTGATTGAACGATGACAATGACAGTAATAATTCTATTTCAATTAATGAAATGCTGTAATAACCTTTAGTAGCAAAAGTTAAAGTGAAATAATTGTATTATTTGTATTCATGTCTATTATAATAAAATCCTTTTGTTTAAACTTTATCTAATTTTAAATTTAAGATATTTAAGGTTAACCTCAGTTTCTTATTGTAACTATCGGTCAATGTATATGATTTCATTAAAATAGTATTTATTAATTAATACGACTGCTAATTTAATGAACATCAATTAATTGGCATAGAGTATAAATTCTGAAATATGTTATTAATTTTTGTAAATCAATTAACTAATTTTTGTAGATTCAATTTCATATTTCAGTTACCATAAGCCATTAATTATTAAATTTAAGATATTTAAGGTTAACCTCAATTTCTGATTGAACGATGACAATGATAGTAATAATTCTATTTCAATTAATGAAATGCTGTAATAATCTTAGTAGCAAAAAGTTAAAGTGAAACACGGTTGGTTCAGACGAAGAGTACTTTCAGTTTCTCCAACGCAGTAGGGATAGCATGTCGCTTATTTCGTTACGCGTCACATTTTTAATTAATACGACTGCTAATTTAATGAACATCAATTAATTGGCATAGAGTATAAATTCTGAAATATGTTATTAATTTTTGTAAATCAATTAACTAATTTTTGTAGATTCAATTTCATATTTCAGTTACCATAAGCCATTAATTACAAAAATATATAATAACGAAGACAATGATAGTAATAATTCTATTACAATTAATGAAATGCTGTAATAATCTTAGTAGCAAAAAGTTAAAGTGAAATAATTGTATTATTTGTATTCATGTCTATGATAATAAAATCCTTTTGTTTAAACTTTATCTAATTTAACTTTATTTAACCAATTTCTGAAAAGTTGCATGTAGATCATTTTGCGAAAAATAAGGCCATAAAGAAGTTTCACTTCTTACATGTGTACACTAGTACACGCCCTAATTTTATAGGCTCCACATCTCTATGCAAACTCTTCCATTGTTTCTTTACCTAGTTATCATTTATAATCGAAAATTCTGCCCCCGTGTCAATCAATGCATTTACTGTTAGACTACTATGAATTCTAATATTTATCTATTAAAATTTCATTATTCTTTTTATATCTTTCGGTATCCTGATTGGTAAACTCCAAAAACTCCCGTGGATGAGCATAAGCGCTACCAATCACAATACCACTGTCTAAAAATCCTTTTTATGGATTTCGACTATTGTTTCGATTTTATCTTGCACTTTAATCTCCTCCCGTATTACATTAATACGTCCATCTTCTTCTCTTCTCTCTCTCCGAAGTTCTCTGTAGTTTCTATCTTTTTCCATCCAATTTCTCCTATCCTCATAACGTCCTCGTTGATTATTACTCTTCGAATAATTTTGGTTATTCCGTCCATTCCTCCTATACGTTCCATCGTAGTATTGTTGATTGCTGTTGTTAATACTTTTAGTTCTGTTTCTGCTTAGTGCCTGTAGCAACTGATTAAAGGAATCTATATCGTCTAGGATGATCTTATTTTGCACTTCCACTTCAAATTGATCTTGAAGGATGTTAATAATGCTTCTCTCGTCCAGGAGTTCCTCTAAGTGCTTAAAGAAAAAAAATATTTAGTGCGTACTCTTCCCTTGATCCATTTCTGCGTTCATACTTAGTTCCGTACATTTCAACTTTCATTTCTGCTCTCTCCTTAGTTCCCCAATAATTAAAAAAATCTTTGTTTAAATTCTTCAAAGTTTCCATATTCTTCTTTCTTTGTTCTGTACCAAATTTCCGTCTCTCCTTTTTTCAACTCTTCATCATACTGTTTTCCTATTTGCTTACTTACTTTATTTAAATACAGCTTTAACTCCGTTATGTATACTCTTGGATTATCTTTCTTACTTAAACAAAATTTTGGTGCTTCTTTTTCTGAATTCCCGTGATTTCTCATGTAACTGTTTAGCACTCCATGACACCCTTCAAATCTACTTTTGCTTTGCAAATTCTTCAAATCTTGTGGGTTTTCTTCTTTTACGTTCATTATCTCTTTTTCCTTTTCCTTTTTACTTTCTTTTATTAATGTATGTAAATTGTCAACTCTATTTCCTTGATTTTTTACAACATCTTTGATCTTCTTTATTTCTATGTGATTATATGCAATTTGTTCTCCGATCTCTAGCATTCTTTGATCCACCTTTCCATATTAATTTATCTATCTTCTTTCCGTCTTCTCCCATCTTTGGTCCACTTCTTCTCTGACTTTTTCTTGCTTACTTTGCCACTCGTGTTCCCATCTCTTTTCCAATTCTTTGATTATCTCTGCATTTTCTTTTCTTCTAATTTTCTTTCTATAATTTTTTTTATTCTTTGATTATTTTCTTCTAATTTCTCATCTATCTTTTGTATCGTCTCTTCCATTTTTTCTTCTAACCTTTCATTTATTCTTTGCATATTTTCTATAAGTCCTTACTTTCATGTATAAATTTCATTAGTATTTGAAATTGTTCATTCTCCATATTGCATTTTTTTTCTCTCCCATTACTTGTACCGACAATTTTGATTTTTTTTCTACATTTATCTCCACACTCATTTCAAGTTCATTTTTCTATCAATTTTTCTTCTTGAGCTTCTTCTCGTCCTTGTTCTTTTAACTTCCTTACATTATTATCCATTTTCCTATATTCAAACAAAAAACACGAAAAAAAACACGAAAAAAAATACAAAGCCTGTCTAAATAAACAGAAATTATTTAAATCTCCCGCTAAATCTATCTTTTCATCAACATTTTTTTTACTGTTAATTACTTAACTCCTACAGGTTAATGCATAAACGATACCTTAGCTATCACATACTGAATATTCGTACAACTTTTCTTATACACCCCTACAAATTATTAAATGTTTATATTCATTATCTAAAATGCACGCACTATAGTTTTGTCTTTAGTTCCAGTACACCATCTTATCATCACAAAACTGTCCTCCTGCTTCAAACACATGTGAATCGTTGCACTTCCAATCGTTTCTTTATGTAGATGTGATTGATTTATTTATTGGATTATCTATCTCCATTAATTACCATTAGACCACACTTCAATTAATTAAAATTCTTGTTATGATTGGTAATTCCATTATCACGATTCAACAATCTCCCGCTAAGCCTTCCTTTACACCAACTATCTTCCTTTTTTACCCGAAAGATGATCTCGTGACATTTACACGTTTCTTCTCTATCAGAAGCATAAATTTTCTGTCGTCTGTTCCGCCTATCCACAACGCACTTTTCCCTTCCCGATGAACTTAAACTTACAAGCTACAACCCTTACTCTAAACAACTTTGGAAACCTATTATGGTCCCCTTCAATAAATAAAGTTTTCAAACTACAAAATCATCAAACACATTAATAAAATTTTAGGTAAAAATTTTTTTTTCTTTTCATGCTTATCGCTATATTGTAATTATTTTTTTAAATAATAAAGACAATAAACTAAAGAAACAACTCCCAAAGTCTATGCCGGCTGAGTCTTTGATATGATTACCATATCTGTAATCTTAAGAAATAAAGTACGCAAAGAAATTTATTAATTTACTCCTTTTTAATAGGCAACTCATAATGCATATATCTGTATCATAACATAATTTGCAGCACATTGAAGTAATTTGTTGTTTGTTGTTGTTATGTTGTTAGTAATAACGCGTCACATTTTTCGTATTTCGACAAAATTTTTCTACTGCACTGGCAAGAGCACGCTGCTGACAATACGATTTAGCTTTAGGTTATGATACACTTCTCAACCTTGGTGTATAATATGTTATTTACGTAAAACGCTTTAATGCTATTGCTTAACGCTAACAAAACGTGATCCTGTACCTGAAAAAATATTTTTTCAGTTTTGTATTAAATTAATTTGTTTTTAATGAAATAAACAATTTAGTATTTATATCTTACACAAAATTAATATTTACTATATACAAAAATGCTTTTATTTTTGTGGTTTACTATTCTATAACGTAAGATTTAATAAAACGTTTTTATTAAATTGGTAAAATTTAGATGTACTAATTCACTACGTTTATGTTTATTAAAAACAACAGGAAGTTTGTAAACTAGCAATAATGTAGATAATAAGTTTTATATAAACTATATAATTTATTGTAAATTAAATACCGTCAACCTTTATCGACATTAGGTATTACACTTCGTGGAAAATTAATGTTCATAATTAAGCTTGTAATACATTTACAAGGTATTCTCGTCACAACAATGAAACATACTTCATCACCATGTGTTTACCTAATCTAAACGTAATTTTGGCTTTGTAATTTAACACTATACAAGTATAATGTATTTAACGTTATACAAATTATTTTAATGTGGTCTACTTTCTACCGCAAAGCTTCCGAAAACGTATTTTAATGAAATATTAACTACGGGCGGTAACGAAAAATAATATTTTTCTACTCTTACTAGTATTATATTATATTACCTACTATTTGGTTGTTAAGTAGGTAGATCATAACAGATACAGACACGTAACGACTAGGACGTAATAAAAAACAATCACATATATCGCAAATCTTGCAACTATCGGAAGGTGTTGAAAACAAACACAATATTACCTACGTAATATAATGAACAAGGTTTATTACAATTTTTAAAAATTAGAATGCATACATAAATAATAAAAAGATTAAAAAACAGAAATAACTAGTATTCTAGGTGCATATTAAACGAGAATAGAGTCGTTTGATAATTCACCAATTGTTTGTATTAAACATTTCTCCATGAAATGGCTGAGATTTGTTTCCCATAACCTCTTCATTGCTGGAGGATGATAACTCAGCAACACCAATGACATATGGAGAATTTTTTGTGATAACAAATGATGAGCGAGACTGCTTATTGTCAAAAAGTGTTGCGTGATGATAAAACGTAGTTTCCAGGAAAATATCTAAGGAGAAACCCAATCGCGATATCTTAAATCCATGCACTTGAACAAACATCATAGGATGTAAATGGAGCGGCCTCATAATTAGTATTAAAAACTTAAATCCAAACACTTCCGGCTGTTGTTTCCCATTTATAGTTTTAGTAGTATGTAATAGTTTAGTGCGAATTGATTGCAAACTGGAGGGTATATCTTAAATAGAAATTTTTTTAGAGAAGCACAAAAATGAGTATTTTGGGCTAATCTTTTCAAATCGTTAACAAAATGCTCAATAAACTGTCATAAATTCGCGGTTTTCTTCTACCAGTAGTCCATTGTTAGCACCAACATTGAGACGCAATTGTTTTGGTTGTAAAGCTTTAATGTCGTGAATGGCCGTACTTATTTATTTTCTCAAATCTAAGCTTTGTTTAGGCATCAGGTATTAGAAAATATTTGGGTTGTGTTAGTAACGCTTAGGAGCTTTTTTCCAAGCGATGTACGGTAAGAAACACAACGTAAGCAACAAAATCTGAAAACATCGAACTTTATTTGACACAATATATTTTCAAGGCAAAAAATCACCTTCGCAAAGCTCAAATAGTCATATTGCACTCACAAGCATGTTATGCGAGAAAAGTCGAACAAATTGAGCCTCACGTCCACTGACTGCCATTTTCTGCTGACTTAGATACGATTAAAAGCATTCGGATAAATATAAATTTAAAACTTTCTCTGAACATAATCAGTTTTAAAGCCAAAGTGGAATTTTCAGAAATTTTGCCAGACTTTGATTGAATACGGTCGGATTAAATAAACAATTTATTTCGCGTGATCCCTGGCAATTGTTTTACCACACTCTAATTAGTTGACGCGCGTTTTGAAAAAAAAAACATAATGATTACTGGACTTTACCAGAGTTTTATAACGGTTCACAATTCAACAGCTTCTAAGACTATGATACGATTCGAGCTACGTTGCCACATCCTTTCAGATGTAAAAGTTTCAAAGTGGAGATTTTACATTTGGAAATGTGCATCCACAGTTTAAAAACTGTTTTTTTTCAACAGTTTGTCGCGTTTGCGATTCCCTCTTATATCCAAAGAAGACTTACAACAGACTGGGCTTGCAATAAAAACATTGCGCGACGTGAAATAATCAACATGCATTTTTATTACATTTTCTAGGTGTTCTTAGCGTGATCTTTCGGCGCAAAAGTAAAACTGATCTTATAAGCAACCCGTCAATTGCCAAACACAAAGAAAATATTAAATTTGCTCTCTTCGTTTACAACAAAAACACAAACAAAAAACTTTGTTAAACGATGGAATTAAATTTAAATAGTTATTCTCAATTTTCTCGCGTTAGACAGTATCTCAATTCATCGTTTGTCTTGTACAATAATTAAATAAAAGTTTACAAACGTATATCCAAATAAATTTAACTAATTTTTGACCTTTTAAAAGAAAAACCTCCGTATGCAACTTTTTTCGTTTTTGCACCGCGTCAGGGTTTTTAAAACCTTCGTTTAAAACTCTCCTCTTTCTTTGTATGCAATTTTGACTTACACTAGCTCGAAGGGTTTTAGCCTTTTTAGTCTACGAATAAGTTGATTGTTGTCGAGCAGTTGTAGCACTTCGACGTTTTCGTGTTCGTGCAGTCTTGCTTCATATTTTCTCGCAAACCTTTTAATTTCCGCCCTGACCGTTGGCACTTGTAGGATGTCATCATTTCTGATGTACCAAGGAGCATTAACAATGCTCCGAAGTACTTTGTTCTCGAAGGTTTGTATAATTTTGACATTAGATTTCTTCGTGCATCCCCAAAGTTGCACGCCGTAAACCCAAACGGGTTTTAGAATCTGTTTATATAACAGTATCTTATTATGCAGGGATAGCTCGGAGTGTCTTCCAAGTAACCACCACATCTTTTTAAATCTAATGCCAAGTTCTTCGCGTTTTTTCTTGACGTGTTCTTTCCACCTGAGCTTGGTGTCAAGTGTCATGCCCAGGTATTTCGCTGTGTTAGCGTGTAGAATTGTCTTCTGATTGATCATTATGGGTAAGTAATCGATTCTTTTATTAGTGAAGTTTATATGAGTAGACTTCGCCTCATTTAGCTTGATCTGCCATTTCTTGGTTCAATTTGTAACGTTGTTGACGGCTGTTTGCAGTTTGTTTGTCGCTGCTTCTATCTCATTGCTTGTGGCCAGCAATGCAGTGTCATCAGCAAATGTAGCTGTTTTCACTTCATCGCTCATAGGAATGTCGCTGGTGTAGAGTAAGTACAAGATTGGCCCAAGTACACTCAATGCCTTTTAATTCTGAGTATTCTTTGCCGTATCTTACTCTGAAGTGACGGTCGGAGATGTATGATTTGAGAATCTGACTTATTTGTTTGGGTAGATTCTTTTCCAATGTGTATTGTAAACCCTCGTGCCACACTTTGTCAAATGCTTGGGCTATGTCTAAAAATATTGCTGAGCAAATTTCTTTTTCTTCTAAGGTTTTTTCAATTACATCCGTAATTCAGTGTACTTGATCGATAGTCGAATGTTTGTTTCGAAATCCAAATTGATGGTTCGGGATAAGTTGCGTTTCATCAATAATTGGTTGGAGGCGTTTTAGGAGCAGCTTCTCGAACAATTTGGATACTATTGGTAATAGTGAGATTGGTCGGTATGATGTCTTCTCATTGGGTGGTTTCCCTGGTTTCGGAATCATAATCACTTGTGCTACCTTCTACTGCATCGTAAGTTTCATTATGCCCTTCCTTGGTAGTTCTTTAAGCACTTGCGTACTAACCAAATCATAGCCAAGTGCTTTTTTGGCGCTTGGGTTCTTTCGAATCTCCGTGGCAATTTCATTCGGGGTTATTAGATCAATAACCCTATTTTTTCAGGTGTCAATCGTGGGTAGCTGTTCGTTGTCATTAGCGAAGTGAGGTTGGAAGGTATTTGCTAAGTGCTTAGCAAATAATTCCGCCTTTTCATTATCTTTCCTTACCCATTCACCGTTTTATTTGCGGATAGGCGGATTTTGGTTTTGTGGTCGGTTTAACCTCTTAGTCGCCTTCCACAGGAAGTACTCGGTATCTTTATCATCTGATAAATCTCTTGGAAATTCAGAAAATGTTTCGTTTTTAACGGTACGGATTTCCTGTTTAAGTTGCTGGCTTAGTCGATTTAGCACTGTTTTGTCTGTAGGTGCTCTGCTTTGTTGCCATTTTTTCCGTGCTTTACGTTTTGCTGATACGAGGTCTCTAATTTCCTTTGGGTAGTTAGGCCCAGTTGTTTTCTGTTTAGGCGCTGGAGTATAGTTCCATGCCACTTGTTGTAAGTTAGCAATGAACAGCTCTGCTTCGGCATCTAGTTGGTCAGTTGTTTTCAGTTGGACAGTTAATTGGACACGTTCTACTAGCTCTGTTCTGAATGCATCCCAGTCTGTCCTTTTGTTCGTTAGTGACGGTGGGTATGATTTATTGATAATCGTTTCACTTAACGTCAAGATAATCGGAGAGTGGTCTGATGACAGGTCGTAATTGTCTTCAATACTGATGTAATTAGATGAAAAGTTTTTCAGTATAAAGAAGTCAATTAGATCTGGTATTTTGTTGCCATCTGCTGGTCAATAAGTTGGTTTACCAGTAGACTGACATTTACATTTAGCTTGCTTGATTGCATCGTATAATTGCTTACCTTTAGTGGTGATGAGTCTCGAACCCCAGAAGGTATGCTTGGCATTAAAGTCGCCTCCAATTATGAAATGATCTCCTAATGTTTAGAAGAGTCTGAAGTAATCTTCTTTTTCTAACGCGTATCTAGGTGGACACTATATTGCAACAACGGTAAACTCCTTAGATTTTGTAAAGACTTTTACAGCTGTTGCTTATATCTCGCAAGTTTCAGATTTAGAATCTTCATAGTGTTTGATATTGTCCTTTATTATTACCGCAGATCCTCCCCTAGCTGTGTTGTTTGGATGAATGGTGTGGTATAATTTGTAACCTTTTATTTTCAAGTAATTTTCTCTCTTGAAGTGTGTTTCCGAAATTTGACAGATGTCAATTTTTTGATTCCAGAGGAATAGTTATAATTCATGGGCGTGTTGTAGAAGCCCATTGGCATTCCAAGCAGTTATTCTATTAGTCGCCATTTTTTATTTCTTGTTTTTGACAGTCGCCTTATTGCTAGTCTCAAGGTTTTGAACTCTGTTTAAGATTGCTTTGATTGATTTGTCTTGCTTATCAATTTTTTCTAGAATTGTTTGCAACGTGATGTTTATTGCGTCTAGTTTTGATTCTTCAAGAGTGCTTTGTTGTGACTTACCTTTAATCATTTGTGCATAATTGCTCCCCGTTGGGTTGCGTTGTTTTACTGAGTCAGTTTTTGGTAATGTAGGAAAATTCTGTTAGGTTTTTTCTACTACTCTTGCTACTTGTTCGTTATCTGTTCTGGCGATTCTTTTTTTCTCTTTTAGCGTTTTTTCTCTTCGCTTTTGAAGCTCTTTTGCGATCACACAACCTCGGTAGTTCGCTGGGTGAGCTTCTCCGCAGTTGACACACTTGGCTTTTGCAAGTCTAACTGACTTACAATCTTTAGTAGCATGGTGTCCTGCACACTTGACACATCTAGCTTCTTTATTGCAGAAGGATTGGGTGTGTCCAAATGCTTGGCACTTTTTGCATTGTGGAATAAGGGCCGTGTTTTTGCGTAAAAGTTCTATTTTTACTTTTAACCCCGCGATTAAATTAATCGCGAAGATATCTTTAATGTCTGCTGATTTGTTAAAGAATAGCATATGTAGCGGTAGAGGCTTCATAGTAGTGACATTATCCTTTTTTAATTTCTTCATGATGTTGGTAACATTTTCAATATTAAAACCTTTTGCTAGCAGGTCTTCTGTAATCAATTTTATTGAGCACGTTGGATGTATGCCCCTGGCCATAACCTTTATGGGTCGATTTTGCTTATCTTCGTAAGTATAGTATTCAATTTCATAGTTACGTAATGTGCTTATTAGCTTCCGGTATTGTATTTCGTCCGAAACGTTGATCTTGAACACATCATTATTCATAGCAGTTATTTTATATGCTATTGTTGCTGATTCCAATATTTCATGCACAGTTTGGTATTCTTTTACGTTCATCAAGTTTACCGGCGGCGGTAAGGGTACTTTCTTTTCTTTAACCATGTTGTCTGTTTGATTAGAGGTCGACGCTTGTGGAGAGGTTTCGGGGGTTCCAGATGCTTTTCGTTTTTTCGATTTGTTTTTCTTTGATCGCTGAACTATCCATTTTGTTTCTCTCGCTAATTCTTCCTCATCGGTGTGATATTCTGTTTTGTTTTCTATTCCCTGTTCTACATTGGGTACCGCCACTGGTTTCTCGAGGCTATTTACCCTTTGCGTTAGTAGGTTGATATTTCCTTTTAGAGTTTCAATGGTTGCGAGGGATTGTTGTCAGGCATTCCATAAATTAATCTCATTTTGAGTTTTTACTTGATTCTGTTGTACGAGAATCTGGTTTTGCTGGGATAATTCAAAGTCAGCTGGTGTTGGAGGTCGTTGAATTAACATTTGCTGATTCATTATGCTGTTACGCGCATTTCACACTCGAACAGCAATATGAATAGCTTGTTATCTTAGCCCGCGGCGTACAGTCACATTTAAGCGATAGCACTTCCTTGTTGACGTTAAACACAATTCACTTTTTATCACGTACACGTTCCGTATTGAATTTCACTGCAAGAGCGGCTTACAACACGTCTTTATCCTTCAAAAGTAAAGCCATTATTCAATAGAAAATTGGGGTTATCGAAGGTTGATGTGCGTCACTTAATGGAGGTCGTAGCAAACATTTGAATTTTATTTCATACCAGGTAGTTTTAGTCTGGATTTTTTTAATTTCAAAATCTACCGGCCAGACGTTTTCTGACGGCACGGCGCGTGCCCTATATCGTATTCACTCTTATACGTTCGGCGGTCGTATAGCACTCTTTGTTTTTTTAAAGACGATACTTTTTTCCAAAATAAGGATTGCAGGATAGTGGGCGACATATCGATATAATTAAAATACCAATACAGCAAACCTATTTTACCAGTGATTGTTATGTAGATCGTTATCTTCGACCATTAAAATCTGTTAACGTTTGGTCGCTAAGTATAAAGAGAGTGTTACAGCATCAGGCTGAATAAAGTAAACCCAATGAGAATAACAAATAAACTATCGCCCTAAAACTTTGTAAGATAGAGAAAAGTTGCACATATACATTTTTATAGAAAACAAAAGTTACTATAAAAAAGTACACGGAAGGGTACAATTATCTTCTATAGTTTAAAAGATATAAGTGTGCAAAGTTACACGATAATGTCTTATATTACATTAAGATTCTGTAACTCTCAAACTATTAGATATAATTATACCCTCCTGCGGACTTTTTTGCAATACATTTTGTGCTCTATAAATATGTTAATGTTCAATTTTCATCTATATTGTACTGTTTTTGTAACGTACAAGGAGGAAGTTTCTGCGGATCTGATTCTGCAATTACTATAATTATTTTTCAGATTTGCTGAGTGAAATTAACACTTATCATATTTTTAAAACATAAAAGATATCATAAGGAATATCTTGTTTAATAGTAATAAACATTGCATCCGAGAAATACAAAAAATGAAGTGAAATTGGGCACCACCGCAAGTTCCAGATTTGTTTCATCGTTTCGTTACACGAGCCTTCGAATAAGTGTTTTCAACAATAAAATTGCGCTTAAGTTCTATAAACAAATGTAACTAAATGTTACATTTACGCTTTTTATGTTTATGAAGTAAAGTGTTCGTATAAAAAGTATAGTACACAACTAGAATTCTATAGGCTATTATATGCTCGTAAAGTTACTCGCGTGCAACTTTTTTACTCGCTTATATTAAGCTACTTACAACTCTCGTTATGTAATATACTATTAATTTTGAAAATAAACTAATAATAAAAAAACAGAAAATAATTGGTTATAGTAAATTCTACCAATAGTCAATAAGAAACATAATATAAAGTATTCAATGTACAATTTTCATAGCGTTCCATGTATCTAAATATCAAACTGCTTAAAAATTTTATTGGAAAATGCGGTAAAATTAATCATCAAATAATTAAACAAAAATAATTATATTACTTAATCAATACTAATATATAAAGGTTGGAACAGAAACGGTTAGATCATGATGACGACACAGCATATGCTACTAAGACAATACCAAAAAAGTAAACAAGACGGAGGAGTTGTCGATATGCAAGAACTGAAACTACAGGATCACTTAAAAACTAAATAATTTGCGGTAGATGCACTATTGTAGACGTCGTAGACGCCGAGTTTGGGGGTTTAAACTATCTACCTTTTAAAACCCGAGTTTATGGATTCTTAGCAACCACAATAATTTCTCTATATTTATCGAAATCGTGCATGTTGAGGGTAATGAATTTTGTGCGCTTTATACACTTTCCACGCAAACTACAGAGTAAACACATGTAATTTAAGCTTTAGCGGAACCTTCTGAATTAATAACCTTCCAGTCCATTTATAGTAAAATTCGATTGTAAAATTAACCGATGGTTATGGATAAAGTTGCTGAGGTATGATGCACTTATATGTACGTTTTGAGGTTCACTTTGATTTTCGTTCTTTGTTTGTAACATTAATTGTATCAAGCTGCTGTTGACTCTCATTTTACCTCCTGCGTTACTAGTACATGTGGTGTTTAAATGGTTACGCCAAAAAGATTGTTATAATTACTTCAGGGTAAATTAAACACACAAAGCATTGGTGTGTTGAAAAGTGATAAATGGTACTCCGCAATAAAACTTAAATTTGAACGGTTTACATAGTAATAGTGACTGTTTAAATAACGTATATTTTTGTATATTTAAATTTTGGATATTTGGTCTCTGAACTCTTTCTTTTATTTTTCTCACACGATTTTATTTAAAACGTACATTCTCGCATAAACAAACGCAATTTTTACAAAGATAGTCATTTTCAATTTTTCTGAAAATTTGTTTTTAACTAGATTAAACAATTAATAACAACATATTAAAAAATTACCATGCGGCTATTTCTTAAAAAAAAGTTATTTTACGTCGAATTCACAACAACGCTCAGCGTACATTCTCGCATAAACAAACGCAATTTTTACAAAGATAATCATTTTCGATTTTTTTGCAAATTCTGTTATTAATTCTTGTATTTTAGTATTCTCCTTGTAACGATTATTTTCATAACTGTTTCACAACAAAGTCATCGCGTCTGCAATTCATATTATATGCAAGTATCGTTTCAGGATTTATAATCTCAAATTAGAGTTTCATATGTAACTGTGGCGGAATATAACTTGAAAATGTATATTTTCCGTTTCGGGTAGTTTTGTTAGTTGCTTTTGCCAAGTCTGCGCTGAAATATAATTTGATATCTAAAACTAGATAGATTACCTTTACGTTAGCTAATAAATAACAATCTTTACTTTACAAAATAAAACTTCTTTGATAAACTTTATATTGATGTGTTTTTTATTAAAAAAAATGTTTAGTGCAATTAACGCTTGTCTATAAAGTTATATATTGGGCACACGAAAAATTGAAGAATAAAGTTTATAAAAAGATTGTCTAGACAGTTTTTGTTATTATATTTATATATTCAATGTAATTTAGTAAACAATTTACATAAATCAATAAAATTTAAATTTAAATAACAATTTAGATTTTATTTAAAAATTACTTTGAAGAAAATGTTAAAAATCAACAAATAGTTCAACACAAGAAAACTAAATTTTCTATTGCTATAATTTACACATTTTGAAGATTTAATTAATTCTACGTTTACCATAATATAATAAAACATTAAAAAAATTTTTGGTTTATTTTATACAATTTTATTACATTATGAATACAATTGCAATTATTATTATTGCTATTAGTTTAAATTTAAGAACAACACAATAAAATTCTTTATGCCCTATTTTGTTAATTAACTTGAATAATGACTCATTAGACTTTATAAAAGATCTTCTATACTTAATTGAGCGCATAAATTTACTTTTTGTTAATTTAAGAGAAGCAATGCTTTTAATTTTACTGATAGGTTTTCTTAGACCTAAACAAAATGGTAATTTAAAATTAATTGCGTTTTTATTTTTATTGAAATACTGTGATTATTGAACAAAAAAGGATAATTAATTGCGAAAGTAGTTTTTTTTGGAATCGTTTAGTGATACTGCATGTTTAAAAATATTCTAATAAAAATGCAACACGACGTAAGAGTTATTTAAAATTGCGGTGGTATGTTGCTCTAAAGTATAAAGTTACGTGCATTACACAATAATAATAATTAACGGCGTACTTTATATTACTTTTAACAAAGTTTTTATTTTATTAGGTTTTGCACTACAAATGCTTTATTTGTTATAGTTGTTATGTAAAAAACCTACAGCTAAATATTTAAGGGTTACTTTTCGCTAGCGCTTCCCCAATTAATTACTGGGAATTATGACACGTTACCAGGATAAAGTTTGGGCCATTAATGTAATGATAAATCTGTAACAAAATTATCGCATAGATTGTAAATTAATTAAGTTCTTAGAATCATGAAATTATTAACCCAAATATAGTGTATATATTTAAAAATTTCTATCGTTGCTATAAACCTATAATAAACAAAAATTATTGGTTTTTGATTTAAATTTAGTATATACATATATTATAAAAATACCTTTATATTATAAATAAAATACTCCAACTAATTAATATTTTGTATATAAACCGTTATTTTCCAAACATTCTGTTAACCTGTTTGCCATCGAGTTAATTCATTTTTTGCAGAAGTCCTCGGAAACGTTTCCAAACTTCATTTGCAGTTTGTACTATATAATTTAAGTTTTTGGCCGGAATTTCAAGGTCTAAGTTCTGCTCATAGCTGCCCACATGTTCTCGATGGGGTTAAAATCGGGAGATTTGGCTTGCCTTACGAAAGAAATTACGTCGTTTCTGTACTCAAACCACTCATTTACGATTCTACTTTTATGAATTGGCGAATTGTCTTGGACAATAACAATGTCTTCCAATTCTTCTTCTAGCACTTGGCACCAAAATTTCGTCTAGCACTCGAACATAACTTTCAGACGTAAATTGTGGTGAAGAAACTAGAACCAATTCACCCGGCCCAGCTTTTGAAATCCACGCCCAAAATCCACCAGAAATTCTTCTACTTTGTCGATTTTTACGAACACGTTCGGTACTAAATCTTGTATTTCGTGGTCGCCAAAGTGTCATAGACGACTCTTGTGTCGATGAAAATACCTTTTCGTCCGTAAAAATCACCGTACTCCAGTCTCTGTACAAACTATTTTGACAAAATCTAATTCTTGCTTGAGCATGTCTTTCTGTTAATTCAGGTTTTGTTGCAAGCTTACTTGCAAATAATTCCACGTCGTTTAATCTGCGTCGTATCGTTGAAGCGCTACAGTTTATATGAAGTTCTTCTCGAATTCGCGGAGCAGTTGTAAAAGGAGAATTTTGAACACATCTAAGAATATTTGCATCTTTCTCTATGGTAGTTGCTCTATTTATTCGTTTTGGTTTCGTTATAAGAGAAACTTCTCCTTTTTCATCAAACCTTCGAAGCCACCGACGAACTTGGCGCACCTGTATATGTATTTAATTAAGTAATTTAGTTTAACCAAATGATTCAATTATTTTAGTAAATTACGTTTTCTTAAAATAAATAAGTTATTTTTTTTAAACAGAAATATCTTTGATAAAGTTCAAAGTGTGTTTCTTTTCTACTTAAAGTATTTTTTTTAATTTATCGATACCTCCGAATGAACACATTGTAAGTGACAAAAAGTAATTTTACAGGGGAACTGTTTCAAGTTAATCTGACATTCAAATGCGCATAAGTTCTTTCTGCTTTATGCAATTTAAATTATGTTTTCAAATATTAATAGTTTTGAGTTCGTAGTTTTTAAATACAGTTAATAATAAACTGCAATTTTGATTTTTTTGTATTTTTTTGTTGGTTACTGTTTTCTGCAACGAAGACATTTACGTTAAAAAAATCGTATTGGCATATACAATCTTATTTTTTGGAAATCGTTTTAGGTCACAAATTGTAACGGTTATTACTATTTGGTTGAACTTACAATATTTCCGAATAAAACATTGTAGATGATTTTACAATTGTTGAATTGTCTCCAAAAAATACATTATGTGTCAAAAAATTAATTTTAATAAATGATATATTAATACAAACGTACAAAAGTAAAAATACATCAAAAAAATACAGTAAAAATTAATTTTATAATAATTTAGGAGGAGTCTTCCTCGCTATCTCTGTTACTATCAAAAGTTAAAGAATCGTAAAACCATCTGTATGTTTCCGGAACCTTTTGCTTTAAATATTGTAAATGCTGATATTTTTTCTTTGTTAATGGAATTTTTGCTGTATAACATTTCGTAACAAACACGTCGTTCCCATTAGACAATCTTGTATTTTTTGGTTTGATTACCAAAAACAATGGTTCATCGCCGAAGTTGTACCTCAGAGAAATAATATCTGTGTTTTGTTCAATATTTATTTCTCTAAGCTCATTCTAAATTTTTTGCTATTGGTATCTTTTGAAAAGTTTTTGATTAAGTCGCACATTTTTTTAAAGTCAAAAAAACTCTTTAACATTATAGGGCTTTCCACGTATTTTAGCCAGTTTAACTAGCATTATAAATTGATCGGGTGTATAAAGATCTGAATTTCTAACATTTTTTTCAATAAGTGCGTGAACACTATCATTTTCATTTTGAGTATGCCCGGGCTCCAAGAACCGATGGCAAATGGAAACTTTGTATGTTTTCGCAATGTGAAAAAACATGCTAGTGACTATTTTATTTTTGTTTTGGCCTATGCAATTATCAGAATATAATATAAATTCTTTTTTACCAGTACGAATCTGATTGAGAAGAAAGTCATATAAGCAACTAGATATTTCATTAGCACCACGTTTTCCAATTTGCTCATGCCAAATATAGCAATGTCCCTCGTTGCTAGATAAATCAAAAACTGTAAAGTTGAACATCGAGAGCTTACATTTATAATAAAATACTGAAGTTTTTGACTGTGGTATTTGAATAACTTTTTGAAGATCAAAGCAACAGACAGATAGTTTTGAATCAGTTTTAGATCTTTTCTTATCAGCTTCCTTTAATTCCTTTACTTGTTGTTTTCGTAAGAGATGTTTGTTCTGGAATTCAATAATCTCTGCAGTTTTTTTCGGGTTTAAGTTTAAAATCAGCACATATGTCGCATCTATCCTTTTTAGGTTTAAAGAATCCAATATTAAATTCGGTGTTGAAGATATCTCTATACTGTCTCTCTGTGGCTAAAGATATCAGTTGTTTTTCATTGGCCCACGTTGTATAAAGGCGGTACATCTTGGATATTGTTAATCCATCTTCAACATACAATTTATTAGTCTTTTCTCTACAATAATGTGAAGGAACTTTTGGAAAAAGATTTATATGCTCTCTAACTTCTTGTTTTACACTGTCCAAAATTACAAATGGTCGATTAGTATGTTTTCCTCTTTTGTCTGGAGTCACAGTACCTGTGATAGAATCATCTTTTTTTTTAAAGCTGTAGAAACCAGCGGCGTAACGAGCAACGGAGAGGCCCGTGTGCGAAGTTGCTATTGGGGGCCCTCTAGTTTTAGTAATTAAAAGTCTTATTATATACATACACGTATATATAAAAAAACACATAAAAGTGATAAAAAATAATAATAATAATACAAACGATAAGACTAATAATGACTAAAAATTAAAACTGTTAATAAAAAACCTTTTTTCTAACCCTTGCTTCGGCAAATACATCAATAATTTTACTAATATTTAAACTTCTAGCAGCTTTGTTTTCAATCGAGAGTATTGCTAAACTATTTAATCTATTCTGAGACAATGTACTTCTCAGGTAGTTTTTAATGAGTTTTAATTTTGAGAATCACCTTTCTGCTGAAGTCACCGGAATTGTCAAAAATAGTGTAAGGGTAATGCATAGTTCTGAGAATGAAGTACGTAACATAATATATTTTACAATAATTAGTTCTAACATTTCTTTTAAAAAAATTATAGAATCTAACTCTTTTTTAAATGCATTCCTAAAATGCATTAATTCATAAATAAGATTTTCAGAAAGATCTTTGTTATACTCTTCGATTAACAGAAGACAAAGCTCGCGCAATTGGTCGTCTGATGTCGTTTTAAGAGTATCTGGCATAATAACGTTAAATAATTTGTTAACCTTTTTGACACCTTCAAATCTATGTTTGATGTGTTAAAATATCTATAGTTGATAGAAATACATTTATTTTAAAATGCATTGTAGGGTCTGCTAACCTTTCGTCATTTGAAATTTCTTCGAAATGTTTTTTTACCCATCTGTTTCTGCTATTTTCAAAATTAGGGTCAATAGACCATTTAACTGCCATTTCACATGCCGTTTCTAACAATTAATCAAAATTTTCACGTAACTGTTTTAAGTTAGTATAACTGTTATCTAATAAAGTACATGCAGATTTCACATTTATAGATGGTGTTTAAATTCCTTTAGATACAGTATCACAAATTTTTTAAATTTCACGTTCAAGAACAACTAAAAAAACTGTTTTAAAGTTTTCAAAGTACTTTTTTAATCCCATTACTTCGTTCTTCTCGTTTACCTTTACTGATGTTAAACATATGTTTTACAAAACTTTTAGAATATTGTGGTAGTGAAACCTTAGTGAAACTACACAATGCCCATCTTTGAATACTATTCCCAAAAAAAAACATACACGCGCTCCAAGATTTCATAAAAATTTAAAATTTTTGGTATAGCTTTAACAGTATCATTCAACACTAAATTTGAAGCATGTGCTGTACAATGTACATATGTTGCGTTTGGCTATATTTTTAAAAGTTTTGCTTTAACACCATTATACACACCACTCATATTTGCGGCTCCGTCATATCCTTGTCCTCGAAGTTTATGTAATTCTAAACTATGATTTTGAGCAAAAGATAAAATCTGATTTGCTAAAATCTGTCCAGTTTGACCTTCAGCTTCTTGAAAACCTAAATAACTTTCATTTATGATTACTTCTTTGGGTTTTTCTTCATCGTCATTTTCTATAGATACAAATCGAACAATTATGCTTATTTGATTTGTCTTTGATATATCCTGCGTTGTATCTATAATTATTGAATAAAAAAAGCGATTTTTTAATTTTAGATATTAAAGAATTTTTAACTTTATTGCCGACATTATCTATAATTTCATTTTGAATAGTAGGAGTTAAATATTTTACTGATTCTGTAGATTTGTTTACAAGATCATTCAGTAGTGGATCATAGTTTGATAATAATTTAATTATATTAAGGAAAATTTTAGAAGTAGTGTTGTTCGTAATATCCTCCCTATGACCCCTAAAAGGCAAGTTTGCTGTAGCTAAAGTAATAGTTACATTTATTATTCTATGAAGAAGTTTTTTCTAACAGTTTGCTTCTTTCCTTATTTGTGCCTCCAATTTTGTATCAACAAGTCTAATGTTCATTTTCCACTGATTGTAAATAATACAAGCAGAATGGTGATAAGAAGATTTTTCATGACGTGAAATTTGTTGAGTTATATGGCGCCAGTCATCAACTTCGTGTCTCTATTCATTTCGATCTACAGCAAAGAACCAGCAAGGTTCACAATAAGCTTTATATAATCTTGGTGAATAGTATAACCACATTCTTGGAATTTGTCCCGTAATTGAACTTTGTTTATAATATATTTTAGAAAAACTGCGATTATCTTTATTTTTTTGGAAACGGTTCAGGCGGTTGACAAGGTCCATATTGGACAATGTATTTTTTATCTTTTGATTTTAAATTGGTTATATCAAAATTTGCTCTGTCACTTAAATATTCTATTGAGTTCGATGTTACAAATGTAGAAGACGTTGGAGTACTATGTTTTTGGAAATCTATATATAGGGAACCGGAATTCTCTTCTACAGCTGTAAGTGTGGAACAGCATGGTTCTTCCACAGGTTCTTTGGTTTTATTTGAAACTGAAATTACGTCAAAAGGACTAATAAAACTTAAGTTATTTCTCCTACACTAGTTATAAAGCAAGAACTTTCAATAATTATTTACTGAAGTTAAAATCGACAGAAAATAATTTAATTTTTTTTTTAATACACGACCATATAAACAACACTCACTTCGTATGATTAATTCACAAAAATAACATTAAAGCGCTAAGAAACACTTATTTAACAAGATTGATCGAAGAAGAATGTAGTGTTGAGGTTGGCTTTTGCTTCCGTCCCTCATCCGTACAAAAGCCGAAGAAGTATCAATTTCTATAATTTTTATTGTGTGCTTTGACAACTAAAAGCCGCTCGATGCATAGGATTACTAAAAGTACGACTCTCATTCATATATGTTCATTACATATATAAAAAATATAAACCATAAACCTATGAAAACCAATATGGTTATCTTCCTTTTACTCTTATTTCATTCAGTGATTGTCATTAATACTTCTAGTATTTATGTTTAATTATTTAAGTACAATAAGTAATATATTTCATATGTAGTAACTAAGTAAATCTTCTTTGAAAACAGAATTTATCTATGCTTTCATACTACGGATATACAAATCTTTTGTTAAGAAAGTTTAAAATATATAATTTTATTAAAAGCAGTAAAACGTCTTAGTTATTTAGACATACTTTTGTGGTCTATAACAAAAATTGTACTACTGGAAAGCGTACGCTGGGGACCCCCTTTGATAGAGGGCCCGTGTGCCTTGCACCCACGGCCCCCCGGTAGTTACGCAGCTGGTAGAAACCCACATATCCAAAATTGAAAGGGTATCAAGAAACATTTTCTTGCATACCTCTACGTTTTCGTTTGACTTTAGTGGGAGGTTGTACGACAATGAGGATTTTTTTTGCGACAGTTCATTTTCTTCTTTCACAGTAATGCGTTTTTTTAAATCCGTTTTACACAACTTCCTACAAATGAGGATTGCCTATTATAATTTCTGTTTTGTTTTGACTTTGAATATCTATGTTATGTGATAAGTCAGATTGAGAATGGTTAACTAAATCTGCTGGCATAAAATATAATTTTTGGATATTATCTGAAAATAATGATAAGATGTTATAAAAAAGGTAAAAATAACATGTGGTGAAAAGTTTATAACAGGAAAACCTTACCAGTATAGCACAATAAAAAGCAAACAACGTTCATCTATGTTTTGTCTTGACTTTCAGTTTTCCGTCTGTCTGCTACACTGTGTTACAAGATTTAGGTGTTTTACGAACCTGCACGGCCAACTCACAATAGTCGGTGAGAGGGTAGGGTTCCTAGATAATAATGAAAAGATATTTAAGGGCGCCAGAGCTTATCCCCGAGTAACTTCTGTCCGCTCACAACAGAATGGTATCACTTGTAACAAGATGTTAGGTTCGTAAATGCTGAAAGAAACGAATAAAAAAAAAGAAACTCAATCGTTAATAACAATTTCACTTTAATTCCTCTATAATGATAAATAGCTTAACGTTCGAATTGATAACAGTTGTATAACAGGATCAAGAATAATTTTAGTTCGAGTATAACTAAATATCCGAAGTATCGGCAACACACAACACAACGTAGATTACATTGACATGACTAGCGAAGAGTAAGTGGTAGTAAATTTCGTCTGCATACAATATGCGAAGGACACAAAATAATTTAGTAATATGGCGTTACTGAGAATCAAACACAGTAATAATAATAAGTTACTTAACTTATCGTAACACAGCGTGCAGAATTAATATAGCATTAACGTTAATCAATCGTTGGTAGTACACAGCATGCGCGTTTACCTAGCTGGTAAACAACAATAGCGATAATTACAGAACTAATAGCAAAAATTTCGTGAGTGACCCGGTTGACTACAAAAGAAAACATATAAAAGCACTTACCATAAATACAGGAATTTCCACAGGTGTGAAGAAAGTACTTTCCCCGACACGTAACCCTGAGGGCAATTTGAATCGCAACTCGTGTCAAACTAATGTCTCACGAAATCAACATCTACAACAATCATTACTTAAAGTATAAGAAAGTATAAAGAATATAAACCGATAGTCGTATGCTGTGGTACTCCTAAACGTTGGTTTAATTAGTTATCGCCATAAGCCTTATAAAGAAAAAAAGTTAGCATCGTCCCATCCAAATATTTGTCGAGGTTCATTCCTTCGTCAAGTAATATCGAATACTGAATATCGTTAGAACACAAAAAGGTGGTTAATTCAGGTCACGGCGTGTCATCCACGTGTAGCACTCTTTGGCCGGGAAGGCTCCGCAAGACCCCCAATTTCGTAGCGTGGAAATCGCCTTACGCTGGTGCCCGAGTACGGCAACGTGCTGACGTATTTAGCAGTCGTTTACGATAGCCATGTATCGGTAAGGTACCAGATGTTAAAGAAAGGAACGCAAAATGGCTGTTAAAAGGAAGACGAATTACAAACGAGTTTATACTAAAAGACGACTTTAGCTTACCCTGTAACGCCTCAAAGAAATTAGGTAATTAAATAATTATAAATGGTTTTCCATTATTTTCCAGATGGTAACGGATATATATCAATATTCAATAGTTACAGACCATTTTACATCATTCACATGTGACGACTTTCTACCAAATGATATCTAATGAGAAAAGGAACGTTAGAGGGCGTCAAAACCCGAATCTAATTTTTCGTCGAAACACATAGGCGTGCATACTGAAAATTTCGTCCGTAATAACATAGACGTACGTAAAGAAAATTCGACCGTAACAACTGTAATAAAATATATATTGACGGAATAAAGAACGTTTAATAAAAAGTAAAAATACATTTAATAAATGCAAAATAATTTGACCACGGCAAGCAATCGTAAGCACAGACCTCAGGGTGATGGGTTTGAATGGAAATAATTACAAAGACGTGAACTCCGTTAATTTATTAACTATACTTAACATACTATTTACATTAGAGAACAATGAACAATATTTGAATTAAACATATTTAGAATAAAACAGTATTTAAAATAAAATATTTGGACGCCAATCACCTTTTAAATCGGTGATGAATAAAAAGCGTAAAATCTTACATCTAATAAGTAATTAATATTAAATCGTTGATTAAATGCAAATGTCGTGAACGTTTGATTCGTTATGAGTGAAAAGTTTTAATAACACAATTTAATTATTTGAAGATAAAATGCAGTATCTTAATTTTAGTTGACTCACCATGTTTAATATAACGTTATCGGATATCTTCTATTTTTAGCACATACTTTGTTCTTGTGATAAAATTCTTCAACAGGAATAAATACCAATATATAATAAACTTCAATAACTCATAATCCATTAATTAAACGACAAAACCAAAATGAAAGATCCAGAATAAAAAATCCAATAAACGAAATACCAGAAAATAAAAAGATCCAAAAGAAAAAAAACCCTAAATACAAATAATTAGAATGGTTTTTTAAATGACATCATGTACTCACGTCACAATTAGCAACGGTCTTCAAAATAAAGTCCTTTGTCTAACGATTGCGCAATATTGCGAAAGCACTAAAAATGTTGAATTCAATAGAAAAATTATATCAAAATAAAGGTAAACTCACCAATAATTAGATGGAATGAATAAAAATTAAATTGCATGGGTTTTTACGCCATAATCAAGAAAATTTGACTTCCCCGCATCACTACGACACGCACGCCAAGATTGTTCAAACGGAAATGCCAGTTTCAGTTACAACTCAGGTAGATTTGAAACAACGCGACGTTGCCACTGTTGCCAAACTGAATAAATTTACGTGCAATATTAGTTGCAGAAAATAAATGAATGTAAAATTGAATTTTAATGTAATGAATTCAAACGGGACGTTACAACACTAGACTGACAAAGAGCACAAACTCAGAAATATACATGTTTGCAACTGCATTGTTGTTACCTTTTTATTGTAGTGCTATACCGATATCTTTTCCTGTTATAAGAAGCGTTTAAAAGTATAGCAATGCATATTGAAACAATTCTGACAGTACAGTTCAAAAACCATACATCGCGGTATCGTTTTATAATATGAACAAGTATATTACGAAATACCTCCGTCAGTTTCTGAAACTAGCGTATTCCCCACCACTTTATAGTTAAAAATCTGTAGTTGCTCACTATATACAGAAATCGGTGCATTAGGAGATTCTAAAAATAAAGTACCTACTTATATATACGTTTCATGATTTTAATTTAAGCATACCTGAAGAAACGTTTAAGGAATTATTGTTTTCCTCTTCCAATTTCGATTTCTCTTCTGAAATTAGAGATATTTACAATGACTATATCAAGGTAATGTATCTACGTTTAAATTTAAGTAGTAGATATGTTTCATTAGGTGCAAGATTTGACTTAAAATACTAACTGTGTAATTCAAAAGTGTAATAAAATGAAAGCTAAAGTTAGAATATATAATGAATGATTATTATAGCTTTACTCATCTGTAAGGTCTTTATCATAAAAAAGTTTACTTGCTGACATATCATAGATGTATTACGTTAGATATTGCGTTTAAGAAACCTATTAATTTTGTGTGTAAATTTAACAGTGTGTTATAGTGATTTGAACAAGAAAGGATACATAATAGTAAACTGACTTACCTTGTGCACTACTAAGCATTTTTAAAATTTTTAAGCTTCTATTCGACAAAGTTGCTTCAAAACATAACCACAATAACTTTAATTATGAATATTGTAAGTGTCTTACATGCAACCGTTTTCCTATTAAAAAAATTGTATCTCACAATAACAGTAAAGAAATAATATAATTCCGAGTAAAAGAACAGTAACTATCCTTACAATTGTTGATATGAAAATATTCTCCCGGCAGTATCACAGTAAACACGTTTACAATATTTTTAGTGAACTTTTTGACGCTTTACGAACTGTAAGGGATAATACAATTGTAAAATTAGTATAAACTAATTTTGTAAACGCACTTATAACCTTTTTATGGTTGAAAGTTTCATTTGTGTTAGATACAATTATAAACAAGTCTTTTTCTCGGCTTTGTAAACTAAAAATTTAAAGTTTGAGTTTTAATAAACAAAATTTACGTCTAAAAGACCTTAAAAATAAAAAAAAAACCAAAAACTCAAAATTGTTAGTAACAATGTTTTCAATTGGAGGTATCGTTATTCTGAACCGTGATTACCAACAGAATTTTTAAGAAAGAAACTCAAATACGACAAATTTTTGAAAACGTTGATGTCGATTTTGGATTGTAATAATACATTAACGTGTGCATAATTTTAATTATTATTATATTCTAATTTTAGTTAATGGGATAAAATGAAACTAAGAAAACATTTCGTTTAAAATTACGTAAAATATTTTTTTAAGGATGTTTAAGATTAGTAATAAATCAATGATTTAGTCTATTTTAGAGGTTTGTTATAAGCAAATACTAAAAATCTTATCGATAATCCGTTTTGTGAAGCAATTTCGCGTTGAGGAATTGCATTAGCAGCCATTCGAGTAATTGCAATCCTTGTTTCTACACTGGAATCTCTCTGCCCAAAACTTCTATCCATGTTTCATTATTTTTAACAATTGAGTACTTATACTAATGTGGGTTTACATGCGAATGACTAACGAATAATTATGTACACAAGGTTTATTTACATTTTATACAGTACGATTACAACGCACAAGGTGCCATGAAGTAGATTTTTACGGAATACAAAAACAACTGAACTGAACTAATAACGAACTACGACTACTGACACGGCACGCTTCCTCTGGCTTTTTCTGCGGCATCGCAAGAAGGCATTCGTAGTGGCGCGGTATATGAATGATACAGTGTCGCTGCAGGACCCTCTTGCCAGTAATGGAATTACGAAAACTTACTAAGTTTTGTGTAGTTCAATTGGTAATTTGTAGTTCAACCGTACTCTGCACTACATGTTTATTTAAGTTCAATCTTCTGAATGGATTGAAACTAAATCTTGGTATTTCGCTGGAAATTTTACTGTTCTACCTGCCCTCGTAGTTTTCTCACTTGTAGGTGGTTTAAATGTGGTTGTGTCTTTTAGGTTTGGTGTTCTTATGATGTTCTTCGTAGGATTGCTACTTGTATTGTTGTGGTTGAGATCTTCGGCATCAATGAATGCTGGTTTAACCCTATCCATTGATATCACCTGCTATTTGTTTCCAGTTTCAATCGTGATGGTTTTGGGTGCTCGAGATACTACTCGAAAAGGACCATTATACGGCGACTGAAACGGTTTGCGGACTGTGTCATTTCTAACAAACACGTGGGAACAATTGCTTTGTTCTCGAAAGATGAATGGTTTCTGTTTGTTGTGGTGTTTTATATTGGTTGGCTTTATCAATGTAAAATGTTTACGAAGTTGGGTTATAAACTCAGAACCATTATCGTCGTCAACAGGTTCGAAGAATTCACCAGGTAATTTTAGATTTGGTCCATAAACAAGTTCAGCTGAAGTTGCTTGAATATCTTCTTTGATGGATGATCTCATTCCGAGTAACACAGTAAGTAAACTTTCTACCCATGATTCGTTGGCATGGCATTTTATAGAATCCTTAAGTTGTCTATGTAATCGTTCTACAATTCCGTTGCCCTGTGGATGGTAAGCAGTGGTTTTAATATGCTTTGAACCTGTAAATTTCGTTAACGACGAGAATAAATTGGAGTCGAATTGCCGACCTCGGTTTGTTGTTATTCGGAGAGGCACTCCAAATTTCGCAATCCAGTAAAAGAAAAATGCAAATGCGACTGTTTGGGCTGTAATGTCCGGAATTGGAATGACTTCTGGCTATTGTGTAAAGCGATATATGCATGTAAGACAATAAGTGTTGTCTTGTGATAGTGGTAATGGGCCAATCAAATCAATGTGGACATGTTCAAATCCTTTTGATGGTGGCACAAAATTTTGGAGTGGCGTGATAACATGTCTGGTACTCTTGTTTCTCTGGCAGGGAAAACATTGACGACACCATAACCTACAATCTTTTTTTACTGATGGCCATACGAACCTTGTTGTAATTATTTTTGTTGTAGGTTTTGCTCCTGGATGTGATAGATTGTGCATTCTAGTAAATATTTAGAGTCGGAGTTGGTGTGGAACAACCGGTCGAATTTTGTTAGTTGAAGTGTCGCAATGGATGTGGACATCGTATTCCGGGAAAAACAATTTCTTTATTTTTAATCCTGACGATGGCTGTTTTAGGAGTTGCTGAAGTTCCGTATCTGTTTTTTGCATCTTACTTAGCTCTTGATAATTTATGGTAGCTCAAGTTGTGGTGGTGACGTTGCAGATTCGTGAAAGTGTGTTTGCAGGGATATTGTTGACACCAGCAATGTATTGTATGTCGGTCGTGAATTGTGCAATGAAATCGAGATGTCGAAATTGTCTCGGAGTGCATTTTTCCAATCTTTGTTTCAGTGCAAACGTTAATGGTTTATGGTCTGTAAAGAGTGTAAACTGCCTATCTTCTAATGAATGTTTAAAGTATTTGATAGCAGAGTACGCAGCGAGAAGTTGTCGATCATAAGCACTGTAGTTTTGCTGTGCACTGTTTAGTTTCTTGGTGAAGAATTCTAACGGTTGCCATTGATCATCTACAGCTTGTTGCAAAACTCCTCCCATTGCTTCATTAGAGGCATCGACCATTAAGAAAAATGGTGCTGATGGTGAAGGATGTGCCAGCATTGTTGCATTAGCCAAGGCGTTCTTGATTCTAATAAAGGCGTCGTTGGTTTCACTGTCCCAAATAATTAGTTTGTTCAGTATGATTACAACGCACTAGGTGCCATGAGGTAGATGTTTACGGAATACAAAAACAACTAAACTGAACTAATAACGAACTACGACTACTGACACGGAACGCTTCCTCTGGCTTTTTCTGTGGCGGCGCAAGAAGGCATTCGAAGTGGCGCGGTATATAAATGATACAGTGTCGCCACACTGATCTTAACTATATGCAACTAAAATTATTTGCTGATCAATATCTACTTGAAATAAACTAGTATACTTTGTCAGAACTCGTAATTTAAATTCCAAATATTACTTATTGAACAATTAATGATCTTTGTTGCAAAATTGTTATTGGTAGAGGTGATTTCACACATGCTTGAAATTACTGCACTATTTTTAACTAAATACTCTGGAATTTACGCTTCCTTTGTCATTACAGGAAATAATTATTCTTTAGAAAATTTTTCAGAACTTAGACAATGAGTAAGGTCAAAGTTGGACTTTCAAAAGATTTTAGTTTTCAGTTGTTGATAGATAACTTCAATATTTGATGATATCGCAAAATAAAGTTTTCCAAGTTTAATAATTTTCATTGCATTAGACTCAGGATACAAATGCAAAAATTTTATTTTGTTTGGTTTTGCGTTTTTGAGTCCGATTGTATAATAATACCTTTATTTTAATATTTAGCATTTCCTAATAGATTATAACTAACACTTAGCTACATATATGGTTCTCTCTTATTTTATTTTCACTGACAAGGAAAATACATTTGTTCGTTACTTTACGTACAGGTTCTGTTCGCCAATTCATAATAAGAGTAGAATAATAAGATAGTAGTTTGAGAACAGAAACGGCGTAATTTCTTTAGATTTTAGAATGACCAACAAAATCTTTTGACTTAAACCCCATTAAGAATATGTGAGTAGTTACGAACAGGACATAGACAAACAATCGCCTTAACATTCTGGCAACCAATTTAAACAGGGGCGTAGTTATCCTGGAGCAGTTAGAGCAAACTGATTCGAGCGCACGAATTTTGAAGGCGCACGAGCCAGGGAGCGAAAATTTTAAAACAGCTTATCATAGTGTTATTTTACTAAATAGTTTTATCAGGCAGTAAAAGAGGTTTAATCAATATATGAACACAATTTGACAATACTTAATGAATTTTGTGTGCTCTATGCGACTGCTTAAAAGCTGAAATGCATTGTAATTGTACTTCTAGTATTAGTTTTTTGAGTGCGTTCTATGACGTAATAGTGATTTGTAGCCACTTTCAACTTTAAAAATCCATTATGGTTTGAAAAAAATATATATGCAGCGATAAGCGGTTTAAAAAAACATCTATGCAAAGTTGCAATTTGTTGTCCTTGGTTCTCATAAAAAAGGTGTTTTTGAACTTTGCCTTTGTAATAAGCCCTTAATTCTTGTTAATTCTTACAAAAACAGGATTTAAAGCACCAGGCGGCATGGGTTTTACGTAAACTTGTTATTCACTTTCAATAGAAAAAATGGGTTTGTCTAACACGGTGGTCCGTGTTTAGGCTCTTGACGCGTTACGTTCTCGCTATTTTGTTGTTATTAAAATATTAGCCTACTTGGAATAAAACTGAAGAAGCCAAGACGAACAACGCAAACCTAAAAGTTTGATAACTTATTATAACAATTTTCAACCATTATCTTGATAATTGTACAAAATAAAATACTGGAACATATTAATATTGTCTTCAAAATGCTAGAAGATGTAGAGCAATCAATTGAGATGCTGTCTTTACTTCTAACCCAATTTCTAAAAATATATATTAAATAATTGGGATATTGTTAAAAACGAGGCAGTTGAATTAACTAAATTTAGCATTGAACCTTGTTTCGCCAAAAAGAGATTGCGTCTAGTAAAAAAAATATTCGACAAACTGGATGAGCCCATTCAGAATAGTAAAGAATGTTTTAAAGTGAAAGTTTTTTAATAAAGTAATTGACATAGTATTTACTCAATTAAATATTAAATTTAAATCCGTGCGTAAAGTAAGTAGACTTTTTAAATGTTTATCGCTAGTATATCTTGTCGCATCATCTAATGAAACTATTTTGGTTGATTCCAAATTGTTGAAATTGGCTTATTTTTCAGATATTTCTTTTAGTTTTGGACCACAATTAATAAGATTTAAAATGTGTTTTTTTATTCATTTAAGACAAATTACTTCTATACGCGAAATTGCTGAATTACTCTTAATTCACACCCCGGTCTCTCCCAAAAGATATTTACGAAGCAGTATGTTTCAATTCCATCTTAGCTCTTTGGCCACAATATCAATTGAAAAACCAATTGCTGGTCAACTTGATCTGGGTAAATTAATTGACCGATTAACAGTTTTAAGATTAGTAAATGTCTTAATGTAGTTTATAACATAATCATGTATAATTAATTCAATATTACTGTGTGAATATGTCATATATTTAAAAATTTTAAATCAATTGTCATTAAATAATGATTAATTAATTAATAAATAAAAAACAGTTATATGGGAAAGACATTAAATTATTTATAATTATAATTGAAAATCCCATTTTGAGTTAAATTTTATAATGGATAATACAATCTTCATTAAAATTATAATTAAAAAATAAAAACTAGAAAATTTATAATTTTATTGGATCATTTGTGAGAAAAAGAAAGGAGGAGCACAGATCTTATTTGCTCCAGGGCGCTGTATATGTAGCTACGCCTCTGCATTTTAATAATGTAGCGCAAGTTGCAAATGAACTTTGGGAACGTTTCCGAGGATCCGACTACTGCAAAAAATTAATTAATTTGATGCTGAACACGTTAGCGACATATATACGAAATATTAATTGTAACGTTTTATGTATTAAATAAACATGTTTCTATAATAAAACTACTAACTAAGAAGAGAAGCGATTAGGTATTAATCTACTTAAAATTTATTTAAATTTAGTTCAGCTTAAAACGATGATTTAAATTAGTCGACATTACTACAAAAAACGATTTTTTCAGTTTATATAACGATAAAGTAAATCGTTATTTCACAAAAAATGTAAATGGTATTCCTTTTAGAATCTGAAGGTCGTTTTGTGCTAAAGAACAGAACGATATAGTTTTTTATTTAATTGATCATTTGACGAATTTTTAATCAGTCCATTATTAAAATGATTTAATTAATTATGCATAGTAATTGCAAATATGTTATGAATACACTAGTAATAATAGTAGTATTAGTAGAAGCAATATTCTATATAAATATCTGATATAAACAAAAATTCTAGAATTAATAGCATAAGGTATAAATTCTTTAAAATACACTTTTTAAATATTAAATACATTTAAAATTTTATAATAAATACAAATCTGGTATCTCTATTATTTCTTTAGCTAGACAGGTAATAAAATTACAATGGTTTATTTGCTTTAAGCTTCTAATGGGAAACACCCCATACCATTAGAATGTGAATAGGTCCGATCTTAAGCGCTCATTTTGGTTGCAAGCGATTGTACACTCAACTAAACAAAGAACGGGACACCTTGGTTAGCTCGAAAAAAATAGTTAGCGGGGTAAACTTGGCTTGTTAGCAAATGCGATTGATAATCATCGTGAGCGTAGGCTACGCTAGTTAAGAAATTTAAATTAAACAAATAATAAACATTGACAATACCAGAAGGTCAAATCGTTTATCCGCAAAAACTAAAAAAATAATATATTCTTATTTTTGAATGATTTAGATTAGTAAACTGCTTTTATTTTTAAACAAATTATTTTCGTATGTAGATTAAAGTGTTTAATTTAAATATAAACGGTAAACATGTAAAATGAGTTTTATCAAATTTCAGTTTTTATTAGATAGTATCGCCAAGAAATATCTTTTAGACCTACTGTAAAATATGAATTGACAATTAATACTTAATTAAAATAGTATATTGTATAATGAGTAAGGAATGGTTGTCATTGCCAACGAGTATGAAAATTTGCAACCGAGCCGAAGGCGAGGTTGGCAATTCGTACGAGTTGGCAATACACATTCCTTACGAATTATACACTATACTTTTTCTACGACTCTATATTTAATTAGTAATCAAAGTTATACAGAATTTTACTAAAAAAATACCGCAGAAAATAAATAAACTAATTTAAAAATTTGTATTGGTAATACCTAAAATGACAATTAAAAAATTATGTCAAAACTTGTATTTATTTTATGTCAACTTGACAGTGTTTATACTATTAGTTATCTATTACTTTTATTTTATTCTTGTTTTTTTTTACTCATCTCTAGTTAAAGAAATGGTAAGTACAATTTACTTGCTTTAAAGGCATGCAATTTTAGTTAGCTTCAAATCATTTAGTGTTTGAATTTTCCTTAATACATTAATTTCAAGCATAACCCAATATGAATGAGCTAGAATAGTTTGAAAAGTACTAATGATTCAATGACAAGATTTTGCTTTTGCAGCCAGTAAGTAAAAGAAATCTGTTCATGCGAAGCCTGAATTGTTAACAATGTTGTCAAGTTCTGACAAATGTTGATATGTGATAGTTTTTCCTAGAAGCTTCAACCAAATAACATGTGAATGCGACTTACAAAGCAAATAAGGTAAATTTGTAAATGTTTGAAGATAATTTGTAATTAATAGGTGTTATTTTTAAGAATCAAGCTTTCCGAACTAAGAAGGTAATAAGAACATCGTAGTTAAAGAATTGAAAAAAAAATACCTTTTAGAAAATGCAAAATAGTTAATTATTCTAATGGATTAAATATGCTGTAATAATTTTTACTGCAAAATTAGTTTAAATATGAGAAATTAATTGTTAACAAAACACATTGTAGGTAAAAGAAACAAGTGATTCAGTGCTTTTGCTTATAATTGCATCTAAATATATAATTTTTTTAATGTATAAACCAGTGTTTTGCATTAGTTTTGTAACAATTGATTGTATTTATGTTTATCTTGTGTTATTTATTAAAACATAAGTCCAAAGTGTTTGTGATTATATTTTTAAGAAGGTAGCGACAATGTGCGAATACATTATTTTTACAAGATTATAATATAATATGTAGTAAAAGTATACATAAATACTTATGAAAACTGCATTAACATAAGGATAAATAATAACAAACAGATATCAGGCATGTGCGGAACAAACATTTTGATATCTTGCAACTATCGATGAACACCAAAAGATAATTGGATACTTCTGAATTGTCATGCAGTTTAAAAAACTGATAAATGTTCTAATAAATACTAACTTCTTTAACTTAATTTGAGCATGTTATCATAAAATGAGTAATTTTATTTCAAGGATTAAATTACTTAATCTGTTTATAACACTGCAAAAATCTGGTAAAATACTGTTAATATTTCCTTCCCATCAAAAGAAAACCCTGCAAGAAAATAAGTAGTTGAGTTGCAAATTAGAAGTCTTTATTTGTTCTTGAACTTCTAACATATTTATATTTCATTACAAGAAAGTCACCACTAAACGTCAACGTTTACGAATATAACCTAAAATATGTAATTTATAAAACACTTATTTTACGCTATAAACTAATGCAATACCTTATATATGACACTCAATGATTTCGTTTTCAAATTTCATAATTTGTGATGCAGAAAGTATTTGTAAAAGTCTTCTAAATTATGTTTTCATAATTCATTATCCTGTACGTTAATAGGTTTGACCTGTACGGAAATGGCTTTGACCTGTACGGAAATGGAATTAGACAATCACAATGCACAACGTTGCCTAATCGCAATTAAACATACAATGTATCGTATTATCTGTTAGTCGTAGAAAAAAAGCTTTGTATATGTAGTAACAACATATTTTGTTAAATTTTATTAATAAATAATTTATATTTTATCAATACGATAAACTCTGAATAACTGATTACTGTATTGCACTGCAATGAGGTGTATGGAGTGTATTGTCAGTTTTTTAGACAACTGAAAATAGTAAATGAATATAAATGTAATATACTTTATTGTTCTTAATTGACATTTCTGAAAAATACAATAAGAACGATTATTTATCTTATTATAGTAAAGCTGTATATGGGTGACAGGGAAAATACAAATTTTTTGTTTATCATACTAGTGATAGTTCCTAAAGGAACGTTAGGTGTAGACATTCAATGACACATAAAGTTTGATTTATTTATTCTTACCAAGATTATACCCGTTTATTTATACACAAAAATATTTTATATAAAACAAAAAGCAGCAAATATCTTTTGTTTTTATAAGCGTGTTAGCAATTATTTAGAACATTTATCATAATGTTTTTTCTTAAAACTGAAGTGCAATAGCTTATATTAACAATGTTATTAATATAATGTTACATGTGTGTAATATAAAATTTGTTTAAAATAGTAGATTACATACCGAGGCGGAAAGTATTCCATTTTTGTCGAGAGAACTATAGTTTACCGAGAGGCATAGCCTTGAGGTGAACTAGTTCTCGAGACAAGTGGAACACTTTTGCCAAGGTTTGTATACAATTTTATTCACAATCGGTTATTAAATAAAATAAATAACATAAAACTAATAAAAATTGAATTAAAACTTACTTCCAAAATATTATCGTTTATTTCGGTAAAATATTAACACATAGTAGGCACTTCACAATTGACATATACGTATTTAATTTATGATTGTCATTTTATCAAATTAGTTAAAACAAAACACACACAAATTACGAGTTCGGAAAGTGTACATTACTGACCGTGAGGTTTCATTACATACTTTTTTTTTAACCATGGAACCCGCTCACTTATCAACCTTTCAGAGGTTCGGAAAACTGTACATTACTAACTGAGTGTGAGTAAAATAACTTTACTAAAGTTTATAATGCACTGTTTTAATACGAAACACAAAAATATTTTGTATAAAAGTAAAATGCAGTTTACTGTTCCAAATCACTCAAAAATAAGAATGTATTAATTTTTTAATTTATTAAGATAAACGATTTGAGTTTCTGCTAATGTCAATGTTAATTATTTCATTCGAACTAATCAAGGTGTCCTGTTTTTTGTTTAGTTGAGTGTACTCAAACAGTGTAAATCAGCATTGGAAAATCCCCTTGTCCCATTTTTTTATATTGTCCACGTAAAAATTGAAAAATCAGTGAATGTTGAATTTTTAAATTTAAAAATAAAGCAACTTTCATACAGTATGTATCCTTATATATTTAATTGTAAATTAAAATTAATGCATTCGGCTAGCATTTTTCAGAAATTGCTAGATGACAGAAACTTTATTTTCATAGTACCATAAAAGCTATCTTATTGTCGCAAAACTGTGTAATAAACAATATTTTATAATGTATTCATGCATAAAACTTTTTATTTTTATTTTTACTATGCACATCTTTGTTGTTACTCGGTTTATAACGTCAATAAGGTAATTTTCAGAATTTAAAAGTTTGTTAAAGTAAAGTAAATTAATTTTTTAGTGAATTAGTTATTTTAAAAAGAAAGATTTATGTACATAGTTGGAACTTATGATTGTTGTAAAATAATTTGGTTTATATTGTTAGTAACACGAAACATTTTTAGAAAATAGCCTGCTAAAACTTTGATCAACAGATAGCTTTTAAAATTTATTTAGGAAAATATTTTTTTATTTTATTTTTGTAAAACCTTATGAATGCTTCACGCCTAAATAAAACTATTGCAATATTAAAATGTTTAAGTTTTAGGTTAAAATCTAAATTACATTTAACTGATTTAACTTAATTAATTATGATAGAAATACATTTTTGCAATTAAGTAAGTGTCTATTTACTAATAAATGTAAAAAAATTTACTAAAATATGTTCTGTGACATTAAAATTGCACCACCAAGGAGTGGGAGTTTTGTGACCAAACTGGACAAAAAGGTGGTAATGGCATATCTGACGTTTCTTTTTATTTCTACTACTTCATTATCGTGTGCATTTGTGAGTCTTGGTTAATTTTAATATTGTTATTTCTTGTATCAATCTTTATTATTTGTCTAATTTGAATTTCTTGAATAGTTCACAAACCTTGTTTACACCGCTAACTATTTCATTCGAACTAACCAAAGTGTCCCGTTTTTTGTTTTATTAAGTGTACTCAAACAGTATAAATTATGATCGGGAAATTCCCTTATCTCATTGTTTTATATCAGTGTATGAAAAATTACAAAATCAATCAACGTTGAACTTTAAAATTTAAAAATAAAACAATCTTGGCACAGTCTGTATCCTTATATATTTATTTGTAAATTAAAATTAATGCATTCGGCTAGCATTTATTCAGACAATGCTTGATAATAGAAATTTTATTTATTATTATAAAAGCTATTTTATGGTGTCATAAAAAATATTGTATAATGTAGTCATACATAAACTTTTTTTGAGGGAATGTTACTTTATCCCAATATCCGGCTGTCATGGCAAGGTAACCTGTGAAGGCCACCTTTTTTGATATTTGTCCTTGTGGTGTATTGGTTAATTAATTATATCAGCTTTCTGCGTACTACTTAATAGTAGCGGATAATGGTATTTTTTACTTTTAATTGTATTAATATATCAGTTAAGCCTCATCTTTAACTTGATGTATGGTCGCATAAGTACGTTGACGTGACACCCGTCCAAATTCTTCGAATCATTTCACCGCAGTTAAGGTCAGATTTGGCATAAATTAGAAACGTGATACATAAGCGTATATACCACGCATATTTTGTTTGTAAATTAAATAAAAATAAAGTAGCAAACGTTATTACTGGTGTCGAAAAATTTTCCGGTTGGGTAGGTTTTTCTGCTTTTATCTTATTTTACAACTCAGTATCATACTTTTTTAAAATTTTGTAGTTTATTTAATTTTTATTTTGCAATCTATAAAAAAGTTTTTATAGTATATTTTTTTAACAGATTTTAATTTTTTTTCCTAATTTTTGCCAGTCACAGAAATTGTAATTCTTATTAATTAAAAGTGCTCTATAAATTAAAAAAAAACAAAACACATAGACGGAAAAAGATTGCTTATGACGGCTTTTTGGAAATAGTTTGCTTAATTGATGTGATCTATGTGTTAGTATAAATGATTTTTTTAATTGATTCTTTTGTTATTCAATGCGTTAATCGAATAGTTAATGCTACGGTTCTGACGTAAAATCGCCTTCAACCAAAATGACCGCTTAAGGAAATAAACCATTGTAATTTCATTACCTGTCTAGCTAAAGAAATAATAGAAATACCAGATTGGTATTTATTATAAAATTTTAAATGTATTTAATATTTAAAAAATGTATTTTAGAGAATTTATACCTTATGCAAGCTATTAATTCTAGAATTTTTGTTTATATCAGATATTTATATAGAATATTACTTCTACTAATACTACTATCATTACTAGTGTATTCATAACATATTTGCAATTACTATGCATAATTAATTAAATCATTTTAATGGACTAATTAAAAATACGTCAAATGATCAATTAAATAAAAAGCCATACGGTTCTGTTCTTTAGCACAAAACGACCTTCAGATTTTGAAATGAATACTATTTACATTTTTTGTGAAATAACGATTTTCTTTATCGTTATATAAACTGAAAAAATCGTTATTTGTAGTAATGTCGACTAATTTAAATCATCGTTTTAAACTGAACTAAATTTAAACAAGTTTTACGTAGATTAATACCAAATCGCTTCTCTTATTAGTTAGTAGTTCTATTATAGAAATATGTTTATTTAATACACAAAGCGTTACAATTAATATTTCGTATATATGTCGTTAACCTGTTCAGCATCAAATTAATTAATTTTTTGCAGTAGTCGGATCCTCGGAAACGTTCCTAAAGTTCATTTGCAACTTGCGCTACATTGTTTAAGTTTAGAGGCGTAGCTACATATACAGCGCCCTGGAGCAAATAAGATCTGTGCTCCTCCTTTTTTTTCTCACAAATGTTCCAATAAAATTCTAAATTTTATAGTCTTTATTCTTTAATTTCAATTTTAAACATTATTTAATGACAATTGATTTAAATTTTTTAAATATATGACATGTTCACACAATATAATTGATTTAATTATACATGATTATGTTATAACTACATTAGAACATTTACATGTCTTAAAACTTGTTAATCGGTCAATTAATTTACCTAAATCAAGTTGACCAGCAATTGGTTTTTCAATTGATATTGTGGTTAAAGAGCTAAGACGGGTAAGCAGTATATCTGCTTCGTAAATATCTTTTGGGAGAGACTGGGGTGTGAATTCAGAGTAATTCAGAACTTCGCGTATAGAAGTAATTTGTCTTAATTGAATAAAAAAACACATTTTAAATCTTATTAATTGTGGTCCAATACTAAAAGAAATATCTGAAGAATAAGTCAATTTCAACAATTTGGAATCAACCAAAATAGTTTCATCAGATGATGCGACAAGATATACCAGCGATAAACATTTATAAAGTCTACTTACTTTACGCACGGATTTAAATTTAATATTTAATTAAGTAAATACTTTGTCCATTACTTTATTAAAAAACTTTCACTTTAAAACCTTCTTTACTATTTTGAATGGGTTCTTCCAGTTTGTCAAAGATTTTTTTTACTAGACGCAATCTCTTTTTGGCAAAACAAGGTTCAATGCTCCATTTATTTGATAATCCAACTGCCTCGTTCTTAACAATATCCCAATTATTTAATATATATATATTTTGGTATTCGGTTAGAAGTAAAGACAGCATCTCAATTGATTGCTCTACATCTCCTTGAGTAACATTTTGGAGATAATATTAATGTGTTCCAGTACTTTATTTTGTACCATTATCAAGATAATAGTTGAAAATTGTTATAATAAATTAACAAACTTTTAGGTTTGCGTTGTTCCTCTTGGCTTCTTCAGTTTAATTCCAAGTAGGCTAATATTTTAATAACAACAAAACAGCGAGAACGTAAGGCATCAAGAGCCTGAACACGGGAAGACCACCGTGTTAGACAAACTCTTTTTTTTCTATTGAAAGTGAATAACAAGTTTATGAAAAACTCATGCCGCCTGGTACTTTCAATCCTGTTTTTGCAAGAATTAACAAGAATTAAGAGCTTATTACATAGGCAAAATATCAAAAACACCTTTTGTTTAAGAACCAAGGACAAAAAATTGCAACTTTGCATAGATGTTTTTTTAAACCGCTTATCGCCGCATTTATATTTTTTTCAAACCATAGTGCATTTTTAAAGTTGAAAGTGGCTACAAATCACGATTACGCCATAGAGCGCTTTCGAAAAATTAATACTAGAAGTACAATTACAATACATTTCAGCTTTTAAGCAGTCGCACAGCGCACACAACATTCATTAAGTATTGTCAAATTGTGTTCATATATTGATTAAACCTCTTTTACTGCCTGATAAAACTATTTAGTAAAATAACACTATGATAAGCTGTTTTAAAATTTGTGCTCCCTGGCTCGTGCGCCCTCAAAATTCGTGTGCTCGGAGCAGTTTGCTCCAACTACTCCAGAATAGCTACGCCCATGTTTAAATTGCTTGCCAGAATGTGAAGGCGATTGTTTGTCTATGTCTTGCTCATAACTACCCATATATTCTCAATGGGGTTTAAGTCAAAAGATTTTGTTGGTCATTCTAAAATCTAAAGAAATTACGCCGTTTCTGTTCTCAAACTACTATCTTATTATTCTACTCTTATTATGAATTGGCGAACAGAGCCTGTACGTAAAGTAACAAACAAATTTATTTTTCTTGTCAGTGACAATAAAATAAGCGAGAACCACATATGCAGTTAAGTGTTAGTTATAATCTATTAGGAAATACTGAATCCCAAAATAAAGGTAACTATTATACAATCGCACTCAAAATCCCAAAACCAAATGAAAATCATTAAACTTGGAAACCCAAAGACAATCAATTTATTTTGCGATATCATCAATAATTGAAGTTATCTATCAACAACTGGAACTAAAATCTTTTGAAAGTCCAACTTCGACCTTACTCATTGTTTAAGTTCTGAAAAAATTTCTAAAGGATAATTATTTCCTGTAATGACAAAGGAAGCGTAAATTCCTGAGTATTTAGTTAAGAATAGTGCAGTAATTTCAAACATGTGTGAAAGCACCTCTACCAATAACAAGTTTGAAACAAAGATCATTAATTGTTCAATAAGTAATATTTGGAATTCAAATTACGAGTTCTGACAATAGACAATAATTTAGTATTTAGTAGAGCGTAATTCAGTATACTATTTTGTTTCAAGTAGACATTGATCAGCAAATAATTTTAGTTGTTATTATAAAATACATATACCTAGTTAAGAATACTATAAGTAATTAATTGTTCAAAATAATCAAACATTGGTAGAGGTTTTGGGCAGAGAGATTTCAGTGTAGAAACAAGGATTGCAATTGCAATGGAATTCTTCAACGTGAAATTGCTTTACAAATTGGATTATCGGTAAGATTTTTAGTATTTGCTTGTAATAAGCCTCTAAAATAGACCGAATCATTGATTAATTACTAATCTTAAACATCATTAAAAAAATATTTTACGTAATCTTAAACGAAATGTTTTTTTAGTTTCATTTTATCCCATTAGCTAAAATTAGAATATAATAATAATTAAAATTATGCACACGTTAATGTATTATTACAATCCAAAATCGACATCAATGTTTTCAAAAATTTGTCGTGTTTGAGTTTCTTTCTTAAAAATTGTGTTGGTAATAAACAATCAGGGTTCAGAATAAATTAAAAAAATATATTTTAAGTGGAAAAGAAACACACTTTGAATTTCATTAAAGGTATTTAGTTAAAAAAAATAACTTATTTATTTTAAGAAAACGTAATTTACTAAAATAATTGAATCATTTGGTCAAACTAAATTATTTAACTAAATACATATACAGGTGCTTCTAGTTCGTCGGTGGCTTCGAAGGTTTGATGAAGGAGGAGAAGTTTCTCTTATAACAAAAACCAAAAGAAAAAAATAGAGCAACTACCATAGTGGAAGATGCAAATATTCTTCGATGTGTTTAAAATTCTCCTTTTACAACTGCTCCGCGAATTCGAGAAGAACTTCATATAAACCGTAGCGCTTCAACGATACGACGCAGATTAAAGGACGCGGGATTATTTGCAAGTAAGCTTGCGACAAAACCTGAATTAACAGAAAGACATGCTCAAGCAAGAATTCGATTTTGTCAAAATAGTTTGTACAGAGACTGGAGTACGGTGATTTTTACGGACGAATTTCATCGACACAAGAGTCGTCTATGACACTTTGGCGACCACGAAATACAAGATTTAGTACCGTACATGTTTGTAAAAATTGACAAAGTGGAGGAATTTCTGGTCGATTTTGGGAGTGGATTTCATTAACTGGGCCGGGTGAATTAGTTCTAATTTCTCAACCACGATTTATGTCTAAAAGATACGTTCGAGTGCTAGACGAAATTTTGGTGCCAAGTGTGCAAACACTTTATCCAGAAGAAGAATTAGAAGAAATTGTTATTGTCCAAGACAATTCGCCAATTCATAAAAGCAGAATCGTAAATGAGTGGTTTGAGGACAGAAACGACGTAATTTCTTTAGAATGGCGAGCAAAATCTCCCGATTTAAACCCCATCGAGAACATATGGGCAGCTATGAGCAGAACTTGGTCCAATAATCGTCTTGACATTCCGGCCAGAAACTTAAACAATATAGTGCAAACTGCAAACGAAGTTTGGGAACGTTTACGAGGTTCGAACTTCTGCGAAAAATTAATTAACTCGATGCCGAACAGGTTAACAGAATGTTTGGAAAATAACAGTTTATATACAAAATATGAATTAGTATTTTATTTATAATATAATCGTATTTTTATAATATATGTATATACTATATTTAAATAAATGTGGTTTAGTTGAAACAGTGATTTAAATTAGTCGATATTACTACAAATATGATAAAGTAATCGTTATTTTACGAAAAATGCAAATGATATTAATTTTAGAATCTAAAGGTCGTTTTGCACCAAAGAACAGTACCGTATGGTTTTTTATTTAATTGACTATTTAAAGTATTTCCACAGTATTCATATTGAAGTATTTTGCTGTTAAATACATTAGCACAGCCAAAAAGTTTTTTTAATAATCAGACCAATATTAAAATGATGATATTAATTATGCATTGTTATTTCGAATGTGCAATTAATACAACATTAGTGATAGTAGCATTAGTGGAGGCAATACTTTATATAAATATTTGATATAAGAAATAAAAATTTTAGAATTATTAGCTTGCGTAAGAAATCAATTCTCTAAAAATGCATTTGTTACAAGCTTTTTCGGTTTTACGAACCTTGCACGGCCAACTCACAATAGTCGGGATGCGGGGAGGTTCAAAGAAACAGTAAATATGCTTAAGGGCGCCAGAGCGGATCCAAAGTAACTTTTCTATCTTGCTCAGGACAGAACGGTTCACACTTGTAACACGATGTTAGGTTCGTAACCCTATACTCGGCTGTTCGAGTAGTCAACGTTGGTTATTAATTAAAGACGAGTCAAAGAGGAAGGTATGTTGTCATAAAAGAGCAAATAACCACAATAACAACTTTAATCTAGAATCGTAGGATTATCACAGGTATATCAAATTCTCATTACAGAGATGCCAGTCGTATTGGCAACACACAATACATCAATAAAATACAGTGAACTAAATAGCGAAGAATAGTTTGTAGTAAATATGGTTCGTGTACAATATGCGAAATACACAAACTTCTTAGTAATATGGCATTACAGACAAACAGTGATAATAAATTATTACAGTAATATTAACCTATCGTAACAAGTCGTAGTAATACATCGTAGGCGATGTATACAAAGGAAGTACTAATATGACCTTATAGATAATAACACATCGAGACTAATCACGAAATTAATATAACATTAACGTTAATTACTCGTTGGTAGTACACAGCATGCGCAACTCAAAATAAGAAAAAAATTACTACCTAACTGGTAAACAACAGTATTAATAATTTCGGAACTAATATTAGCACAAGTTTCGTGAGTGACCTTTCTGACAACGAATAAAATACATAAAATCACTTACCCCTAATACAGGAACTTTCACTCGTACGAAGAAAGCGCTTTCCTCGGCAAGCAATTCTGTAAACACTCTTAAATAGCAAGTCGTGTCAAACTAATTCCTCACGAAAGTGAAATCTACAAAATGATTAGTTATATTGAACGCAAGTACGTAAAGCCTAACCCGGTCGTCGTATGCTGTTATACCCCGACGAAAACGGTGGTTACGCAGGTATCTGCCGCCTGAGTAGAATCTCGACAGTTGTGGTTAGCTTCAGTACATTAAATTTTCAGCCATATGTCGTATGCCTCGGATTATATTCGTCCGACGAAATTATTATTCGAAATTGATTCTTCATCAATAGTTATCGACAGGAATGGATACCCGCACGTGGCGGAACGGCTATTAAATTACGAGAAATTACAACAGAGTTTTAATAAATGACAGCTATTAGCTTACCCGGTGACGACTCAAATGTATTATAAGCGTAATACCCTTATAAATTGGTCCCCATTACGGTGGATGAATTTAGAAAATTTAAATTGCCAGCCCACCGGCCATTTTATGTAGTTTCCAAGTTAAAGAATTCGTCGTAAATGACAGTCACGCGTAAAGATCGGTAGGGGGCGTCCAAACCGTAAGCTAATTTCAAATCAAAATACATAGGCGTACGCAATGAAAATTTCGTCCGTAACACATTTTAAGTATTAGATACATTTAAAATTTGAAAGAAATGCCAATCTGACGTACCGTACTTATAATTAATTACAGATCACTAAGCTTAAATTTTTATTATTTTATTGAACTATGTAGGTAATAAAATTACAATGCTTTATTTGCTTCAAACTTCTAATGAGAAACACCATACTATTAGAATGTGAATAGATGCAATCTTAAGCGGTCATTTTGGTTGAAGGCGAGTGTACATCAAAGAACAAAGAAAATAGCATACACTTATCTTGACACATATTTATTCTAAGCACTTCAAAAAATGAATTAATTGGCTGTATATCGTATATACCAACTTGAAAGTATCAAACTCTACAAATTTGTTTAATGCAATTTAAAAGAACATAAACTTTTATTAGGATAAATTTATTGGTTGCGCTTATATGCATTCATAGGTGTGGATAAAGAACATCAAAGGCGACGTTGGTTTCAAGAGCCTTTGACATTTGTTAGATATTTAACGTTACTCTTTTGAAGTATGTTAACAAACGACGTAGTTATGTATTTAGACGACATTCACATTACAATTATTTTTATTGAACGAAATTTGTTTGCAATTCAAGTTTATAAGACTGGATAAATTTTATTTGTTATAAGAAAAAAAATAACGTCTTTTAGAAATATTGTTAAATATGAAAGAATCCCCGCGCATTGCCATCAATTACTTTGTTTTATTTTATATGCTTAAAAATACATTTTAATTTATAATAAAAAAATTTATTTTGTACATTGTAATCAAAATTCAATTATTACAAATACGGTATGTGCGTAAAGTAACTTTTAACAAATTCATTAAGAACTTTAGCGCTGGGTTATTGTTGGAAACGAAGCAATTCTTTAAAATCTCTAATAAGATGCTTGTGCAAAATACGTACAACATTATCCTGTTTTAGAAAGTTGAATACAACTTTTAAAAGAGAAAGAAGACTTTTACAACTTTTGCAAACTAATATTTCTGGGAGTAAGTACATGCACAATTGTATAAGTTTAAGTAATTTACTAAAGCTGTCACGATATACTTAAAGTCGTAGCATTGCACGTTTTCTGTTTTATATTATATTTTTAAAGATTAGCGTCGGGTTTTTTTAGTTTTTTTTTGCGTATACGAAAAGATTTATACTTTAATTTTAACAAAACCTAAAAGTTTCTGTTTTTATGCTAAAGTTTGTAAAGCACTTTACTAAACAAGTTAAAAGCACATAAAAACATACTTTTTTTAATATGTGACTAAAATAAAAACGTATTTGCAGCAACTAATATAATTTTTAGTAAACATTAAACACGTACTTAAAGATACTTCGTGTGAATATTCTTTATAGCTATTAAAAGATAATATTTTCATAATTCTGTGTAAAACATGTTAAATAAATATAAGTTGACAGCCATGATTAATAATGAAACGTTCAGCTTCGAGAGCATTCACGAAGGTACTGTCCACGTCTAAAACGAAATAATATAGAAGGTTCTCGACAGATGGCCAAATTATATAAAAGCGACACAAATGAATCATATGGCAGTTATTCCAGTAATTCGAAGACGACAGTGTTAAGAAGATTATTCAAGTTTAAATAAATAAGTGATTAACGCAAGTGTTCGAGATAAATATAACAAGTATAACCTTGTACGTGACTTTAAAGTAAACAATAAGTGTTAAACTAAAGTTATCCGCGGCCTTCGTCTTTCTGTGATAGTTCTATATATAAATTAGTGTTTTTATTAAATATGTTAGTAATAAAAGTGTACATAGTTTTAGTAAAAATAAATTAGTTAGTAATAAATATCGTTACAGTGGCGTCAGTGCGAGGTATCGAATAGAATTGTGTAAATAAATAAATTTTTCGCGATTTCAGTATAAATATCATTAAGTAATCTAATATCGCTCCCGTAATAAAAACATTGATTGCGTAAATAATTAAACTTCAGTTTGCAATTCGCGTGTTGTTTATAGCGTGTAATTCTAGCTGTTTCAGTTTGTTAAAGTAGGGTATTTAAACTTTTTATTCGTGTTATATACATAATTTATGCCGGTGACGCGTTTGCAAGCAGTTAAAATGTATTAAAAAATATTTGAAATTCTCGAATAGATGAATAAAAATATGGAAGAAAATAATAGAAAAATGGGCAAAAATTCTCAAAAAATTAAAGAAAAACTACCAAAAAATTCTTAGAAAATGGAAGAAAATTCCAGAGAAATGGAAAAAAAGTTTTACGGAAATTCTCAGAAAATGTAAGAAAAACTATTCGAGCATTCTCAGAAAATGGAAAAAAATTTCAGAAAAATTGAAGAAAAGTTTACGAAACTTCTCAGAAAATGGAAGAAAAACTGTCTGAGTTTAAAAGAAGAAATACGAACGAGCATAAAAAATCAAATCAAAATTGTTTAAGAGGAAACTCAAGCAGGCATGTTAAATCTAAGAGAAGAAATATGCAAAGTTCTGGAAAACGGAAAACAATCTTTGAATGAGAAAATAGAAGCACGAGAAGACAGAATGAAACTGCTTGAATAAATAATATAATGTAACATATCGAATGAATTGTCACGGCGAAGGAAACGTCACGAGTATAGATTTAATAATGGACCATAGAGAAGAAACCACTTACAAGTTTAAAATCGTACTTCCAAATTTTAATGGTAAAGTTCCATCGTCAACCTACTACAAGCAGTTTGAAGCCGCAGTTACAGCCAATGGTTGGAGCAACAAGCAGAAAGCGACGTTTTTAATAGTGTCCTTAAGTGGAGAAGCTCTTGGAATCTTGCAAACTGTTCCTGACCACTTACAAGAAAATTACGAACTTTTAATTTCACGTTTAGAAATGAGATATTGAGATGCTCATCCTCAACATGTGTATCAAGCTCAAATTAAAAGTCGGGTACAGGAAGCTGTCAAAAGTCTTCAAAAGTTTAAAGCTGCCATCGCCAGATTAACACTACAGCACCAGATACCTTCTTGAAACAGTTAGCTATTCAAACCTTTGTAGACTCTCCGGTTAGCTTGTCCCAAAACATTGTACAACGCTTTAGTGCATGCCTTGGAGTTTGAAGCAGCAAAACAGGTGTTACACCGAGGCAGCTATAAACTTCGTTGTGCTGCAGAAATACCTTTGCACACAGAAGAAAGTATTGAAGAAACAGTGCGACGTGTATATCGGAAACGAGTAGCTCGAGGAAGAGAACTGACGTGCTGGAACGCGGTACTAAGCTTCGAAGAAAACTAGAAGAACGTCCGGAAAATTAGAACGGGTCGACGAAATGGGGCGAAAGTCGACCTCAACGAGCCATGCCCCGGAGATTACCTTTCAAATAGCATCGCCTAGGCATAGCAGTTATTTCGATGGCAAGATCAATGGAAGAAGTACCTTACGGACAAGTAAAAGTAACCATTGGTTTGGGAAAGTACTCTACTCGACCATTAAGTACTGGTAGCCGACATCGCAAGAATTTGTCTTGGGAATGGACGTGATTAAAAAGCATGGGTTCTATTTGGATATGAAAAACGATGTCCTGAAGACCGACAATGAAGAATTTTTTTTTCATTTGTGCGAGTCTTATTGAGTGAAGACGCGACTCTGCCTGCGAGGACTGAAAGTGTGGTGATGGCACACCTGGATGGAAATCTCTGAGAAGGTTACATTCGCGCGATTGATCCAATGGAGAGCGACTTAGTTGAAAAGGGACTACTGGTTGACAGAACTTTAGTACGAGTGAAAAACACGATACCGGTAAGGATCTTAAATATCAATATCCTATAACGTTGAAACGTGGTAGGCCAATGCACGCCTGTATCTCAAATTGCAAGATGCGTAAAATCTAACAAAAAAACGTCGCTGAAAAAGTGCTTACAACAACTATGGACATTCTTACCTCCAAATGCCAAAACCTCAGCCAAGACCAGCTGGCTAAAGTTAAAGTGTTGATCCAGCAGTATCAAGTTGTGTTCGCGGTGGAGAGTGTTTCCAAAGGAAGAACTAACGCAGTAGTAAATAAAATTAATACCGGAGACGCTCGGCCGATACGACAACATCCACGCAAACTTTCTTTGGCGAAAAGAGAAGAAGCCGAACAAATAATTACGGATATGGAAAGAGAAGGCGTGATTGAACCTTCAAGTAACCCATGGGTATCCCCCAGGATACTCGTAAAGAAGAAGGATGGACCAACGAGGTTTTGCGTAGACTACAGACAGCTAAACGACGTGATCAAAAATGACAAATAATTTTTACCCAGAATTGACGATACGTTAGACGCCCTGTCAGGATCCCAGTGGTTTTCTACGTTAGATTTAAAGATTGATTACTGGCAGGTAGAATTGGAACCCAAAGATCGTGAAAAAACGATTACGATTGGAACTGGTTTGTGGCAGTTCACTGTGATGCCTTTCGACCTTTGTAACGCTCCTACGACGTTCGAGCGATTGATGGAGACCATCTTGCGCGGATTGCTTGGAAGACGTGCTTGGTTTACCTGACAACGTGATCGTGGTTGGAAGGTCGTTTGGAGAACACTTGAACAACTTGAAAGAAGTGCTCCACCGACTACGTGGGGCTAATCTCAAACTGAACTCAAAGAAGTGCCACGTAATTAAGAAGGAAGTGCAATACCTTGGCTATATTGTATCTAGAATTGGAGTAAAAGTTGACCCAGACAAAATCCGTGTAGTACAAGCATGACTAAGACTAATCGACAAACGTCAAGTCCAAAGTTTCTTTGGGTTATGCACCTTTTATAGACGATTTGTACCCGGATTTGCCAATATTGCCAAACCTTTAACAAAATTGACCGAAGAGCATAATTTAGATGGAATGAAGACTGCGAAAATGCTTTCCATCAATTAAAACAGGCCTTAGCCACTTCGCCGATTTCGAGTTATCCAAGAGAAGTTGGAAAATTTGTTTTGGATACCGACGCAAGCAATCTGGATATAGGCGCGGTCCTTTCGAAAGTTTAAGATGGACAAGAAAAAGTTATCGCGTATTTCAGCAAATTTTTGTCCAGGCCAGAAAGGAATGATTGCGTGACTAAGAGGGAGCTGTTAGCAGTCGTCAAGTCCATAGAACATTTCTACAAATATTTGTATGGACAAAATTTTTTATTGAGGACTGACCACGCCGCTTTAAAATAGCTATTGCAGTTCCGTAACGTTAAAGGACAAGTAACAAAATGGATCGAGAGATTGCAAAAGTTTGACTATGACACAGAACACCTTGCCAGAAACAGTCATCGGAAAGCTGATGCTTTGTCCAGAAGACCATGTCCGGCGGATTGTAGCCATTGTTCGCGACTTAAAAAAAAAGTCGAATGCCTCCGAAGAACTGCTATGGTTGATGATGAGTGGGAACCTGAGCAGTTACGTCGCAAACAAGAAAACAATTCTGAAATAAGGCTACTCCTGAACTAGAAAGAAAACAGCCGACGACCAACCTGGGAAGAAGTGAGTGCTTTGGACAGAAACATCAAAGCGTACTGGGCGCAGTAGGATTCTTTGATAGTAGAAGATGGTCTTCTTAACCGATCCCTAGAAAGTGTCAAGGGAACAAGAAACAGACTACAGTTGGTAGTGCCAAAGAGCCAGGTGCCAGAAGTATTGAAGCATCTCCACATTAGGAGGACACTTTGGCATTAAGAAAACATTGGGGAAAGTTCGAAAACGATTGTACTGGATGAACTGCAAAGAGGACGTCATAAAATGGTGCTATAAGTGCACGGTTTGCGCATCAGGAAATGGTCCAGCGAGAAAGCGCAAAGCAACCATGAAGCAATACAACGTAGGAAGCCCTTTCAAAAGATTAGCGTTTGACATTGCATAGCCGTTCCCAGAATCCGATTCGGGAGATAAATACAACCTGGTGGCGATGGATTATTTCGCGAAATGGGCGGAGGTTTACGCCATACTCAATCCAAAAGCAATTTTTTTGCCGGTTTGGAGTTTTGTTGGAATTACACTCCTATCAAGGTTGCAACTTTGAGTTTGGGCTGTTTCAAGAAGTTTGCCGACTGTTGAGAATTACGAAAACGACGCCACTTCATCCTCAATCTGATGGCATGGTGGAGCGGATGAATCAAACAATAGATAAATACTTGGCCAAAGTAGTGTGACGAAAACCAAAGAGATTAGGATTAGTACTTGCACCTTTTTCTAATGGCGTACCGATCATCCGTTCACGAAAGCACAGGCCAAACACCATTCTGTCTGATGATCTTTAAAAAATACCAAAATCTTTTCCAATTACCCTAACTGACTCTACATGATCAAAAATTAAAACTCTGACATTAACCATTTAATAAAAGAAAAATTTTAAAAACGGATTTACAACTGTAGCAACGACTCTTATACTAATAAATTTTTTACAATATTTTTAAAGACACATGTCTACATACCAGATAAGAAAACAAAACTCGAACAATAGAATTAGTTATATTTGCAGAATCTGTTGCAATAAACAAATGAAAATATCAAAGAATGCAGAAAAATATGTTGATACTGTCGGATTCCTAAAAAGCATTATAGAAGACGACTGATTTTTGCTAATTTTCCAAAAAATTAACAATCTTAAAAAGGAATTAGATTAAGATTTCTGTAATTTTTTGGCGTTTTATACTACCAATTAGTGCAAATAGCTATAAAGGCTGAAAACGTAGTTGATTTTACATCCTTGTAATTCAAATTAGTTTTGAATAAAACTACGGGATAAAACCATATCATAAAAAACATTGGTGGTAAAGCAATGTCAATGTAATTGTACAAATGCCACCAACGTAAACTACTTGACGGTCGTTTTGCCTTTTTGGATCGCATCAGCAGTATTCACAAAATTTCATCGATAAAAATTTATGCCTTTATATTCATAAACGATGGGGATACCATCAACGTTTGACAGTGCCATCTTACACTATTTCTTTAAAACTATGTAAAATATCGCCTTTATAACTGTTTACATTTAGTTTGCTAATAGTTATACTAATTGTATATCAACATTACGCTATTAGGTTGTTAGTGCAATTGTGGGAATAGATAAGAGCGTGTCTGCTAGTGCTGATGAGCCCCAAAAGGTTGAAACGGCCGTCCAGTGGTTCACTCTGGTGTAATTTGAACAATTTTATAGACATTGCTTTACCCCCAATGTCTTTTACGTTGTGGTTTTATTTAATTGTGTGGGTATAATATCAACTTATAACGTTCTCCGCGTTTGTGGCTATTTACATATACATTGTGTTCCACGCTAGGGTACCCCATGGGATTTAACATGGGAAAATTAAAATTATTTTTGTCCTGCTTCTCAAATTAAAAAATCGCAAAAATTTTGACGCAGATTTAAAGTGGCACTTCAAACGTTTCTAAAAACAATTTTTTGATTATAATTTGATAATTAATAAATTTGAAATTCGAAATTTTGAAGGTTTTTCGCGCATGCGATTCAGATCGGCTATTTTCGGTTTTTAAAGTATTATGGATGCTAAAATTAAATTGTAGCCCGTCAAATCAACATTTTGCAACTTTATTTTTGAGGAAATGAAAATTTGAAGAACAAAGACTAGAAAAATTACATTTGAAAATTTTCTGTAGGCTAAAAAAATCAAACTGCGCCCGCATTTGCGTGCTAATAAACCAGCTTATGATTCCAAAATGTAATAAACTTGAATTATGTTCAAATAAATAGGTATTAAAAATTAAGGTAGCATTGATTTGTTATAAAACATTTGAAGTGTTGACAGTTTTGATAAAATTGTTTTACAAGCTTCGAAAATGAATGTAGAAGAAAAAATTCTTGTGGTAAAACAATATTTTCGAGGTGTTTCAAAATTCCAAATTTGAGAAGACTTTGCTGGATTTTTCGCAGATAGACCAATACCTTCTTTAAAGAGTATCAAAAAAACGATACAATTATTTGAAACCACTGGTTCCGTAAATCTACCATTTAAATGTCAGCGTCCATCACCCTTACACGATCATAATGACAACCCTCAGAAGATGGCAGTTCTTGCAGCTGTAGACCAAGATCCTGATGTTAGTTTGCGAGAAATTGAAATTAATGTAGGTGTTCATCGGTCGTCAGCATTCAGGTACCTCAAACAGGAGGGCTTTAAAAGTTACCGTTGGCAATGCCATCAAGAATTATTACTACACGATTATTATGCTCGTATGAGATTTTGTGAAATAATCACCGAAATGAACAATACCAATCGCGATTTTGTAAAAAACATTTGTTTTTCGGATGAATGTTCATTTGAACTTGATGAAAGACCAAATCGACAAAATAATCGTACCTGGTCTTTCGAGCAATGGCGACAAACTGACAATGCTTGAATGGGCTTGCTGGGAAGTCATGTTATTGGTTCTTTTTTCATTTAAGATACACTTATTTCCATAAAATATCATTACCTTCTACTAGAAGAAGTGTTTCCACAACTAAATGATGTTGCGGGTGAAAATCACCAAGTTTGTTTTATGCAGGATGGTGCTCCAGCCCATACTGCTAGACTAAACACTGGGCTTCTAAATGAAGCATTTCCAAATTAATGGATAGGCAAGAATGGTCCCATTACATGGCCTGCTAGGTCACCTGATTTAAACCCGTGCGATTTTTTTTGTGTAGTTACATAAAAGAAAAATTATTCAAAGGAGGAAAACGGTATGAAAATAGGGACGAACTAAAAGATGAAATTCAAGTGATATGCCGAGCTATTACCCGAAACACGAAAGACATTTGTTGAACGGCTAACTTATTGTACAGTTCAAGTCTTTGTTCTTCAAATTTCCATTTCCTCAAAAATAAAGTTGCATAATGTTGATTTGACGGGCTACAATTTAATTTTAGCATCCATATTACTTTAAAAACCGAAGATAGCCGATCTGAATCGCATGCGCGAAAAACGTTCAAAATTACGAATTTCAAATGCCTGTAATGAATTTATTAATCATCAAATTATAATCAAAAAATTGTTTTTAGAAACGTTTTAAGTGCCACTTTAAATCTGCGTCAAAATTTTTGCGATTTTTTAATTTGGGAAGCAGGAAAAAAAAATTCAATTTTCCCATGTTAAATTCCATGGGGTACCCATAGCGTGGGACACAAGGTATATATAAACATAGTGACATTTATTATGAGATGGCTCGACACAAATCTTTGTTAATGAGTATTAATTGTCTTCGATTAATAAGACATTGTGGTACAAAAAAGTAATTAACCAAACAAGTTCATATTTTTTCTTCATTTTCTTAAATTAATATAACCTTACAACTTAGTCTTATAACTTAATTTTAATTGGTGTAGGACGAATTTTTATTTCCAGCTAAATTTATAATAAAAAAAGGTTGAACGCTTTTACGTTTCGCCAACTTTAATTGGCTTTTTCATCTGTAACAATTAAAAACAACAATAATATATGATAAATGTTTACAAAGTATCATCAAGTTACAATAAAATAATAAAAAGTAATTACAAAATTGCAATTTTATATAGAATAGAAATAATTTTTTTATATTATAAAATATATTATATTTACTTAAATTAATATAAATAAATAGCAGAAAAATTTTTGTTAAAATAATAAAACAACCCAATTACATTTGGACTAACTACATTTAATAAGTTAACGCGAAATACTGATATTTAAAAAAAATAGTTAAAAAAAAACTAAAAAAACACACTTTTATAAATAACCGAACTAAAAAGAAGAAAATAATTTATAATTACAAACAAAATCACTAAATTCAGAGTTAAAAGCGTGGGGTGCATCCGGATACACGGTAGTCTTTCGCGCCAAGTATCTGTTATTTCTTTTTTTTTATTTTTTGTAATTAATTATATCAATCATTGTTTTAACATGTATTCAGTTCGACTATTGCTGTCAATTTGTCATTTGACTGATATACATAATACTGTCACTAAACACGACGTTTGAATACATACGTGACGAGATATTCTACAGCTGCACTGTTTTTGTTAAATCTAATAATTTTTTTGTAAAGATCAGAGGTTTTTATTTTTTTATATTTTGTGTTCACAGAAATAAATTTATCATTGTTTGTAACAATAGTTTAACGTGTACTTGGCGAGACATTATACAGTGAAACTGTTATTTGGAGGATTTTTCTATATTTTCATAACTCTCCCCTTATTGATAGCTGCCTTTAGAATAATTGTAACAATGATTATAGATGCACCCCACGCTTTTAACTCTGAATTTAGTGATTTTGTTTATAGTTATATATTATTGCTCTGAATTTAATAATTTTGTTTGTAATTATAAATTATTTTCTTTTTTTTAGTTCGGTTATTTATAAAAGTGTGTTTTTTAGTTTTTTTAAACTATTATTTATTTTCTATTTTTTAGTTCGGGTACCTATAAAAGCGTGTTTTTTCAATTTTCTAAGCTATCAGTTATTTTCCGTATTTTAATTCGATTTATCAATAATCAATTTTTGCGGACATGTGATTATGAAATATCTTACGAACTAAAAACGTATTGGAAACAGTAGTTATCGACAGTAAGACCTTATTTCTCGGGGAGGGAACCTGAGAAACAGCTATCACATCCAAGGCAGGCAGCGGGCGCGCAAATTACGTGCTCCGACACAAAGTGGTAATAGTGAAATACACTGGAACGATTTAAACGCGATAGGCTTTGTCGAGATGCACGCCTGCGCAGTTCACGCGCTCTGTCTTTGTCACTCTCATGCAGAGGATCCCTAAAGAAATCAATTAATCCTGACGATCCTAATTAGGATAATAAAAACTTTTTAATGAATTATTGCATTGTCATCGGTCCGTGAAACGCATGCAAAGTTTCAAGTTAATCAAACACCTGGAAACCGCTGAAAATTAAGCTAAAAAATTCCGTTACATACATACATACATCCCGAACTAATAAAAGCGTGTTAAAAATGGAAATGCAATTGAGAATAACAAGATATGGGAATCAAGGTAACATAATTTATAGAAAATTAATATTGAATAACTTCAGTAAAGGAAAATAAGTTTGATATAAAATGTAAAATATTATAAAAATTTTATTTAAATTATTAGTAAAATTGGGTAGAAAATTTAATATTTTTATTTTTTTTTCTTTCTATTATTATAATATAATTAAATAATAAATTGAATTATATTATGTTAGAAAATATGGAACTTAAATTTATTACATCATTACGGAAATTGATTGAATTTATGTTACGTTTAATTTCAAACATCTCTAAGAAAAGGCGCGTATACAATTTTGGTTCTTTATGTAATATCGTTGGATTGGAGTAATCAAAACTGTGAAAATGATTTAGTGCATGCACACTTAAGGCAGTTTGAATGATGTTTGTGTCGTTAAGGTTATATGTTCTTCGTACTTTCCTCCTTTGTCCATCGTTTTTAATTCCATGTATATTTGGCAGAAATTAAACATTCTTGTGATGATTGGCCTGATGAAGTTGGCACAATAGCCAACGAAACGTAGCCAGAATTACGTACTGAGTTTTATTTCTGAGTGGTGCCTATCCTCCACATCGAAGGATTCTATCATTGTATAGAAACACACCAAATCTATTCTATGTTTTAATAATTGTTTGGTTTGACCTATATAGACTGCAGGGCAATAATTACAATTAATTTGGTAGATGATATTAAAATTAGAGGATTTATCGATGTTATCTTTTAGGTTTGTGTATATATTATGACCAAGAGTGTTTGTATTTTTAAAAGCTAGATTAATGTTGTGTTTGATTAAAATTTTTGCTAATTTTTCTGACAGTGTGTATACATATAGTATAGATATATATGAAGGTGTATGAGTAATTTCAATATTGAATAATGGATCAAAAAAATTGGGTTGAAGTTGAAAATTATCAAACGTATTGTGGTTATTGCTATATTTGATTTTTTTCCATCTAGTTTTGATTGTATGATTTATAACTTGTAATGGATAGTTGTTATTGATTAATATTTGTCGAATGATGTTTATATTTTGTGTATCAAAATCTTCAGAAGAAAGTTTAATTGCTCGGTCAACTAAGTTGTAGATGACTGATTGTTTATATTTAAAAGATGTAATAGAGTTATAGTTAGTATAACGATCAGATTTTATATCTTTTCTATACCAATTAGTTTTTATTGTACCATCCGGCAAGTGAATGATTGTTACATCAAGAAAATTTAGGATACTGTTTTCTTCTATTTCAAGTGTAAATTTTAATAGTGGGTGTACATTGTTGAAAGATAAGAGTAAATTTTGAATTTCATTTTCGTGGATTATAACTATGATGTCATCTACATAACGCCCATAAAAAGTAATATGTGGATTTTGTTTTAAAATGTCATTTTCTATGTCTCCAATTACAAGGTCGGCAATGGTAGAAGAAATAGGAAGACCCATGGCAAGTCATGGGATTTGTGAATACATGACATCTTTAAAAGTAAAATACGTAGAATGTGATGATTTGTATAAATTCAGTTAATGGTATTTTAGTAAATTTTTGTATTTCATGCCACTTTGTGTGTACTGATTTAATAACAAGATTGATAGGAATATTGGTATACATTGATTCTATGTCTAAAGATATTATTTTATGATTTTTTGGTATAATAATATTATTAATAGATTGTTTTAGAAACCAAGAATCTCTTATGCAATTCTTATTATTTTTATTTATATTAGAAATAATTTTTGATAAGAATTTTGATGTTTTATAAACCGGACTATTACAAGTAGAGACAATGGGGCGTAAAGGACAGTCTTCTTTGTGTAATTTTGGCAGTCCATAAATTTTCGATGGTAGGCCGTTTTGACAATTTAATTCTTTGTAATCGGTTATGTCTATGTAATTATTATTAAATAATGTTTTAATAATTGTATTGTTTTTATTTTGAATTGATGTGGTTGGGTCATTATTTATTTTTTTATAGATATTATTATCTTGTAGTAATTGTGTAATTTTTTGATTATATGTGGTGGCATTAAGTATTACTGTTTTTTGAGTTTTATCCGCAGATGTTATTATGATTTCTTTATGTAGTTTGAGAAATTGTTTTGTTTTAGTCACTTGTTTTTGAGTGAATGGTAAGTTTTTATTATTTACTATAGTTTTTATTGTGTTAATTTGTTGTGTCTTTTGTTTATTATTACATTTATTTTTATTTGTATTATTGAAATTCGTGATGACGTTAACTATATCAGCTCGGATTGTGTTTTGTAAGTTATGATCTAAATTTTTTATTCCAGTTTCTATGTTTGCTACAATATTTGCTATTGGTATTTTAGAAATATTATTGATAGGTAGATTAAATTTTGGTCCATACTTTATAACATCTGTTACATACTGTGGTATTACAATATTAGACAAATTGACTACCCAATTTTAATTTTGATATGTATTAAATGTTTCAAGTTTATTTTTTTTGTTGTTTTCTGTTTTATAAATTACATTTTTGATTTCTTTTTATGGGTTTGTTTTAATATTTGCTTTAATTTATAGTTACTTTTTGTATTAAGATGAAGTAGTAGGGTAATTATTGTTTTGGGGAAATATTTCTCTAATTGCATCTTTAAATTAATGACTATTTGTTGGTAATAATTCTTTTCAGAAAAGGAATCTTTAATAAGTAAAGATAAAATATTTTTTGTAAACTGGATTTGCATTGATTCAAATTTTCCTGGATTTTGAGTATAAGAAAATTTTATAATTTTTGTATTCATATTTTTAAAAAAAATTAGGAATAATATTTTTGTATCTACATTTAATTAAAAATTGCAATTTTGCACTTACCCTAATTAATTTGTTGTTAACTTTATTAAATTTCTTGATTAAGTTAAAGTTTGGATTTCTGATGTGTTTCTTGATGTAGTTGTTTAACATTGCAATTGTAGTAATTCTTTCGTATTGGATGTTCATGTTGTAATCAATTTTATCTCTGTTTATAAGTACTGTTATAAATTGTTGTTCGAATTAATTTTATGAAGAAGAAGAAACAGTATCCTAAATTTTCTTGATGTAACAATCATTCACTTGCCGGATGGTACAATAAAAACTAATTGGTATAGAAAAGATATAAAATCTGATCGTTATACTAACTATAACTCTATTACATCTTTTAAATATAAACAATCAGTCATTTACAACTTAGTTGACCGAGCAATTAAACTTTCTTCTGAAGATTTTCATACACAAAATATAAACATCATTCGACAAATATTAATCAATAACAACTATCCATTACAAGTTATAAATCATACAATCAAAACTTGATGGAAAAAAATCAAATATAGCAATAACCACAATACGTTTGATAATTTTCAACTTCAACCCAATTTTTTTGGTCCATTATTCAATATTGAAATTACTCATACACCTTCATATATATCTATACCATATGTATACACACTGTCAGAAAAATTAGCAAAAATTTTAATCAAACACAACATTAATCTAGCTTTTAAAAATACAAACACTCTTAGTCATAATATATACACAAACCTAAAAGATAACATCGATAAATCCTCTAATTTTAATATCATCTACCAAATTAATTGTATTAATTGCCCTGCAGTCTATATAGGTCAAACCAAACAATTATTAATATATAGAATAACTCAACATAAAAATTCAATAAAAAATGCTATTAAGAATCCATCGATACCAAAAACTGCCTTAACTGTGCATGCACTAAATCATTGTCACAGTTTTGATTACTCCAATCCAACCATATTACATAAAGAACCAAAATTGTATACGCGCCTTTTCTTAGAGATGTTTGAAATTAAACGTAACATAAATTCAATCAATTTCCGTAACGATGTAATGAATTTAAGTTCCATATTTTCTAACATAATATAATTTAATTTATTATTTAATTATATTATAATAATAGAAAGAAAAAAAATAAAAATAAAAATATTAAATTTTCTACCCAATTTTACTAATAATTTAAATAAAATTTTTATAATATTTTACATTTTATATCAAACTTATTTTCCTTTATTGAAGTTATTCAATATTATTCTTCTATAAATTATGTTACCTTGTTATTCTCAATTGCATTTCCATTTTTAAATATCAGTATTTCGCGTTAACTTATTAAATGTAGTTAGTCCAAATGTAATTGTTTTGTTTTATTATTTTTGACAAAAATTTTTCTGCTATTTATTTATATTAATTTAAGTAAGTATAATATATTTTATAAAAAAAAAAAATTATTTCTATTCTATATAAAATTGCAATTTTTTAATTACTTTTTATTATTATTGTAACTTGATGATACTTTGTAAACATGTATCATATATTATTGTTGTTTTTAAATGTTACAGATGAAAAAGCCAATTAAAGTTGGCGAAACGTAAAAGCGTTCAACCTTTTTTTATTATAAATTTAGCTGGAAAAAAAAATTCTTCCTACACCAATTAAAATACATGATCACAGCTAAAACTAATCTTTTTATTTAAACTTATAACTTAATGGTACATTAAATTCAGTTAATATTTCTTTATAAATTTCTACGAAGTTATCTGTTACTGTTATTGTAATTTTAAACAAAAAATTAAGCGCTAGGTTTTTATAAATAATTTAAAAATCGTATCTCCGTCTATAATAATCTAAAGAATTATTTCGCTAAAAACAATTTGGCAATAGAATAATGATCAACTTTAGTTCTGGGACAAACAAACAAACTGACGTATTTACAAGTCAAGTGGCTAGGAACTCCATAACACTATATTATGTCATACACAAACAAATACTCCCTTTACCACAGTTACATTACAACCAGGTGTTGATAAATTCAACACAATCTCCGTTGAGGAGACCTTTTCCCTGTAAACGGTGTAGTTGTTCGGACATTGACTAAACACCATCATTTATTACAAAACGAATCTCTTATCTTTTTCCCTTTCGAATAACATCCGGGAATATACATTTAGGTAAAGTAAAAACGCGCGTAAAACTACCCAGAAGATAAAACGCGTCCCTATAAATGTCCCATACGAGTTTTAGTTCGTTACCGATAGAGAAAACCTGTAGTAAAAACGCCCCTATTGTTTTTATACCTTGACCTAATTGAACTCGTATCGATTTTCTGTCTTTAAGATTAAAGAACAAATTAGAAAATTTAATTAAGAATACGTTCCGACGTTGATACAGATATTTATCTAACCGATAAGATCGTTTTCACGGAAATTGCAAAAGGAAATGCAATATCTGCACTTTTGCAGTTTCCGTTAAAGCTTGCGTCAATAAACGGATCTTCTGCTAACTAATTATTAAAACGGAATCCCCTTCAGACATTTTCTACATAACTTAATACACTGAAGCTTTAATAATTTATGTCTCCTATTGAACTTCACCGCACGAAGCAAATTTGACAAGTAAAGTACGTAGGTAACTCAGCAGTGACTATTAGATTCGATTATACATAACTTCAAACGCAGTTTACATAATATTACTAAATAAAGTGAAATTATACCGTTAACGTTGAGCGCCATTACTGCATATGTAGGTACTACATCAAATTAGTTAATCATGACTTTGAAAACTACTGAATATGCATCATTATAAATAATAATATCTTCCGTTTTCAGACGATATTTTTAGTAAGTAATACTGATATTTATGCTCTTGAATCCAAAATCTTGTAATGAGCTTTACTCAATAAATTTCCAGTTCGAGCGTGATTTATGGTCGCAGTTTTACGAAAACTTTGGATTAGTTTATCATCTTGTAATTGGTTTCAGTTTACCATACCTTCTGAGAGAGGAACTTCTGTTTATAGAAAACTTTAAAAATAAATTTTGTGTATTTCTAACTTTTTCAGCATTACTCGAGTGTACAATAGGCGGTTCTAATTTCAGAAGTTCAACGTGCAATTTAAATTTATACCGTGACTTGTGCAAATTTACAATTTAAGATAAAACAAGGTACCTTCGTTTAAAAATTTTTGCATATTCAAAAACTTTTATTTTTTTAGATTTAAATACTACTCACTTTTAAAAAACTTAAATAACAACAGTTTTTTAAGTAAAAATTTGTATGACTATTATTTAAATGTTTATTTTGTTTGCCACATTGTTTTATTAACTTTACAAATACTAAGTACACTCAACTAAACAAAAAACGGGACATCTTGGCTAGTTTGAAGTTTGTAAACTAAGAAATTCGTGGCCGTTTGTAATGCTATTAAAAAAATTCAAATTAGACAAATAATATACATTGACAATACCATAAGGTCAAATTGTTTATCAGCAAAAACTAAAAAATTAATATATTCTTATTTTTGAATGCATGTTTGCGTCCTTAACCTTTTTCGCATTTATTAGTTTAAATTTTTTTTAAATAACGTTAATACAATCAAGTCTGTTAGTTATTATTTAGAACATTTATTATATTTGCGATTCTTTAAAATTAAAAAAAAATAGATAGGTTAGAAGCACCAGTAAATAAACGGTTGAGCAATTTACAAACTTTAAATTATCAGTATAATTATATCGTGAGGAATTTTTATACTAACTAAATTTTTAGGCAATCCTTATATAATTAATATAAGGCTTCATTCAAAAATTCAGATACTTTTAAGCATTTATTGTGAATAATAATTTAAATGTAATTTGTTTTCAAAAATACCAGTAATTTAACAGACAATACCAATGAATGAATTCCTATAATCTAGTGAATGAACTAAGAAAATAAATGGCGAATATTACCGACGAGCTTATTAAATATTTTAGTCATTGATGAATAATAAACAAAAAATTTACATCGTATATGTAACTGTAGATTCTGTAAACAAAACTCAATTGTACTTGCACATTTCTGGACATTCGTAACAATCACGCTGTATAAGTTTTGGTGCTTCAATTTTAATTACTATGGAAGTCTTCTTGTACCAGATTTGGTCAACTGAATTTGGCCATTTAAAATAATTGGAACCAATCGGAAGTATTGGTACCAAAGCCCGAACTTCGTATTCATCATCTTCTATAGTTTCGACCACTCCGGGAAAATATTTCTTCTTATATTTGACTATCACATGAGAACCTACAGTCGAGTTTCAGAATTTTTTGATGTTTCTGTTGACTTTATTTTATTCTTTTTCACGATGGCCTTTGGTTTCTCTCCTTTCTATAATAATAAAAGTTTTGCCATATTATATTATTTCACAGAACAGTAGTAGTGCTTTTTTACTTACGCTTTTCCCTTTTTCCTTTTCTTCTTGTTTTTTCTTCCTGCTTATTTATCTTTGCATTTTTTGTAATTCTTTTTCCTTTTTCTCAGTTTCTATTGCATCAGTGTATTCCTTCCATTTCTTAGAGGTTATTGCGAATGGCATTGGTGTATTTGATTTTCTTTTGGTACTTGCTTTTTCCACCTTCGGCCAATGAAGATGTTGTGACCATAAATTATTTATTTTTATGTTGCTGTGCACAATTATCTTCTTGCCATTTAAGTTGTTATTCAATTGTTCGTTCGATTCGTTTTTTTCATTACGTTTGTCACGAACTTTTTCGAAAACTGTATCAATAATATCGTTTAATATCGAATGAACCAAGTCAGTATATTTATTGACTCTTCCATGTTAAATTCTTAATGTTCTCTATTCACATTGCACTGACTTAAATTTTCAAATAAAATATTATTAGTGGTTTCAACGGTGGCAACAATCTCCTTTTCTATTTTGCCAACTTCGTAGAGAACACCATTGATTTTCAGTGGCAACATCATCAAATCTTCCGGAAGATAAATTTTATTCAAAACATCGTTATTCATACGCAACTTATTTTCGACATCGTTATGGGAAATGGATTCACCTGTGTCATTAGAATTATTGTAATGTTGTATGGTTTCTTCACCATTTCCGTCGCAATCCTTACATATCTTCCACAAATCGTATAGTGTATTGTCAACTGTTGTTTGTGATTTCCTGGCATTTTCAAATTCAGTCAATAAATTTGTGTCTACGTGGTATTCAATGACTTTTAACGCAGTTCGGTATTCAGATGCACTTATATTTATAGAAACTCCATCGCTTGAAGCTGCTTTGTATTGCTGCTATCTTCTTGTCGAAATGCACTGGGAGTAATTGACAGCATCTTCATTATGTGGATATAATCCACAATTCCTGAATCCATTTTTAATGATTTCTGGTTTTATAGATTCACAATAAACTTTGTGGAAAATTGAAACAAAATTATTCTTTGTTATTCACTTCGTTGTTTTCTGTTTATGTTGGAGAACAGTCTTTTTCCATTGTACTTTCAGCGATTTAAAAACTGAGACATCACATGGTTGTAATATGTGTGTGGCATTCGGCAAGAGACAGTACAATATAATTTTGTTCTCGACCCAAAAATTATATAATTCCATGTTTATATGGGATTTGTGACCATCTAGTAGCAATAAAACTGGACGTTTTACTTGATTATTCTCAAGCCACGGAAAAAATATATTTGCAATAAATTCATAAAAAGTTGCACTCATCATTTAACCGCTATCAGAACGACCAATGCCCCATTCTTCTGGAACAGTTACTGCTATATCTCTTGGAATCCGCTTGTATGGAAATACAACCATGTGAGGGATAGATTCACCTAAAGCGGAAAATGTGCAGAGAATAGTTATACATTCCTTTTCAGAACCACTTGCAATTTCGTAAAAATTTCGGTAATTTTTAGGGCCCATAACTTTACCAGTTTTAGGGCAAGTTTGGAGTCCTGTTTCATCTGCGTTAAATATTCTACTAGGGTCGTTTAGAATATCTGCACAATTTTCACCCAGTAAAAAGTCGTTTAACTCCTTAACCAATTTCGAATGGCTCAGTATTTCGAGTGGTTATTTTTGAATGTCTGCAAAAACAATTTCATCCACTTCCGACCAGGTCTATCATCGACGAATGGATTTTCTCGTGTTGTTGCTTTCAGCACCCGCTGGACGGAGTCCTTTACTTAATCTGCGTGCATAGGAAATCCCAAAATTGCTTTTGAGAGAATCCACGTTTCTAAAACAGCTTCTTCATCTGCAGTTAAAATAGTGCTAGGGCCCATTTTGCGAACTAAGGGAACTTTTCCCTTTATTTTATTAAAAAGGGTGCTTTTTGGTATGCCATAATTTCTACTGGCTGCACTAATAGAAAGCTTCTTCTGCCTTATCTCTTCTAACGCCTTTTGAAGGCAATCATCGGAATATAGAAATCTTCTATATTGCAACAGTTGCGGCCCCTTTGTCGGCTGGAAGTATTTTAATGCATTTGTTCTTCCGTAAATTTGTGAGAGCTTTTTCCTCATGTTTAGTGATGTTGGTGTGTTGTTTTCTTTTCTTCTCTAAAGCATTTCTGATTTTCTACTTAAATTCTTCTGCTTGTGTTGGATTCAAAACTGTTGTCTCAACGGCACCAATGATGTCTAGTACAGGCACGTGTTTTGGTGTTATCGAAAAATTGAGCCCTTTCTCTAATAGAGTCGTTTTTGTAGCAGATAGTGGATGTGTCGATATGTTGACTATGGTTCTCCTTGCATTCTTTTGGTTGTAGGCTGCTTTCTGTTAGTTCCGTGTAAGTTTAGCCCATTTTTTGTCGTGTGTTTCTTGGTGTAGTTGCCGTACCTTCTCGCAAGTAGCGTCTATTTTGCGGAATATTGGTGTATAATCTTCTTCCAATGTGAACTCTTTTATCTCTTCGAATCTTTGTGTAGCGTCTTGGAGTAATAAAGTTTTCTTCCATCGATGGTGGCTGATTTGTGCCCGAATAAGCGCAAAACTTGCTCGTTCCAGTATCTTGAGGGCTCTTGTTCCTGGTATCGGGAATTCACTCGGAAGCCATCTGGTATAACTTGGTTGTCTCTTGCCCTCCGTAACAATTTAATGTGTGTCTCTTCCTTCGTAATCTTGATCATTGTCTTTTCGTAGTCTCGAAATTTGTTGCTGATTCCGGGTCCATACCGGTTTTCCAACGTTTGTTTGAATGTACTAAAGAATGTTGTTTGATGCGAAGTAATAACATTTTGCTAAACTTTAAGTTTGTTAGTATTCACCTGATGACGATTGCAGATACCACAGCAATCGAAACGTTGGGTATATTCGTTTCAAAATAATAAACAATGACAGTTCAGCAGAATGTTATTACTTCGCATCAAGCAATTTTGTCAAGTTAACTAAAAAAGTGTAAAATTTCCAAACATTTTCAAAAGTAACAGTTAAATTTACGTAGAGGGCAGCATGCAGCTGAACCGAAAAAACATCTACCATAAGCGACTAAAACCAAACGCTTGCGCTAACGATAACCGTTTTTTTTATTCAGATGTTGCCAATAATACTTATGACAGGAACATTATAGAGTTTGTTCAGTTCTTTGTAGTTAAACCAGTGTAAAACGGTTAGTTTAGCTGATAATTCCGTCCTTCACTCATGTGAATAGCAAATACGCTACTGTATTTCCCCACCTTGTCAGATTTTGAACCGGTTAGGTTGTTCTCAAGGTTTCTCTTAAGTATCTGATGACAGCGCACTTACTACAAGTTTCTCGCCACAAGAAGCTGAACAATTTCTACTTCAAAAAAATTGAATAAAATTTGTTTCTACTTTTCAATAAATAATGGAAAAAGTGTTAATAAATGATATGATAACATCACAAAATTCTGCATATCTTGTATGTGTTTCTAATTATTTATTAATTAAAGTTTGCAAAAATGAATCAACAATGTAATTTAAAAGATGGGTTATTGTAGTGTAGTTTATATTATAGAAGGTAAAATATTTATGAGTTATTTGTGCCAAAAGCAATGTATTAAAACTTTAAAAGTAGTTTTACAGTAAAAATTTAAAACAAAACTCGCCGAAATTAAATATTAAAAACTGTTTTTTTAGTCATTGTAAAAATTCTTGGGACTTGGTAATAAATAAGGTTATCCGTAGACTCTTTAAATTTATATATAACACAGAATAAATAAAAATAATAATAGCGTTTGACAATCTGAGTAAACTCATTTTAATGTCTTCATTAAAATCTTTTGTTATAGTTTCACAAATAATAAACGAACATAATACGTATCAAAGCGCTGCTTTAATTACTTCATGAATAAAATAAATTTGATGATACTACGTATAGGATAATGTAACATTGTTTGCCCACCATAAAACCGAACATTTGAATAAAACATAAGAGTTTTTTCCACAACTTCTTTGTATGCATTTACAAAACAATAACTATTTAAAAATGCATAACACATTCGGCGTTTAAAATTTGATGATATTGCAGTATGAATTTTCTTTTATTTCAGTACTATACGAATCTTATACAAAAAGCTCATTTTTAGATTTATTACCTTAAGAAAAAAATACTTTTTATATTTTGGCGTAAACAAAATCGTAGTAAGTTTTTCTTACATTTTTTGCATATTGAAAATAGATCTGTTATTATTTAAAGGGCGATCATCAAAAAAATGTAGTTTAAAACATGGTATAATTAATCAAAATTAAAACAAAAAATCCTAAATTTACCAATATAATAAATTAGAATAAATCGTTTATAAACTTCGATAGATGCTGTTACTTTTGCGATTATCGGTTATAAGAAAAATTTTAAAAGTTTAACGATTTAGTTTCATTTACCTTACCTTAAAATCTTTTTCTTTAAAACTTTAATCAACAACTTGAAACTTACTAAACTTAGTAGTCACACCTATAATAAAAGTAAAAAAATGCGTGACTATCACTTAATGCACTTAAAAGTAATTTTTTTTTGTTACAAATAATTACAAAAAACAGAACTAAGAAAATTTCTATATGATTTTAAACAAACAAATTTATTTAGGTTATATATATGTAAGCACACATTTTTAATACTGCAACCTATAACGTTTTTGCATGTTTGTTGTTCATAAACCTCTAAATGTTTGAAGTAATTTTCATAAAATATAGAACTTTGTTTTTTGCATAAGCTAATATTGCATTAATAATTACAATAAATTTAACTTAAATTTTCTTCCTTATACCTGTAACCAACCATTTTATAATTGTCTAAATCAATATTAAAAACACTGTACATTTGGAGAAAACTAATTTAATTTTTTGAAAAACTTAATGTTGTACGTTTATAATAACTCGGACTGTTTTTAGAAATATCCTAAACAACAGAATGCGTTTTTTGCAAAGAAATAATAACATTTTAGGTAATTTGGCTTTCATAAAAAAATAAACACAGTGGTTAACTTAATTTATTAAATTTGAGTAACTTAATTGCTAAGCTGTTATTAGGTTTAAAGGTCGTTAATTTACTAACCGAATTTTGCGGATAAGTACGTGATAATTTCTCAACAAATCATGATTATGATGTTGCATGTCTTCTTACTAACATTGAAAACGCAAAACTCCAATTAAATTAACTTTAATGAATTGTTATTTTATAGTGATTGTTTCGCTATATAAATAATTATTTTAAAAAATATTTAAATATTTGTAATTGTTTTAACATAACAACAATGAAATATCATATAAAGTCCTTAATTTATTATTGACCCCAAAGGAAGAACTAATTAAGTAATAGTTCACAATTTTCGGAAATAATAATAATAATATTTTATTTATGTTAAGATACAATTGTCAAAGAAATCTAAAATGTAAAAGTTTCACCATAACACCCTAAAAAATTATTCAAATTTAAAATGATGTATAATTAATTACATAACATTTAACTATATAAAACACGCAGTCAAGGTTCATTATTACTGCAATATAACAAATTTAAACCACAGTTAAGTTTCAGATTTTATATCACAGTTTAAAAAGTACGATTTTATTTGTAGTATTATAAGAATGTTTAGATTTGTTGTAATTATATTTCATTAGATTTATTTTTGTATATAGTAAAATGCTAGATGATATTTGTTACGAAATTCTGTTTTTTGGGATTTAAGAAAATTATTTCTTAGGTACAACTTCCATGTAAAAGAAAGTAACTGATCTCTCATATTCTTAAGATCATTATTGAACCAATTATAATTATATGTAAAATTTGGTTTAGATTTATAAGTCTTATTAGAAAACGCATTTAAGAAAGTATTGTGTAAAATGTTTACAAAATTGTGAAGTTTTTGAACCGCTGTACTTAATAAAGTCCCAAGAAAATGCAGAAATTTACTTAAAAAATGTATTTACACCAACTAAAGTTACTGGACGACAAACTTTGATAACTCATTTTTGTTTATTTTTATCTGTTGTGGGAGGTAAAAAATCTAAAATTTGTCCATGATGATCGGATAGGTTTGTTTCCACTGACAGTGAAAAACTTACCTTTGCATTAAAGTTCAAGAATACGTTGTCTATACAGTTTTTTCCTCTAGTTGCGGAGTTTACCATTTCAGTCATATCATATGTAGCAAGTAAATCACAAAATTGAACGCATTATCTACTCTTACTTCCAAATAAAATAACATTTTTTGTTTTTCTATAAACAGATAAAACTACTACCGTAAAACGGGGTTACTTTATACAGGTTTTTGTAGTTTTTTGTTGGTAATTTTTTTAATGGTCAAAATGTTATCTTTTTTTTGCTCCAATAGAACAATGTGACCTTTGGTCAACAAATGCATAACAAAATATTTCCACCCCCCCCCCCACACAAAAAAATATATATTTTTTTAAAAGGTGTCAAAGAAACCTCGAGTGTGGGGTTTCTTTGACATAACGTTGAAATGTAGGTTATGGCAATGACATCATTTATAAGGTTTTATGTTTTGCGTATGGATTTAGTGGGAAAAAAATTTTTTTTGAGTCAATTTTAACTTTTATTAAGGAAACATCTTACATTAAGGTATCACATACTTAAGGCACATTTATAATAAACTTAAACGATAAATTTCAAGCAAAGAAAAAAAAAATGATTAGTCTGTATACTCGCACACCATACACTCGTAGGCAGGATTAGTGGAACCTTTATTACACATACCGCAGACCCATTTTTTGCAGGTGATGCAACATATCCAGTCTGCGACATAATGGTAGAACCGGAAGTCACACTTACTCATGTCACAGAGGTTGTTCTCCTTTTTGTTTTCATTGTTGCCCTTCGTCTGGCGGCCCAAAGCACTCATTTTCTTTTTGCCCTTCTTCTGGCGGACCAATTTACTCAAGGAAATATCTTCATCGGAAGATGTCTGGTCTTTTGCGGGAGGTGTAGAAGAAGTTGATGAGCCTGGTTCAAACCTTGGGTCATCCTCTATTGCTGGGACGGTCTCAACAACTGAAATATCGTTGTCTATGTCTGAGGCATGATTGATTGATGGGACATCTTGGCTTGTTACAGTGATCTGTGTGTCGGGTTTATGACAGACTTTCTTTCCTCTTCTGTGCCGAGTTCTTTCTGAATTGTAGCCCCTCGACTCTCTTAAAAACTCCAGCAGACCACTATTGAAAACACGTCCAGTTTCTTCGGTTTGATCTCCTGGAAGCTTTTTCAAGACACCTTCAGATTCGAATGGGTAAAGGCCCGTTGTTCTGAATGAGCTCTCGAGATTCTTGGTTATATTGGGAGCCAATGCATCCATTAATCTCTTCAGAAGCATGGGAAACTGTGGTTTTGGAATGAGGCCCCGAATTCTTAATTCTTTTCTCCAATTGTCCAGAACCTTCCTCCATTGTTTCTTTAAAGGACCATAGACATCGACGTTCAGAGGTTGCAACATGTGGGTCGAGTTTAGGGGCAGAGTTGTAAAATGAATGTTGCTTCCCACTGCAGCCTGGATGACTTCAGGGGAAAAATGCGAAGCAAGATTATCACCAATGACAATAGTTTTTTCATTTTCTTGTCTGTGTTCCTGGATATGCGGTAACAAAATTTTAAAAAACCATACCTCAAACAAATTCATGTCAAACCAGCCGCTACTACTGTTTCTATAAATTGTTCCAGGTGGTCCACCTTCTGTCTAGTTCTCATTAAGATGCTTGAATTTGTACACAACCATGGGAGGAATCAATTTTCCTTCAGCGGTACCATAGAACATGATGCTTACTGATAATTTTAAATGTCCCTGGACTCTTTCGACGCGTTTGTGCCCTCGAGGTACTAATACTTTTATCGCCCCTGGGTCGTCTGTAATGTTTGTCTCATCATCATTATAAATAAGAGCTGGACGTGTCTCCTCCAAAACTGGCTTTAGATTCACAAAAAACTCTTTGATCTCGTTAGTACTCACTGATGCTCTTGAAGCCTTGATATTTGTCGCCAGTCTCTGCGTGAGGTTATTCCGAGCTGCAAACTCATTCACAAAGTCATAGCCCGGCAAGTTATCTTTCCACTGCTTTATAACTCGACCTTCCTTATTTACAAACATTTGAACGACGGTTCGGACATCAGCCTTTGCCAACGGAAACCTCCAATTGGCTAAAACAGTCAAGGTATCGGCAAGTAATTTTTCATTTTGAGGCGTTAAAACAGTGGGGTGACCCGGCTTCCCATCATGCCTGTGATGGATCTTGTTAAGAATGGTGGTTCTGTTGATTTTGTACTTCTTGGCAGCAGCAGCCTGGGTAAGTCTACCTGCTCTAACTTCTGCAACGGGTCTTGAAAGGTCTTCATCACTATAATTCTTATAGATTCGGCCACCTATTTTTCTATGATAAGTTCTAACCATTGTTAGATATAAATATCTACAAATAAACACAAGATTAATATAAGAAAATAAAAAAAAGTGTATTACAACAATTAAATAGGTCCTACCTACCTAAACTTAACGTAAACAATATCATAACGATAACTGTATAAAAAAATGTTTTAAGGTGTATTTACGCACCTCGCTACATACAGTAACGATAAACACGTTCGCACTGGTCGGTGAGACGGGTAATCGAAAAGCTAATTACTCCCCGCACTCGTCACACACTACATAAAGTCACGTGAGTTGCATTGCGCGATTGTTTTGCCGCATTTTGGCGCTTTGTTAAAGTAGCTCCAAAAGTTACCCGTAAAGTCAATTTAGCCCCGTTTTACGGTACATTTAATGATATTACATAAATGCCAGATAACTAACAATCTTTTTCAACAGACAAATTTACAATATTTTTTAAACATCTGAAATTTAAAAGTTTAATGAAATTTAAAGAACCTTATCATTTGAAGATACTACGTGAAAATGACGATGCCACGACATAATTACGAATTTTTAAAAACTCGACTTCGTCTGATTTTAACCAGTGGTTTGTCAAGCAGATAGTTGGTATATCTGTGTCGCAAAGGTATTCTTCCATTCCATTTGTTTTATTTCGTACAGACTGCGTGTTTAAATGAAGTATATTTGTGTGTTTTTTAGAGTTGTCATTTTCTGTCGATTGTCGTCTGTCGAGATGACAAACACGCGGGGGTGAACAAACTTCCTGCGATAATACAAGAAAAATTTAATTTCGCCGTAAAATAGAAATGTATTCTTACCCCAGCGAATCTTTTAGAACTAACGCATTAAAACCGTAATTGCGTTTCGCATTAATACCATGGATAGACATTAGTGTGGAGTGAAATTTTTTTTTTTTCAAAATTGAAAACGCCTGTAGTGTCAAACGACGTGTCTTGAGGTAACTAGTTAGTGATTTAAATTTGAAACATTTCCAATATGATCTTGAGGTTCTTCTTCGCCCTTCTTTATCGAAGCATTAACTAGAAAAGCAATTTTAGCCTAAAGTCAGTGTAATAATATTTCAGATCACTGCGTCTGCGCAATTAGGAGGCAGTGCGCGGTGTTTGTTTAGTTCACTTATGCGGTTGTCAGAACGTTTTTCGTAATATAGAAATGCCGAAAACACGTAAAAAATCGTTTTGTGAAGTGTTCAATTTACCCAAAGAATTTGATGGCAATGTACTTCCTACAAACTGAGATGTTATGAGATATTATTTGTGGTGTAGGTTATTGTTAAAAGAAAACGCAAATGGAAAAGATCCGAGTGTGAGTGACATTTCCAGAGCTGTACTGGCGGATTTGAAAAATATATGGCAAAAAGCATCAATTCCAATAATTTCTGATCAAACAATTTTGAGCTTGATAGCGAACCTTAATGAAAAAAATAAGGCTAAAAAAAGAACAAAAAGAGGTCTAAAGAAAAAGTGATAACATTCAGAGAGCACAGTGAAAAAACGCTATTTGATATATGCATCTGCAAATGTAAAAACTTCTGTAATTATTAGTGCAAAATTAAAGTGCCTAAACGAGATAGAGATTTTCTAGTGAACCAACGAACAGCTCGTAAGATGGCAATTGGTAATATTGATAAGAATCAGCCAAATTTTGCAAGGAAAGCTAAAGAAGTATCTCGATTATTAGCATCTAAGGTTTCGGACATTACAACAAAGACATTTAAAGAAACATTAACACCTGTAATCTCAGGTATTACAACTTCTGTAGAAGGGCCTGCTACTTCAGAAATTTCAGAACCGTCAACATCATCTCAAACACCATTTTCTTCGGGTTTTGGAAAACGAATTAAATTACGCAATGTAGCCCAAACGTGCGATTGAACAGAGATATCGGATCGATCAGCCTCAATACTAGTAAGCGTTGTTCTCTAGGATTTTCAAATTATATCAAAGGAAAATCCGTCAAAAATAGTGGATAGAAGTAAAATAAGGAGAGAACGGAAGAAAAGACGGACAGAACTCCGAGAACAATCAGGAAATAAATCATCAGCAGTTAAAGAACTTTATTTCGACGGTAGGAAAGACAAAACAATTCAACAAGAAAAAATAGGCACGAAATATTACAAGAAAACTGTCACAGAAGAACATATTGTGTTAATTTCAGAGCCTAATTGCAAATACCTCGGCCATATCACACCAACATCTGGAAGTGATACAAATATCGCATTAAGTATCATGATCATGACATTCTTAAAGGATTTTCATGCAAATTGCAACGTGGACGAATTGCAAGCAGTTGGATGAGATGGTACTGTCATAAATACAGGTTTGAAAAATGGTGGTATCCGACAACTAGAAAATTTCATAGGTCGTCCATTACAATGGCAGGTGTTATGTTGGGTTCTTTTATATTACAGATTAAACACTAAATTCGATGATTAGTTTATTATTGCATAATAAGAACACCACCAAGGATGGTGTCATAGAAAACAACAAGTAAACGTTACATTACATCCTAAAAGTAACACACCTATTCTATTTATAATAATGCTGATCGCGCGCTTTTCTTATCTTTATCTTTCAGCGGGATCCCTATGCAAGGTTTCCTTAAAGTCCTGACAGAACATCCCCCTCTTTTATAATAAGAAAGAAACGTTGAGTAATTAAGTGACATAGTCTTTTAAATACGAGGGTCTTTTTACGTTACGCACTGGTCTACTATTTCTAACACATTCGTCATTAACAGCATCACTCTTAACCACTCCGGATATAACTTCAGTTTCTGTAACACTTATACCATAACTTATCTAATTGTACATTAGGTTGAAATTCTACATTTTGATCGATACAATTGTCTAATCTAGTGTTAGTAGTATCGACTGTATTAGCAAATGATAATGTATGAGTGACCACGTAAGATTCATCATTAAATTGAGGAACAATTTCATTAGAAACAAAGTTGTGATGTTTTGCTGGTATTAAAAACCATCTATTCCTTCGAATATTGCCAGTATGAGTTTCGACAAGATAGGACTTTGGTTCCTTAAGCTTTCGAATAACGTTTCCATATGATTTGAGATTAGTCACCCATACACTATCATTAACTTTTAACTGCGAAAGCTCTTTGATGCGATGACGCCTATTATAATTTTGCTTCATGTTATCCCTGTACCTTCCGTCCCGCTGGAAAACTAAGCTTGTATCAACTGTTTGATTAAGAAACTTTGGTAAAATTGGAAGAGGAGAACAAATTTTTCTGTTAAATAATAATTCGGCTGGGGTAAAACCATTTTCCAGAGGGGTGGTACGGTCCGCCAACAAAGATAAGAATAAATCATCACTTTTTTAATAAGATTTTTAGCCGTTTTCACTGCAGCTTCAATGCATCCATTAGACTGAGGATATTTAGGACTGCTTGTTATATGAACAAAATCAAATTTATTTGCATTTTTTTTAATTCAGATTGGAATTGGGGTCCATTATCTGATCTAACTATTTCTGATAGACCGTACCTAGAAAACAATTCTTTCAATTTGGTGTTGATCACATTTTCGGTCATTAATTGAAGCTTAAAAATTTCGAACAACCGAGAAAAATAATCAATTATAATTAGGTACCACGTTCCATCATTTTTAAACAAGTCAAGTGCAATTTCTAGCCATGCGCGATCTGGAAATTCGTCTTTAAAGAAAGGTTCTTTTATATTAACTTTGAACTCAATGCAACGTGGACAATTACGAACTAGATTTTCTGTTTTAGTTGACAATCCTGGCCACCAAACAGAAGACTTAGCTCTAGCTTTACACTTTACTATGCCTTGGTGCCCTTGATGAATGAAACCTAAAGTTTTTGTTTGGAGATATTGAGGAATAATTATTCCTGAACCACGCAATAAATAACCGTCGCATTCCGAAATTTCATGTCTATATTGGAAATAAGTAGAAACTTCTGTATCTATTATATTTTTCTGAAGCCAACCTAAATTAATATACTGCCTGAGCTTTATACAAATGGGGTCGTTGTTATGCTCGAATTTAATTTTTTCTAAAAGGTAGGGTTTTATTTCAAAATTTGTAGTTATTAAATTTACAAAGGTATCGGTTTCTAAAGATAACTCATCATTTTCAGGAAATACTGAGTTTTTTTCAAATTTTCTGGACAATGCGTCCGCAATTACTAAATCTTTACATGGAACATAATGAATCTCATAGTCATATCTTAAAAGTCTCAACCTAAATCTCTGAAGACGCAGAGTTAATTTATCAATATTCTTTGATTGTAAAACTTGAACTAGTGGTTTATGATCCGTTTCAATGAGGACTTTCAACCCGTAAACATATTCGGAAAATTTGTCACATGACCAGGTCAAAGCTAACGCTTCCCGCTCAATTTGGGCGTAACGTTGCTCCGTTTTTGATAATAATCTAGATGCAAAAGATACGATTTTTTTATTCCCATTTCATCTTCTTGAATAAGACATGAGCCAATGCCAAAAGAAGAGGCATCAGCAGAAATTATGATTTTCTGACTCGGATCGAAATATTCAAGACACGGACTCTCCTGCAGCAATTTTTTTATTTTTTCAAAGGCTCGTTTTTGAGCATGATTCCAAGAAAAAGAAACATTTTTCTTTAATAGAAAAGTCAGTGGTTCTAAGGCATCAGACCTGTTGGGAATAAACCGACATAAAAAAATTAACCATACCAAAAAAACGTAGAAGTTCGTTTTTATCAGATGGTTCGGGAAATTTGACAACAGCGCTTATTCTTTCGGGGTCTACAGAAATCCCATTACCTGATATGGAGTGACCCAAAAATGCTAATGAACGTACACCGAAAAGACATTTTTCTTTATTTAAAGTTATACCTTCTTTATAAATCCGTGTTAAAACTTCATTCAATATTTGATCGTGTTGTTTAATTGTCGGTGCATGGATAAGAATATCATCTATATGAAAAATTACGTTATTAAGACCCTTTAAGATTTTATTTATTATCATAGAAAAATACTCGGGTGCACAGGTTATACCCAATGGTAATCTTTTAAATTTGAAACGGCCAAATGGTGTTATAAAACACGTTAAATCCTGACATTTTTTGGCTAATTTAATTTGATAGAACCCAGAGGTTGTATCTATCCGGTTAAAGTACTTAGATCCTTGAACTTGAGCGAGAATTCTTTCGACTTTACCTATACGAAAATGCGTGCGCATCACGGCTTTATTTAATTTGGTGTAGTCAACACAAAGACGAATTTTATTGTTATCTTTTCGAACTATAACAATGGGACTGACCCATGGAGTATGATATTCAACGGGTTTGATAATGTTTATTTTTGTAGGCGTTCATGTTCATCTTTTAAAGGTTTAAGTACAGGAACGGGCACAACACGTGGAAGTGATTGTATAAATGGATGAACATTTTCATGAATCTCAATTTTAAATTCAGTTATAAAAGTACCCAGCTGATCAAAGATTTTAGGAAATGTTTGCTCAATTTCTTCCAATTTAAGGCAACCGACTTTTGGAAGAAACCTATCACCAAATTGTAAGATGTTTAAATCTATTATTGCGGAGCGACCTAAAATTGGTTTACATAATTCTTCAATGACATAAATGTCCGTAAAATACTTGTTTTTAGAGTAACTTAATGTATCATGCAAGAAACCTAAAATATTTAATCTCTTGCCTGAAGGGCCAGTCACTACTCTGTTAGTAATATGTAAGCCTTGAATGACATTTTCATCCAAAAAGGACACAGGTATACAACCCAGTAAACACAAAATTGATAATGTTAAGTAACAGTTTCAAAACAAAAAAATTATGATTCACTCTTGTTTCAAACATAAAAGAAACCTAACTGCAATAAAATAGCTATAAGTCCATCGCTGTTTCACTTATTTGAATCAGTATAGTTTCGGTATTTTAAATTCAAATCTGTTGCAAAATAAATGTTGCATTCGGTTTACGTTTTAAAAGCTTCGTTCTTGAACTGATACTAAATGATCGATACATGTATGATTTTTTTGTTTCAATAATGAACTAAAACAATTCTTTCAATAATATAATAATACATTTTCGAATGCACGTTTCAAATTTTATTGCACAATAAATATTTTTAAATACAATATCACATTGAGTTTTTTACATATTGCAACTTTCCTGGATGTGGTCTTTTCACGGAAGTCTCGAAAACTGCATCAGTTACTCTTGGGTAGAAATTTTTAACCGCATCTGTAACATAGAAATAAATATTTCATTTATATACATACATAATCATAGAGTTACACAAAATTAATTACATTTTTTTAATCAAAAACAACACAAACTTAATATAAATATCAATTTAGCAATCATAAGAAAGTTATAAGAACACTGTGAATACCTTTTTCTGTACATAATCGTATAGAAAACTTGAAGAATTGAACTGTAATTATAAATCCTAAGGTATCATCAGATTTATGCAATAATCTACCTTAACGCAACCATGTGTGTTAATTTACATTTTTTGAATACAAATTAAAACATGATACATAAAGAATAGAAATGATAATAATATCGATTACATTTATGGATTATAATAAAATGTTTCGACTTACCGTTTATTGTTCCATTTCGTAATTGTATACACAGCATCACTTATCAAACTGCAACCGAACAAGTGAAAAGATATCAATTTGCAGCGCAAGCGTTGACGACAGTAATCAAAAGTATAGCAACGACTAATGCTGACTAATCACAAAGTATTCGTTTTTCCTAGAACGATTCCACTGTTTTGAAAATAATTCAATCTTCTTTAATCGATTTTTAAACAATTCTAGTTATTCAAAAAATATTCGGTTTTAATAAATCAGTTTTTAGACGGTTGCTGATTATGGGATAAAAATTGCAAGTACTGAAACTGTTTGTGAAAAATCGGAACTCTTTCAATTTATTCACTGTCAGTTACATGTAAATGATATAAAAATGGAACTAACACGAAACAACGTAATGAAACAGTTGTTTTAATTTTGTGATTGTAACAGTTTCAATCCGTGTTTACTGGGAAGTTATATCGGCACCTGTGTCTATCATAAATTCGATTTCTCTGTTTAAATCAGAAACTTTTAAAGAAATTGACCATTCTTTCTGAAAAATCAAATTCATTTCGATTGACCCTAAAAACTAATTTGAACTAGTACTATCATTATGAGAACAATTTGTACAACATAGTCCAGGGTTACTATTACAATCATTATCTATAGACTCACGTTGGATGGATCTAACCTTTTTGCTTCGACATACAGTCGCCCAATGTCCTTGCTTATTACAAGAACGACACGTCGATTGATTGGCAGGACACTTCTCTCTGGGATGGTCCGCTAACCCACAAAACTGACATTTTCTGGAAGCAATCGTTTTATATTGAACTTCTCTCCCTTTTTTATTGACAAAACAAGATCTGGTAACCGCGTCTCGAAAAGTACTCCTATGTACCGCCTGAACTGGGCTTCTGACATCATGTCTTGAATCTTTTTCTCGCACTCAATTGGAATGGAAATTTGACTTGTGGGTCGATTGGCCGCCTGTGACTGTCGCGACGAATTCTCCACACAACTCTCGGCTTTGTTTTTCTTGGAGTTTGGCTTGCTTTACAGCAATAATACAATCGGCAAGAGTTAGATTCTCTTGCAATTGCAATCTTTCACTGGTTTTGCGATCTAACATGCCCACAACTATACGATCACGTATTAATTCGTCGTTTAAAGAACCATATTGGCAATGCTCTGCTAGAGAACGTAAGCAAGTAATACATAACTGTACAGACTCACCTGGTTGCTGGACACGACTATTAAATTTGTAACGATCGAAAATTAAGTTTCTACGTGGAATGAAGTGGTTTTCGAAGGCTTGCATTGTGTATGTGTGGGTTTCAGGAACCGGCATAAACTGTAGCATTGCTTCTTCGGCTTCCTCGCCAAGGACATACATCAAAATATTTATTTTTTCGTCGTCTGATTTTAAACTTTGTCCTGATACTGACATGAATCGCTCGAAGCGTTTTCGCCATTGGGGCCATGCTTGTGGTACCGAAAAATCAAATTTCTGTGGTGGAGACACTGGCACAGAAATTGCTTGAGACATTGAAGTCACGATCGTCGAGGTCGTCGACGTATCTTTTGTAGTACACATTTTGCGACGTCGATTAAGAAATCGCCGGAATAGATCCGGGGTTCAGAAACACACGCGCACACTTTTAATCTGCTTTTTTAAACACGCACTACCGTTGCCATGTTATGTTGGGTTCTTTTATATTACAGATTAAACACTAAATTCGATTATTAGTTTATTATTGCATAATAAGAACACCACAAAGGATGGTGTCATAGAAAATAACAAGTAAACGTTACATTACATCCTAAAAGTAACGCACCTATTCTATTTATAATAATGCTGATCGCGCACTTTTCTTATCCCTATCTTTCAGCGGGATCCCTATGCAAGGTTGTCACGTTTCCTTAAAGTCCTGACAGAACTGCAGGTATGTTTATTACACAATAATGATTTACCTCTCCGCCACTTTATGCAACACCTAGATGGAAAGACCTAAAGGATTCTCTGGTGCAATTAAAAAGATGCGCGAAGTTGTCTGTCGTTGCCGTTTATTGATACAAATGAACTGAGTACGGATCAGAAATATCTCTTTGATATATGTAAAGGAATTTCTGGAGGTGATATATCATCGTCTTTATCCCTGCGGGATCCTGGGAAGATGTTACACTCGCGCTGGTTAACAACCGCAAATCAAATTCTGAGGTTATATGTAGCTACAATAGAACCATCAATAGAACTGAAAACTTTAGCTAAATATGTGATCAAGGTATACTCTTCTAGCTAGTTTGAGATTAAAACCAAATCTACTTGTAAGGACGGATCTAAACATTTCTTTGGAATTATCAAGAAGTCTCGTCACCTATCTGACAAACTTAAGAATACAGTGGATTCAATATTACAAAGAAATGCGTATTTTGGCCATCCTGAAAACATTCTGTTGGCGATGTTAGCTGATGAACGAAAATACGTTCGGGAATTAGGTTTACGACGGATTCTCAAGTGTAGACGTAGAGCATCAAGTCGTAATCAGGGCACTATTCGGATGTTTCAAGTGCCTAAACTTAATTTCAAAGCCGATGAGTACATCGATCGATTGGCAGTCCTTTGAAGATACCGAACCACCATTAATAAGACATATTTCGACTGAGGATTTGGAAAATATGATTTTAGACGTTCCTGACATCAGCATTTTGAAGTTACCTTGCCACACTCAGGCGATTGAACGATGCATAAAACTGGTAACGGAAGCTTCTTCTTTAGTATGTGGCAACAAAGCAAGAGACAGATTTATTCCTGCTAAACTTGCATTTTGAAGTGAGTTACTAAAGTTTGAAACCAAAAAACAATTCATTAATGTGTTGAAGTAATCACTACTCTGTACAAAAAAGTGCCAAAGTTTTAAATAAAGATTTGTGATTGCTAACAATTTTTCTAGCCATCATACTTACCACTATCTACCATAAATTCAAAGGTACCAAATTCTTTAAATATGAGATTTGTGATTTCTAGGATTTTTTTTCTATTATACACTATTATAGAACTATGTACTACGAATTCAAGTGGAGAGGAACCTCAAGATATTATTTTATCAAACTCAAATTTTACACATCTCAGTGATAAAGCAAGGCACATTTTCCACCCCCAGGACCAATAAAAAACGCAAATTTTTTTTTCCTTATAGAATCGCTCTACACTAATAGACATGGTTTTAGCACACGTGATGTTTCTTTAACGTTACGTACGAAAAAAAAATTGAGGAGCGTACGTAGCGTTTTCCTACAGCGCCAGCGCAGGAAACCATACCAAAGCTTTTTAACAAAAAAATAGATCAAAGGTTATTTTAGAAAAATTAAAGAAAAATGAAAGGAAAAAAGAGAATTAGTTTTAACGACTAAAAAAACTATGTAAGAATAAAAAACAGTTTTGCTAAATAATTGCAAAAAAATTTATTTAGTAGAACTTAAAATATAAAATTAAAAAAAAAATAAACAATTGAATTAGTTTTATTGACCATCAAATTAAGGTAAAGAAAGAAAAGTGAAGAAAGCTAAAAAGTCATCGATAACATTTTTTTCTTAATAAATTGATTCTTTCTAGAAATTCTTAAAATAAAACATGAAGAAAAACAAAATCAAAAAACTATTAAAAACTAAAAAACAACTAAATTGTAATTTAATTGTTCCAACTGAACATAAGAACTAAAAATCAATTCTTAGTAAAAATGGAATTAAATTTATTTCAAAGAAACTTAAAATAAAAACATGTAATTTTTGTTTTCAATTAAAAATCAAATTAAATGAAATTAAACGTTAAAAATTTAACGTGAAAAATTAATACCTAAAAAGCCAAAAAAGAAAAAATCAGAAATAGTATAATTGTGAAAACATTTTTAATAAAAGTAAAAAAAGAAAAAAAAAACAAATGTTTTATTGTTTTAAAAGTTTTCGTAACATACAAAGAAAGCTTGGTAATAATAAAAAAATCAAAGAACTTTCGTGTTTAAACCGTGTCAATGTTGTAATCAAAGTTTCCAAATTTCGGTTACAACATTGACACACATTTTACATTCCTCTTTTCAACTTGTTTTTATTTATTTTGATTATTTAGTTTTATTGCATTTTTTAAGCTAAAATCATTTAAATCTAAACTCTCTTAATTGTATTGGTTAATTTTGTTTTATTGTATTTTTTTTTACCAAAAGCTCGAAGTCGATCATGTAAAATTGCATTCTCTCTGTTTTTCTTAACTATCTATCTGAAGTATTAGAGCTTTTTTCGACCATTATGTAATACAAAAAAAAAAAATTTTTGAAATTTTGCTACTAATTATGTTTCTATAATTACTTAAACGATTTTAAGTACTATCCCAAAAGAGAAAAATTTAAAATATCTCAATGACGTTCAATAACAAAAAAAGATTAATTATAAAAAAAATATGTAATTAGTAACAAGAGCTTATCGTGCTATAACATGTACAAGAAAACACAACTAATTAAAATAGAATTACAAGTTATGTTTGTTTATAGCGTAATTATATTAAAAAATAACTTTCGTAGATATTTTGACTAAGTTAATTAATTTTATTTAATAAGAACAATTATGTTCAACAGCATATCTGATTTGTAGCTACTGTAAATTTTAAACAAACCACTCATATACGTACCTAAATATAATAATGAAGGATGATAAATAGCTGACGTTTGCACGTGTGGCAGTACTATGTAATGACCATATCGCGAGCCAAACAATTATAGGTGTAACTAGTCTACGTTATAACAAACGTGTCAACGTTACTTATTAAAGACAAAAACTATAAAATCTAGATACAGAAACGAAGTTGGTTTTGGAGCTGTAAACATTTATTTTCCATGATAATTCAATCTGGAGTTCAACTCTTTTTGACACATCTATTAATAATACTAAATAATGCATAGTTCACTTTCAATTTCCGTTTCATAAAATTTTTTTTTGTTACGGAACAAAATGTATTCCTTTTTCAATCGACACAAAAATATTATAAATCATAAATAAAACTTCGCCTTTTTTTATTTGTAAGAAATTTTATGAATCGCATTCAAAATCTGAAAAAGAAAGAAATAAATTTTGTCAAGGGTATATTATGTTTTTATCCAAGTGAAAAAGCGTCCTTTTAAAGTGAAGGCTTTTGTCAATAAGTAAAATGTAGAATAGGATACCAAATGGACTTTCTAATGCTTTTGCAAATTCTCTTCATGTGTAGTAACCTAGGATTTCCACGACATTTCAACGCAAAGCTGATATGCTCCTGCACGAGATGTGGAATCGGGATTACCTTCGTTTATTCCACCAATTCGACTTTATCCTCATCTTCATGAAGTGCTCAAGACCGATATAATAATAATTTTTAATTTCTAAAAGTTTAGATACCTAATGTAAATTTTACAGATTTAATTAAGAATATTTTTACATGTCAATAGTCTTTTCTAATTTCTGAAACTTTTTAACGGAAGTTATAATTGAATTGAAACAGAAAAAAAATCGTTATAATTTGTATAATGCGGTCGAAAAACTTCATAAAATTTAATAATGTATAAAAGAATTTCAACTTTTACTTTAATTTTAAAAGTTCAGTATTTGAAACGAACCTAATGAATTCTAATTAAAACCTTAATATATTATTTTTACTAAACAATAAATATTTATTTTACTTTATGTTTAATTGTTCTTCTAAAATAATAATCAAAACGGCGTTTATTGAAATTTTGATGCATACGAAGAAAACTAATGAAGTGTAACGGAGTCGGCTAATTTTTTTGTACTTCTGACTTTAAGATTACTAGTAACCTTTGTTAGAATGAAGACGAAATTAATCTAAACAAATTAAAGAAAATCTATCATACAAATCATGCAGCAAATATTCGTACCGAATGTGTCTGCTTTTATTTTTACTTACTTTTCAAAACGTAAAGTTAAAATGAACCCATATAAAGGCCTATTTCCACTATCGTGGAAGCGGCCTGCAATGCAAGGGCTCGGAACGGGCTCTCCACGTGCTCTGCAGAGCAGGTGCCGGGGCCGTTCAACGTTTTTTGCTAATTTTATTATTGTATTTAGTCTAGATTTTATATAGTCTGAATTCTGTCACAAAATGAGTAATAAACGTCAGAAAAGAGCTCATAATTTTTCATCCGAAATGGATGAAAAATTAATAGAATAAGTACGCAAAAATGACGCACTCTATGATTTGTCCCATAGAAGATATTCGGACAATCAGTACAAAACAAGTGTGTGGGTGTCAATTGGAGAGAAATTACAACTAGGTAAGTAAATAATTATTATATGATCTCTTTATTGGAATATAAAACATGTACATTGTACCTACATATCTAATTGTTATATTCTGTCATACTGCCAAGGCACAGAACCTCCATTTGAATTGAAAAATCTGGTCAAATCTTGTCGACAAAGGAATGCTTCTTCTTGTGCATTACCACCTTGTCTTGATAAATTTCTCAATATGCATTGGATATTATTAACTTCCGAGTTGCTACTCTCCATAGGACTATTCGCTCCTTGCCTAGTAATGGTTGTTCTACGCAACTAATTATGCAGAATGCATGTTGTAAGAATTATTCTTTAGACGTAGCTCGGTTTACAATGAATTTTTCTGAAATAAATACGGAAAGGCTGCGCCAATATTCCGAAGGAATTTTCTACAACCCGCTTAACACGACAATGTCGAAAATTGAAAACTCTTTTTTCGATATCATTGAGCAGAAAACCGCAGAAAAAGGTCTCAGAAGGTTAATTTTTAGCGGAAACGCTGAGTCACCTAAAATAACGTAAGGTGCTTTTATATCAGAATCTGGGAGTTGTCTTCTATCAGGTATGTTCAAAGAGCCATTTTCCAGTTGTCTTCCCAGTCTGGAGTTTGCAAAGATACCCCCATCACTGTTTTTGCCGTAAGACCCTACATCTACTGCCAGAAATTTGTAATCAGCATCAACTAATGCAAGCAGAACAACAGAAAATGCTTTTTTGTAATTAAAATAAGAACCACTATTAGCTGGTGCAATGATTTCAATGTGCTTGCCGTCTAGGGCTCCCAAACAATTAGGAAAGTTCCAAGCGGTCCAAAACTTTTTGTCAATTTTTTCCCAATCTTCTTTATGTGGTGTAGGGATATAAACTGGCAGTAGCTTATTAATGATTGCGTTACACACTTCATTGACAATGGCATGCACAGTAGAATGTCCCAATCGGAAACTGAATGCAATAGTTTGATATGAATCTCCAGTGACCAGGAATCTAAAAAAATAATTATTATCGTTTTCAGATGGCCAATAATGCAAGCATCGGTAGGAGGCAATTTGTGGCCAATACAGGAGGTTCTTATCTTCTAAAAAAACAAGAACTGGACAAGCTGCAGACCTCAAAGCCAGATGGAAGCACGGAGACATACTAGAATTTCTTCATTTTTTCATGAAAGATAAAGAGAGATTGACTTCAGTTACGACTAAGAACCCCAGTGTTTTAATAATAAATGATGAAGGCACTGAGTATGATACTCAGCTAAGTGAAGATCTTGACGCATCTGAAGATCCTCAGGTATCACAAGACTCTGAGGCATCATACACTGCTAATGCATCACACATTCTTATTACTTCCCAGGATAAAACTTTACTTCGGGATAGCCAAAGTAACTTGCAAGTTACTGTTCCGCAGAACAAAAAAGAGAAAACACCAAAAAGAGCCAAGTCCAATGTTAAAGTGTCTACCCAGGCTCATACTGCTAGTGGTACTCTGATGAAGTACCTGTTAGAAGAGGAGAAAACAAAGAAAACTAAAGTTCAAGATAAACTTCATTTTTTTTAAAGCATTAAAGGTTTCGTTTTCGCCCGCTGACAGTGACTAGTGAAGTCAAAAATATTTTGGAATTGTTGCAGATATTGAAGCTAAATACATACATCAGCAGCAACATATATAAAACTTTCCAGTATATCAGGCTAGCAACTCACAAGTTCTACTGACCATCGAATCGCCTAGCACGGGTACATTTCATTCATCAAATCATTCCTCATCAACTTTTATCCCATCTCGTCCATGCTCAAATTTGTCAGCGTCTCGGTCATACCATTCTTCACCCACCGCCTCTTATTTTGAAAATTTTTCGCCACCGATCAACTTTGCTCCATGATTATTATTAATGTATACTTTATTTAAACATTGTTAAAATTAAATATTCGTTTTTTTACAATAGACAGAGTATTATTATTATCTACCTTACCTTAGGCATACTGTAAGTTTTTGAACTTTTTGGATGGACTCGCGGAAGGTGGTATTTTCTTTTTGTAATACCCCTTCAATTTCTTGTAACAAAATATTAAATTCATGTTTCGACATTCTATAATACGTAAAAAATTTGGTTTCGTCTTCCATAAGTTCGATTTGTAGAGTTGCAAATTCTCCTTCTTCATTGCGATTTTGGAGCATATCGTGAACCCAAAAACGTCTTTTTCGCTTCTGACTCGCTTCATTTGTTCTTCTCTCTCTTCATCTAACAATACAGCAATTTTTATAAGTGCTGACGTCGAGAACATTATTTTAATGTATTATTCAAGTAGTTATTACGAATTGAACAGAACGACTGAATCTCGTTTCGTACCCGTAGCAGTGTGAATGCTTGACAAAATTCTTGCACTTGCAGAACACATGCAGAGCCCGTTCCGAGCCCTTGCATTGCATGCCGCTTCCACGATAGTAGGAATAGGCCTTAAAAAAATTGTTTTGTTTAATTTTAAACTACAAAAGGGTACATTAATTACCATATTTTTTTTATGAACGTATTCAGTATTCAAGGTCTAATAATGAAAATTATTTATTTCATAATAAAACTCAACTAACAACATATGATTTTATAGTATCATTTGTAATCAACTGTCATTTTCTTTAACCTCGTTTATTATGTTATCTATGTTTAGTATTTCTGGTTCATCTTCATCTTTGAATGCATCTGGTTCAAAGCTTTCTGGAACGTCAAGCAGTTCGGATGGCAATGAATCTCCTTTAATCCAATCAAACTTGAGTTCACCATTTTCCAACTTCCACTCATGTTCCACTGGAGTTGGTGTGGAGGGTTTAGCTACATGTGCGTTATTCCATACGTAACATTGGTAGTTTTATGTGTTTTTTTAATGACGTTTTGCATGGGGGAAGTAGACTTAAATCCACACCTTGATTGTTGGGCAGAGAAAATGCAGTTGTGGGAGCATACTTTTGTGAAAACAAATCAAACCGTAGTTCGTTTGTATTTGTGTATTCCTTATTACTGTACAAGCAACAGACGAATTCCTCCAGGCCGGTCAGTAACTTGTCTGTAATTGTCGGTGATGCTGTTAATGATGTTAGGATAGGTACAAGCTTTGAAAACTTTTCCAATTTAGATTTCACAGACAACTTTCCATGACGAACAAAGGAACTGGTGGTGTCACATCCGGACAGGGCATGCACATTCAGCATAGCGTGGCTCATTTCTACACCTAAATTATGAGAAATGGCGGTGACATTTATGACCCTTCGTTTGTTACCAGGTCCTGAATCAAAGAATACTATGTTTTGAATGTTGCTGGCATATCTTATTAACAACATAAATACATCTGTGTCCGGGGATCTAACTCTGATGGGTAAATTGTCTTGACAAGATTTTGAAGTATGGAAGCAGTGTAATATTATTTTAGTATCTGCTTTCTCTTGTGAAGAGCATAGGTCTTCTTGTGTTGTATGTTTGATAGTTAATCCGTCTTCGCTAGTAAAGCAAGTGCACTTATTACTATGTGACAAAAAAAGATTCCTTCCATATAAGTAGTGGGCATATTTGTGCTGAGCCCATTCATTATGTAGCAGTTAACCAGTTGTTCCTTATTTTTACCATTAGCAAGGAATTTTTCCAATCCCCTGGAATCTTGGTTTTAGGTCCTCTTATTAAAAATCTATCTCCACAACCCCTTCTTTGTCTTTCAATGTTTTTAATAGATACATCTAAATAGGTATCCGTCACAAAATCTATCCTGCTGCATTGTGGAAAGCGGCTCAAAACAACCTCTGCTAGTTCACCAAAGGTTTCTGGAGTATTAGTAAGAGCCTGAAAGTAAGCCATACCATCAATCACATACATACATTCTTCAATTTTAGGAGGTTCGTGTACAATACCCTTGACCTCCAAAGCATGGAATAGTTTGGACTTTTCTGTTTTTGTTGGACATCCATCGGCAGTGGCTAATGCCCATGGTACTGGACCTAATGGGCATGACATCAGCTTCTCAATGCTAATTTCACGTTCCTGGGACAAAAGTAAAACTCGAGCAAAAATATTTCTTTCAGCTCTTATCTCAATTAATCTGTTTTGTGCAGTCGTAATAATGATATTCTTACGAATACTTTTGAAAGTTTGAAGATTTTGTCTCTTAAGTGGTTCATGGATTTTTTTAATCTTTACAATAAATCTGTCTTCTAGAAAAGTTTTGTAGGAAGCTTTCCCTAGATTATCTACATTGAGTAAATTCTCTTCCACCGATTCGGGTACAGGTCTTCCAGATGATAAACAGAACAGATTATCACGGTTTTCAACTTCAAATGAGTTAACGTATTGTTCAAAAGCGTCAAGTACTTTCAAAATACTTTGCTCACTTCGTTTTATTTCATGTGCTAACTCTATATAATTAGCACGTTCATATCTTGTAATGCACCACCGTGCATATGCCCAGAAATTTCTGCTAAATCCTACTATTCCGCCAGTACATTTGGCATGTCTATTAATTGTCTGTTCTATTGTGATATCTATATAATTTTTTGAACTTGGAACTTTCGATCTGCTGACACTAAACCTGTTATTGCGAAGTAATTCTTCCACTCCCGGGTGTGTACTTTGCAAGTTCAAAAGGTTGATAAGGTGAACGACGAGATATCAGGCATAATTATGATGGTCACATGGAAAGTAAAGCGGAATCATATCTTCTAAATATGCCAAGTGTAAGTCCAAATTATTTTCTTTGGTTGCTCGCTGGAACCTCAAAACCAATGCCACCTTCTCCACGTAACCAATCCAGAATTGTGCTGTCTTACCTAACTTTCCATCTCTAACTTCCACCAAGAACGTTTGGTAGTTACTGTAGAACGTTTGACAAGACACATTTTTATTAACAGATGTCAAATGACAATATGACGGATTTTCTGCCAATTTTTCGATCAGTTTCATCGCTTTTGCATCTGGATTTTTTTCAGGATTCAATGTCATGAATATCGTAAGTAGCAGTCTTTGTAAAGCCTCCATCATAATTTTATGAACTCTCATAGCTCTGTTGTAATGTTTTCCTGACATAACTTTTGCAATTGAACCACTTGCACATATTCCAGATTCAATTAAAATTTCTTCAAAGCTAGAACCAGCCATCAATTTACCTAAACATTTAAAAAAAGAACAGATTGTGTCGAAACCGCTCATGTTTATTACAACATCTTGAATTTGTTGCTGTGCCATTGCACAGCATATGCTTTGATGGCAGCCGCCAGATCAAAGGTTACAAGTGTGTGGGTTTGTCCAACTTTTTCTGTCACCTTCTGAGATTGCGTCAGAATTTCTTCAATAGTTGAATATTCTGTGATTGGTGTCATATATCCCACTGTTGATGGTTTCTATCCACTTACTATATTTAAAGTTTTTGAAACCCAACCCGCCCAGCCGGGTATTTGTTTTTTTTTTGGTTAAAATGTAATCTACAAAAGGACCAAAAGAAATCGACTGTGTAGCATTGTTAACAGCAACTCTGTTTACAAAAGATGTTATTGTTGCATCAATGTTGGGCTCAGGATGCTTTGGAATGAAACAAGATCGTAAGGATCCTTCAATAAATTTTACAGAACGCTTTTTAGTTCTAGGTACATCAGGGCCACTAGTAAATGTCTGCAACTCAGTACCTCTATCTTGAATAATAATCTCATGTGTTGAATGGGTCGTCCCACTACTTGATGGTGTTTCTTCATTCAAGTCAAAGTTATCCCAACACAGGTGTGACACAATGTTACCTGTTGTAGATATATTTGAAGGGAGAACTTGGTCATTGCATTTAATTTTGTTCCACATAGCTGTCTCTAACTCTATTAAGTGCGAGTATGACACACAATAACCAAATCTATTTATCAACGTTACAAGAGCTGAACTTCCAGTAAGGTGCCTTATGGTCATTCCTAAACTGTAATGCTTGGATATTTTCCATTTACCATCAGTAATGCTATAGCACAAATCTTGGGCGAAGAATTCACTGTGCGTTTAATTTTGTCATTTGCAGTATTCAGTGGTTTCCCGCTAGTCACATTCGATAGAAATTCACATAGTATACCAGGAGCTTTAGTTGCAACTGACGCCAAGAATTCGGCTGAAGGAGGCCAAGGCATTGTAGGTGAACTGTCATATGTCTGCTGGACATGTCGTCTCAAAATTATTGCAGCCTCTTGTATTCTTTGCATATCAGATGAAGCGGCTTCAAATGCAGCTTCTACAGCTTCTCCGGGTTGTATAAATGTTGAGTAAACAAGCTCGCTCCTGTAGTTTGGCTGCCAAAATGATAACTTATTGGCAAAACGGTTTTTTAATTTGTCTTTCAATTTGTCAGTTTTATAACTCTCATTATAAAATTGAGGTGAATGTTCAATCATGAATGACAAATACCGCTCATGAAGCATCGACATGCGTTCAATATTACCACCAACAATTATATTTTCTTGAAGTGCAAGTGACTCACTGTCTATATCAGCATGGGGACGCCTATCAGGTTTTATTGTATATTCCTTACGGCACTGATTATGATAGTGCACCTCCCGAGCTATGACATCAACATCTCTTAGTTTACACAACAAGTGTTTGTCTGCCTTTGCTTCTGCAGCTTTTAAAATGGATGTTCGCGCAATTTCAGTTACACATTTTGTAGGTAGCTTATACTTCTTTTGTGACAAAATCCATTTCCAATTTTTATTGCAAAAATACAGCTATCACTTTTCCTTTTGAACCAGTTCTGTATGGACGCTTGGACGTGGACGGCTCACTGTCACTGCCCCGCACTCGTTTTGTAATTTTTGAGACGTTTATAAATTTTTGATACCACCAGCGATGATAAAAATCATAATTTGTATTGAGAACCAATGGAACTTGTTTACATACTGTTTCAAATCTATTACTCTCAGTGCTTTTTTTGAGTCTTACTTCAACACAGTCACGAACTTTTTGAAATGATTGGACCGACAATGGCCTTAGTAAAGTGTCTGATTTGTTTTCATTAAAATGAATAATATATCTTTTTCCTTCTAATGATGATGCCCCACCTTTCTTTAAACTTTACGGCTTCTCATCAGACATTTTTAAAGTTCATCTGAAACAAAAAAATATTATTAGGAGCAAATAATTCAAATATATTTAATATTTGGTAGTTTTCGTGATTTTTTCGTGTTTTTCCGGGATATGCTGTAATTCGCAAGTGGCAAACACGTAAAACCTTAACGTATATGTCAATACAAACAAAAAAATTTATGTGTAGAAAATTCCCACGGGGGGGGGGGGTACACACTAGCCTCCGCTCTATAATTGTTTGATTATCTTAAAATTGTTGCCTCATATACAACTCAAACTTCTTACAAAAATTGTTCACAAATTTTATTTACGAGCATAAGTAAATAATAGAAACGGAACATCATCTATGTCCAAAGTAAGTAAACTAAATAGATTTTATAAAGATCAAAGAGAATGCGTAAATAAAATAAATCTTATAAAGAGATAATTTGACGATTCAAAAAATATTGTACAAGAAAAATTCAATTAAATTAAAATTTGTTTAAGAAACCATTATTTAAAAAGATTTATATTTTTTACGCGTTTTTTTAAATTTTATTAAAGAAAGATTAGATAAAATAAAACCAAAAGACAAAAAGTTGAAAGAGAAAACGTACTTTTGTTTCTTAATTTTTTCAGATAAAATCTGTCATTGAATTTATACGTATTGTAATGCATTATTCATAGCTTTAAGTTGATATTTAAAGCAGATACTGCTTCTCACTTTTAAGTCTTGAATACTCTAATCTATTACATTGCTCTTATTCTTTCATCAATTTAAAAAGATTAGAATTTTTCTTTCAATTTGTCATGTAATTTAATTATTAAATTTTATTTAGAATAATAATGTTATTAGCAATTACTGCTTAGTATTAAAAATTTTATATCTTTTTATTAGAAACTCAGTGACTAAAACACAAATTATTCGTATTTATGTAACACTGTTACATAATTGGTAACTAAGAAAATTAAAAAAAAAAATTTTTTTTTGCGTTCTGCTCAAATTTGTGAGTATTTATATAATGCAAACGGTAATTTCAACTAATTACTTAAATTCGAGATTTGTGGTTCAACTACTAGCACGCGGATTACCAACTTTTAATCTACATCAAACAAGGATACCTAGACCTACATATCTTATGTAAATTTGAGTTTGAAGTAATGATTTATTAGTTAAGTTCCCGTTTGTTAACTCAACCGCGTTTTAATTACAAAATTGTGTATCGTAGATTTATGATAGGACTGACCAATTCCCTAATTAATAGAAGCCAGTAATATAGTTAACAATAATTTGTTGAATTTGAACTATCCCTTGTTATTTCGCATACCCACAGAAACTTTTTTTTTACAAGTATTTGTGATAATCTCTAATTATACTAACGTATAATTAACCAATTTTTGAATTAACAAAAAGAAATATTTTTATAAACAGTCAAATATTAAGAATTTACCTTACAAAACAATTTTATAAATACATATTTAATAAAATAATTACAAATGTACAAATAAAAATGATGTACGATTCTGTTTAAATTAATTAAATTTATCGAAACAAGTGTATGAATAAAAATTTAAAATGAATTACTTCATTTTTCCTTTAAGTTTTATTTCCTTTTGTTATATTTGCAATCTCACAAATTCTTTTTTCTATTTGTTTTTCTTATAATATAAAGCGTATACTGTATTATTTTAATTTGATTTAAATAATACAAACGCAATTAGTTATTTAAAAATCTTTTGCTTATAACTCAATTTTTGAGTAAATTTTAGAATAAGCAGTCATAATTAGAAACGTACGTTTGTTGCAGTTATTACAATCTCAATTTTAAAATTAAATTAGTTGTAAAAATTTCTATAACTTATTTAAGTCATTTTGCAAAAAAATTAAATCTTTAATTTTGTAATTCATTGACAAAACGTTCGATAAACTAACGACAATTGTGTCAATTGTAAATAGCGTGATTAAATACGTGCTATACTTTGTTATTTTTCCACCAGAGGGTTAATCACATGCGGTAATAATTACGTAATAACTCGTAATAACACAGCGTTTCTCAACCTGTGGGGCGCGCCCCCCTAGGGAGGCGCGACAATTCTGAAAGAGGGGTGCGAGCGTATCGAAAAAATAAGAAAAAATATTAAGAAAACTATTTTTTGATTTAATAAAAAAAAAGCAACAAAATACATTCTCACAAAGTACAACGATAAAAATACTTACATACCTACAAGTTTAATCATATTAATTAGTGGCTTTCTTGGGCTTGTCTCTCAGAGCAGAGTTTCTCGAAAGAAGGTTTAATATTGGAAATTGACACTCTGAGTTCTCTTTCAATATTTAGCTGAGATCTGTATTTTGTCTTTAAATCAGCCACTGCAGAAAATCCGGTTTCGCAAAGATAAGATGGTGGGAATGATAATAGTATACGAAATGCTCTTGTTTTCAGTGCAGAAAATTCATTATCTAACCCTGTCCAAAATTCAAACAGTGATTTATTACTAAATTGCCTTTTGATTTCGCCACTTTCCGTGAAGTCTATGAACATTTCTTCTTCTTTTTTTGCTTTATATTTCGGCTCCATAATTCCAATTTTCTACAAAAAGCATTCACTTTGTCACTCGTATCAAAAATATGTGCGTTTGCTCCTTGGAGTTGAAGATATTTAATTTCTCAAATATGTAGCTGAATTTGATGACAAATAAGCCATCTCGAAACATCTCAGCTTCCGGTCGGCTTTCCTCTTCTAAAAAGATTGCGATTTCGTCTCTTAGTTCATAAACACGTTGCAGAAATTTTCCACGTGATAACCATCTTGCCTCACAATAAAACAGTAACGCGGAATATTCTGCACTCATGTCTTTACAAAGTGCAGAAAAGAGTCTTGATTTTAAGGGTCTCATTTTTATATAATTTACTACAGTTACAGCTATCGTTGTTTTTACCAGGACTCATTTCCTTGGAAGCCAGAGCTTCTCGGTGAATTATACAATGTGTCCAAATGCATTGTAGAGATTTCTGTTTCACAAGTGCGTGTATACTTTGGAATCTTCCAGACATTGTACGAGCACCATCGGTGATTTTTGCTTTTCGTATGATTTTAATTTGAATTCGAAGAATTCTCGGGGTTTGTTAACGTACTCTCTATGAAGCGTTTTCAAATGTCGTTTACGTTTGTTAGGTTTCATACTGTCAGCTGCTAAAATTTTTGAGCAAATAACACACAGAGTTCTTTCTTCATCATTTACTTCAGTGTTAGTAAACCCAAAATTTAAGTATTCTTGAGAATATTTTCTTGATTTTATCTTCGGAACTACGTCCGCCTGTGCATTTGTTGATGCTTCACTATCGTCTAATGTTCGTTTACGCCTTGTTAAAAATTTATCCATTTTAAGGAGCAAGACGTCTGAGACTGTCAGGGTATATTTTCTATGAGACTGACTAAAATTCAATGTTTCCGATTTCAGATTTCGTACATGTTTATTTGCTACTACAATTTTACAATTTATATAGCTTAGTCATAAGTGATAACATAATTTGCTTAAATAGCCCCTTTGGATCGGTTTTCCACCTCCGAGTTGCTTCTTTGGTTTCGAACTTTTCCTCTGCGTTGTAGATTTCATTCTAAACTTAATCTAAGATGACATACTTAGGCTGCTTGTGCCTAGGCATGCCATCTCTATCGTATTCCCAAAGCCGCTGGACGAGGGGATTGGGATGGGCCGCGAGGTCTGCATGGAGCGCTGCTGCGGATTGGCGGACGAAATCAGCGGTCTTTGGGATGGCGCGTTTTTGATGGAGCCGGTCTGTTCGGAAGAACCAGGGGGCATCAGCAATCATTCTGAGGATTTTGTTTTGAAAGATTTGGATCTTGGTGGTGTAAGTTTTGGCAGCGTAGAACCATACTTGTGCTGCGTACGTCGTGGCAGGGCGGATAATCGTCTTGTAGATGAGTAATTTGTTGTAGATGCTGAGGCGGCTGTTGCGGCACAACATCGGGTATAACTTCACCAGTAGGCCGTTTGAAGAGGCGAGCTTCTGGGTGATGTGCGATTTCCATAACAATTTCTTGTCTAGGGTGAGGCCGAGATGTTTGGTCTCGTTCACCCAGGGGACGTCATTGCCTTTGATGTGGAGACGGCTTACGGGATCGATGTTTCTTCGGTTGAAGAGAACGGCGGCGGCGGTTTTCGTCGGATTGATTTTTATTCGCTAGTCGTCGTACCAGTTGTCGAGCGAGGTGAGAGCCATTTGAAAATTCCTCTCGGCTTGAGCGGGCGACCGGATGTTGCCAAAACGGCGGTGTCGTCGGCGTAAAAAGTGTAGGTGAGTCCGTCGATTTTTGGAACGTCTGCGGTGAAGATGTTGTATAGAAGTGGAGATAGCGTAGATCCTTGAGGGACGCAGGTTTCTATGTGACGTGGAGTGGATTTGGCGGTGCGAAGTTTGATCGCAAACGAGCGTCGACTGAGGAAGGAGCCGATGAGCTGTACCATGGGAACGTCGATGTCTAGACGGTGCATCTTGTAGAGCAGTCCGCGATGCCAGACCTTGTCGAACGCCTTCTCGATGTCGAGAAAAACGCCGACGGTGACGTCGCGGTGGTTGAAACCGTCGGTGATCTGCTCAACGACGCGGAAGGCTTGGTGGACCGTTGAATGTTTTTTTCGGAAACCGAACTGTTCTTGTGGAATAATTTGGTTAATGTCGACCTGTTTCTGTAATCGGGTTAGGATTATTCTTTCCAATAGCTTACCGAGTGTCGGAACTAAGCTAATTGGACGGTAGTTTTGCGGCATGACGTGATTTTTTCCGGGTTTGGGAATGACTATGACGTCTTCGGTTTTCCACTGATGTGGAAAGTAACAGTCTTAGGCAAGCGTTGAAAATCGCGGTTAAGGTAGCTATACCTTTTTTAGGGAGAAGTTTGATTGCTTTGTTGGGAATGCCGTCGTTCCCGGGAGCCTTGCGCAGTTTGAGATTTTTTATTTCCGCTTCGATTTCTTTAGGGGAGGTGTGCCTGATGGGCTCGTTTGAATTTGCTGTCAGGATGCTTCTGACTTTGCGGTGGATGGCGTTCGTGCGACGGAAGTCTCCGTCGTCTGGATGATTTGCTCTGAATTGAAGTTTGAGCGTGTCGGCTTTGTCTAGATCCGTGAAGACCAGACCTCGGGGACCGTGATTTCCATCCAGGCGTGCCATCACCACAGTTTTAGTCTTTTCAGCAGAGTCACGTTTTCTCTCAATAAGACTCGCACGTATATCGTTCTTCATATCCAAATGGAACCTATACTTTGTTATCACGTCCATTCCCAGGATAACTTCTTTCGTGATGTCGGCTTTCTTGTCCGTGAGTAGGCATTTTTTTGCCCGTTGCCGTTTGAAGTCGTACTGTTACTGGTGATGTCATCTCGTTTTCCAATAACATGTCAGGACGAATGATGGTCTTCGTCGCTCCCGTGTCAACCAGTAACTGAACACTTCTTCTATTGATCTTGCCATCGAGATAAATGCTATTCAATTGCTCCATAAGCGATGCCTTTGAATGGTAATTTTCGGGACATGGGACGTTGAGGTCGATTTTTGCCTTATTTGGTCAACCACTTCCCTGCAGTTCCAGCACGTCAGTTCTCTTCCTCGAGCTACTCGTTTCCGAAATACACGTGGCACTATTTCGTCAATGCTTCTTTCTGTGCGCGAAGATATTTATGCAACACAACGGAGCTTATGGCTGTCTCGGTGAGACGCATGTTTTGCTGCTACAAACTCCAAAGCATGGGTTAAGACGTCATTTAACATCTTTGGTCGAGCTAACCGGAAAGTCTGCTGCGTTTAGCCGTCTATAAAGGTTTGAATAGTCAACTGCTCCAAGAAGGTACCGGGCGCTGTAAGATACGCAAGCCGCGTTAGTCTGGCGATGTCAGCCTCAAACTCTTAAAGACTTTTGACAGCTTTCTGAACCCGACTCTTAATTTGAGCCTGGTACACTTGTTGAAGATAAGCATTTCTATCTCTCATTTTTAAACGTGAAATTAAAGTTCGTAATTTTCTTGTAGGTGGTCAGGAAGTCAGGAACAGTTTGCAAGATTCCAATAGCTTCTCTACGTAAGGACACTATTAAAGACGTCGCTTTCTGCTTGTTGCTCCAACCATTGGCTGTAGCTGCGGCTTCAAACTGCTTGTAGTAGGTTGATCATAAAACTTTACTATCAAAATTTGGATGTACAACTTTAAACTTGTGAGTGGTTTCTTCCCGATGTTCCATTATTAAATCTCTGCTCATAACGTTTACTTCACCATGGCAATTCATTTGGTTTATTCTTTCTTCAAGCAATTTTATTCTGTCTTCTAATACGTCCCCTATTGCTTCTATTTTGCCATTCACAGATTTGCAAATTTCTTCTTTTAAATTTAACATATCTGCTTGGGTTTCCTCTTGAATCATTTTAATTTGGTTTTCTGTACTAACTTGTATTTACTCCTTAATTATTTGATTTTTAATGCTCTTTCGTATTTCTTCTTTTAAATTTCTAGAATGTTTCTCCATTTTCAGGGACAGTTTACTTGGATATTTTTATTCATCGATTCGAGATTTTCAAATATTTTTGCATCCATTTTAGTTTGATAACGAGTTACCGGCATAAAAAGTTTAAATACACTACTTTAACAAACTGAAACAGCTAGAATTACACGCTATAAACAAACACGCGAATTGCAAATAAAGTTTGATTATTTACGCAATCAATGATTGATAATATTTATACTAAAACCGTAAACAGCTTATTTATTTACACGATTCTATTCGATACCCCGCACTGACGCCACTGTAATAAATTTTATTAAAACTACTAATTTAGTTATACTAAAAATATGTACACGTTTATAACTAATCGAACTAATTAAAATCTAAGGATATTTAATACAAACACTTACGCTAATTTTATACATAGTACACTCACCGAAAGATAAAGTCCGTGGATAACTTCTATTTATCTAAACACATTAAAGTAACGTACACTTATTTATTTAAACTTGAATAATCTTCTTAACATTGTCGTCTTCGAATTACTGGAATAACTAACTGATGATTTTGGCAATTCTTCACAAATGTTTTATATCTTTTAGTGAACGTTCTAGAAAATGGATAAAAACTTCGTGAAGGCTCTCTCTCTCAACACTTTTACAATAGTTTTTAACGTTAAATTTTTTTTGTGGCGGTTTCTGTATCATTGGATAAATGCAACAACATTTTAACTTTGTTATGAAACTACACTGTTATGTAAAGTTAATACAAGGTATTCAGAGTAGCAAGTGCGTTAAAAACCATATTTTTTGGGTTTTTGTAGATGCTTTGATACTACTTTTCTAGACTTACCTTCTCTAATTTTTTTGTTTAGCAAACCAATCGAGAGATTAACAATTATAAAAATGATACACATTAATATAGATAAAAATTATATCAATTTTAGCAATGTTACTAATAATTTAGAGAAAAAACTCTAGTCACATAAAGTTGCCTATATTTTTGGTGTCGTGAATTGTTCTTTGTACTTTTCATGTAAGTTCTATGTTGTAAAGTTGTCTGAAATTAGTTTAGTTGTTACTGTATGTTGCTGACTTCGAATTCTAATAATTTTCAGTGGTCTAATGTAGTACTCACTCGAAGCACGAAACGTTGCCACAAAAACGACCGACGGTTTTTTATGCTCCTAAATAAAGAAGTTATTGTAACATTTCTTGCACATTTGCTCTTTAAAGTGGGTCATTTATATTGCTTGAAAGAAATTGTTTTTTTGTATGTAAATTTTTAAATCATTTATAATACATCTCTGGTTTTTCTAATTTAACTATGCAGTCTTCTTTCTAAATTTCTGGAGGAAGTGTATTGTCACGTAGATGTTCTGCAACCTTTTGATTTTATTTTACCTTATTCTGTAGGTTGTAATTGTTTATTTAGTTTGGTTTCGTTTTTTTTTTAAAATACAGTTTTCGTTCTTTTGTTAGAGAGACAAATTTATTTATAACACATCAAGTTCTAATTGTTATGATCTGACAGAACGGCTAATACTAAAAATAAAGTTGTGTTTAAGATAGATACGTGTGTTTGTAAATACCGATAAAGTGATAAGTCACGACAACTGAAACTTTCTAGATATAAAAATGATTTACGAAAATACACAATAAAAAGATACTAAACAAAGAAAACTTTTTTTTTCATTCTCGCAAAAATATGTTATTGTTGCACTGCACATGAAAATTATCGGCATCCGTTATAGACAGTTTGCAAGGCACGGTCATGACGTAACTAATCTTACTTGGATTTACTACTCTTCTACATTAACTTTAGCCGCTCCGGAATTGCAATGGAAATACAGTAATTAGAAATTATTGGTTTTGAAAAGTGTTAAACTCGACGAAGTTATGCAACAGTTACGAACATTTAGTAAAATTGTTTTACTTCAAACGTCAAGATAATTAAAATTAAATATTTATAAATGTACATAGGTATAACTTGAAGTACAAAAGAATAAATATACAGAATTCACGCTGCTAAGTTTTGTTTGAAATGTTTATATTAAGTTTAATCGAAAACGAATATGTTTGAGACATGTTGATCTTGTGCAAAAGTTTGTTTTATTACAGTTACGTTACTAAAAGTTATTAATAACTGCTTTTAAAAGTTGTTGCAAAGATTTAATGTAAAACTGTTGACAGCGAAGTTTATTCATGAATTTATAAATGACACTTAAAATACTAATGTGCTAACACTGAAGTTTGTTACAAAGTAAGATTAAAGCAACTAATGTTAATATTTTCTTAACGAATGTAGAACGTTTTATTTTTTTATTTGATATATGCATATACAAAAACTTTGATTAATATAAAAATTTAAAAAAAAACTAATTTAAATATTTTTTTATTATCAGTATGAACGTTTTCTTCTTTTATGGTATGGTCTACAATTTTTTACGTTGCGTTCTTATGAAAAAAAGAAAAATAAAAGTTACACATATGTGTGCAATTTGTGTAAAAATTAACTTAATTTTCTATTACTTACATTGATTGAAATTGAATATACATATATTTTGGCATATTCTGTATCTATGTAAATTCTGCAATTAATTTTTAACGAAACTAAAAAACCTACCACCTAAAAATAATTATAATAATTTTATTGTTAGTATAATTATAATTACATTTATATAAATAACTAGTCCACTACACGGATTTACATCATTGTCTTCTACTAAGGTTTTAGTGCCAAAATCATTAAATTTTTACCAGTCGTATCGTTTTTCCAAATTTATAACCATAGGTATTTTTGATTATAAGAAAATGTATAAATTGCCAAAACATTTTGGTTAAAAAAATTGTATAAATACAAAGAAAACTATTATCAGTACAATTAGAACTAATGAAAAGGTAAAACAATATGACATACATTGACACATTATTATTAAAATGTCAATTTTTTAGTGCCAACTAATCTAAATATAAATAAAAATTTCCCACCAGTATGTTTGTCTCGCACCTCCTGACTCTTCCTAAACCACTCAACCGATCACATGTTGACCTAACGCTTTACCACTGAAGAAATTTAAATTAAACTTTTTTCCCTGAATTTATTTCATTAACGAGGTTTTTCACAAATAGGTTTTAGTACTGCGGTAATTTTCCTTTACAATGTTAGATGTCATTCTCTAAAAGTTTTTGTTTTTTTTTAAAATTCCCAGTGATAAAACCATTTCTGTTTCATTGGGAATCGACACACGAGATTAAAACGTTTTAAATTCTTATAAAACTCCAATCTCTGCTGCAGAGGTTCCCAAACTTTTTTGTGTCGTAGACCCGTCGTAGACCTAATATTGATTTTTTGTAAATTTCTAACTGTAGCAAATTTTAGTGTTAAAAACTTAAAGTAAAAACACATTGTTATGTGCGAAATTTTTACAACGGAGTACCCTGTGTATCGACTTAAAAATTAGTTTCTGGTTTTGACGCCTTCTGCCGACCTTGTTGGTTACTGCGAGGCCATTTTGGAAGCTGTCAACTACGTGAGCCGGTCGGTGTCGAGAATCTTGAACTGATTCTTAAATTTTTAAGGGCATCCCTTGTGATGAATACGAATTTATAAGGCAATTACGAATTTATTACAATTCGTTCGGCACAGGGTAAGATATTTTGTCTCCAGTTTATTAAGATTCCTTCGTAATTTCTGTATTAATGTGATAGCCGGTTCCACCACGTTTCAATCACCTGTTCGCTTCAATAAGGAATAATGATGCATAAGTACGATTGATAAATACCGCTACCGAACGTATAAGTTTTTGGGAGGGCAAACTACTTAAACGAAAACGAGGTCTCGACGAGCAATGCGTCGGAGATGCTAATTTTTGGACAATAATCGATTGCGTTATCAACCACCTGTTCGTAATTACAACCTACAGTATTCGATACAATGGTTTCTTATATCGCATTTAATGAATTATTATTACTAATTTTGTAGTTTCCTTTTTCGTGAGTTATTGTGTGACACGAATTTCTTTGAACCTCCCCTATCTCCGACTGTGTGAGTTGGCCGTGCAAGATTCGTAAGACCTAAAGCTTGTAATAACATGTTAAGTTTTATACATTTATTAATTGAATTTACATTAAAACTACGCAAAATAAAATTTTGTATCTGTTATATAAAATATACGTAACATAAAATAAACTAAGCAATAAGTAAATGTTTTTAGTAAGAAAGCTGAACCTGATGGTTTAATAATAAATTTTCAACATTTGGCATCAATTTTGGAAGGTTTAAGGCCTATTCCCACTGTCGTGGAAGCGGCCTGCAATGCAAGGGCTCGGAACGGGCTCTGCACGTGCTCTGCAAATATTGTAAACTATGGATTCAAATGCGTTTTTCGAGGATGCATTCACATTCTTCGGGAAGCGCATCGGCAAACCACGGCATGCTCGCCGAGTTTCTACGAAAGAATATTTGCCGAGCAGGTGCCGAGCACGTTTAACGTTTTTTGCTAATTTTATTATTGTATTAGTCTAGATTGTATATAGTCTGAATTATGTGACACAAAATGAGTAATAAACGTCAGAAAAGAGCTCATAATTTTTCATCCGAAATGGATGAAAAATTAATAGAATATGTACGGAAAAATGACGCAGTCTATGATTTGTCCCATAGAAGATATTCGGACAATCAGTACAAAACAAAAGTGTGGGTGTCAATTGGGGAAAATTACAACTAGGTAAGTAAATAATTATTATATGATCTCTTTATTGGAATATAAAACATGTACATTGTACCTACATATCTAATTGTTATATTCTGTCATACTGCCAAGGCACAGGACCAGCATTTGAATTATAAAATTTGGTAAAATCTTCTCGACAAAGGAATGCTTCTTCTTGTGCATTACCACCTTATCTTGGCAAATTTCTCAATATGCATTGGTTATTATTAACTTCCGAGTTGCTACTCTCCATAGGACTATTCGCTTCTTACCTAGTAATGGTTGTGCTACGCAAGTAATTATGCAGAAAGCATGTTGTAAGAATTATTCTTTAGACGTAGCTCGGTTTACAATGAATTTTTTGCTGTGCCAATATTCCGAAAGCATTTTTTACAACCCGCCTAGCACGACAATGTCGATAACTGCAAACTCTTTTTTCGATATCATTGAGCACTTGAACCGCAGAAAAAGGTCTCAGAAGGCTAATTTTTAGCGGAAACGCTAAGACACCTAAAATAACGTAAGGTGCTTTTATATCAGAATCTGAGAGTTGTTTTCTATCAGGTATGTTCAAAGAGCCATTTTCCAGTTGTCTTCCCAGTCTGGAGTTTGCAAAGATACCCCCGTCACTGTTTTTGCCGTAAGACCCTACATCCACTGCCAGAAATTTGTAATCAGCATCAACTAATGCAAGCAGAACAACAGAAAAAGTTTTTTTGTAATTAAAATAATTAGAACCACTATTAGCTGGTGCAATGATTTCAATGTGCTTGCCGTCTAGGGCTCCCAAACAATTAGGAAAGTTCCAAGTGGTTCAAGACTTTTTGCCAATTTTTTCCCAATCTTCTTTATGTGGTGTAAGGATATAAACTAGCAGTAGTTTATTAATGATTGCGTTACACACTCCACTGACAATGGCATGCACAGTAGAATGTCCCAATCGGAAACTGAATGCAATAGTTTAATATGAATCTTCAGTGGCCAGGAATCTGAAAAAATAATTATTATCGTTTTCAGATGGCCAAGAATGCAAGCATCGGTAGGAGGCAATTTGTGGCCAATACAGGAGGTTTCTATCTTCTAAAAAAACAAGAACTGGACAAGCTGCAGACTCCAAAGCCAGATGGAAGTACGGAGACATACTAGAATTTCTTCATCCTTTCATGAAAGATAAAGAGAGATTAACTTGAGTTACGACTGAGAACCCCAATGTTTCAACAATAAATGATGAAGACACTGAGTATGATACTCAGTTAAGTGAAGATCTTGACGCATCTGAAGATCCTCAGGTATCACAAGACTCTAGGCATCATACACTCCTAATGCATCACAAATTCTCATTACTTCCCAGAATGAAACTTTAATTCGGGATAGCCAAAGTAACTTGCAGGTTACTGTTCTGCAGAACAGAAAAGAAAAAACATCAAAAAGAGCCAAGTCCAATGTTAAAGTGTCTACCCAGGCTCATACTGCTAGTGGTACTCTGATGAAGTACCTGTTAGAAAAGGAGAAAACAAAGAAAACTGAAGTTAAAGATGAGCTTCATTTCTTTTTTGAAAGCATTGAAGCTACTGTAAAAACGTTTTCGCCCGCTGACAAGCATCTAGTGAAGTCAAAAATTTTTGGAATTGTTTCAGATATTGAAGCTAAATACATACATCAGCAGCAACATATTCAAAACTTTCCAGTATATCAGGCTAGCAATTCACAAGTTCCACTGACCATCCAATCGCCTAGCACGAGTACATTTCATTCATCAAATCATTCCTCAACAACTTTTATCCCATCTCGTCCATGCTCAAATTTGTCAGCGTCTCAGTCACCATTCTTCACTCACCGCCTCTTATTTTAAAAATTTTTCGCCACCAAACTACTCCATGATTATTATTAATGTATACTTTATTTAAACATTATTAAAATTAAATATTTGGTTTTTTACAATAGACAGAGTATTATTATCCTTACCTTAGGCATACTGCAAGTTTTTGAACTGGTTGGATGGACTCGCGGAAGGTGGTATTTTCTTTTTGTAATACTCTTTCAATCTTGTAACAAAATATTAAATTCATGTCTAGACATTCTATAATACGTAAAAAATTTGGTTTCGTCGTTCATAAGTTTAATATGTAGAGCTACAAATTCTCCTTCTTCATTGCGCTTTTTGAGCATATCGTGAAGCCAAAAACGTCTTTTTCGCTTCTGACCTCGCTTCATTTGTTCTTCCCCCTCTTCATCTAATAATACAGCAATTTTTATAAGTGCTGACGTCGAGAACATTTTAATATTATTTTAATTTATTATTCAAGTAGTCACTACAAATTGAACAGAACGACTGAATCCCGTTTTATACCCGTAGCAGTTTGAATGGTTGACAAAATTCTTGCACTTGCAGCGCACATGCAGAGCCCGTTCCGAGCCCTTGCATTGCACGCCGCTTCTACGATAGTAGGAACAGGCCTTTATTCTTAAATGCCCTCGGCTAATGATGTCCAGTCTGCCTCTTTTTTTTGTTAGGAGATTGGTCACAGCGCTGAATCCCCTTTCCACTAGATATGACGATGGAAAGGAAATTAATGTATATGTCTTTATATTATAAGTAAATAGGTACTATCAGTGTATGGTGAGATCCACTATCGTGGATCCCCATTTTCATTTCATGGACCCCCAAATTTTTTTTCGCTGACGTAGACCTTTTGCAGGTTTTCATAGACCCGTGGGGGTCGATATAGACCGCTTTGGGAATCACTGATCTAGACGAATGTATAGTCACGTGGTACTGCAACGTAAATTTCTTATGCACGTTTAGAAAATCGGTAACGAATCTACGGCGACTTGTGGGGGTGGATTATTAATTGTTTATAGATGTGAAGTATTACGTCATCCGACCTTGAAGTTTCAAAGTTAAAATTTCTTTAGAGCAAATAAAATGCTGAGCGTAATAGACTCAGGAGTAATTAAATTACGCGGAGCGTAACATGGTATTACATGCAAAAGTTGAAACAATGACACTTGCCATAAACGGTGTTGTGCCGGTGTTTAGTGAAGAGGGGGAGAGAGGAACTTTTTTTTTCGAGTCTCGCATAAAAATATGTAAGTTTACAATGTTTTAAGAGTCCCCTCCAAACGGCAGCTCAAAATAAAATTTTTAAGGGTTGTTCCAAATTTTTAAAAATTTCTAAAATCGTCAAAAATCGTTTTCTTAAAAATTTTTTTTCTCATTATTTAATTTTTTTTTATAAGAAAATTGATAACGATCCTGAAAATCTCAAGTCGAAGTTTTAATATTTAACCCTTTTGAGACGGTATTTAGGGATTGATAATTAGGGATTTTTTTTGTATTTTTACTTTAGTAGTGACTAATAAACAGTTATAATTTAAAAATAACTTTGCTTCATGTCAGGGGCAGCCGAGGGGGGAGGGCTGGTACACATATGTACCACTAGTGTTTACTGGTGGTACATATATGTACCATCAGTGCTCAATACTTACTTGAAATAAATAATGAAAACTTACATATTTATAATATTTGTTATGAATCTGAAAAACAAAGTTTACATAGTGGAATGTCACATTCTTGGTACACAGTTTTGGTACGTGTTTGTTTTTTGTTGTCTGAACACCTTCTACAGCATCTTCTTGTAGAGCCTGCTGCGGGTAGGTGCAATGACACGTTTCCAAACGACCTTCTTTTCTTTGAAATTTGTCTTTTCCTGGAAGATCGATGAACAGAATCGGTTTTAGAACGTTTAGAAATTAACTCTTCAGCTAATGGAACAAGAAAATTTAATAATGAACATTTTCTCGAATACTAACATTAGAATGTCTTCCGGGTTTGGACCGTGTCATAGTTGCAACCGAAGCTGCCAACGTTTCGCCCACTTTCGCAAGGGGCTTCATCAGGGAGTGAGATAAACCGCAAAACTCAAACAAGCAATCGAAATTTAACTAAGAACGTCTCAAAAGTTAGGTTATCCACTTGTAAAACAAGCCATAACCTAAGAGTCAGCTCTAAAAAGTTTTCGTAAGAACCCTGATATTATTGTTCTTCCAGCCGACAAAGGCAACGCCACTGTAGTTTTGAACCAAATTGATTATGTTACGAAAATCAATTTTATTTTGTCTGAGGAAACTTACGTTCTTCTAACCCATAACCCCACTTCGAGGATTGAACGTGAGGTTAGCCAAATCATCAAATCTTCCAATCTACCTCCTGAAACTAAATGTGGACTTACCCCATCAGATTTTAAACCACCTCGTCTATACGGCCTTCCCAAAATTCACAAACAAGGTAATCCTTTTCGACCTATCGTTAGTACTATCCAATCTCCTACTTACAAGCTAGCCAAGCTCTTGTCCAACATTCTTTGCGAGTTTACAGGTAAAACCTCTTCTCACATCCTCAACTCTCAGCATCTTATTCAACGTCTAGAAACTATAAAACTTGAACTCCAAGATTTTCTCGTGAGCTTTGATATTACTTCACTTTTTACTAAAGTTCCTATTAAGGATTCGCTTATTATCATCAAACAGATTCTGTCTCAACATGGCAAGGACTTGAGTTTGGTTCCTCTTATTGAAAAGTGTCTATCTTCTACTTACTTCCAATTTGATAACAAGTTTTACGAACAAGTTTCTGGTGCTGCTATGGGTTCTCCTCTATCACCTGTTGTAGCTAACATTTTTATGGAATGCTTTGAAACGGTTGCTTTGGAATCATCAATATTAAAACCTAAAGTGTGGTTTAGATATGTTGACGACACGTTTATTGTTTGGTCTCATGGTCATCTTGAATTGTCTAAGTTTCTTGATCACCTTAACAATCAACACTTAGATATCAAATTTACTATGGAAATCGAAACTAATGGTTCTTTTCCATTTCTTGACGTTCTTGTGACTCGTAAGCCCGACGGACTTCTGGGCCATTCTGTTTATCGCAAACCCACCCATACGGACAGATACCTTCATGCTTCGTCTAATCATCATCCTGCACAGAAACGTTCTGTTATTCAATCTTTGGTCCATCGTGCCCTTTCTATTTGTCAACCTGAGAATCTAGACTCAGAACTCCGTCATCTTACTAGAACCTTAGTGAACAATAGTTATGTAAAGCGAGATATTCATAGAGTTATTAATCGTCGTTTACATCCACGTACTCGATTACCTAGGGACATTTCTACTCCCGAATCCAACCCGAAATTGGCCTTTTTACCCTACATTCACAAGGTTACAGATCAAATAGGGAAACTCCTTCGTAAGAATGGTATTAAACCCATATTCAACTCGACAGGCAAAATCTCTCAGATTCTTCCCTCTCCCAAAGACAAATTTCCTACACTTTCATCTCAAGGTGTATACCAAATTCCCTGTTCTTGTGGTTTAGTCTACATTGGTGAAACCGGTCGTTCCATCATTACTCGCATTTCAGAACATGACCGATGTATAAGGAAAAGGTATACTTCCAAGTCTACGGTCGCTGAACATCATTTTACTACAGGTCACAAGATAGATACTAATATTAGAATGTCTTCCGGGTTTGGACCGTGTCGTAGTTGCAACTGAAGCTGCCAACGTTTCGCCCACTTTCGTAAGGGGCTTCATCAGGGCGTGAGATAAATTGCAAAACTCAAACAAGCAAGCAAACGTTGGCAGCTTCGGTTGCAACTACGACACGGTCCAAACCCGGAAGACATTCTACTATTAGTATAGATTCCGGCCGTGGAAGCCTTCGCTATTACTTCACAAGATAGATTTTGATAATGTTTTGTTGATTGCCAAATCTTCATTCTTTTTCAACAGGAAATTCCGAGTCAATGATCAAAAACACGCCCCCTAGCAACCGTAACCCAATCAGGATCGAGCTTAACCATCCGTGACGATCCTTTTCCTTTAAATACGGAAACTATTGTCAAACAATGATAATTTTTCAAATTCTTTAAATTTATTTATTTTCAAAAAATTAACATTTTAATATTATTTTCATAATTTTCTATCACATTTTTATAAACTTTAAACACAATAGTCAATTATTAACATTATTTAGAATAACAACATTATTTAAATTTCTTTACTAAAGTATTTTTTAAATATTAATTGACTTAAACTTAAACAAACTTAAAAACAGAATCGAAAAATTACTTAACAATGTTTTAGTACTTTTAAATATATTAAAAATAGTTTTTATTTTACTTCGTGGTTTTATCAAAATGATTTATCAAACTTCTTGCTGTAGCATTTGGAAATTTTTTTCTATTTGCTTCAATCACTTTCAATAATAGTATTGCTTTTGTTTCTCGTCAGTCACAATATCATGATATGATTGCATTAGAGCAATACCAAATACCTTTAATGCAGCAGTTGCTTCATCTTGATTTTTGTAATTCACCAAATTTTTAGGCATTTGCAAATCAGTTCGTGGTGCCGATATAGCGTTAGAAGCAAGAAACCAAGCTTTTAAATAAGTTTGTGTTACAAATTTGTTAAATTTCTCAAAGCCTAATAGTCCTGTTGCCGATAATGTAAATTGATTGCGAAAAAAATATATTTTTAGGCAATAAGTAATTTTTGCCATCTATCTGGCTCTATGATGAGCTCTTGGTATGTTAATACTTATCATTTGGTCATTATGATCAGTCGTTTTTCCGAGGAATAGCAAAGATAATTTTAAAAATTTCAACAGTTCAAACAGTTTAATGTTAGGGCCACTGACTGACTGCTGGTTTTAGCAGTAATCCGAATGTTGCAGTTAAAATTATTTCCAAACACCATTCGACTGACTTAAACCTGTTGACTTTTCAATTATTATGACACCAAGCACTTTTGAAACTCCCTGACCAGATACAACCACTGCTAACCGATCTTCTGATTCAGTAAATCTATACGCTTTAAAAATTTTAGTATCCCAATGGACCGCACCGTAAGAGGAAGTTTCGGACAAAAGGTCGATTTTAAACTTGATGCTTCCTCAGCTCGGTGCTTCTGTCGTGTGCGTCTAATAGTTTCTTTGTTTACTGTGACATCGGAGACATTACAGTCTAAAGCTGCTGAAACTGCCGACATCAAAAGTACACCGTTCCGATGAGGTATTTTCGTACGATCAGACATTGATGACAGCTCTGGGGAAATCTTATATTTGAGCTATTTTTTAGGAGGAGAAACATAAAGTTTGTGGGAAGATGTACTGAATAGAAACAAATTACATTTTGAGAAAGAGGTTTACTTAATTCGTTATTTTAGTTCAAACTCACTGCAGTTGACGTAGAAGGAGCCGAATTGTGAGTTTGGTTATTAGGCAATGAGCACTTAAGAGAAATATCGAATTACTCTTCGAGTGAATTTGAAAATTCAACTTCATTTTGCTTCTTAGATGACCTCAACCGATTTTTTTTAAGCTTTTCCAAACTGTAAATAACTTTTTTTCCTTAACATGAAAATCCTTTATTACGTTTTTATCACTCCAAATATTTAAAACTTCTTTTGTTGTTCTATTTAAACTTTTGTTTATTGTTTCTTGATGCTCATAGTGATAGTATAAGAAAAAACTTGACGTTTTGTTGGCAGTTGAGAGTAATTTAATTGAGTGATATATTTTCCCTGCAACCATTCACCGGATTGCGATTTTTCTGATAGTAATCCTTGCCGAAAGCTCAACTGTAAAAAAAAGTATATTAATTAAGCTTCGGATTACCAAGCAATTTTTGAGGCGCCGATTACCAAGTGGGGTCAGATTTGACCGTAAGTTTTTTTTCTTATTTTAAAATGTAAACATAAATTTATGAGGGCAACAACTATTACATATTATTGTAGTTTTTTTCTGTCAATGTTGTTCACATACAAAGAGTTTGCACTTTTCACATGTTTCCGAACATTTTTTGTCATTTGCTCTTGAACATATCTTAAAACGACCTCTTTTTGGGCGAACGATAATTTCGTCTTGCGGTCCCACTTCCTCTGGTTCTATGTCTGCCAAAACCATCGCTATTGCATTCTGCACATGTCTTGGTAATCCTTGAAGTGTACGTTTTTTGATATGTGGGATTACTGATTCAAACCCAAGTTTTTGCAAAAATAATCTCTTTCGGGATGTTTTCCCTTTATAAATTTCCAAATTTCGTAGTGTATAGAATAAATTCATTCATGGCAGCAATATTTATATATATTTTTTTGACGATTTTAAAAATTTTTAAAAACTTGAAGCGACCCTTTAAAACATTTTTTTTTGAGCTGCCGTTTAGAGGGGACTCTTAAAACATTGTAAACTTACACATTTTTATGCGTGACAAAATAAAAGTTTCGTTTTTTGGACCACACTAGTATAGCTTAATGGACTTCTTGCCTTTGTCAACTACAAGCCCGTTCCTAAATGGATTTACCTTAATAGAATGTATCTCACTAAAATCTGAAATGAACTAAAATTTTACTTAACGCGGAAGCCGACGGAATTAAAAGCTTGTTTACAATTTAACTATTTAACATTTATTTGAACAAACATTACTCAAAATAAGAAGACAGAACAAACAAAACAAAAAAAAACTATTTAAATTAACGCATAAAATTTTTTTTAAAGTAAATTGAATAATCGTATCAAAACAAATATAATTTTTAAAGAAATGGAACTAAAAAAATATATAATCAGTGTAACGAGGATGCAAATAGATCAAATAACGTCACAAACGTAGTGTTGGCTCACGGTGTTCGTTCCCGTGTAAAACTGCCAAAGTGACAAAATATTATATTTCAAGACGGTCATAAAATTTAAACTGTCTAATAAATTAAAAGAATGATTTTATTTCCACGTCATTTGATTCACACCAGTCTGCCATAGGTGACTTTACCAAAAACATGCTCTTGTCGTAATTGTTTCAAGTGTCATTCTAGTTACCTAAACTACTCTACTAATTTAAGTGTGACGACTATTTAAGATCATTTATCTGTTGATTAATTAACAAATTGTTTTTAATAAATTACTTTGTTTTATTATTTTAAGCCGTACATTTAATTTTGAAATTTTTAAGTTACATATTATTACATTAAAAACACATTTCTAAATCGTAAACGTCTAAAAAAAAGTTTTTCTAAATTTTATAATGACAATCGTCAAGAGAATTTATCTTGTTTTGATGTTTACAACCCTTATTCTCAAATCTATTCTTTATACTAAATTGGATACTGCAGAGGTTTTCTTTTGAATTCCAGTCATTTATTTGACACGTAAAGAGAAAAAACATCATGGGAAAACACGTAATTCCAAACACATCCGACTAAAGAGGCAGTTGTGAAAGCGTCAATAGTATAACTCCGTCTATCTCAGTAAATGTTAATAGGTTTTGGTTACGGTTTATAAGGCATTAACATTCAACTACATAAACTTGCTATATATTTTTTTTTGTCAACTTTGTTTTGTTATACTCAAGTTTTCAATAAACGTAGTTAATACCTGTTTGAAACGGCGCTTTGGGAATTCGTATAGGTACTTGATTTTAACAATTTTCTTTTATCTGTTTACTTTATAAAGTTTGTTATAAATATTTTTTTTACCACACTATTATTTGAATTTTTATTACCGGTTAGAATGTTTGTATGAGTTTTACACCAAAAACTTTTATTAATTTTGTACTAAAAAGCTGAAGTACGCAAAACTATTTGACTTTATTGCTCTGTTGTAATTTTGACAAACATTTACAACGCCGTTGTAAATGTTAACTATTTTAATTAATTTTTTTTATTAAAAGGTAAATTGCAAGTAAATGACTTTATTTGCAGTTACTGTTAACAACTTTACTAATGGTAATAATTAGAAATGTTTTTGTTACATTATTATACAAAATCTACTAAAAATTTAGTACAATTGTAGTAATTCTTTTATTGGTGTAATTAGTATTGTAATCTCTGTTATGCAGTATGTGTAGTGTCTTGTATTTGTTGTCTAAGCTCACAATTTATTTTAAACGTCAAATAAACGTTATTTTACTGTCAATGTATTTTATATTGCGCTGTAAAGTTTTTGTATTGGTGCCCAAAAAATGATTATCTAAATAAATATTTGTTATGGCAGCTCAAAGTTTTGTAGAGTGGGGTGCATAAAGTAACTAATAGAATTTAGCCTGTCTTTAATGTTCCAAAACGAGAGAGAAGAAAAGAGTTATTTCAACGACAATGTATAAAAAATATAAATCCAGCAACTCTTCGTAAAGCAATATTACATTCAACTTCATATATAATATTAAACTATTAAATTATGGAACACCCTATACGAGTAAGTAATCACAGTAGCAAATTTAAATTTAATTAATTAAATTAAGTTAAAAATTGTATATTTGGTCGTCGCACATATTATTGACACTGAAATTTTTACATATAGAAAAAGGGTACTTACAGATTTACAATTCTGCTAGCGCTAGTGACAATAAACGTTCTCTAAAAAGTTGGAAAAGAAACCAATAAGTATACCACCCTAATATCACAAATATATTGCGTAAGTTATTTTTTAAAATTATTATTATTAGAAGTAGGGTGAGTGTTGAATGAAAACCTCGTGCACTGCAACCAGATTAGATCTTTTGTTCTCCTCTCTAGTTGGACTCAGGAGAGATCTATGTCTTTGACGAATTCGATCAGGCCTCTGGTCGGAAAGTTTAGTAGTTCTTCTTCCGAGATGAAGATGAAATCTAGACGTTTTTGTCTCTTTAGGTACAAAGCTGGGCACCTCATGATAATGTGGTCCATACGCTCCACCTCCTGCATGTGTCATCACCCACCAGTCCCATCTTACTCAACTGGTATCTGCAGTGGATGTGTCCACAGAGAAGTTTTAATTCACTTCTTCTTAACTTTATAACTTCCTTCCCCCTTTTTTTGTTAGGGCTAAGGAACTTCTTTAAATGTTTTAGACCCGGCATTTTGTTCCAAGTTCTAATGATTTCTTTGTTGGCCCAGTTAGTGATAACCTCCTGATCGTCTCTTTGGTTAAAGTTATACATGGGAGAGGGCCCTATAAAGGGTTCTACTGCACCTAATTTTGTTTACTGAATTGCTTTCACATTGCCTCCTATTTCCTCATGCCCTGGCACCCAAACAAGTTCAAATTTATTCTTGTCCGCAAGCTGGTTTAGGGATTAATGGCACTCGTCATGTTAAAAATCAGTAGTTCAATTCGCGAGTATGAAAATTTCTCTTTAAGTATGAAATTTGTCGGAAGAATTCCCTACTCTTTCGTCGAAATTGTCAAATTTTAAACAGCAGTTTTAACTCACTTCCTGTAAAACCATCTACGAGTTCTGTATTTTTACGCCCGGTGCAACCTTCACCTTTAGATCGTTTCACGCGAATATGCAATTACATTTGTAAGGTTGAAACGGGGTAAGTGGTGTAAATTTTCCTTTATTGAGGGTTTAATTTGACTCTGTGCTAATTGTCTGTAGCGGATATTGGTACCCACCACATGTTTGCCGTTATCACCAAAGATAACTAGCAGGTGGTCTAGTTGGAAAACTTCCATGACGTCACGTTATTGATAACGTTATTATCTTATACACCGTCAAGGGTTGGAAACCTGCAGGATTATCCCTCTTTTGAAGATCAACTACGACAAACATTTGGGAAATTTATGCTGTTAAGTCGAAAGGAAACACTGCGCATTTGTGTTCTTAAAGGATTGGATGCTAAGGAGACTTTTTACTTGTGTTAACATTATATGTTCGTTTAGATTCGGTTTAATATTACTTTTTTAGGTAACTCAAGTACGTAATTAGCTAATCTTCTACTGGACATAACCTAACTGTGAGTAGTATTTGTACTTTGGTGGTCATGTCGTGTATGACCGTACGTGCATGTTAAGTTAAGACAATTAATGATATTTTTGTGCTTCACGAACTCATAAGTAGTGCGCGTTAAGTCTCGAAGGCTTAAATTGTTTGCTTGTCTACAATTTTTAGATTTGCGAATATAAATTCAGACGTTAGGTTTATGTAAAAGTTTAGACCGACAGGGTCCGTTTGTTGTGCGGTGTGTTGCTCACTATTCGACGCAACCTACAATTCATTCGATCCACTTATACATATTTGCGAAAACTTACATTTATATACTTTCTTCATCTTCTGTGATAAAATAAATAAATACATTCAGTGCTATCACTTCTGTGGTGTTACTTATTCTTTTCCAGCTACGGGTAGAGTTAGACGGTATCTCCCTAATTTAATCTTTCATTGTCTTGGCGCCTTTTTTTAAGATTCACGTTATAATTTCGCAAAACAAAGCCTGCGATCCCTCTTCGAAGAAGCTGTGCTAGTCGTTGCTTTGTTTTGTTACAAGAAGACCAGCGTAACAATTTATTCTTGGCGGTCCAACTCTAGGAACTTGATTTTCTCGTAACAAATTTTGGCACCCAACTTTACTAGGTTTTACTTCTTTGATTTGTAGTGATGCGGTTTGAATTTATATTGCCTGCTATTTCCTCATGCCCTGGCTTCCAAACAAGTTCAACTTTATTCTTGTCCGCCAGCTGGTTTAGGGATTAATGGCTTTCGTGAAGCATGCGTGATCTTGCAATGTTTCTTTGCAGTGCTTTTAATGGCACTTGGTTGTCCGACATGATGCATATATTTTGTTTGCATCGGTTTTTGGTAATCAGATGTTTTGCCACAATCTGGATGACGTGTACTTCTGCTTGAAAAATGGTGGCTTCAGCACTGAGGGATACGTGTTTTTTAAACCTAAGTCTCACCACTCCAGCCCCCACACCACCGTTTTTTATTTTGGATCCATCTGTAAACCATTTTTGGAAAGACCCCGGCAAGCAGCCTGTGCCTCCCACATAGTTTTTCCTAGTGAGGAACCTGACTTGGTATTTGTGATCAAAGATCATTTTTGAGATCACTGCAGCCATGTCCAACAGAGTAGTGGCTTTGAGAATTTCCAGATGACCTTTAAGGTTGCCTTTTTTGAAATGTTGTACCTCATGTAGTTTGAGGGCCTGCTTCAAAGTTTTGTCCTTAATTGCCACTGGTAAAGGATCCAAGCTGAGAAAGATATCCATCGAAGCGGTGGGTGTTGATTTCATGGTGCCTAAGGTGGTCAGATATGCTAGCCTTTGAAACTCTACCAGCTTAGCTTGCACGATACTTTGGTCTACTTTTCTCCACCAAACTGCAGACGCATAGAGAACTCCAGGTCTAACGACCTGTTTGTAGATCCAATTGGTTATGCTGGGGTTCGACCCCCACGTTTTGCAACCATTTGACAGCAAGACCATAAAGTTTTTATAGCATTGTTACTCGTTTTGGACACCACTTTTCCACATTAATTTTTGGTCCAGTGTCACCCCCGGGGCCAGGAGACTTGAAAGGTTTGAAGGTTCCTATAGCCGACTTAATCCTTTCACGCGATGCAATTTTACTGACAAGGAGACGTTTACGTTTGAGTAGAGTTTTACTCTTTTTGGGTCCTTTGTATACCCTTGTTTCTCCTGCTGTTGCTGTACTGGAAAATGTTTTGTAATCAAAATCTACACAGTTTCTTGAAAGGTTGACGTTAAGTTGCCATCTTCACGTTTGAGTGCACCTATGTTACTTTGGTTGCCTCTTGCAACAGGTGTTTAATCAAGGTTCTCACAAAAGGTGCTCCAAGAACTTCTCTTTAATTTACGAAGTGTTACATTAAACTTGGTAGGAGCCTTACGGTACTCTTTCCAGTTATGTGTGCTCTTTGATTTGTTCATTTGTTTCTGGCTTTGCTACGCAATTTTTTCAGCTCAATGTTCCACCAGGGTACCTTGCTTTTAGTCTTTTGAGAGGACGGTTTATTTCAAAGGCCCTCGTTATGGCCTCCGTTGTGAGGTTAACTGTTCTCTTTAACTCGTTTATTGATCTTATTTTGCTTGGTATTTCCGTTATGCCATCATGTAGAATACTTCAGTATCCTTCCCAATTTGTCGTGACTCAACTCGGTCGTTGGTATCGTTGCTTTCTCAGGCGGTGTTGTGGGAATTGGCCTCGACCCCAAAAATTAAATGTTTCCTGTTGGCTCCGCAGTAGCTGATGAGTCGTTTTACCGTGTGTGGTAGCGCTTCCTGTTCTTCTAAAGGTAAATAAGCCGAGATCAAGATTACCTTTTTCTTTCCTCCAGGGATCCTTGCTCTGCCATTATGGTGGCTGTATCAGCATCTGTGAATTCTGATAGAGTCAGTGTATTAATGGTTTTATTGATCAGAATGGTTGCTTTCAGTACCAGGGCAGATCTATTATAAATCAGCTTATCGTTCTTGGTACCTAGTCTACAAACTCGTCCCCCATTTATCGAGGGCTCTTGGATTAGACCCACCATTTTAGTATCTTGGTCAAACCTGTGGCATAAAGCGGCCAAATCAGCCTTTGCGTGGTGGAGGTTTACTTGCACGCACTCCATGGTTAAATTGTGGATAAGGGAGATGGAGTACCACTCTCCTCCGCCACTTCCATGGTATTTGCATCCTGAAGATCTACTCATTTTTCCTCCAGTAGAGGTTCAGGAGGTTTGCTTACTTTGATAGGCACCTCTTTGAATCCGTAGAACCTGAGTTTAGGTAGATTGAAAGGATTAGAAGTGCTGATGTACCCCTCGCCTCCTTCCTTATTACCCTCCAGATTGAAGTGTTGATTCCCTTGTTTTGTCCTTGGATCTGATGTAATATCCTCTCCACCGACATCTCAGAGGAGTTGGGGAAGAATCCCAGTAAGGTACTACCTTGAGGTATATCTGCCTCTTTGGTAGCCCACAGCTTTGAACCTTCCCAAGGGCGTAGATTAACTACTACAGCCTTGAACTATTCAACTGTGGGGTTGTCCTTGCATGAAAGCATTAGGGAGCTCGCCTTATACACAGAGGTAAGGAACTTAGGTTTAATGGTTTTATTGTACCTTTCCTCCACTGTGGCATCTGGGCAGTGGTGAAAAGTTCTGTTGGAAATCTCCTGGACATCACCGCCATTTTGGTACCTACTAAGGCACATTTATATGAGACGTCTGCCTGTCTCCTAGCCTGCGGTTTTTTTGGTTGAGCAGCTGGAGCGACCGGCTTTAGCTTTTGCTTCTTTACAACCCTCGGACTTTGGTCTTGCAACCTTGGTCTTTTTTACACCGGAGCTTGGGTACCGCTGCCTCCTGGTTTAGGAACGATGAATTCTTCCTTCTTTAAAAGGGCAAGTTTTCTAGCTTTGGTTTTGGAGTATCCTGCATTCAGTAAATACTTGTATCTTTTAAAGGCTGCGCCACACAACCTTGTATTATTTTGGCCTACATTTAGACGGACGGTCTCTTTGACCAGTTTCTCTACCCCACCTGTTGGCTCTGAGGCGCTGCTTTTGCCAGCAACCTTGTCTTAGGTTTGGGTTTTTGGCTTGAATCCATTTTGTTTTTGTTTGTGTTTGTTTGTGATGGGTTTATATTTTTACCAAGGGTAATTAAGGATAAACTTTTTAAACTCAGGCTGTTCATTCTTGGCGTATGCTGATCCACCGTAGATTGAGAGATGTTTATTGACTTCTCAGTTTAGATCCGCCGTGTTTGGTAAAAGCTGGGTTACCTTGAGCAGGGTGCAGCTCTTCACCACGCACGGACGGTCTAGCAGCAAGCAGAGGTTACTTCAGCTATGCGCCTAAGGTTTCGTACTCCCTAGGCAAATACCTCATTACCCCTTAACTCCTTCCGTAAATTACATTCAAATATTACAACATAATGTGCACAAAACTTTCATAATATTTAAATTGAATCTGTAGGCCGGACAGGTACGCTGCTAAATCTTCAATCTTCACCAACAAAGAATGTTATGAATTCGACTTTCCCATTTAATAGATTATAGTAACTAGCATTTAATAAGCAATGATTACATAAGTTTTCGCATTTAGTAATTATCGACTATTAAAAAAATAGTTCCAGAACGTTGTAAATAGCAGTAATAAAAGGATTACAGTTATCACACAAAAACACATTTACCTCAACGATTCTTTCACGTTTAACTATTGATTTTTTATTCGATTTACTAAACTTCAGTTTGCCAGTCAATTCGCAATACCATAACAAGGTTTTTGAACATAATATATTAGTTTTTTTATTATTATAACTCAAAAACTAACTTGTAGAATTAAAACTCTTTTTTTTATAAACACTAAAAAAGTGTCGGAAGTAAGTGTAAATTGTTTTTTACAAATCTCATGTCTAATGTATCAAAAGGAATCGGATTTGCGTGTATTGATTTTTAGACTAACCGACCTTGAATAACGCGTTGACGTTGACGTTTCGGTGATTGCCAAATCTCCATCCTTTTTTAACAGGAAATTTTGAGAGAGCATAGAAATCATCAAACACCCCAATAACTTCAATCGTGATTATGGTTTCAAACTATCCCCTTTTTGGCTCCTTTATCGAAAACACGCCCTCGTTCAACCGTAATCCAATCAGAGTCGAGTTTAACCAGCCGTGACGATACTTCTTCTTTATAAACGGAGACTATTTCTTTTTAAGTCACTTCTATGGAGTTTAGAATCTGGCTTGGTTTACAAGTTGATTACCTAACTCTGTAGTGGTTTTTTGTTAGATTTTCGTTTGCTTTTCAAGTTTATCGTTTTCTTTCTTACCTTTTCTGCGTTTAGAATCTGGCTTGGTTCACAAGTTGATTACCTAACTTTTGAGAAGTGTTTAGTTAGATTTCGGTTGTTTGTTTGAGTTCTTCGATTTCTCTCACGCCCTGATGAAGCCCCTTACGAAAGTGGGCGAAATGTTGGCAACTTCGGTTACAACATTGACACGGTCCAAACCGTTCTTAGCTTAGTACTTCGAGTAACAGTTCACTATTAATTTTTACTAATACTTGTACATTCGATTTTGGTATCAAAAATATAAACACAATTAACTAAACACATCTATTATCTAAATGCACAAATTTAATAAACCAACAAAAGAAATAAATTATACACAATATTCAAAACATCTGCACAAATAGAATTAAGTTTATATAAATGTAATGTTTTTCTCATTACAAATTTTTTGTTTTACAACGAAGGCCTAACATATTACGATTTAATTACAAATGGTTTGCTTTACAACAAAAACTATAATTAATATTACGATTTTACGAGTGCTCTGTTTTACGACAAAAGCTTTTTTTTTATTTGAACTAAATCACAACAAAGACGATGGTGAAGTAATGCAATTAATTAAAAAGGGTAATTTACAACATCTGCGACTCTAGAAGATGTATATTCTTCAACGATAACAAACGATTTATAGCGATAAAGACAATCCAATACAATAATTTTATTACATTATATTTCAAATTTCGTTTGTACCTGTCATAATTAATTTCCGTTTATTGACTACGTTTGTTACATTTACGTGTGCATTTTGTTATCAATTTAATAAATTATAATAAACATTGGTAATTTTTTTGTTCAGAAAAAATATTGTTTCTTACATTTTGTATCAATTTTTAAAAATACCTTTTAAGGGGTGCAACCTCTAATTGTATTTTAATTTTTAAAATTTAATTTTTAAAAGTAATCTTTTGCTCTTTTATCCTTGCACATAAAAAGCCTTCCAAAATCTACACCGGTATAATACAACGGATATTTTAAAGTTGTGAAAAATTTGGATTGGTTAGAAAATTAATTTAAAAAACAAATTTTTTTAAATTAGTTTTTGCTGTGGTTTTGTTGAAACCGTTGATTTTAAATAGTAAAATAAAGCAATGACTGTAATTTAACAACCAAAAAAGGTTTAATGCTTTACATTTTGATTGTTTTGAAATATTAGATTTGTGTTATACATTAGTTATTGAGAAAATTATATAAAGGTATTTTTAAGTAATATTCGTCATAAAGTTAATATTTTGTCATTAGATTGACTTGGATTAAGATATTATACTTTAAAAACGTTAAATCAAACGGCAATACGCAATAAACGATATATTTTGCTAGAAGAAAAGGATGAAATTAAGATATAGAAGCCAGGAGTAATACAAACAACGCAGGAAGCACTGTATAGAGGAAAATTTAAAGCAGCTCCCTTTGAACTATTCACCAGTAATCCGAAACTGAAAACCGCAAAGAACCAAACCCAATTCTATTGTCATGAGTAATTGTTGTGAGGCAAAAGCTTACTAAATAAATTTATTTCGTGCAGTTAATGTAAGTAATAGTTCTTTTTTTAGAACATTTTTATAAATATTTTGCATTATTGATGAGCGTGTTAAAAAATTTACGATTAAATGAAAGTACGTTTTTTTTTTACAACTTAAACACATCTACATTAGATTTTCTAATTTAAGTTTGGTGTAAGGTATTTAAATCAGTTTTTGGATAATTTAAAATTCTAAATTCCATCTTTGGAAATAACTAAGTTATGTTTTTCTTGAAATTACTATTCAGCAGAGACTTAAGAATGTAGTATTCGCCAATTGAAATAAAATATTGTGCACTATTAATAGTAATTTCTGTAACAAGCGTCGAAAGTGAAGCATAACATAACGAACATTAATGCGGCGTTGCATGGGAGTGAGGTATCCTACGAGACTTTCGACGAGACTAACATAAATTAGTTTTTGTCCTATCTCTTGTAAAGTTGTTGCAAAAATTTAAAAAGTACTGCATCGAAAACATCTTAAACATATAGTACATTTATAACTAACTGAATCCGCCAAGTTTAAAATTCAAATGTTTTATGTGGTGCCAATTCCTAAATATATTATATATTATCAATAACCTTTTACCCTAAGGTGTAAAGTGGTTTCACATTTTTATTTAATAATAATATTGTTATTATATTACACTTTATTTTATTATTTCATTTGCATGCACAAATTTTGACCATTCTTTCTTATTTTTTGCCAACGTTCCTAGTTCGTCTCTTACTACGTCATTCTTTATTCTATCTCTTCTAGTTATTCCTTTTACTTTTCTCAAATATTTCATGTCGATTGCTTGAATTTTGCTTTTCATTGCTTTTGTTTAAATCCAACTCTCACTTCCGTACGTTAGTATTGGTCTAAAAATTGTTTTATATATTGTCATTTTTGTTGTTATGGCTACTTCTTTTTTTCCTATAAATTCCTTGCTTAAGCTGTGGTATATATTTGCTGCTTTTCCAATCCTTTCATTTATTTCGTTTTCCATATTTCCTTCTCTATCTATTATCACTCCTTAATATTTGAGTATATCAACTTGCTCTATTTTTGTTTGGTTTCTTTCTAATTGGACATTTTTGTTTTCTTTGCTTATCACTATTATTTTTGTTTTTTCTGTATTTATTTTCATATTTCTCTTCGATAGTTCTTGTTTCCGTATATGTAAATTTTTCTGTAGGTCTTCTTTTTTCCCAGCGCATAACATTACATCGTCGGCAAAAGCACATTCTGATACGTTTACCGGTATTAATTTGTTGAATCCTATGTGTAGCTTTTTGGTTTTCTGTGATGTGGCTTTGATTATATCGTCCATTATTATTATGAATAAGGTTGGGCTCAACACTCCACCTTGCCTTAAACCATCATTAATTTCAAAGATTTCCGAATGTGCCTTATTTTTTCTCACGTAACTTTTATTGTTTTCATACAAACTTTTGACCCCTTTTATTAATTTTGGATTTACATTTCTTTTTCTTAGACTATTCCATACGTTTTTTTGCGTTACCTTGTCAAAAGCTTTTTCAACGTCTAGGAAAGCCATATATATTTCTGAATCTTTTATTCTGTTTTTCTCTATCATTTGTTTTATACTGAAGATATGGTCCTGTATGCTTCTCTCTTTTCTGAAACCACTTTGTGCTTCTGTTAAGTTTGCTTCTATTTGATATCTCAATCTTCTGTCTAATACACGTTCATACACCTTTGATACCACACTTAGTAATGTTATGCCTCTGTAGTTTGCACACTCTCTGCTGTCGCCCTTTTTGAATATTGGTAATATGATTCCTATCTTCCAATCGTCGGGTATTTGTCCTGTGTTCTATGCTTCATTTAAAATTTTTGTTATTGTTTCTTTCGCTTTTTTTCCTAAAATTTTCAGCATATCTGCATTTATTTTGTCATGACCTGCCAATTTTCCTTTTTTTATAATTTTAATTGCTTGTGTTATTTTTTCTGTTTTTTATATTATCTTCATCTTCGTCTTGTGAGTAGTTTGGTTCCTGATAGTTTCTAAGATTGTTTTGTTTGTCGGTGTTATGGAGTTCCCAGAAGTATTCTTTCCATCTTTTTATGATTACTTTTTCTTCCGTTACTACTTTGTTGTCTTTTGTATTTAATTGTTTTAATGTATAACTATTTTCTTTTCTTAGATTTTTTACAATTTTGTAAGATAGCTTTTGGTTTCTTTGGCTGTCTGTTTCTAATTTTTTTCCGAAATCTTCCCATGCTTCTTGTTTAGCTTGTAGTACCATTTCCTTTACTTTAATTCGTTGTTGCTTGTACACTGTGTAATTTTCTGTGATTTTATTGGTCAGGTATAAGTTCCATTTTTTTTTCTTGTTTTTGACTTGGTCTTTGATTTCTTGATTCCACCATCTAGTTTGTTTCTTGTTTTTGTTTATTGTTATAGTTCCACAATTTTCTTTCGCTGTTGTTAAAATCGTTTGTTTGAATTGATACCATCTTTGTTGTAGATTTAGGTCTTTCCACTTTTCCATGTATTTTTCCATCTTTTTTTCTGTTTCTTATCTAAACTTTTTAGCTGTTTCTGATTTTTGTAGTTTATATGTCTTAATTATTTCATTATCCTTTGTTTTTTTTGCCTCATTGTTTTAAGGTTTTCTTTTTTCTGTGTGCGCAGTCTTAGTTTTGCTACTATCAGGTAATGGTCGCTATAAATTTCTGGTCCTCGTCTCACTTTAACATCTACAATTTCTTTCCTAAATGGTCTGTTGATAAGAATATAATCTATTATGGACTTTTCGTTTCTACTTTTTACTTCTCTTGTGCATTTATGTATATTCTTATGAGGGTAAAATGTATTTGTTACTATTAAGTTATTTTCTACACAGTAGTTTATTAGCCTTTCCCCATTTTTGTTTCTGTGTTCTTTTCCGTATTGTCCAATCACATCGGCTGTCACGTTATTTCTTCTTCCAACACGGCTGTTGAAGTCTCCTAATATTATTACTCTGCCATTTAAGTTTTCTACTACTTCTGTCATTTTTTCCCAGAATTCGTCTTTCTTATTTGTTGTTTCGTCTTGGCTAGGGCCATATGTTATTATCATGGTTGTTTTGTTCTGTTGGTTTAGTTGTAGTTCTATTTCTAGTATATTTTTTGATATATATTTCCATTTCTTTATATTTTTCACCTGTTCTTTTTTTATTAAACATCCTACTCCTTCTGCTGCTCTTTGCTCAGCTGTTACTCCGCTATAAAATAATACGTGTCCTTTTTCTAATTTTATCATTCCTTGCCCTTTCTTTTTAGTTTCGGTAATTGCTAGGAAATATAGATTTGCTTTTTCAAATTCTGCTACGAGTTCATGTTCTTTTCTTTTTATGCTTCTTATATTCTAATTGCCTATTCTTAGCATTACTTGTGTTTCTTGTTTATCATTTTCATGTTTATTCGTTTCTGTTTGAATGTCCTTTTTCTTTGCCATTTTTGTCTTCTTCTGTTCCGCCCGTATTGTATTTAGTTTTTTGTTTTATTTCTAATTTTTTCCTTTAGTGCATTTTTTTCTATATTCCATCTCCACTCTTTCTCTTCTATTATTAGTTTTTGATGTCCAATTCTAACAGTTCTTCCTTTTTTCCTTTCTTCTTGCGCTATGTTTCTGATTTGTTTATCTATATCTTTTTCTTTCTTTGATAGATCGTTGTTAATGAATACCCTAGACTCTTCTATGTTTTTCAATTTTATCTTGTTTTGCATTATTTTGATTTTATCTACTGAGTTATCTACTTGTACTAAATACTGTTGTGGTCCCAGTTTATAAGCTGTTTTGATGGCAACTTCAACACCTAGTTTTTGTTGCATGAAATCTTTTATTTTTTCTTTTAAATTTTCTGGTTTGTTATTTTCTATTTTTAGCCCTGTAATTACCACAGTGTTCCTTCACTTCTCTCTTTCTAGTTGTTCTAGTCTTGTGTTTATGTTTCTTAGTTCTTTTTTCATTTCTTCGTAATCTTTTTTTAAATTTGCATTCTCTTTTATTATAATTTGAATCTTTAAAGGACCAAAATGATGAATTTATGTCCAAAGTAGAAAAATATTTACAGCTTACAGTTTTTATCAATAAATCCTCAATCAACGGAAAAGGTTGTGATTGTGGGACGACAATTTTGTCCAATTCTCTGAAATCTATACACAGTCTTGTTTTTCTTTCTTCTTTTTTATATGCTAGAGTTACTGGAGCAGCAAATGGGCTATAAGAATCTTGAATCAAATTTTTATTTAATAGTTTTGATATTTGATTTTCTATTATTTTTCTATGTTCAGGTGTGCATCTGTATGAACGCTTGTAACAATATTTATCTATCATCAAGTCAATGTGAGCATCATAATCTCGTACAGTACCGATGTCATAGTTATCTTTCGCAAAGATATAAATCTAAATGGTTTACTAATGTTTCAAATCTGTCTGTGTTTATATGTTCATTGAAATTTCTTTCACATTTACTCATGGTTTTAGTATCTTGTTTTAATACCTCAGAGTTTAATAAAAATCCTTCTTTATTTTTGTCTCCTAGTACATCAGGAATTTTGACATTTATTATCTTTGACTTATCATTTTTTAAGTATTTTTCGTTTATCATACCCTCTTCAATTGAGGTTACCGTCTTTTCTTTCATATTGTTACATTGTATAATCTTCAATTCTTCATTTTGCATTAATTTGAAGTTTTTTATGCAATCCAACCCGATTAGAAAATCATAGTTAAAGTTTTCATTATCTATTACAAAAACATCTATATTTCTTACAATATTGTAAATTTTTAATGTTACCATACCTTTTGTTTTTTCTCACCATTAATAGTTTTCAAGTTTTTTTTTATATTATTTGTATTTTCTTTTAGCTGTATATTCAATAACTTTGCATTTATTAATGACACATTTTGAACCTGAATCGTAAATTCCCGAAACATTTAAAATATCATTTAATATTAACTTTACTTTTATTAACGGTGGCACTTCTAGTTTTTTGGATTCTCCTCGTTCAGCTCAATTTCCAATTCTGAGTTATTTACAGTTTTTAAAACTGTTTTTTTTATTTTTTTCTTTAAACCAGCAATTTTCCTCTGGATGGTAACGTATCCCTCTTTTCTCGAAGACACAGATTTGGCATGGTTTTTTTCCTCAGTTTTTATTGATCTATTGTCAGAATATATATTATCTTTTTTATCATATTTATTTTTCCCAACAAAATGTTCCAATCTTCCTAATTCGTTGTAAAGATCTTCCGTTCGTTGTAAAGTTTCTCTGTTATCCATATTTTCCTTGTTTGATATCTTTTATTTAATGATTTTCTTACTTTGACATCGTTTTGAGTATTTGTAATGTATATGGTGTTTGATTTTCCATCTGCTGTTGGTTTCACAACAAAATCGTGAAAAATTTGCAGAAAATGTTGTTTTATAATGTTATTTATATATTTTATAATCAAAGACTTAATTGCTTTACTCTAAAAATTAAAATTCTTAATCAACAAATTCATTTTATATCAACAACAAAAACTTATCTAAAAATTAAAGAAAATAACATTTAAAGTCCTTATATCTTTCAACAACTTATATCGAGAATTAATTTTTCACAAAATCACGCAAAAAAAAAAATTTTATACCTGATGTATCACATGAGCCTTGTACATAGATAAGGTGGTTTTCTTTACATATTGAATTAAGAAATAATTAAAAACTGTTATTTTTATTGTTTGTGTTATTGTCTTATATTGTTAGATGCAAAAGCTGTTATTACAAAAATTACCAGTATGAAAGTAACCTAAACAAGGTATTTTCTGGTGCTCAGTGAAGATGGGTGTAGATTATACTCAAAGCACTGTGACTGTTTGGAAAACTTCAAAGAAAACAAATATTAACGTCAAAATCAAAACCAACAAAAATCAAAAATGCGCCAGGAAGATTTATAGCTCAATAAGGGTTTCTGAAAATGGAAGTTTAGAGCATCTCGTATTTCATTATCAAAACGTTATCTGTGATACCACGATGATATACTTGCTACTTATTTTCAATTTTCTAAGAATGTTGATAACGTTACTAGTTCTAGCAACAGTTAGAACCGTAAGTACACTTTTTTTCGCCGATCTTATGTACGGCAAATACGTATACACTTGTTATCTCAAGTAGTTTACGCTTTGTTTATCGTTAAAATTATTTAATTGGGCGTGCACCTTCCTTTTCAATTTATACAAATTTTATGTTTTTCACGTTCAATTTTAATGTAAATGTTGCTAAATGTTGCTATTGTCATTGTTAACTGCACAGGGTGTTGCGTGATTCTATGTTTTAGTATATATGAAACGTGATATTGCATGAACGAATACTTATTTGTGTTTATATTTTTTTCCTTAGACGTTGATGTTAAAATAAATTTATTTCTCATTAGTATGGTTGTGTTCTATTGGTTTTCCTTTAGTGTTGTAAAATGGGAGCCAGCACCTGTAGTCTTTTTCTCGCGATGACCCATTTTTACCTAGTTATAATCGAGACATTGAAAATATGCTGAATTCTTTTAGTTGCTTTATCCACACCACTCTCTGATATCAAAGCTGCTGTTGACTTTCTTTACTGTGGATTAAGTAACAGGTAATTGATTCTATTTTAGCTGAGTGCATGTACAGAGCTTTCGTTTACCGTAACAACGGAGTAGAACAGTTTTTTAAAACTAAATGTTTGAGAAGATGAAAACGATAATAAACAAAATTTAATGGTTCTAAAAATTTTATTATTCACGATAGACGTTCTATACAAAATATAAAAATAGAAGAACACTAATCACACCCATTCCTTGATCATCGTAGCTGTCAAACTCCGCACAAGCATTATGTGCCCACTTTTTACATCTAACACAAAATCCAACCTTCTCTTCGTGCAGAGTTTCTGTATTTATGATTTGTTCCGAATGTCAATACATTATCCAACTGAACAACGTTTGCACCTTTCATACGGCGTTTGAGGTGTGCACATTAAATTAAAAGTTAACACAAGTAGATGAGGCATATAAACAATTGTTTCAACAAAGCATATTTTAGCAGTCCCTGTTTACCCTTGTCCAGCAGAGGTAAGTACGCCAAACTGGCGTTTTTTTTTTGATGATAATCTTTTGGAATGACTTTTGAGTTTACAATTATGTTCGTTCGCCGCAATAACACATTCTATTTTGTAACCGTCGTTTGATCTTTGGACGTACTCTTTTGTCAATCAAACTTTATATTTATTGACATACATTTCATATCTTTTGTGACATTGTAAAGCTTTTATTTTGCTTTGTAATATCAAAGTTTTTAACATTTTCAAATTTATTTTGATTTTAACTTTCATTTCACAACTAAATATTTAGTACATACGTACTTGAGTCATTTAGGTCTAGATTATTGTCATATGTTTTGAGTCATATTATAATTTATTTGTTATGTATTACTTATGTAATACTATTGTTATCATACTATAATTAGTGATAGGAACATTTTGTTGTCAACCTTTAGTTAATTCGTTTGTTTTTCCCTAATAGCATCCTGTTTTAACTAATAAACACCTTTTACTAAGTACTCATTAGAAGAATATTATAAATAGTCTTGTATTAGTTATAAACGAGGATTACTCTTTATACGACTTTGAGTTGTTTGTCATAATTCATTTACTTATAATAAAAGTTTCTTTATTTTACTCTTTAATAATAAACTGGTAAACGTTAAATCAAAGTGAAAATATCGAAATCATAATTTATTAGTTCCGCGAGTTATATCAGAATTGTGTTTCAAAGATTACAGTTGTTATTTTCTATGTTCAAGTGCAATCGTTTACTTTAGTCATTTATGATTTGTTATTATTTGATGATATTGCGTTTCTTGTGAGAACAATTTTTTTATGTTCATGTTTAATTTCGTTATGATTTTTTCTGTATTTTGTTAAATTTTATTTTGTTTTTTGGATGTTTTTTTAAGGTTCTACGTCACTAAGTTTTTAAAGGAAGTTCGCAGACTTCTCTAGTACCTTTTGATTTGATAATGTTTTTTAACTCTTAATAATTTGGCTGTGATAGAGGTGTGGAAGAGGGTATAGTAAAATTTAAGTTAATTTTACGGTCTCGGAGTGTTATTTTAGTTTAGCATCGTATTGAAGAATTTGTGTAACTATTAGTGTGTGCGACACAATTCAATTTTGCTGTCTTTTGGCGGTTTCATCTTCTTCAGATGGACATTGTGTTTATGATCATTCCAAAAGTTAGCTATCTGGGAACTGAATTAAGGTATGACCGATTAAAATCGATTGCTATTTTACTTTTCGTAAATTTAATTGTTTTGTAATTAAAAATAAAAAAACACAATAAAAATAATAATAAACGTTCAAAATATAAAAATACATTTATTGAAAGCAAAAATACTTATTTTACCACGGCAGCAGGAGGAACACAAACCTATGGGTGTTAGCCTAAATGAAAGTAAAATACACAGGCGTGAATTTCTTTAATTTATTTACAACTATAACATAATACACTATTTACATTAAAGAAAAAAATGAACATTATTTGGATTAAAACAATATTTGGGCGCCAACCACCTAAAAATTGGTGATATATAAAAAGCATAAAATCTTATAACTAACTATTAATCGATATCAATTCAAAAGTAATAAACGTTTAATTTGTTATCGAAAAAGTTTTTGATAACACAATTAAATTAACTTGAATTTAAAATGTAATAAGTAGTAGCATAAATTCCAGTTGACTCGCCATGTATGATATCACGTTATCTGATATGGAATGTAGACTGGAAAGCAAAAACAGCAGGCATAAAACCAAAGGATATAAATCCAGAAAACAAAAAAATTCCAATAATGGAAAATCCTGTAAATAATAAAAAGGAAAGACCCTAAATATAAATGATTAGAATGATTTTTAATCGACATGAAATTGCTTACGTTGCTTTAGATGCAACGGCCTTGAAATCAATTCTTTTGTATAAATGTATTGCGTAACATTGTGAAATCACTAAAAGTGTTGAATTCAATAGAAAATTATATTGGAACAAAGATAAACTTACCAACAATTAGTGGGAAAAAATAAAAAATAATTTGTATGCGTTTTTACGCTATAATTAAGAAAATTTGTCTTCCTTGCACCACTACGACGTGTAAGGCCCAAGATGGCTCAAACGGAAGTGCGAGCAAAAATCGATTGCTCGGTCGATTCAAAATACGACGCGACGTTGCCAAACTGAATAAATTTAAATGCAAATTAATATGTGAATGCAAAACAGATTTTTAAATGTAATGAACTCGAACGGGACGTTACAGTTTTAGAAGCTTTGATTTTAACCAAAACAAAATTTGATGTTTGTTTACCGTACCATTAACAGAACTTTCAAGACACTTAAGATTTCTTGATCGTTTGTATTATTTTAAAGACAATATGTTACAGATTTACGATTTTTAAATTATTAACGGATTATTGCAACTCACGACCATTTTCGTTGAACACCTCATTTATGTTACCTTTGTACATGCATTGCTTTTATCAACATCTTTTGCATGTTATTTTATGTTTATCCACAGTTTTCTCGGGTAACGTAAAAAACGGCAACTCTGTATAACTCCATAGCACACGAGCTCCAGATGTTGCTTCTAGTTTTTTTAAAAACATTTCGGGTACCTACTTGCTTAATATGTATGCCCAATCAAATCCAGCTAATCAAAAAGTTAGTTGGTAGGCTAATTTGCAAAGATCCATTACTGTTAAGCCGAATAATTGCCCTTCCATGGCTAACAGGTACTTTTGTTGTACTTGTGCATTGTTAAAACGCATTTTTTCTATTATGTCGATATTTCGAAAACAGTTTGTGGGCAATTGAACTGAGTAGCAGTTATTTTTTCTGAATGAATTATTGAAACTTAGTAAAGTCTGCACGTAGTAATCTAATGTTGAGTACGTACGTGTCTATAACATAAATATGTTGCTAAAAAAAATAAACAAAGTTTCAGAGTTAGTTACTATTGCTTTCATGCAATGAAAAAAATTAAAAACCGAAGCTTTTTTATGGCCTGGCTGTACAAAATGATTCTATTCTATTCAGTGACAATAGTTGGAAATCGTCGGGTTAAAGAATCAATTACTTCCTCAAATATTTTAATTTTTCTGTTTCTCTCACGTACATTTCCTATTAGAAGATTTTGGATTTGAAATCCACGTGTTTCACTATAACTTCAATTTCCATTTCTAGCGACATTTTTTTATAATTGTATCTGTGACTTCATCTGTTATATTTTATTCTATCAGAACTTTGTATTTTTATAACTAAGATTTATGAAAATTGATATTTTGTTGTTAGTAAAATTATTGGCCTTTTTTCAGCCATATCATTTTTTACAAGCTTATAGGTCTTACAAACCTTGCACGGCCAACTCACACAGTCGGAGATAGGGGAGGTTCAAATAAATAAGAGTTAAAGGGTGCCAACAAAAAGAAAGATATGTTACCATAAAGAAAAGATAAAATATGTATAACAACTTTAATTTGATAACGTAGATAATTAACAACGAGTCTCTGTAATTCTCAATCCATAGATGCCGGAAGTATTGACAACACACAATACATAAGTTTACACGATGTCGATACCGAAGAAAATTACATAACAAATATCGTTTGTATACAGCATGCGATACACACAAAATAATTAGTGAAACTACATACCTCAATGGTATCGAAACAATGATTGTAATTACGTAACTTACAGTAAGCAAAATTCCGTGAGTGACTTTTCTGACAGCGACAAAATAATTAAATAAACTTATCGACAATCCAGTACCTATTTGTGCAAAGAAAACGTTTTCCTCGTTGATTCAGCCTGGAATAAATGTGAACAGCAAATCGTGTCAACACAATGTGTACACATTCAGTGAAAGTTGATTTTGCAGTTGCTTGCCGCATGAGTAGAATTTGATTTGAAGAAAAGTTCTTGTTTTCGTTTTTAGTTTTAAACGTAGGCCTTACAGAGTTATGCTCGTCCCATGAGGGTATTTGTCGATATTATCCCCTGATCGATAATGCATCGAAACATACAGTCAAAAACGTGGCAAGACGGCTATCAAATTAAGAAAGAAACTATGAATGATATGAACAGCTTACCCTGTGATGAATAAACTACTTTAAATGCGTAATGAAATTATAATTTCATTTCCATTAGCGTCGATGTTATTAGAAACTTCAAATTTTAAACTTCACATGCTATTTTACGTAGTAGTCAGTTTAACGTCTTGACGAAATGACAGTAAAAAGAAAACTCGACAGAGAGCGTCAAAACCGAAATCCAATTTTAAATCAACCAACATACAGGGTTTTACGTTATAAAATTTTTGCACGTAACAGAATTCCTGCCCAGCAAGATAAAAGCGTGGAACGTGGATAACAAAACGAAAGCTAAAATGAAAACAGAAATTTTGGGCCTGCGCCAAGGATAGAACCTTAAAATCCAAAACTAACCCAATGCCAAGAAACCCAACCCCGTGTAATCTCATCAGAATACCACAAATACAGAAGAGATAAAGGTTTTCCAGAATCATAATAATACCGACAACCAAAACTGTAACAGAAGCGCACGAAGCGAATAGTATCTCCAAGAAACCAAGAGTAATTTGATCCACAAGCGAAGAAGAATACCAACACGGTTTACTAGTTTCCGAAGCGCATAAAACAATACCAGACTAGGAAATTACCCCAGGAACCCTATCACAGTCTAAAGTTTCCTCGTTGAAGTGCCGGACGATTGTGTGGCGTCGAAGTCTTAACCACACTTCAAACCCTCGCGACAAGATGTAAAGGAGCGTTGTTGGGCGACGAAGAGGAGTTTGCCAATAAGCCGATCTGATATCTAAAGAAGAGAGAAAGCGAGCGTCTCGTAAACGATCTAGAATAGAATGCATCCTTTTGGTCAAGTATATTAGACAAGGTAAGATTTGTTTCAAGGTTAAGTCAGTGAGAACGTGTTGTAGAACATCAACACTCGGCGCTGATTTTGAATCCCTTTCGAAAATTCAGCACGAAATCCATAGCCTTCCAAAAGTCAATACCTAAAATTAATGGTTGAGAAATTTCAGAAATAATTAAAGTATTCAATATCGTCACTTTATCTTCGAGACGAAAAGGAAGAGATAGAGAACCGAAAACTGTACAGGTCACCCCATTAGCTAACTTGCAGAAGAAAGAGTTTGAGTTCAGAAAATTTACGTTCAAGGAGCATAGTTTCTCCCACTCTGGTCCGCCAAGAATAGTGCGTGAAGCTCCAGAATCCAGTAGTGCTTTGAAAAGAACTCCCAGAATAGTATCATTTAGAAAAGGACACCTCTAACACTTGCCAAATAAAGTCCAAAATAAATCGTTGTTTATCTTCTAAGTGTGTCCAAGTTTAAAAATAATTTGCAAGAATCCTCGACTTGGTCCGAAGACTCCGAAGTTAGTTTCCCGAGTTGCAATGTGGACAAGAAGTACAAGTTACACCCTGTCTCCCACAACCATAGCAATGAAGTGTTTGTGGTCTCGAGCATTGTGGAGATAAGCGTCTAACCCGATTGCAGTTCCATGAACGTGTCCATCTAACAGGAGTAGCAGTAGACGAAATTCGAGAAGTAGAAGTTCGATTATCAGAAGTAGACGTGGTACTAGGAGAAGGATATGAAGGACGAGACCGAGCAGAAGTGTTAGCAAAAGTAATTCTAGTAGAAGTCTTTGGTGGTTCTACAACTGGACCTACCTACATAAGCTAGATTAGGTTCAAGTAATCGCGAAGTTTTTTGAGAAGGAGGAGGTTTAAACGTATCCACTAGTTGTTTATTGTGTTCCAATTTCTTGCCAATAGCTAACAATTGTAAAAGCGACGTAATGTCCACAAGAACGAGAGAAGTTTGATAGAAAGGAGAGAGATTTTGTTAAATGATTTTTAGTTGTTGGACCTCCGACAAAGGTTCCGCTAATCGATTAAATAAACTTTTCATAATACCCGACATGAATAGCAATAGTTTCGTTATGTTCCATCGTTCGAGAACGAATCTTTTCCAACAACCTGTTGTCGTAGTCCATAGGTAAGAATTCCTCTTTAAGTAATGTCACCACATCTTTCCACGAACGTAACTGAGAACGACGAGTACGAGTCTAGTAAGAAAGTCTAATACAAACAAAGAGTTATTGCCAGAGAAAGAAATATTAAATTTAGCTACCGTAGTAGACTTAGAATAACCTTCAGCCGATGGTACAGGAGTTGTCTATTCTCTTTCAGATTCGGAAGAAATCAAGTCAGGTTCCTCCTTATGCTGTAAGTTAGTCGAATTACCTTGTGGCACAGAATGAGTAACCGGAGAAGAAATAGTAGTACTAGATCTTGTCTTGCGGATCTTTAATTCAACGTCATTTGTCAGCCCCTGTAGTGTTATTAGGAACTTATTTCGTTCAGCCAAGTCAGATGTTGCATTGAGTAATTCGCACCGTCGTTGTGCATGAAGCCAAAGGGTACTTAATTTTGAAAACAACGAAGAAGAAATGTCCCCATCAAAGTTATTCGCCAATGCTGTAAGTTCGATAAGAGTTTGTTCAAAAGCTGCCTTGTCTTCTCTATACAGTATAGAATATTTAATTAAAGTAAAGTATTTATTCAATTACACCTGATGAGCTGTGCGTACCATTTTCCTGAGACGATCTATAATAATATCTGTATCGATACCTTTAGAGATTAAGTCGTATTCATGTTCAAATTTGTGAAAACGATTTACATCAAATAGTAGACATTTTTATTGAACTAATAAGTAATAGACAAAATCGAGAGAAAACCAACAATATAAGCTACCTATTTCTAACCTAATTAACTAAGCTACCGTAATCACGATTCAAGAAAATTGTTAGAAGATCTAGCGAAAGTCAACACTACACGTTAACCGATGTCCAAACTAAATAACCCACCGCTGAATAATAGTAATCCTAAGCTAATCACAATTAAAGAAAATAGGTAAAAGAAACATAGAGAAAGAGAAATTCAATATAAAAAAATCGAGCCCCTTGAGTTGGGCAGCCAAAATTTGTTACAAGTTTATAAATCTTACGAATCGTGCACGGCCAACTCACACAGTCGGAGATAATGGAGGTTCAAATAAATAAAAGTTAAAGGGCGCCAGATTTTGTATAAGTAAAGCTTCTATCTCGATCTGGACAGAAGGTTCAAGCTTGTAACGAATTTCAGGTTCGTAATCCTTGTTACCCTGGTGTTTGTGTAACAAGCAAAAAGAAAGATATGTTACCATAAAGAAAAGATAAAATATGCATAACAACTTTTATTTGATAACGTAGATAATTAACAACGGGTCTCTCTAATTCTCAATCCATAGATGCCGGAAGTATCAGCAACACACAATACATAAGTTTACACGATGTCGATACCGAAGAAAATTACATAACAAAAATCGTTTGTACACAGCATGCGATACACACAAAATAATTAGTGAAACTACCTCAATGGTATTGAAACAATGATTGTAATTACGTAAGTTAAAGTAAGCAAAATTCCGTGAGTGACTTTTCTGACAGCGACAAAATAATTAAATAAACTTACCCACAATCCAGTACCTACTTGTGCGAAGAAAACGTTTTCCTCGTTGAGTCAGCTTGGAATAAATTTGAATAGCAAATCGTGTCAACTCAATGACTCACGAAAGCAAGATCTACAAAATTGTTAAACTACTAAAAGAAAGTACACATAAGAACCCGATGATCGAATGCTGTTGTACACATTCAGTGAAAGTTGGTTTCGCAGGTGTTTGCCGCATGAGTAGGATCTCGACAAAAAGTTCTTGTCTTCGTTTATAGTTTTAAACGTAGGCCTTACAGAGTTATGCTCGTCTCATGAGGGTATTTGTCGATATTAACCCCTGATCAATAATGCATCAAAACATACAGCCAAAAACGCGGCGGGACGGCTATCAAATTAAGAAAGAAATTACCAAAGAATTCTAACAAAACGGATATGAAAAGCTTACCCTGTGATGAATAAACTACTTTAAATGCGTTTTAAAATTATAATTTCATTTCCATTAGCGTCGATGTTATTCGAAACGACAAATTTTAAACTTTACAGGCCATTTTACGTAGTTGTTGGTTTAACGTCTTGGCAGGAAATGACCGTAAAAAGAAAACTCGGCAGAGCACGTAACACATTTTCTCGTGCTGACGTTGATAATAATAATTTAAACGCAAACAAATCCTTATTAAACTAGAAAAACGATTTTTGGTCTATAAACTTAAACGTTTTGCATAAATGTTTTTTGTTTTTTAAATTTTTATTGCATTAAATTCGAAACATTAAGTGATTTTGTTAAATTGGTTATGATGTTCAACAAAACTGCTTTTATTTAATACGAGTGCGTTATATACAATTTCTAATTAGTAAATATGTACTACCTAAATTTATTTCGTAACACGAAAAACTAATTTAGCCGCTGCGTAGGTTTAACAATGCGGTAGGTCGTATATTTCTACCAGGATGATAACTTCATAGATGTTGTAAAAATACAAACGTATTTGAAGCTGCGTAAAAGATAAATTCTAAAAAGATTTACTGGCATTGTTACATATGCGCATTTTTTAACATACATGTTCTAACTCAATCTTTGAACGTTTAAGTAGCAGAGAAACAGCTGCAGTCCGATCGATTAAAAATGTGTATTTTATTACTTCAATTGCGAATTTTTATACCCATTAGCCACATGATTTTAATTTTTTAATTATGTTTATGGGTTTTAAATATATTTTTAGATAACTATTTAATTATTTATATTTTTAGATTTTCATAACTTCTGCCAATGCAATTTAAGCGCTGCGGCGCTGACAATCGGATGTCTTATTTTTTTTTATTATTTTCTGTCTGTATATTCATTGTCTTTAGATAATATTTTTTATAAGAGCTTTGATTTCTAAATAGTATAAAAATGTTAAACTAAATTATTCAGTACAAAATTGATTTTGTTATCTGTCACTTCGTCGAAGAGTGGGTAAGGGCAATGTAAATCCGTTGATACGCTTACACAATGATTTTGCAAATTAAAGAAAATAGCAATAGCAACCCGCAACTGAAAAAGGTCCACATTAGTACACAAACATTAATCAAAGTAACCGACGTGCGAAAACCATAAAATTGTTTCCTATTTAATTTTTGTGTTTGCTGTAGCTTATACATCATTGTTTTATGTACTACGTCAATATATAAAAAAAATATATGCCCCCGGGGATACGTACCTCACAGAAGGAATATCTGCGTTCTTCTATGTGGCACATGCCTCACAGGACATGTAACAAGTTGTGACTTGTGGCATTTTCGTTTGTTGTAGTCAATTTTTTATCACGGACTAGCGAATATCGTCAAAAAAAATGTCTTTGAGTGCCCGTTATATGGTAAAATTGGCTTAAGAACAGGTTGAAGATGCTAAAAATAAAAACATTTTGTCTAAATAAGAAGTTAGTGCTAATAAAAACGCCATTGACAATGTAATGAGTGGCAACGAAGATTTTGTGTGTGATGAACATAACAACGACAATCAAAAACAAATTAAAGATGAACACTTTGAAGCAGATTCCGATAGTAAGAACGTAAATGATTCTTTCAGTAGTGACGATTTAATCCAAGACAAAACATATCAACCTGATAGCTCTATCTCTAGCAAAACTGTGTCAGATAATTACGCTCCAATATTAAATTGTGAAACAGATAGCGCAACTGAATAGATTATCAACGAACGTAGGGTTTGCCTGATTTGAATGAAGAAGATGCTACAAGAGACGGTTTTATTATACAAAAGTACAATTGCAAAGCATATAAATAGAGAAAACATAAAAACACCATTAGATGCTTTCAATCTTTTCATCATAATCGCTGTAGAATCAAACAATTATGCTACTCAACAGTTTGCATAAATAGAGTCCTACGGACATTAATAAAATAAGGGTTTTTTGGGAGTTAGAATTGCAATGGGATTAAGACAAGTTTCTTACATAAACCATTAATGAATCAAAGAACCAATATTTTATAATGATTTAGTTTTTTGAAGTCTTACACGTGACCGGTAACTGTTACTATTGAAATTTATTTAATTTAATAATTTATTGCTTACTTTAAAGTCACGTACAAGGTTATACTCCGTATATTTATCTCGAACACACTCGTTAATCACTTATTTATTTAGAGTTGAATAATCTTCTTAATACTGCCGTCGATAAATTACTGGAATAACCGCCCTATATGATTTGTTTCTACCGCATTTATACATTTTGACCAACGTTCGCGAATGTTCTATATCTTTCGGTGAACGTTCTGGAAAATGGATAACAACTTCGAGAAAGCTCTTAAACTTGAAAATAATTTCTGGAACGTTTCAGTATACAGCGGTAAACGTCTCACTATTCCTAACTGATGACACTCACAATTAGTTGTACTAAACTTATTAGAAGCAATACGAAGCAAGTCTGGTAAAATATTATATGCAGATAACTTTTACTCAAGTCTACCGCTCGTTACAGTACTTTAGCATAACATAATGTACTGTGGAACGTTAAATCTGAGAAGAAAAGGAGTTGCCAAAAAATTTAAAAAGTTGAATGCCCAAATTAGACTTTTGCTGCTATTAGTATTTTTAAATATTTGTTTGACTGTATATTTAAACAGAAAGACAATTTTACACGATTAGTTTTTATGTGATATTTTATTTTGCTTCAGGCGTCGAATTGCAACAGTAGATATTGACTTCTATATTGTTTTATTTTACCCTAAAAACTCAACAGATTAGAAACAGTGGATTCAGCTTTGTCGTCAGGCTTTTATATTTTAAAGTTATATCTGTTTTATAATTGTTACTCTTGTTATTCTTTAAAAACAAAGTTTTAAAAGAAATGTTCAATAGTTTATACCGTTGGTTATTATTTTTCACTTGTAAACTAAACTCTGATAACACTGGTCTGCAAAAAAATATTTTTTCTCGAGCCGCGACACTATTCCGGGTGATTCTTATGTAAAAATATGTCTTCCGTTTTCTTTCATCACCCATCATTTTCGAGGGAGCCCCAAACTCTAATTTTACCATTTTTCGATAAAGTAATTATAATTTATTTATCGAACGATAATAATAATTATAATAATAAATATATGGACATGAATTTAATTTAAATGGGAAAAAGAACTATTTTAGCTATAAACAGAAATAAAAAAAAAGATATTCATCGTTACTTGGTGCTTGCTTTCCTTTTATACCCTGAGGTACAGCTCTCTCGTTTCAAAAACCAGCAGTACTCCGCCAACATGCTTGCATTCCACTTCCCTGAAAATCATTTCTTCAGCTTAGCGATGTCTTGATGGAACCGTTCCCCGTGTTCATTCGAGACTGCTCCTACATTTTCAGGGAAAAAGTCCAGATGCGAGTGAAGAAAGTGAACTTTTATCCTATGTCCTTGTACGCTAAAAGCAGTTCCTTGACGTGAGCGACATAGTCTTCACTTTTGGGGTTACTCAGGAAGTTCTTACAAACGTTTTGAAATGCAAGCCAAGCTCGTTTTTCTTTTCGATTTAGGTGTTCAATAAACGTCAAATCTTGAAAGAGTTGTCTAATCTGGGGACCAACAAAAACGCCTTCTTTGATTTTAACTTCGCTAAGACGAGGAAATTTAGTTTTCAAAAATTGAAATGCGCCACCTGTCTTGTCCACTGCTTTCACAAACTGCTTGATCAATCCAAGTTTGATGTGTAAAAGTGGTAAGTAAATATTTTCCTTTGAAATCAAAGGATTGTGGGAGAAATTTTTCTGACCAGGAATAAGATTTTCTCGCAGGGGCCAGTCCCGTACGATGTAATGTTTATCTCGGGCTTGGCTATCCCATTTACAAAGGAAGCAGCAATATTTTGTGAATCCTGATTGCAGGCCCGTGAGTAGAGCAACAACTTTTAAGTCAGCGCAAAGTTTCCGCTTATAATCATGATGACTAATTTTATCAAGGATTCTGAAGATGTTTTCGTACGTTTCCTTCATATCAACAGAGTATGCAACTGGAACTGATGGGAAGTCATTCCCATTTGTCAACAGGACAACTTTTAAGCTTGTTTTTAGTGAGTCTATAAACAGTCTCCTATTGTCTGGGTCACATGGCACCTGTAGCTCTGTCATCAATAAATTTGCATTAGGGCAGAACACTAAACCTTTATCTTCTGAGAAAAGACATTTCAGGGTTGCTTGTCTGGTCCTGTAAGAAGATATTTTTACTCCCTTTTCTAAGAGATTCCACTGTTGAAATCGCGTTCCTAGGAGCTGAGATTTATTTTTGGGTAACTGCAAATCCCTGACAAGATCATTTAATTCCGATTGAGTGAGGAGGTGAGGTTGGCAAGAAACTAAATCTGCGGAATACACTTCATCATCATTGAACGTATCATTCGAAGCCACAGGTTGTAGCTCAGAGTCTTTTAAATCAATTTCCGGCTCTAGAGTATAAGTGTTTGGGGGCTCTGGGATTGGCAAAGTATCTTTATGAAGAACAGGCCTTAGAGCTGACGGATTATTGGGATACTGAATTGTATGCTTATTTTTGCTCGAAAACCCGACGGTGGAAGTCATACAAAAGTAACAATCTGTAAGATGACAGCGAGGTTCACGCCAAACCATGGGCACAGCAAATTACATTGATTTACGGGTACCTTTGAGCCATTTGGTCAAACTACTGTAACAAGTCGTACAGCAAACTGATGGAGCCCAAGTCTTGTCCTGGTCGCCAACTTGACAATCAAAGTACAATTTATAAGCTGTTTTAACAAGCGGAGAAAAGGGTTTTGCGCTTTTAAAGTTGATTCCCCGCAGACATAGCAGAAGCTATCGGGATGATTTTTACACTCGCGTGGCATAATTAAACAGTAATTCAACTCCCGACATTAACCACAAATCACACTTAGTCACTCGAAAAAATCCGGAGTAAAAATAGTTTTACTTTTTTACACAAATGAACAAAAATGAACACAAAATCCAGTACGTTTAAAACGTCGACAAGCTAACTCTGCAACAGCTATAGATGTACTGATCGAAGCAGTTAAGCAAACATTGTAATATACTATAATGAGAAGAGTAGTGCAAGTTCAAGCCTGTCGAAAATTCCTGTTCAAACCTGCATGTGGTATTGAGATCGCCAGCATCGTGCAGTGAATCTTCTTAACTGTTTACTGATATTTTTTTACTGTTCTTATATATTTGTGTTTTATTGTTGTTTCTATATACATTTTATAGCAAAACTTTTGCCATATACTTTGGTATAAATTTTATTACCTGCTTTGGGATGTTTAACGGCTATAAGTTAAAATTCTAAAAAAAATGCAAAAAATAAAATAAAAATGGGGTTCCCCCAAAATAGGTGGGTGATGGGTAAAAACGGAGCTGATTTTTGGATTCAGGAGGTCATTTTACATAAGGGTCGTTAAGAATGGTGTCAGGGCCGATTTTCATGCAGACAATTACCATATTTGTTTTCTTTACTGAGGTACTGAATAGACCTATAAAATATGATTCATTCCGAAATCCTGTCGGTTTTGTAAATAGTGTTCTGTTAAGCCTGTCATTGTACATAATCCTAGTATAAATTCTTACAATAGTTTTTCTCTATAAGCGGCTTTTGTATTTAATGTTTTCTGGAAACCATTGTTTAACAAAACATGAAAATCCCTGTTGTTATTTATATGTTCGTGGTAAGACCTTTTGAGCAAAAAATGTTAATTTTATTATTGTACGTAATTTAAGTAAAATTCTGTAATGCGTTATTGTCATCTACCTATTAAAACACTGTTTACACAAATTTTTCAAAATTTTTATGTAAAAAAGCAATATAAAATAATATTCTTTAAAAAGGCAAAAAAAAACAAAAAGTTACACAAAAAGGCAAAATAGGCGGGCTCCAGGCATATGCCTGACTGTCAGCTCTTTACTGATAATACTGCAGCTTTACTAACGTCGAATTTTTGCAATATTTTATCATAATCTTGTCAAACAACAGAGTGGTCATTTTAATGTTGAGCGTTCAACATTCGTTTATCAAAATTTCAAATTTCTTAAAAGTCTTATATTTCACGAGACGTTTTAAGATGAATATAAATATATTCTAAAAGTTTTGGTGAAATTTCATATTTATGTAAATATTCTTAAAGGCGCCTGTATATTCAAACATAAAGACATATAAATATTTCCAAGAAAGTGCAGTAAAATAATTATACTAATTAGATGTGTAGTACATAAAAACATATTTTTGTTTAAATTCAGGGTGAGCATCGTTTTAAAATTTGAACTAGTTTTTTACAACAATAAAACAAGAAATTTATTATAGTATTTTACTGAAACAAAAATGGAGAATGTTTGTGGCTGACACTTAACTAAATTGATTAAACGATTTTTTGTAAGATAATCGAGTATCGAGGTACAAACATTTTAAAGGGTAGACACAAAAGAGTCTCTTTAGATATATAGTAATTGACAATGTGTATCAAGACGATATCTAAAACAAAATATCTCATTGGGGCTAATGGTGTTTCTTTGAGTATTTTTTTTTTACATTACAAGCCTAATCGAGTTTAAAGTTAAATTAATGTAATTAAATAAAACATACTGAAACGTTCGAGAAATTATTTACAAATGCAAGAGCCTTCTAGAAGCTGTTATCCATTTTCTAGAAGATATAGCGAAAAGTAGGGAACGCTCGAGAAGGATTCGCCGATGTCTATAAATACCGAAGAAAGAAATCGTAGGTCAGTTATTGTCGTAACGCGAATGCAGCTGTATTAAAAAGATTATTCAAGTGAAGATAAATAAGTGATTAGCACGTGCGAAGTTTTAAATAAATAACAGTGTACACCGAATCGTGTGAACGTGACTTATAGTGTAAACAAACAAGTGCGAGGCTATCCGAGGACGTTATCTTATCTTCTTGTAAGTGATATAAATTATAGTGTAAGTGTTTTTATTAAATATTATTAGATTTTATTAGTTCGGTTAATTTAAAAGTGTACATATTTCTAGAATAAGTAAACGTATTTTTAGTCGTTTAAATAAATTAGTTTTTAATAAATAAATACGTTTAATTGAGTATACGTGTCTCTAAAACTTTAGCACAATAAATAACTTGTTGCACATTTATGTAACAAATTTGTGTCTATCAATGTTAAAAAAGACCACAATGGTCGTGAGTTAACTTTATTACTTGTACCTGTATAGGCCCACGCTTAGCACTTTTGGTACCTTTTTGCAATTTTAAAATAACGCCCCAAATTTGTATTACGTTCATATGCGAGTACAGATGCGGGTTAAGTTAGGTATTATTATCCACTATTGAAAAATAATTTTAAAAAGTATTTTCATAAATTTATTTTCATTTTTATATTTTGCAAGTATGTTTAATAAATTGATGCAGTCCTATAAAATCTCTTCTGTTTGGTTTAATGCTAGTTATTACCCACAAGTTAACTTTGTAAAAAGAGTTAATAAAGTACTGCTATTCCTAGTTATATTTCTGACATTCATAAAGATTGGGATGCTGAAATTCACAAAATTGCTCACGCGTTACGCAATGCTGTGCACGAGTCCACTAAGTTTTCATCTTCTTTTTTGGCCTTTGGTCGTACTGTGATTTACGAATTTTCCTGTGTGAGGACGGTATTTCTAAAGTGTAATCCGCTATCTTCGATTGTTACTTATTAGGCTTAATTACCTTCACAGATTATGACTTCTAGTTTAAAGTTTAGGTTTTAAATTATTTTGTTTAGGAAATAAGTTTTTGGGATTTGACTTTTTGTTCAACGATGTTGCGCGATTTCTTTTTTGTGTTTGTTGTTGTTCATTTTGCGTTTGTTGTTGTTTTTTGCGTTTGTTCTTTCGTTCTGCACTTCGCAGTTTGAAACCTGTCGATTTCAAATTTTATGAAGGGGAGTAACCTAATTCACATTTAAAATTCAATTTTGCATTCGTTTATTTTATGCATTTAAATTTATGCAGTTTGGCAACGTCGCGTCTTTCAACAAACCGGCCGTGCAATCGATTTTTGTTCGTACTTCCGTTTGAGCCATCTTTAGGCTTGCACGTCATAAGTGTTGCAAGGAATTTTAATTATGGCGTAAAAACGTGTACAAATTAATTTTTATTCATTCCAACTAATTGCTGGTAAGTTTATCTTCACTCCGATATAATTTTTGTACTGAATTCAACATTTTTAGTGATTTCACAATGTGATGCAATACAAAGAAATCATTCAAAGCCGTTGTATAAATCAACGTAAGTGTTCTATGTAAAATAAAAAATCATTCTAATTATTTATACTTAGGCTCTGTTTTTTCTTTATTGGATTTATTGGTTTTGTGCCTGCCGTTTTTGCTTTCCAATCTACATTCGTTTGATTCGTTATTTTATTCTGGAAGAAGCATAACACTTGATTGAAGAATGTGCTACTAATAAATCTGCATTAACGTAACATTTGTTTTGGTGAGTCAAGTTATGAATTTATTAATTGTATTTTTGATTTTGAAACTTCGAAATTTATACTTTGCGAGGATTATTACGTTTGAATTTAATATTACTTAATAGTTAGTTATGATGTTTAATGTTTTTATTTATCACTAATTTAAAGGTGGTTAGCGCCCAAATACTTTTTTAATGTAATTTTCTACAAATAAAGAACTTTAATAATTAAATTTTATTAAGAGATTAACTCGGAGATTAAATACTGCGAAAAGAAAATGTTGCACATTACAGTTCATTGACATTATACGGATGTCGCTACATATACATAGCGAACCTAAAAAGAATTATACAGATTGGGGTGCGTTCAATTTTCATCACCCACCCCAGAACGCAGTCCCATCTTTAATATACAATACAAATGTTTATCTAAAGTTGTACCCTTAGTTAGAAGATTAGAGACATTCCTTTTACCTTGTACATAACAAAATTTTAACTTTAAATTATTGACATGTTCTTTCAAAAAATGATATCTTATATCTATATGTTTGGACCTGGGTAGGTAACAATCATTAGATGTAATTTTAATAGCACTTTGGTTATCGCTGTAGATGACTAGAGTGTGATCACGTTGTCCCCCAATCTCTTCTTGCAGCTGCCGCAGCCATAGTGCCTCCTGCGCTGCTGCTGACATAGCCATATATTCCGCCTCTGCTGTAGAGAGGGCTACAGTTTGCTGCTTTCGCGAAGCCCACGACACTGCACCACCCTGTAGTATAAAAATGTATCCCGTACACGATTTACGGTCGCACATGTCACTCGCCCAATTCGCATCACAAAAACCTGTTAGTTCACTTTATCCATTTTTAGTATAAGTAAGTTTATGATGTTTAGTGCCTTGTAAATATCTCATTACCCTTTTCACTGCAACCCAATGCTCAGATTTAGGTTCCTTATTATATAGACTGAGAGCATTCGCAGCGTATGGGATGACCGGTCTCGTTCCTTGAGCTACAAATAATAGGCACCCTATGGCATGCTGATAGGGACAATCGTATGGAACTTCATTGCTATTATCAAATTTCAAACCAACTTCTATAGGTGTTTTTGCTGGTTTACAATCCGTCATGCTGAATCTTGAGAGAATTTTGTTTATATACTTCTCCTGGTCCAATATAATTGTATCCTTTTCTCTATTTATACTTAAGCCCACGCAATCTTTTGCTTGACCAAGATCTTTCATACTCAATTTCGAATATAGGTTTTTCTTCAGTAATTGCTGATTCAAAACTGAAAATTATTACATCATCAACCTAAACGGCAATGTAAATTCCTCTATTAATGTCGTAATAGACACAGGGATCGGTCTTTGATTGCTCAATTCCCATTTCCTTCAAGACTTTGTTTAACTTAATATTCCACAATCTGCTCGCCTGCTTGAGCCCATAGATAGACTTCAGTAAGTGACATACTTGATCTCCTTCACTAGACATCTCTGGCTGTAACATGTATATGTCAGTATCTGTTTTTCCTTGTAGAAAAGCTGATACAGCATCCATTTGTTCAATGTGTAGATTGTGCTTTGCTGCTATAGCAAACAAATAGCGAAGAGAGGTGTATCTTACCACTGGAGAGTAAACTTCTTGGTAATCTATTTCTCGCTTTTGTACAAACCTCTTTATAGCAAGTTTTGCCTTATATCGAATAATACTTCCCTGTTGGTCAGTTTTTGTTTTAAATACCCATTTGCTTGGTAATAGCTTTTTGTTTCTGGGTAAGTCAACAAGTTGCCAAGTTTTATTTTCGATCAAGGAGTTAAATTCCTGATCCATCGCCTTTTTCCACTCACTAGCATGCGGGGATGACAAAGCTTCTTTCACACTTTGTAGATCTAAAACACTTGTGTATAAACAAAATAATCCCATTTTGTCTTTATGATTTCTATTACGTGGCCTTAGTGTGATATTACTTAGCTGTTGGTTCTGCAGTAGTAATGACCTCGGAGGACGGTAACTATCATCAGGATCGCCCGAGTCAATTTCCTGGTCACTAGAATCTTCACCTTCGGATCCTCTCAAAGTATGCTCAATCCACTTGACTGAGGAATTATGACAGACTCTTTCGGTTGCTGATTTTGTTCAGAAGCAGCATAATCTTCCAACTTAACTGACTCATTTTCAATAGGGTTCACTGTAATTGAACATTCACCAGATTCATTAATATTTTCAAAGAAAATAACATCCTTGCTCTTTGTGACCTGATGAGTTAATGGATTCATTATGCGGTATCCTTTCGTATTTTTACAGTAACCAACGAAAATCATCTGTGATGATTTCCTGTCCCATTTTAGTCTTCTTTCCTTTGGAACATGAACCATCACCTTTGAACCAAATATTTCAGTTTAGGTTCTTTTCCCGTCCACATTTTATATGGTGTAGTATCTCCTAATACTTTAGTTGGTGATCTATTTACAATATATGCAGCTGTGGCTATAGCTTCAGCCCAGATAGGTTTCTCTAAATTTGCATGAAACATCATGCACCTAGCTTTTTCTACTAAAGTACGATTCATTCGTTCTACAAGGCCATTTTGCTGAGGGGTATATGGGGTGGAGGTCTGATGAATAATTCCACAACTTGCAAAATATTGCTCAAAATTGAAGTTGCAATACTCTTAACCATTACCGGTTCTTATAACTTTAATTGTATGATCCAATTGATTTTCTACTTTCCGCTTATAATCCTTAAAAACTTGTAATATGTTTTGCTTATCTCTTAGAAAGTAGACATGAACCTTTCTAGTGTAATCGTCAATAAAAGTAATAAAATATTTCCGTATGATGCATTCTCCATTGGTCCACACAAATCGGAGTATATTGTTTCTAATGGCTTCGTTGCTCTGGTTCCTGCCTGCTTGAAGGGCAACCTTGTTTGTTTTCCTTCGCAACAGGTGGAACTCTGAATATTATCTTTCTGCGGATCCAGCGACAGCATAACCCTCTCAGCACAATCAGACAATTTTTTAAGAGCTGAAACATTTAGATGGGCCATCCGAAGATGCCACAAATTAATATCATTTAAATTAACTTTATTAGAGACTAAATGTGCACTTTCGTCAACATTTGCATAAGTGTCTAAAACATATAATGTATTTATTAATTAAGTAGCTGAGCACAACAATTTTCCATCTGCATTTTTTATGTGACAACCTTTCTCATAAAATGACACCATATATCCATTCTTTGTAATTGTGCTCACTGACAATAAATTGGCCGCTAATCCAGGTACATGAAGAACATTTTTTACCTGGATTTTTTCCTGTTGTGTAATTTGAATATTGATATCTCCAATACAGTGCACAGACAATGGCTCTCTGTTGGCTACTGTGATGGTTTTTACTGGTGCTTCTCGAGTATTGTACATCAAATCTTTGTTACTAACCATGTGCGCCGAACACCCACTATCGACGTACCATTTTTCGTTTTCTTTACTTGGAAAAACTGAGAAAACTGGAAAAGCTGCAACAAAACTATCTTGCTTGTTATTTTCTTTGGTCGTTGTTTTCTTTGGATGTTTACAAAACTTTGCAAAGTGTTCAAAGCTATTACAATTATAACATCGGGGACCCTTATTTTTTACAGATGGCTTCGGCTTCTGTTGGTTATTCTGTTGACGACCCTTTTTTAGGTTAGAATAAAATGCACTGCTCGAATCTTCGGTTTTCATTTCTTGAAGCAATTTTGTTTTTATAAAGTCTGATTCTTGCACCCAAGTTTTCTAACCCCATTATCATGGGTTTGTATTCATCAGATAAGCCTGCTAGCATTAGCGTGCCAAGCCACTCATCGTTCACTACGAAAGCAATGTTTCTTAGTGTATGAGCTGCAGTCATAATTTTGCTTACATAATCTTCTACACCAGTGCTTAATTCAAGTGATTGATCAACTCTTTTAACAAGCCCACTTTTCTAGTTAATCCTTTGTCATCGAAAGCTTTATGTAAACTGTCCCACACCCCTTTAGCAGTCTTACACTCCTGAATATGTACATAGTTTTGAGTGTTTATCAGCAAAATAAGTTTAGATTTGGCCTTCACGTTCTTCACTGGACCAACAATGTTTTCTGCGCTATATTCTATGCACTCCCATAAACCCACGTGGTCCAGATATGTTTTAATACAGAATTTCCACTTAGCGAAATTGTCTCGTCCATTCAACTTCTCGATATTAAACACATTTGAGCTCATCTTGATAATTTTTACACGTGCTATGCGTTCCCGCCGATCGTTTTAACCTCACTTTTACTATTCGGTAAAACTTCAGAATTATTTCAGATTTCTTTATAGAGAACCACGCTCTGCTACCATGTAGGGTTTTCTACAAATAAAGAACTTTAATAATTAAGTTTTATTAAGAGATAAACTCGGAGATTAAATACTGCGAAAACAAAATGTTGCACATTACAGTTCATTGACATTATATGGATGTCGCCATAGAAAAAACACTATGGATGTCGCTACATATACATAGCGAACCTAAAAAGAATTATACAGATTGGAGTGCGTTGAATTTCCATCATATAGTTACAAATAAATTATAAAAAATGTACATTTGTGTATGTTTGTTTCCATTCAGGATCATGCCCAAAGGTCTGTGTTCCGACTGCTGCCGTGGTAAAAATAATTTTTGTTCTAATAATAATTTAATATAATTTTTTTTATTTTTATGTTTCATTACAAAACAAATATATGTATGTAACATGAATTTTACAACTCTTAATTAAAGAAAGTTTAACGTTGATGTAATGTATACGAATGCAACTTTAGAATAATTATTAAACCTGTTGTTTAGTGTAGTCACGAAATTGCAGTTGACGAATCCGTCTAGGATTACATGAATTTTAAGTGTTACATTTACATTAAAGTGCCACGTTTAAAACTTTATTGTAAAACCACTACGTAATTTGGAATTTGCGTTTTATGAGATATCAGAAAGTGTTGCTGATAATCAAATGTTGACGTCGTGTTCTGTGTTGAGCATTGAAAATTAAAGGTAACAAAGGCTTTTTATGCGAATGGTATTTTATCTGGCATCAGCCAGTTCGTTCTCTTCTTAATTCCTTTAACCCTCACTTTAGTAGGCTTTATTATCCCATTAGATTAGACCTACTCGACTCACCCTGCATTAGTATCGACTGTTTTGTTTAAAAGCTTCTCTTTACAAGCAATCATGGTTTAGAAAGGTTTCATTAAATAAGTGGTGCTTCAAATCATTACATAGAAAATTTGATGGCCGTACCAAATAGTTACACTGTAAAGACCGTGCTTTAAAAGAGCACGAAAATTAACGATGGAATCGATTTCATTTTGCATAAATCATTAGCTGTATTTAAACGGTGGATTAAAATTGCAAATATTACTTTTTTATAAATGGAAATGCAAAAGAGAAACGCATAAAATTGATCAGGATGGGTAATATTAGTGTACTTTATTACTGATATATTTCATTCATTAATGTTACCTTTAATTCGATACTAAACCAGTAACGGCTCGTAAAGATATGCTTTTACTGCCACATGCATTAAATTACAGTTATGCTTTATTACCCTAAAAGCTAATTAAAACCAAAAAGATACGAAACACTTACTTTGTCGTAACACTGCAAGAATGAAACATCGCCAAATTAGTTTCAAAGTTAAACTGTAAATTTTTACTAAAAACAAGTTAAATGATTTTTTAAATGTAAAACCTATTTCTTTAAGATAACTATTTATAATGCAATACAAATTATATTTAACACGTTGTTAAATTATGTCGTATATAATTTTACACTGAACTAAATCTAACATGAAATATGTCAAACGCGCAGTCATATTTGTTTTAAAAACGTTTCAGTTGTTTACATAAAAAAAAACTTAACAATATCAGAGAAAAACCAAATTTATCTAATAAACACATAACGAGCACATTATTAAGTTTCCGAATTAATTTATATTTAGTACCTCCTTGTTACGTGCATAAATTTAAAAATGCACTACCCTGTATATTGTTTGAATTAATGTTACTTTTCCGTTTCTCGGCGGCATCTATCGAGCATCGTTGGTCCCTTCCGGCCAAGTAAACGACAGGTCGCCATTTTTACTTTGACATTTAAGTGTATTGTAAGTTGCCGATATCTTTAGTGTTTTAGTACCTACTTATTATTGATTCAAATTTTAATCGAAGTTATTTTTCTAACATTAATTAAAGCAAAATTGTTGTTAACGATTTGGTTTCTTTCTTCAATTCCTCCAGCTTTAAGCACCTTAAATATTTTATTCAAGCTTTGAACTTCCTGTGCTGATCTAGCAGGAGCTATATCTGCAAAAAAAGATCTGGCGCCCATTAAAATAAAATCACTTGAACGTCTCCTCTCTCCGATAGGTATTGTTTCAATCCTACAGCAAGTTGGCCGTGCAGGGTTCGTAAATTACTAGAAGCTTGTAACAAATTTTGGCTACCCAACACAAGGGGCCCGATTTTCTTACAACAATTTTCTTGTTCTTTTTATTTTTTTTATCGATTTTCTTTAATCATTACCATTATTCAATGTTAGTTTAGTTAAGAAATTTAGAATAGGGTAGAATATACTGTTGGTTTGACTTTGTTGTGGTTGTCGACTTGCTTTTGGTTTGATTGCATTTTTAGTTAGACGTTTGTTAATTATGTATTCTTTAGACGAGGAGCCCCCATTTCTTACTTCATTCGACTTTGATTTGGAAATGAACTTGGCAGATTGGAATCTTACTTTTTCTTGTTTGAAAAAAACAATGGTAACTTTTTCAAATGCATAGAAACGATTTTTAAATTCGACCCGATTATGCCAGAACATACAAAACGCTCTCAAATAAAAGATCAAAAAAATTATTTCGGGGATAAAATACAAAATGAAGTAATCAACTTGATCGGTGAAAATATCAAATCCAAAATTTTAGAACTAATTAAAAAGGCAAAATATTATTTCATATTATTAGACTGCAAGCTTGACTATAGTCACCAAGAACAAATTTCAGTTTATATAAAATCCGTTAATTTAAACAGCACGGGAATTAGTATAGAAGAACATCTTTTATTATTTTGTCCTATTGACGTGTCGGGTGAAAGCTTGACAAAATTTCTATTGTCGGCGTTAGAGAAAGAAGGCTTAAATATCAACGATTTGCGGGGCCAGGGTTACGACAATGGGGCAAATATGCGTGGTAGGCATAATGGTTTACAAAAAAAAATTTGGATTACAATCCGCGAGCATTCTTTGTACCTTTCTGCAATCATACCCTAAATTTAGCCGTCAATGATGCCGCAAAATCGAATAGATGGAGCATCAATTTTTTTTTAGTTTAAGAATTGTTTGTATTTTTTTCAGCTTCTACTAAACGTTGGTCAATTCTGAAATCTAATTTATCTAATGTAACAAATTTAACTTTAAAACCTTTATCGGATACTCGATGGTCTACTAGAATAGATGCAATAACTCTTTTATGGTATCAATTTGGAAAGGTTTATAATGCTCTGTTTGAAATAAGCGAAGGAAACTGAAAATAACGTAAAAAATTTGGCTGCATCGTTGGCCAAAAAATTGCAAAATTTTGAGTTCATTTGCACTCTTATATTGTGATATAATATTTTAAGTAACATTAACGTTTGGTTTTTCTTGCTACCGCAGAACGATCTTTTTCAAAACTCAAAATATTAAAAAATTATTTAAAATTTCAATAGAAACGGACCAGCTAAAAGAATTCGACACCGCAGATTTAATTAAACAATTTGCAAAAATGAAAGCACGAAAAGCTCAATTCACGTAGCTAAAATATTAATAACAATACCTAATATTATTATTATATAACCTGGATATTAATCTTTAAAAGGTGACATGTTGCATTATTAAAATAATATATTGTTTTATTTTTATTTGTCGATCAGTTGTAACTACTTTCAACAAACAGTTATCGTTGCTATTTTATAACGTATTAAAATAATAATAATAATTAATAAATAATTAATAATAATGAACAACAACAAATAATGCACCGTACTAGCTCTTATGGTTTTATTAACGTATAAACAACACACAAACAATAAATTAGAGCAATGAGCCTTATTCAAATTATAACCAGGGTCGTGGAATTCTAATCGTACACTAATATTTACAATTCTAATTTGACGTAATTTTAAATATAATTTGGGATATAATTTGGAACATAATTTGGGCGCCACAACATTTTTTATATTAAAATTATAACGGTTAAATATTGAAACCAAAAAAAAAACAAACAAGCAAATCTTAAAACGAATACTTAAGTTATTTACATACGTGTTATTGAAGGTTAGTTACCACTTGCTGTTTGTAACTTCAGCACATTGGGCGTGGTCATCACGTGACTTAATTTAATTACGCGTTTCTCATCTGATTCATGCAACATTACGAAATTCTTGAAATGCAAATTTAAACTTCCATATTTTCCGTATTTATTCTGATTTGATCTAATATCCGTACAGATCCATTAACCAGAACATCGTAAACAAACGTAACGTATGATAATCTTCATTCGAAACATCCAAATCAAATTGCATCAGACGTAACCATGAATAATTATCGATTTTCACTCATGAAAATCATAATTCGTAACGGAAATTCCTCGTAAAAGCGACGTTGTGACTAACATCAAACGTGCTGCGTAAACCATATCGTAGTATCACATTTCAAATCTCAAAATCGTAAAAAGGCGTACGTATCCAAACCAAATTTTCGTAACTATAAACGAATTCATACGTACACAAATCGAAAAGCATCGAATAAATCAGAAACGTAGTCGTATATCAAAAATTTCCAGTTCGTACGTACCAAAAAAAAGAAGAAGAAACTCTTTTAGATTACGGGTTTCTTTAAACAGACGAAAGCGTAAATAAAACAGACAAAAGCGGATATTATTACATACGACGAACGCAAAATTCCACCGTTCAAATTTAACATGTGGACATTTTCTGCACGTTGTGCAGGACGAACACGTCCTCACGCGGTAAAGACCGCACCCAAAATGGTGTATGACTTAAGAAGAAGGCGCATAACGCATGTGCTGTGCGTCAAATGCATTGCGCAAAAGAATTTATATAAACAGTGAATACAAAAATGTTAATTAAGATCAGACGTATTCAATCGAAAAAATGTGCACGTTACACAGTTTCGTCCTGTGATATATAAACTAGTATTTTCAATGTTTTAAATATTTTTTTTATTTCTTATGCTTTTGTATCATATATTACATTTGAAACTAAGCTACAAAAATTTTGAGTTGTAATATTGTTAGAATATATTTCTGTTTTCTATAGGTTTATGTTATGTACCTCAATGAAAAAATACTTGTATGACTTATGGCTTGTATTGAATTTTTAAATTGAGGACCATTATCTTTCATACAAATTTGAAGAACACCATAAACCAAAAATACGTAATTTTCCTTAAAGTCACAAATACACACACAATTGAGAGATATTGAAAAGGAAATGAAGCTTCTTTTTGTTTACCCATAAACTCAGTGATTAAACTGAGAAGATTTGCTCTTACAACAAACAAAACAACGACGAATATATTTAGCAACATCAGACTTTAACTTTGACCAACAATATAATTCTTTAATTTTCGAAAAGGTTTTGGTAACACCTAAATGCGAAGAAGAAGGTTCATTATGACACTAAAGTAGAATTGATTTCCGTAAACTTTTAGGAACCACTAACTTCCATTCAACTAAATTTGAGTTGATTTGTAAATTACTTGAAAGGAATTTATAAGGTTTTCTATTATTTATTCTCCAATCAGGATTTGAATCTGGTTTGTTAGTAATGTTATCAATCATCTTTAAATACCAAGAATCAAGATCGGTAGCAGAAAATTCCAATAAACTAATTTCCAAAGGTGCGCGAGAAAGTACGTCAGGAATTACATTAATTTTTGCCTTGCGGTGTATGACTTTAAAATCAAATTGTTGAAGCTTTACGCTCCATCGAGCTAAACGACTTGAAGGATGTTTTAAATGATTAAGCCAAATCAAAGAATGATGATCAGTAATAACCATAAAATGAGTACCTTCAATGTAAGGACAAAATTTATTGTTCGCAAAAATTAACGCTAAAAGTTCACGTTCGGCAATTGAATAATTACGTTCGGCTTTATTCAAAGTACGAGACGCATAAGCAATGACTTTTTCATTTGTTTCTTCACCTTGGGTAAGAACACAACCTACTCCATAATTGGAAGCATCACATTGTAAATAAAATGGTTTAGTAAAATCTGGACTAGCTAAAATAGGTGCTTCTACTAAGCGTGATTTAATTATATCAAATGAATCTAAAGCTTCTTCCGTCCAAACAACAGTATCTTTCTTCTTCTTTCCTTTCAACAAATTATTAATAGGAGCCAAAATAGTTGAAAAATCTGAAATGAATCTACGCCAACTACAGATACTAGTAAATCGTATTCCGTGACTGTCTCAGGTAACGGAAAATTAACAATTGCATCAATTTTAGAAGATTCTGTTTAAAGACTATTCTTATTAATAAGACAACCTAGATATGACAATTCAGATTTAGAAAATTTACATTTAGCCAAGCGGCGACTTCCTCAAGTAATCTTACAGCTGCTCAAACAATGCCTTGTTGCCTTCCACCTACTCGTTCCAATCATACGGTTTTCCTAGGTACAATTCAAGCACTGCTGCTAGATAGTTGCGGTGAGTTTCGCCCTGTTAGAGCAGTTCTGGATCCTGGTTCGCAAGTCTCTGCTATTACTAGCGCAACGGCTCAAGGTTTAGGTTTAGCTCCCAGCCCTTCTCAGTTACAGATTTGGGAATTGGACAAATGGGCTCCCGCACTCTTGGCACTGTTGACTGTGTAATAAAATCTCGTTACTCTTCCAAAATTATCATAACTACTCCATACGTACTTTCTTTAATATCTCAAAACGTCACGTCGGCTCGTCTTTCCGAAAAAGTCTATTCTAAAACATCGTCAACTAGCAGATAAATATTTTCATCATATTTCAAGATGGAAATGCTTATCGGAGCTGATCTATTTCCTACAGTCATTCGAGAGGGTTTCTCTATTATTAAAGGTAATCGTTCAATTTTTCCTACTATATTTAGCGATGTTATTGTAGGTCCTGTAAGCCTGGGTTCATTAACTTCTTCGGCTGTCTCTCTTCTAACTCTTCAGTTTAATCCTACAGACTTCCTCGTCAGGTTATGGGAAGTCGAAAAGTGCCCGTGGTAAAGATACGAATGATGCGAACGCCTGTTTAGCGATACTTATACCCGAACCTCCAAAGGTAGATATGTCGTAGCTCTACCTCTAAAACCCAACGCTGTCAAGGTAGCTGCTAATTCAAAGTCATCGTACTCAACCTTTTTAAACTTAGAAAGGCGTTTAATTCCTTCCCGTTATGCCGCTTATCAACAATTTATGTCTGAGTATCGAAACTTGGGTCACATGTCCGTTGCTACTTCTTCTTCGTCATACGTGATACCCCATCACTGTGTTTTGAAATGTAAGGAAAAGGGGATAAAGATTCGGGTGGTTTTCAACGATTCGTCCTCTGTTCATGGTAAGTCTATAAACGAACAACTTTTAAGTGGTCCTAAGCTTCAAAAGGATATTTCCACTATTCTGATAACTTTTAAGTTAAATCCGATCGCGTTGTGTTGTGACATTCGCATGATGTATAGAGAAATTTTGTTACGTCGTGAAGATCGTTGTTTACAACACATTTATTGGCGCGAATCCATTCATAATCCTGTCGTCGGGTATGAACTCAATACGGTAACGTACGGCTTAACTCCTTCAGTTTGCCTGGCTCAGCGATGTCTTCAACAATTAGTTGATGACGTGATAACCAATGTCGGCACCGTCGAGGACGCACTAATTCTCCGCACCGAGCTTGCTCGTCTTTTGGAAAAAGGAGGTTTTGAATTGCGCAAATGGTCCAGTAATGTTTCTAAAGTTTTAGAAGATCTTCCTGAAGATCGTGTGCTGGAATCATTGTTTAGACACTTTTTCCTTTCAAGTTCAGCCCTTTGGTGGTGATTGCACCAAATGATCAGTTCTTTCTTATATTGCTAAAATACTTGATCTTATAGGGATCCTTTTCCCTCTGGTTTTTACAATGAAGCTCGTTCTACAGCGTATATGGACCGAAGAACTTGATTGGGATGACGTTCTTTGCCCCGCTTTTGCCTGCGAATGAACCAAATTGGTCGACGGCTTGCCTTAACTCTCTCAAATACATATACCAAGATGTATCTCCCCTTCTTTTCATAAAATCTTTTACGTTGTTCGATTCTACGAATGCTCTAGTTTCGAGTCTCGACTCGAACTATGTAAAGCACTCTTGCTTGCGCGACTTTTCCATTCGATTAAACCTCTTTTTGCCATTAGTATTATTAGAGAAGCTCGCCTTTACACTGACGCTCAAGTAGTTCTTGCGTGGCTCTCTCTTCCTCCGCATCGTCTTCATGCCTTTATCGCTAACCGTATTGTCACTACTCTCGATCTCACGGAACGACAACAATGGCATCACGTTGATATTGCTAAAAATCCTGCTGATTTAGCCTGTCGTGGTGCTACTCCTGAAGTTATGAGCAGCGCTTCTTTCTAGATTGCAGTCCTACTTTTCTAAGTAAGCCTTTGTCGCAGTGGCCGTCTCTTGCTGTTCCTACCGTTTTGGATTATTCGTTACTTGATCTTAAGGTTGGCGCAACTCTTCTTGCTTGCCTTGTACCTTCTCATCCTTTACTCCCTGTCATCGAAGGATTTTCTTCTTTTCTAAAAATGCAACGGATGTTTGCATGGATATTTGGTTTCTTTCAAAACATTCAAACTCGCAACACAACTTTTTCTTCTGATAACAAGCTTCTGCCTTTTTTTCTGCCGAACTACAAAAGGCTACGCATGCTTGCGTCCGCATAACTCAAGCCGCTTATTATAGAGAAGAGATTGCGCTGCTTCGGCAAGGTAAATGCCTCCCTTTCCCCTTAGAACAGTTGTCTCCGTTTATGGATGAGGTGGGTTGCTACCAGAAGTCCCCTCCTTTCTTAAACATTAAATACAGTGCGTTGTTCGACTTCCGTGTGGCCGAAACAGCATAAACCCAAAAGAAATAAATTCAATAAAGAAAAAAAAGACCCTAAATATGAATAATTAGAATGGTTTTTTATTTCACATAGAACACTTACGTTGATTTATACAACGGCCTTGAATGATTTCTTTGTGTTAATGTATTGCATCACATTGTGAAATCACTAAAAATGTTGAGTTTACTAGAAAAATTATATCGGAGTGAAGATAAACTTACCAGCAATTGGAAAGAATAAAAATTAGTTTCTACACGCAAAATGCAAAATTGAATTTTAAACGGGACGTTACAGTGTTACAAAACTAAAGTTTATGAAAAAATATGTTTATGTATTTTTTTAGATAAGCATTTGTGTTATATTATTAAATTAATAACAAAAGTTTTAAATTAATTATTGAACTTTACGGTGCACGTGTTGTTTTGATGTGTAACTACATTTTCAGTAACTGTTTCATATGAAACTGCAACAATAATTTTAAGTTGTATTTTTAATTTGTAAATTTAGTTTGTGTTTCATTTCTGTTATCCAAAGATTAAGGAGCAAAAATAAATAAAGATGCCCAACCGTGGTGGTGCCACCTGTTTCTTCAGCATTATTCTGTTTTGTGTTTAGTTGGAGTTATACTTAGAAAAGTTCAATCAAACTGTTCAGCAGCTCTCACTAATTTATTTCTTTCTATCATAACGACTAACGATACACGTTAGATTAATTTAATATTACAATTTAACCCAAGACGTACGAGGTGTATCTAAAAAGTTCGGTGAATGGTATGATAAAAACATATAACCAGAATATTAATTGCAAAAACCTTTATTGGCCTTCAAAATACTCTCCACCAGCCACAACACACTTTTGAGATCGTTCGTATAACGCCTGAAAACTGTTGGAGAAGTCTTGATGTGGAATCGTTCTCAGAATAGCCGTCACATGGTTTTAAACCTCTTTGACGTCCGCAAAACGTGATTTCTTTAAGGCCTGCTTAAGACGTAGAAACAAAAAAAAATCAGCAGGCGCCAGATCTGGAGAGTACGGTGGATGTCGCAAAACTGTTAGGCTATTATGGGTTTTTGTTTCCGTTTTACCTAATTTGAAGCAGAACTTAATGTTGTGTTGTTGCTCCATGACGTCTCGACTCAATTAGACTGAATGCAATAGCACTGTTGTAGAAGCTTCGTGCTAATACCGGCGAAAGACGGGTCCAGACATGTTCGTGCGTGTCTACATATGCACGCGCCGTTGTTTTAAACTTTGAGTAACCAGATATTAGACCATTCACCGAACATTTTAGATATACCTCGTATTTCAAGATTAATTGGTTTGAGATGAACGTTACACATACAGGACAGATCTTCTAGACGGCTGGTTCAAAAAAGATACTGTTTAATGTTGACCTGTTTGCTTGTTTTTCCCTCAATGTCTGGTGAATTTTTTTTGCTAACTGTTAGCGGGAACAGGGTTGTTACATGACTCCTTTTTTAGTGAGCGTTTCTACGTTAATAATTTTTTGTATGCGGAGCAAACGGTACTTTTTTTGAATAGATGTGGTTTTGGTGGTTTAGTGCGTAGGAACATTTTTTTTGTCGTTGGCCATAAAGTTATTATTGTTTCTGTTGACAACCAGGTAAAATCCGTTGTAGGTCAATTGCAACGGTTTCCGGGCAGCGTCGTGGCTCATGAGGACTTGGGAAGCTGTAATCAGGTTTTTGAAAATAAATATACATTTATATTTACTGCTGTGTGGTTTTACTGGATTGCACAATATATTTTAAAGTAAAAATTTTATCAGAAAGGCTTGAATTTTTTCCAAATATTTGTTTAACATAGAATTTACAGCTACGAAGTTAACCATTTTAAATTAATAATGACATTGATTAAAAGTTTGTTATCCTGAATACTTGAAAGATGCGTTTTTGTCGCAGTCAGCGGTATCTTTGTAACAATGATTGCAGCTCTATATATTGTTCTTGTTCTTTTGCTTATTCCAGGTGTGATAACGGTTGCTGTTGATCGGTTTAAGGTGTGATAGCGCATCTACGAATACATTACCGCTGAGAAAAACAAGAAGTAATTCAGTATTGCCAATTGGACAAAGTCTATACTAAATGAGAAGCCATAACAAGGTTTCTTAAAATAACAGATTGTGGCGCCGTATGTGAAGGGTGAGCCAAAACGGATGCGTCGGCTAATCATTTTTAATCGGTGCCGGCGTTGAATACTGGATAATTACTTTTTTGAAATGAAGTTTTAAGTAGTGCGCTCAGCGGTGTCTTGCGTCGGATATAAATCATTTGTAAAAATTCCAAAAAAGCGTTACAGCTGTTTTGTAGTAGCCGAAGGTTTTACATTGAGTACAACATCAATACGGTTGTGTGGCAGTGACGGCGCCCTATTTAAAAAATTGCACTTCTGGTTTGCCTAAAAGACATTTAGTTGGATTTATTAAAATTTTTTGTCACGGGAATCCTAATCCTCGTAGTGTTTGATCTATAAATTTTTGAGTCTGTGACGCGTTCTTAAGACCAAAACTGATAATTTACAATTTGTCAACGGGTTAATTATTGCAGTCTTAGGAATATGTTGGTAACAACCATGTTACCACGTGTAGCTACGGTGTCGGTCAGTGGGAGTGGTTGAAAAAACTATAACAAAAAAATAGAAAAAAAACAGGCGTCATTCCTCGTACTATAAAATACTCTGCTCGGTGGCACCTAAAGTACGTTTGAACTCAATAACGAAAAGAATAGGATAGAGCAAAAAAAAATCAAAAGCAACGTAACAAACAGATATAATTTTATCCAACAATACCATGTACTATTTTTACTCTTTGTGTTAATAAAATAATAATTAAAATAATTTAATAGTAAGTGAAACAGTTAACATTACCAGATAACAATCACCGTAACTTTAATTGCAAATCGATTAACTAGTTTGTTACATGCAGTCGTGAGCAAATTAATAGTTCAGTATAATTAACAGCAACGATTAAAATGAGTACTAAAAAACTTACCTCACCAAAGTTCTTGGCAACAAGTAGTAAACGTGCGTAGTAGTAAGCTTACTTGTATGACGTTGTTTGCCAATATCTGGCCTTGATTACGTTTAAACAATCAAAGAAACCTCCGATAGCGGCGTTTTTGTTAATTTCGTATTTCCGTTGTAATATTAAGATTTAGATTACATTATGATTTATGGTTCCGACTTTCATTACTATTCGTTTTTTAAGATATCAAAAATTTGATATTATATTCGTTTGTTTATGCCATACTATTTAGACTTATATTTACATTTTGTTATCATTGCAATTCTGCAGCTGTCTCAACGTCGTATATGCACACGTCTACTACGGTTTTTACAGATCACTGAAACCCGAGTTAATTATTATAGCGAGGAATTTGTTACCTACTATTTCTTTTCGTTTCTTGGCGGATATTGATCTTCTGACGGAAAATTGCTGACCCATTAACCGAATTTTTGACAATTTTATCTGGTAGTCTTGCCGACAAACAGAAAGCTCACTGCCTACATCTTCTAAAACAAATTAAGTTAATTACGATGACAGTTTCCACAAGATCAATTTGTGATTTTAAATTTCGCAAACTTAGTACTATAAAAACTTTTTTTAATTTTTATTTTATTTTGTTTTGATGCGGACAAGGCCTTGCAAACTTTAATTTAATTGTAATTATTTTTTTCCGATTACAAGCGACTCTCGGTTTATTTGGTCCTAGTCTCTCTTTGAGAGCTGACGTTTCGCATTGCAGTTTGCATCTTCGGAATGGTAAAAAATGTCACTATCCATCCATCCTGTTGGAATAAAGAAGCTGTTGTTGTTTTATAACGTTGTAAAATAATGTAGCATTCATAATTAAACGTAGAATAAAACAATTTTAAGTTATTGCTTTTAATATAAAGGCGTTCAAACGTATTACTGGTATACGTGGAAATAAAAACACTCAAAATACGTTGATCTCCTTTAAAATTTTGTAATTAATATTTTATAATAAGTTTGATTCAATTACTATATATGTAAATTTATTTCAAATCTACAGTTTAATGTGTTTTTAATCGGTAAGCGTAAAACGATGAAAACTTATTTGTTTATTTAATATTTGTGATTGCTTTATAATACATGTTGCTTTAACACAAATATTTCAGTACACATTAAGTTTTGTTAAAACTTTTTTTGTTCAGTTTTTAATATATTTTGTCAAATTAAATAAAAACATTTGTAGAAATCTGAAAGTGAAAAACACGATAGTAAAGTAGCGTTTGGAGTTATTAACTAGCTGTGACTGGTTTCTAAAAGTATATTCTTTCCTTATCGAGTTACATAGGGCAGATTTCAGTCGTAATTCTTTTGTAACAAGAAACTGGCATAGACAGTACCCTTTTTACATAAAATTCTATGCGTGAAGCGGTGGTTTTTCTGTATACGACATTTGATCTTTTTTGTGACGGCAAACGAAATGGTCGTCTTGAAAGGATAAACGAACTCGAGAGTAAATTTATGAACTGACATTTATTGTTATCTAATAATTCGTGTAAAACCAATTGGTTTGGCTTTTACGATTTTCCAAGTTGTAAATGTAAACTAATTATTTTTCAGTACGTTAAACATTAGAAACACTTATGACATGGTGCTATCAAATTGTTTTTAACAGCAACATATAAGTTTTTATTATCGTTAACCCTCGGTTAAGCACGTAAGACACATACGTAGTACACGACATTTATTAAAAAAATTGTTTTTTTTAGATGCAATAAATGACATATATTATCTCTTAAATTAGTTTTAAAAGTACACAATCAATTTTTGATTTTAGTATAAATACATACATACATAAAAAAGTAATAATAACAATTTTGCACAATACGAGAACTATTAGTTAATTATAACATAAAATTACATTAAGTTTCAATTTATACGTTTTTTACTGAGCTGTCGTTATAATTTTTAAAATAATTACTGTTATTACTATTATTATTATTAATTTTATTAAAAATAAGAAAAAAATTATATTATCATTGGGACCTCAACAACTTTAAAATGTCATTGTTTTGTATTTTTCAAAAAAATTTATTCTAAATTTAAATTAACGGCTGCACTGTTTATACGCCACTACTGACGGGCAAATCACCTGTACAAATTGAGATTAACGCAATTTGTTGTTAAAAACGGCTGTTACTTTTCCTTTACTATTCGAAAATTGCTGTTGAACGTCGTTTGAGGCTTCGTTCACAACATTTATTGCTCTGGGAAAGACTTATTCCAGTATTGAGTGAATAAGCGATTTGGATGATGCACGGTTGTCGTAGCGTGGTAACCTATGAGAGCCACTTTCTATAATAAATCCAAAATGACTCACACTTTCGTTTGAAGTCTCTGGATTGTATAACTTTAATTACTTTTATAAATAATCAATCAGTTTCACGCTGTTTCTTTATCATAGCGTATTTTGTGGTTGTGGTGCATTCGTTAATTAATTATGTTAGTTTTATGTGTACTCCTTAACAGAATTGTACAATGTGTAACGTTGTATAAATTTAATGGGCAAAAGTAACACAAAATTGCCAAAAGTTGGGCGCTATTTATGTAACGTACAAATGAATTTAGGTGCCATCTATGTAGCTACCTTATTTATGTAATTGAAATTTAACATAATATTTCAAATAATGCACCGAACTAACTCGCATGGATTTATTAACATACAAACAAAACACAACAATATCAAATTTAGAACAATTCTAATTTGACATTTTAAAATAACATAATTTGGACACCGTGTACTACTCATCCCGTTTCAACCTTACAAAAGCAATTACATATTAAGATATTAGCGTGAAACAATCTAACGGTGAAGGTTAACTCAGGCGTAAAAGTACAGAACTCGTAGATGGTCTTTCAGGAAGTGAAGCAAAAGTGCTGTCTAAAATTTGACAGTCTCGGCGAAAGAGTAGAAAAATTCTCCTGACAAATTTCATACTCGAAGAGAAATTTTCATACTCGCGAATTGAATTACTAATTTTTACATAACAAATTCCCCCCCAGCAAGATAAAAACCTGGGAAGTGGACACTAGCTAAAGTCAAGAATAAAAATTTAGGCATACGCCAAGGACAGAACCCTAAAATCCAAAACCAACCCAAATACAATAACCCAACCCAACCCAAGAAGAAACGTAACGGAAAGAGGCTTTCCCAATTTGCTAAGCATCACCAATAAAAAGTATTCAAAAATCGCATGAAGCGGAATGATACTCCCAAGAAACAAAAACTCCAAACCAACAGAAGAACAGGTACTGGTTGAAAGTTGACAACAGTCGTTACGCTATAAAGCAAGAAAACAATGCAGTCCCATAGACCTCACTGACAGACAATACTAAGCAAACCAAGAGAAAAAAGAGGAAATACATGAAGAAGAAGCCCTAAAATCCCTTGAAAACCCAACCCACGAATACAAATCCAACCCTAAATATAAGTCCCCAAAGCTAACTAAGCTAAAGAATTAAAAAAAAGTATTTAGATGTTGAATTGTGATACGCGGATTTAGAACAGAAGTAAAAAAAAAAAACAACTAATGCAGTTGTGCTCAAAAAAGTCGTCAATAAACGATATGAGATTCTTTCACCAAAAAAACCAAACAGACCCTCAAGATCTAAGCAAAGAAAATCAACGCAGAAATCTCAAGCAAAAAAAGATTCTGATTAAAAGTCGACACAAGTCGGACTACCTAAAAAGGCAGAGAAAAAAAATCAGTAATCCAAGAGTCACAACAACAAAGTCAGCAAAAACCTAAACACTATGTTACAAGCTTTTGCTGGTTTTACGAACCTGCACGGCCAACTCTCAATAGTCGGAGAGAGAGGGGGTTCATAGATACATAAAGATAATTAAGGGCGCCAGAACTTATCCCAAAAGCGACGTCTGTCCGCTCACAACAGAATGGTAGCACTTGTAACAAGATGTTAGGTTCGTAATTCCTCTACTCAACTGTTCAAGTAGTCAAAAGTAATTAGTTGGTAACGATAGCCACAGGAGACAGGTATGTTGTCATAAAAGAATAACTAACCCCAATAACAATTTTAATGTAGAACCGCTGATGATGATCACATAATATAAGACTTCTTAATACAGAAATGCCAGTAGCATAGGCAACACACTGTACATAAGTAAACTACAGTAAAAATATATAGCGAAGAATAGTGTGTAGTAAATATCGTTTACATAATTAGTAATATGGCTTTCACATTAAATTATCACAATTATTAAGGGTAGTATACAGCATACGTAGTATACGCAAATTTACTAATTAAATGATATCACAATTACGGTAATCAGTTCGGAAATACTATCAGTGACAGTTCCGTGAGTAACCACGTTGACACGAAAGAGAAACATATAAAAACACTTACCAAACAATACAGGAATCTTCGCAGGTGCAAAGGAAGTACTTCCCCCGACACATAACCCTGTAAATAATTTGAATTGCAATTCGTGTCAACCTAATATCTCACGAAATCCAAATCTACAAAGTCATTACTTAAATTTAAAAGTATACATATTACACAACCCGAAAATCGGATGCTGATATACCCCTTTTCGTTGGTTTAATTAGTTATAACCATAAGCTGTCTGAAGAAGAAATTAGTATCGTCCATCCAAATCTTTGTCAAGGTTCATTCACTCGTACATAGATATCGAATACTGTAGCAATTTTTGACCTTGAAACTCCGCAAGACCCCCAATTTCGCAGCGTGAAATCGCCTTACGCTGATGCTCGTGTACGGCAACGTGTTCACGTATTTAGCGGTCGTTTGCGATAGCCATTTTTCGATAACGTACCAGATGTTAAATGAAGGAATGTAAAATGGCTGTTAGAAGGAAAACAGAATTACGATCGAAATTGTTACTAAAAGACGACAATCGCTTACCCTGTAACGCGTTGAAGCAATCAGATCCTTTTCTAATTAGAATTGGTTTTCTAGATGATAAGATATAACATAGCTATTCCATGCGTACAGACCATTTTATAACATGCCCGTGTGACGACTTTCCATAAAATAAATCGCGCCGAGAAACGAACGTTAGAGGGCGTAAACCCGAATCTACTTTTACGTTGAAAATACATAGGCGTGCGCCAAGGAAATTTCGTCTGTAGCCACATAGGCGTGCATAAAGAAAATTCGACCGTAACAACTAAATGAGTGCCAATCTAAAAGAAATCAAACCGCTAAACCTAAAAGAAAGAAAGAAGAAGAAGTAAGAGCCAATAAAAAACAGAAAGCTTCATTTGCCAATTGAACGTCGTGAGTCAGTGCTCGTTGTGATGGAATGTCACATTGGAACGTAAATGCCGAAGAACGGATTAGAATATTCCCAGAGCAAAAGCAACCCAAAGAAGAAAAATATCTTAACGGTGACTGACAACATCAAAAATGCCGACTAAACGGAAGTACAGAGTACCAGAAACGACGTTGCAGTCTATTCCAAGTTCCATACCAAAAACAACAAAACAAAGACCCACTAAACCCAATACAGCAAGAAAAGTGGCTGAGAAAGAAAAATAAAAGAAAAGACACATAGTTGCGTGAACACTAAAAAAGAAAGCTACTAAAAGAAAAAAGAAAGAAAGTGTTCAAGCAAAAAACCAAGATAAAAAAACAAAAGAGACAATTGCCCTAAAGGCGAACCTTCAAAAGCAAAAGAAAAAAAAAGTAAAAGTAAGGAAGACAAGAAAGGAAGAATAGAAACAGACGGAGAAAAATAAGACAAGATTGTGTGTCTGATTCGTTCTTCTCTCCGTGGAATAAACGAAAGGGAATGACCAGCCTTTCAATGCCCAACCTACCGCCCAATGAGGCGAACCACAAAGAGAATCAAAGAAAAAAATAATGGTTGGTACATAGAAAAGATAGATAGGCCCAAGAAGAAATAAATGAAAAAAGAAAATATTAGAAAGAAGAAAGAAGACGGAGAAAGATAAGGCTCGATGTTAATACCTGATTCGTTCTTCACCCCGTCAAAAAACGAAAAGAGAGACCACCCTACGGTGCCCAACTAACCGCCCAATACACTAAAGAAAAAAGAAGAAAAAAAAAGAAAAGATATCAGTTAGTCATAGAACGAAAGCATATCAATTGCTGTCCCAAATTGGAAAGTATACTTCAAGGCTTTAATGCCAACGAGCGGAATAAAAAACTCAAGAAAAGAAAAACCAAATCCAAAAGCAGAAGAGAGAATTCTATAGATGACGTACCAATCCAAAAAGCCCGACTAAGCGGATATAAATATATACAGACGGAAAGGCAGTCTGTCCTGAAGTAAAATGGTAAAGAAAGAAACAAAAAAAGTGCTAGAAACTTAAGCAAAGAAAAGAATATCGGTGACAGCAATAGGAGAGGAACAATTGGGTAGCTTCGAAGCTACAACCAACAAAATACCGACGACGTTTCCAAAGACTCGAGTCACCAAAACCAAAAAAAAAGAACAAAAACAATAGCAAAGGTCAAAAGTCGAAAGCCCAAAAAGTGAACTAGCACTTACGACGCTTGCGACGCCGTTGAAAAAGAAGAGAACGATTAGAAAAAGGAGACAGCACAGAATAAGCAGAAGTGATTGACGAAATAGATGTAAGAGTAGTGACTTTTACATCAGGAGAAACAGCATGATCCTTATGTAGACGCGTAGACCTTGTAGCGACACTCGTGTTGGAAAGCTTCGTCGTTGCTGGCAAAACGTGACGTGACCTAATAGGGTTGCTTCGTTGCGAGTTTGAACAAGAACAATTACGTATGAACTGGGCAACCTTAGTTCTCATATGAGGCTAGTAGAAGTGACATCGAAGAGCTTCCAACGTACGCTTAACACTGAGGTGATCAAAACCAGATGTAATGTCGTAATCCTGGATAAGTTGCTTGCGCTGGCCCGATGGTACAACTAACTTCCAACCGCACGGATCATAAGAGGAAATGCGTACACGTTTACATAAAAGATTTTTTACAACACACCAACGAGAGAAACGACGAGGAGAAGCAGTAACTTCAGATATCATACCTAAATACCAAGGATCAGTAGTAGGCCTAATAACCCTAGAAACTGAAAAAAAAATTAGAAGGAAGAGAAAGAAGAGAACGAACAGTACGTAAAGGCTTATCACCTTGAGAACGACAACGAACACAAGTATTCGAAGTAGAAGTAGATACAGAAGAAGATAGTGTAGAAGCATTAAGAGAACAAGTAGCAGGAATAGCAGAGGAGACGGAAGTAGAACGAGCAAAGACTACAGATGACTTTTGAACTTTGTCACCAATCTTAATTGGTAATCCCTTCGACTTAACAGCATAAATTTCCCCAGTGTTTGTCGTAGTTAATCTTCACAACAGGGATAATCCTGCAGGTCAATAATGTGACGTCATGGAAGTTTTCAAACGAGGCCACCTGCTAGTTATCTTCGGTGATAACGATGAACATTTGGTGGGTACCAATATCCGCTACAGACAGTTAGCAGAGTCAATTTTAACCCTCAATAAAGAAAAATGTATACCACTCACCCCGTTTTAATCTTACAAATGCAATTGCATATTAGGATATCAGCGAGAAAGCATCTAACGGTGAAGGTTAACCCGGGCGTAAAAGACCAAATTTGGTCATAAAGTAGAAACGTCGTACATATGCTTATATATACGCTGCATATTTTATTTGTAAATTAAATAAAAAGAAAGTAACAAACGTTACTACTGGTGACGAAGAATTTTTTGGTTGGGTAGGTTTCGTGTTTTTATCTTGCTTGGCAACTCAGTTGTCATAATTGTTAATTATCGACTCGTTTTGAGATTGCAGGGTAGAAACAGTAATTGTTTGAATACTAGTTAAAATCAATCACGAGATTTTGTTAGCAATTGAATATAATTAGTTGTATGGTGTGTTTCCTAATCGATCAATATTATAATTGTGATATTAATTGACGAATCTATACTTATTTAATTTGTTATTGGTCTACCTTTTCTCTTTTATTTTAATGCATCCATTCTTGTTGAAAATAAATATATTGTTTTGGCGTCTTTTTAATTTACTGCAGGATTAGCAATTGCAACGCGCCTGCGGCGGTTAAATTAACCTCGTCACGTTAGAAAAAAAGAAAACTGTTCTAATTCCATCACATGATAAAGCTTTGTTAGGGTAAATCTTTCTTTTTTAATTGTGTTACGTTTCAACAACAAAGTTTTCATATAACCATTTTTGAAATGGTTTTGTTTATCCATGCTGTTTTTTGTTAGTATAAATCACAAGTAAAGCAGGTCTAGCAGATTTTTCTATCACCATAAGTTTCAATTTATATTTTCGAATTACAATAGACACTACAAGAACGGTCATCCTTTCCTTCGATTTTTTGTGACTTGGTGTAAATTCTTCTTCCAATGAAGTGTGTCTTCGATGGTAGCATCTTAAAATACAAGCTGATTTTTTTCCATAACAGCTGTTTTAGAACGTTCACTTGCCGTAAATTTTCCGTCGCTTTTTTTAAATTTGTTTTTAAAAAACAACGCCTTTTCCTGTAAAACTGAATCTGCGGCTGTTGACTAAACCAGATTTTTTTATTGTTTTTCTTTCACACGTTAAAATATTTGAATACTTCAAGATATACAATTTTTTAATTCTCAATATTTATTACGACCCTAATCTCCTACAGCCACGTCACCAATACCATACTCAGGTGCAAGTTTTTTTGTGGTCTCCGTTGTCTAGTCTTTTTAAGTTTTCTAATTTAGTTTTAATCGGCACAATCTTTTTTTTTGTTATTCTACCTATTTTTACAAAAAAAAACAATTTCAGTAAAAACCTAAAAAACCGTTAACAAAAACGTTAAAAATGCACTCACTAATCGACAATATTACACAACACACGTCTACGTTTTTAGCAATTGATAGATTGCAAGTGAAATATTTTTACTAAGCAACAAGAAAAGTGTGTTACAAGCTTACAGGTCTTACGAACCTTGCACGGCCAACTCACACAGTCGGAGATAAGGGAGGTTCAAATAAATAATATTTAAGGGCGCCAGATCTTTTATAATTAACGCTTCTGCCTCGATCAAAACAGACGGTCTAAGCTTGTAACGAATTTTTAGGCTCGTAATCCTTGTTACTCTGATGTTCGGGTAACCACAATAAAAGAAAAAGGTATAATTTTAATTTTAAATAATTTTAATAATGTTACCATAAAAGAAAAATTTAACAGGTATATAAACTTTAATTTAATAACGTCGATTATTAACAAGACTATCAAATTTTCAATCCATAAATGTCAGAAGTATCGGCAACACACAATACATAAGTTGAAACGAAGTGGATACGAAGAAAATTTCATAATAAATATTGTTTGTACACAGCATGCGATACACACAAAATAATTAGTGAAACTACCTCAATGGTATTGAAACAATGATTGTAATTACGGAAATTAACATAAGCAAAAATTCCGTGAGTGACTTTTCTGACATCGACAAAATAATTAAATAAACTTACCCACAATCCAGTACCTACTTGTTCGAAAAAAACGTTTTCCTCGTTGAGTGAGTGTGGAATAAATTTGAATAGCAAATCGTGTCAACACAATGACTCACGAAAGCAAGATCTACAAAATTGTTAATTATTACTAAAAGAAAGTACGCATAACATAACCCGATTATCGCATGCTGTTGTACACATTCAGTGAAAGTTGGTTTTGCACGTGTTTGTCGCATGAGTAGAATCTCGACGAAAAGTTCTTGTTTTTGGTTTTTAGTTTTAAGCGTAGGCCTTACAGAGTTATGCTATCGTCCCATGAAGGTATTTATCATTATTAATCCCTGATCGATAATGCATCAAAACGTACAGCCAAAAACGTGGCGGGACGGCTTGTGACGAGTAAATTACTTTAACGGCATAGTAAGCTATCTAAATCTACAACTGCGAGACTGTCGTTGGTTTTTTAACAACCCACAAAAAAGTTGTTTTTTCCAAACACAGGTCTAATTGCCCGAAACCACGAATTACCGAAACCCGAATTACCTAGACTCTACTGTATTCTATTTGTTATACATGGCTTTTCAATAAAACTTACTTGAGACAGTTCTTCGTAGTATGAATTTTTTTTTGTGTTAAGCCATAAGTATGCATTTGATTATAGTTAACACAATTAAAATAAATTTTCATGTAAGAAACTTGGTAGTTGCTAGTTAGATAGCGCGAATTTAAAAAAAATATTGGAATTATACGCGAGTTAATATTACTAACAGTACTAGCCAAGTGCAAAAGTTTGTTTTACGTAGAAATGGAAACTGCATTAGAGTATTTCAGTGCTGAAAAGTCCAAATAGTACAAAGCAGCTGTCCACTGGTCTCTGATGATGGTTTCAGCAAATTGTTACGCTGTTTTTCTCGTAACAAAAAAAAGAGCGACGGCTAACTCAGTTGTTCCGGCGATGGAATCGTAGGCTTTGTGATGTTAGATTACAAACTGAATCTAGAAAGGCAATACAAGACTAAGATATAAAACACCGTTTAAATCTACCCGCAACTGAAAAAGACCAAATGACAAGACAGAAGTAACAACACAAAATATAAATTTATTTTATCACAGACAGCATTCACGTTAGACAAAGTTGAAGAATGAGTACATTAATATGAACTTTCCAGACATGAGTTGATATCACAGGTCAAGTATAAGTTACGCCCTCGACTGGGCAACACGTCGTACAGTAAAATCACCTAGTCGATCTAACTTTTACATACAGAAAAGGAATGAGTTAACATTCGTAAATTAAAGTATAAGCAATCAAAGCGCACCGTATAATATGTGACGCAACAAAACGATTTTAACATTAATTGTGATTACAACCTAGCATGTACGTACGGTCGAGAAACTACCAAACTATGTAATACTCACAATTAGTTTCCTGCGGGTATGTACTAGCTAGTGCATCCTGTAGCGTTACTTAAAACTCAATCGAAATCTAACACAAACGCGTACATACGGCGTTATCACAAGTAAATATCTTTTTAAATCATACGAGCATTGAAAGTAAGCGAATGCGTAGAGTTTCCCTCCAATTAACGTTGTAACTTCAGTAATTGTTTTCTCCAGTATGCCGTTAACCTCTCGAAAATTTAGGTGATGTTAACTCCAGTAACGTGACGTCATCATGTAAATTTTCCATTGACCACGTGCTCATCAACTCCCCCAGATAACGAACACGGGTAGAGGTATGAAAATCCGTTACAGACAATTATAAAAGAATTAAATCAAACCACGATACAAAAAAAATAAGTGCTTACCTCGAAGACCCTCACTAGATTGAAATAATCTTAAAAATCATATGCACATAGGTGTGCCGTTTAACTATCTTTCAATTTCTAGTCTTTCTTTTTTATTGTAGCCAACTTTGTTACGCGGGTTTTCTTGTAACAACAAAAAAAGAGGCAACGGCTAACACAGTTTCCCCGGAGAGGGCATCGCAGGCTTTGTAATTTTAGAGGCGCCAAGACGATGAAGGATTAAATTAGGGAGGTATCGTCTAACTCTAGCTGAAGCTAGAAAAGAACAAATAACACGACAGAAGTATTAACACAAAGTATATATTTATTGTATCACAGAAGTAGTTGAAGACGAAGGCAGTATATAGGTATAGTTACATACACGGTGCAAACATTATTACATGGGTTGATATCACAGACCAAATATAAGTTACGCCCTTTGTCGGGACACATCTACGTGCCTTAATCAATCTAACTTTTAACTTTAACGAAGGAATTACTTTAATTTTTTAAGTGTGATTTCAAGAATGCGAAAATCAAAGTATCGAGAATCAAAGCGCACCCGATAAGTGTATGACATACAAAAAAGTTTAATATTAATTGTGATTACAACCTAGTATGTACGTGTGGCCATTCTAATAATCGACATGACCAACAAAGTAAAATAAAAAATGCAATACTTACAGTTGCGTATTATTCAGTAGGGGATTAGCTAATTCCGTACCAGTCTGACCTAAAACGGTTTATGAAATTTGAGACAAGTGTACATACTGTGTGAGCACAAGTAAATTGATTTAATGCATACAATAGTTGACGTAAAAAAATGCGCCGAGATTCCCTTTAATTAACTTCGCAGTTTAAAAGTATTTCGTCCCATCCAGTGGTGTACAACCCCTTACCCTTTAGCGACCTGACGTCATGGAAACTTTTCGACAAACAGGTGAAATGAAAGCTTTTTGTTGGGACGAAAAGACCGCTAAGAACGATCCGTAATTTAGAAAACGTTAGCAGGAAAATGAATTATACCAGGGGTTTTTCTGTTTTTTTTAAGTGCCAATTCTATGTCTGTACTCTATATTTGCATATATCGTTAGTAATTACTTTTGGTATATCATTCTGTTACATGACTTCTTTCTCTCTTCTTTTGTTTTAGTTAATCTTACGAGTGATGTCTCGTTGAGGATTATTTCAGAAGGTTTGTATCATGTTGGGTTTTTAAGTGCTCTGTATTTTAGGTATACTTTTTTCTTTTCTTCGCATTTTTTGTTTATTTCGTTGGTAAACCATGGTGTTTTATTGTAATTTTTGTATGGTCTGTTCTTAGTATGGGTGCCAAGTGCTTTGTTTGCAGCTTCTTTAATGATATTATATGGGCAACGATTGGAACAATGTTTTTACAATCTTTGGATTTTTAAAACTATTTTTAACAAATTTACTTTATCAATTTCAGTAAACTACATGAAACGCAAACGTCAAGTTAATCTTTTAATCGATTGGAGGTAGAGTGACTAACAATAGCACCTTTGTAACGGTTGAATTCAGATTTAGAATAACTTGTTTTAATATGTTGCTCGGTGCCGATTATATTTTAACAGCTGTTTCTACGGTTTTTTGTATGTTTAAATAATGTTTTTCTACGACTAACAGATAATACGATACATTGTATGTTTATTAGCAATTAAACGACACTGCACATTGTGTTTGACCAATTTCATTTCCCTACAGGTCAAAGTCAGGATAATGAATTATGAAAACATAATTTAAAAGACGTGTACAAATACTCATTACACCAAAATTATAAAATTTAAAAACGAAATTGTTTAGAACCGTGTAGATGCTATTGCATTAGTTTCAACGGTACGTATAGAAAAAAGTTTAGTTTGTAAATTAAATATTTTAGTTTATGTTTGTAAACGTTGGCATTTAGTGACAAGTTTTTTGTAAATAAATGGTAACATATTTTAGAAACATGCTTACTAATCTTTCTTTTAATGAAAAGAAGTAAGGATCAAGTGTTTAGAAACTTGTTACTGAAATTTGCTCAAATTAACTTCAAAAAGTCAGTACTTATTAACAACGATCAGTTTTATGAACTGCATGACAATTTAGAAGTCTAATTATCTTTTGGCATTTATCGATAGTTGCAAGATACCAAGATGTTTCTTCCGCACATGCTTGATATCTGTACGTTATAATTTATTCTTATGTTAATTCTGTTTTTATAAGTGTTTATTTACGTTTACTCCGCATTAAATATTATAAAACACACAGTGTCGCTACCTTGTTACAAAAATACAACAAAAAAACACTTAATCACTGTTATTGTCACTTTTTGTAATTGACTTCTTGTTTTTTCTAGAGTATTATTTTCATCAATTTCTTTTTATCGCAAAATGTTATTGTATTATTTTTATTATTCACAATAGATTGTTGTAGCATATTAGACTCGTATCAATTCCCAGCCTCGCCTTCGACTCGGTTGCAAATTTTCATACTCGTTGGCAATGACAACCATTCCTTACTTATCATACATTATACTATTATCGATTCAAATAATTACATTACCAATTTACGCAAACAAAAACATTTTAATTATGATTCTTATACTACTTCAAACACAACTTGTTTTACAAATAAAATCTAATTAAGCATTTTGTGCAAACTTTTATTTTATTAAGTTTTTCCTCGATTTTTATAAAACAAATTTGAGAACAAAATTCTTCGAAAAAAAGTTGAAAATTTAATAATACATTTACAACTTTTAATTAATAAAGTACAGAAACTTACTAATTTACTTAATTAATAATCAACTTTTATACAATGATTATCTTTTCTCGTTTCTAATTTAATTTTAGCTACTTAATAGACACAAACAGTTTCGTTTCTTTAACATTAGTTGTTTTGAAATTCAAACTTTATGATTTAAAAAACAGTTGAAGGAGAAGTAATGAAGTTACGACATCTGAAAAACCACTAAAACAATTGAATTTAACCTGAAACAGCTTAGAATGGATGCGTTTAAAATGGCAACGAGCACTCAAGTGTATCTTGATGGTTGTGGTTACAACTAAAACTTTTGGATACCTTTATTGAAACTTTCTTAAACTTTTGAGTTCTTTATACTATTATGGTCGTAACTTAGGAATAATATTTTCTAGGTATGTATTTATAGTTTACAACTTTGATTATTACTGGTATTAAAAGTACTTTATCTTTTTAAAAACGTCTTTTTGTGCAAAGTTATATGGGATTAGAAAATATAAGTAGTTAATTTATGAGTTTATGTAAAATATATAATTTATTGGTTTTAATAAAACGATTTTGCATGTACTAACATGGTCATAAATCGTTTCTTTATCTCGTGAAGTTATTTGCACAAACCAAAGATTTAGATATGTATTTTTAACTACAACTGTCTTATGACTATGATTTGACTTTCGTTGGAATGTCATAATCACCTTCATTACCGCACTAATGCTTTTTGAATTCAGTAACGCACTAGTGCAGTAATATCTTTTTATATCAAAACTCATTTATTGTAAACATTAAAAATAAAATTTTTACAGTCAGATATTTACCGATATTTAGTGACAATGTACTTATGTCTGTTGTTAAGGTAATACAAATTCTTATTAAATGTGTTTTGTATTCAATTTTTAAATTAATCATTTTTACTCAAATAATCATTTTAATAGCAATAATAGTTATAATTGTAGATAAAATGTTGTACGTAACACAAAAGGTACTTTATTATTAACGCACACATGTGATTACACAACTCGGCATGTGACCTCGTGCAAATTTTCACATGCGTGCGTTAATAATATCTATATCCTACTTGTTACGTAAACAACTATTACGTTTCTAGTTAATCATCTTATTTCTTAGTTAGACCGTGTCATTGTTGTTGTAACCGAAGTTGCCAACGTTTCGCCCACTTTCATAAGAGGCTTTATCAGGGTGTGAAATAAATCGCAAAACTTAAACAAGCAACCGAAATCTAACTAAGAACTTCTCAAAAGTTAGGTTATGCACTTGTGAAACAAGCCATAATCTAAACTCGGAAAAGGTAAGAAAGAAAACGATAACTTGAAAAAGGAAACGAAAATCTAACAAAGAACCACTACCGAGTTAGGTGAACTAAGCCAGATTCCAAACTCCGTAGAAGTGACTTAAGAAGAAATAGTCTCCGTATATAAAGGAAAAGGATCGTCGAGGGTAGTTAAGCTCGACTCTAATTGGGAACCAAAAAAGGGTTAGCTCGAAACCATGATTGCGATTGAAGTTATTGGGGTGTTTGATGATTTCTATGCTTTCTCAGAATTTACTTTTGAAAAATAATGGAGATTTGGCAATCAACGAAATATTATCAAAATCAATCTTGTGACCTGTAGTAAAATAATGTTCATCAACCGCAGACTTAGAAATATACCTTTTCCTTATACAACGATCATGTTCTCAAATGCGAGTAATGACGGAACGGCCGGTTTCACCAATGTAGACTAAACCAGAAGAACAGAGAATTTGGTATACACCTTGAGATGAAAGTGTAGGAAATTTGTCTTTGGGAGAAGGAAGAATCTCAGATATTTTGCCTGTCGAGTTGAATATGGGTTTAATACCATTCTTACGAAGAAGTTTCCCTATTTGATCTGTAACCTTCTGAATGTAATGTAAAAAGGCCAATTTGGGGTTAGATTCGGGAGTAGAAATGTCCTTAGGTAATTGAGTACGTGGATGACGACGCTTAATAACTCTATGAATATCTCGCTTTACATAACCATTGTTCACTAAGGTTCTAGTAAGATGACGGAGTTCCGAGTCGAGATTCTCAAGTTGGCAAATAGAAAAGGTAGGATGAACCAAAGATTCAATAACAGAACGTTTCTGTGCAGGATGATGATGAGATGAAGCATGAAGGTATCTGTTCGTATGGGTAGGTTTGCGACAAACAGAATGTCCTAGAAGTCTGTCGGGCTTACGAGTCACAAGAACGTCAAGAATTGGAAGCAAACATTACTTTTGATTTCCATAGTAAAGTTGATATCTAAGTGTTGATTGTTAAGATGATCAAGAAACTGAGACAATTCAAGATGATCATGAGACCAAACAATAAACGTGTCGTCAACATACCTAAACCACACTTTAGGTTTTATTATTGATGATTCCAAAGCAACCGTTTCAAAGGATTCCATAAAAATGTTAGCTACAACAGGTGATAGAGGAGAACCCATAGCAGCACCAGAAACTTGTTCGTAAAACTAGTTACCAAATTGGAAGTAAGTAGAGGATAGACACTTATCAATAAAAGGAACCAAACTCAAGTCCTTGCTATGTTGAGAGTTACTCGGGTAACGACCATCAAGACCTAATAAATATGGCTTGAGCTCGATGGGATTTAACTTAAAGCAATTGAGCTGACACTATTTTAAAATTTTCTGAATGTTTTGATTAAGGTTTGATAATTCAATCTAGGGATCAATTTTATACGACCTCACTATACACTTGCACATCATCTACAAACAAAATGGTATTTGCAGGTATTAAATTTGCTAGGTAAGATGGTCTATAAAAAAGAAAAATAATCGAGCGACAGGATTCTCTTTTGTAGCACACCACACGCCAATGATCATAAGGCAAACGATGAGTTACCATACTGGACTTGTTGAGTTCTACCAGTAAGATAGGAAAACAACATTTTACAAGATGAGGATAGTGAATAGTTATATGGTTTAGTCACCAAAACAGAATGGTCAATTGACTTAAGTGGCATAGTTTTTGAAATACAAAGGTCTCTTATGGTACGGGTTGGTTTAGTACTATTTTGCCATTACCGGCATCACTCTTCGAATAAACAATAACCATTTATTGAGTATCTATATATTAACAGCCAATTCCGGAACGGAAAGAGCCATTCGACGGTTACGCCACTGGTATAATCACAGAATCAATTAAGTTACATAACACAAAAAAATTGTAACATAGAATATAAGATTAAAGCAGGTCCAAAATGGACTCTGGAAGCAACAAGTAAAGCGCTAATGTTTAAAGTATATTTCCGTGGCTACCGTAATTAAAACAAATTAACACCGCCCGTGGTCCTTGACGTCAAGTTCACGACCGGTAATAAGAGTGTCATTCAATTAGTTTACGACAAAATAAAGCGTTGCGAGCTCCCAAATCTCTACCCTTTACAATTCCCGCACAATTGAAATTTTTCTTTTATGTTAACAAAAAAAAATTGTAAGTTACGTTAAATATAACCATTAAAGGTATAAGCCATTACATTAAAGTGTATGTTAAAAATAGTAATTAACCCTAGTTAAATCGCAGCAAAATTGACGTTAAATATGGTAATGAAACATAATTACGCAGATCAAAATTTTCATTAAATATGGTAATTAAACAGCAGTCATGACCCCGAAGCGCGTGGACGAAAGTGGGTCGAGGTCTGGTGGCCTCTCGCGGTTCCACACGTACGCTTAAACGATACTATAAATACCTCGTTTTTTTCTTAAACCCCCAAACTGTAGAACAGCGCCATCAAGCCACTGGGATCCTTTACTCCGCTACGTTGATTACTTCATAAGTACAGCGATACCAAGATAAACTCCGTCCGAAAGCTTCGACGGAGCTCGGAAGAAAACTCCAACAGATACGGAGAAACAAAAGAGCTAAAACAGCGAATATTAGTTGATACGCCTCCACTATCAACCACGTGCGAAATACTAACTTGCTTTACGATTTTTACGTCAAAATACGTAGATATTGTGTTTGATGCATAGAACATTTAATCGGATTCATTAGTGATTTCCATCCGACTCTGCCACGTCCATTACACCACAAACCAACAAAAAAAAATTAATTTCGTAGATGGCCGACTACTCTCGAGCGCCCTCTGCGAGCATAACTTGAAAAATACAACTCGAGGTCGAGTATTTCCCACTTTTAAAGGTAAGTTGGCAAACTATCAGGCGGATTTACGCTCAAATACGAATTTACACGTTACACGAAGTTGTGATGTTAAAGTTGGTACTAAAGAGGTGGTGATGATGGTTGTTATAATTTTGCTTCATGTTGGCGTTATACTTTTCTTCTCTCTAAAAATCTGAGTTTAAATCCACCGTTTTATTAAAAAAAACTGGAAGAGGAGAACAAATATTTTTCTTAAAAAACTATTTTCCATGCAGGTGGTACGGTACGTCAACATAGATAAAATAACTCACCGCTTTTTTTATAAAAATTTTGACAGTTCTGAACGCAGTTTAAATACAGTCATTAGATTGGGGATATAAAAATTCTAATGATATTTGTTTAATTTAGATTGGAACTGAGCTCCATTATCTGATTTTTTTGCGAACTGTAATTTCAATTATTATTTGAAATTTAAAAACTTCAAAGAATCGAAAAAAATAATCATTGCTAAACAAGTTAAGTGCAATTTTTACTATGCGTGATCTGGAAATTTATCCTTAAAGAAATGTTCTTTTAAATTAACCCTAAATTCAATGCAACATGAACAGTTACAAACTAGATCTATTTAGTAGATAATTCTAGTTACCAAACGGCAGATTCAACTTCGACTCTTCATTTTGCTATGTTTTGGTGACTTTTATGAATAGCCCCTCAGTTTTTTCGAATGGAGAGATTGGAATCATTATGCGCAAACCACGCAATAATCATTTTTGTACTGGAAATAGGTAAAAACTTCTGGATCTATTCTTCTATTTTTCTGAAGCCAACATAAATTAATATATTCTTTAGCTTTTAAATAAATGGAATATTTATTTTGCTCGGATTTAATATTTTTTATAAAAAGTAGTTTTATTTCAAAATTTGTAGTTATAAAATCAACAAAAGTCTAAAACTACAGAAAATGCAGAGGTTTTCTTAAATTTTTTCGTCCGCAATTACTAAATCTTTGTCTGGACCATAATAAAAACAAAAGTTTGAGATCTGTACCTATAAAGACTTTCAAATATTGGAAAAGTTTCTTACATGACCAGGTCAAAGCTAACGCTTTACGCTCGATTTGGGCATAAGCTTGCTCTGTTATTGATAATAATCTAGTTGCATAAGTTAGTTTGTTTTTCTATTTTTATTTTCTTGAATAAGACATGACCCAATACAAGAAGCATAATATTTAGCAGAAATTATAATTTTCTGGATGGGGTCGAAATATTCAAGACAACTGTTACGAATCTTATATCCCAGTGGGATAACAACCATGTCACCACAGTGTAGATGAGTAGGCGTGGTTAAGAATGTTATATCATACTAACAGAAAAAATAATAGGCGCCACTCCGTGCGCACCTACAAGGTTCTTAATTCGGAGACGCCAAAGAGAAAATCAATTAACTATCAACGATTGATCGTAACACGTTGGTTAATATATTTTCTACTTGTTAAAAAACTACTACTTTTATCTTCTAAGAGGTAACAAAGAAAAAAACTAGTAAATGGTGCATAAGCCAAATCGATTAACAATATATGCAACTAATATTGTTTTTCAAAAAGATAAATCGAGACGTGAACGTTTAGATTAGTATAATAACATAAGGCTTACCCCGCACCTAAATTTCTTTGTCGTAGGTAGCTAGCTAGTAATCATGCTACTTCAGTAATATTACTTTCAAACTTTTGAGGAGTGTAAGGTTACAATCGTCGACTTACACTTTAGGCTTGAATACAAATACTAATTAAGGATACTCGATCGGGTTAAGTCCACGTACACAATAACAATAAATTGATTTCAATTGCCAAAAAGGTTGTATAACTTACTCGACTAAAAGTGAACTATTCATTGATGATCTTAGTTACAATAAAAAGAGCTCACCTAAAGTGAATAATAACGCTGAGGTCTTAACATAATTAAAATATAGTTTATGGGTTGATTCATAGCAATGCAAATTAAGCACGTAACACGAATTATAAAATTAGACACAATTAGTTACACTGAAGTCATGTGAGAGGTGATACTACGTCGAAGAGAATGTTTCCTATTTAGCAACAGTTGATCGAGGCCAAAGTTTTCTTGTTGCTGAAACTACTAAATTCATCCACCCAAATTATTTATACGGGGTTGAAAATTGACCCATAAAAGGCTAAACAGGTGTGTTCTACTTTCTTTAATTAGAATTGTAAGGAACGACCCCGCGATTTTGTCCTATTTGCACATAATTTTTAGTAGAACAATCGATCTAAAAACCTTCAACCCACACAATCTCGTCTCCTAATACAATTCGTGTAATAATAATACAACGTGAAATTAAGTCAAATGAAAGTACTTATTATTGAAACGTTTAAATGATAACAAATTACCTGCAACCACAATCTGAGAAGAAAATTAAATGGGATCCCTCACGGTATACGGCAAAGCATCCCAACATTAAATATCGAATTACACCAAAATATCCAACAAGTGGCGATCTCTACCAGTGCCGCACTACGAATTTTATTAAAATACGAATTGTAAAAACCTAGTAACATACAAAACGTAAATATTTTTTAAAATTCTTGTGTTTGAGCATTTAAGAAAGTTTTTTTTTAAATACAGAAGTTATTGGTTCTAAGGCATTAGATCTGTTAAGAATGAACCGAAATGAAAAATAAACTCTACTGAAGAAACGTAGAAACTCGCTTTTATTAGATACTTTGGAAAATTGTACAACAGCGCTTATTTGCTCAAGTTTTATAAAAATCTTATTACTATATATAAAGTGACTCAAAAATTTTAAAGAGTGATTAGTTTAATGTTATATCACCCATATCATATACTGTCAATGTCATCAATCTCAATTTTAAATTTGGTTTTAAAATTACCCAGCTCATCAAAAATTTTAGGAAATCTTTGTTCAATTTCCTTCAATTTAAGGCAACAGACTTTTGAAACAAATCCATCACCAAACTGCAAAGTGTTGAAATTTATTACTGCAAAGCGACCTAAAATTGGTTTCTATAATTCTTCGACGAAATGTTTAGTCTCTTGTCTTGTAATCGTCTATTGATTTTTTGACGTCCTTAACTCATGCGTACTACGTTTTTGTAATTTTGCATCTTTTTCCACGTCTTTGTTGTACTGTTAGTCTCCTTCGCAAACTCGCATAAACCTGTTAATATCAATAATGTAGTTCCAGGTTGTATTCAACTCTTAAAAGAGTTTGGGGTGTTTGTTGAAGTGATTAAGAGGGGTATAGTAAAATTTTGGTGGTTTTGGAAATAATCCTAGTTCGTATAATTTACGGTCTTGAAGTTTCACTTCTTTCCGAATTTATTGTTAAATAAAGGAATTGTGTATTCTTTTAAGTTTTGTGCAACGCAATTCAATTTCGCTTTTTTGTCGGTTTAAAGAAAATCTTCCGGCAAAGCATTAGAAATCTCAAGAATTTTTTTTTCAATTTTGTCTAGAGGTCTTAAAACCATACGAAATCTTATCTATACGTGAAACTACGAAGTCAAAAAGATATATTTATATTTTTACCTTTTAAAATAAACATTGTGATTTAAGCTTTGCGAACTTAGTGCTATTAAAGCTTTGATTTTAACCATAAAATTAAACGGTTGTTTACTGCTCCAATAATTGAACTCTGGATTTTGTAACAAATACTTTGTCTTTATTTTGTATTTTATTTTTTTGTTGAGCGAACAAGACTTTGCACTAATACTCTGTTAGCAATATGTAAATCTCGAACGACATCGTCTAAAAAGGATACAACAACCCTTAAATGAATTGCCAAGACATTTTCTTTGAGGTGGTCCAATAATCCGCAAAATTGGCATTTTCTGGTAACCGCGTCTTAAAAAATGGTTCTTTGTACCGCTTGGACTGGGTTTCTGACGTCATAATGTCTTACATGTTTTTCTTAGGAGTCCGGCTGGTTTTACAGCAATAGTGCAATCGGCAAGGGTTAGATTCTTTTACAGTTGCAATTTGTTACTGGTTTGGTAAATGCTTCTGACAATACAATCACGGAGCCGTATTGAAAATGTGCTTCCACAGAATGCAAACAAGTAATAAATAATTGTAAATTAAAAATTAAGTTTTTCCTGTGGCTTTCTTGCTAAGGACATACATCAAAATATTTATCTTCTTTTTTTCTGATTTTAAACTTCGTTGTGATACTGACATAAATCGCTTAACGCGTGTTTGTCATTGGGGCCACACGTGGGGCATCAAAAACTCAAATTTCTTTAGTGGAGACACCGGCACAGAAATTGTAGACAATGAAGGCTGGGTATCGAGCTTTTGAATACAAATGAAAAAAATTGTTAAAGAATTATGGATTTAACGTCTACGAAGTCACTTATAATCCTATTATTAAATTTAAGTTACTACTAAATTGGTCGAACTATGAAATAAAATATTAACTATCGATTTCAAACTACTGTTGTGTTCGTTTTTCTTTTTAAATTATTTAATTTAGTTAATTGTTGTTTAGTTTGTGATAGCATATTTTTTTAACCGAACGTTCTTCTGTTGACTTTTCTACTACAAAGTTCTACGACAATTCTTCTATTTTTATAATATTAATGTATGTGTAATGTTATTTTTGGAAAGATTATTTGCGTATTAAGTTTGCATGCGGCGTTACTATTTTAGAGCAATTTTTCTTAAAAATGTAGCATCAGAAAGAAATGGTCACAACACTGATGTTTTTTTGAAATTTTGGAATTTGTTTTTGTAAATTCGTAGATGAAAGTCAGAAGTACTTAAATGGTCTAATTTTTTTTTTAAATTTCCAATACTTATTTCTTATGAGAGCGCTAATTTTCAAATTTTTCAAATTGCTGAAACTCATTTTTTACTTTACTTTTTACTTTCCTACAAGAAAATTTTTTTTATTGCATAATTTTTACGCGTGTGCGCGTGCGTGCGCGCGCACGCTTTTGTGTGTCTGTGCGTCTGTGTGTAACGATGTATCCACGATAACTCTCGAACCAAAAGTCCTTGAAACTTGAAATTTGGTATGGAGCTGGCTTTTCATATTCTCCCGGTTCTATCACATGGGCCTGATAGAGAAACCGGAAGTGGGTGTAACATTAACACTTTATTAGATATTTTATTTATAATTAAAAATAAATTCATAAATATAATATAGGTTCGAATCCTGCCTGCGACGTTTTCTTTTTACTGATTTATTAAAGGGGTAAGCAATATCGAGGCGCACAAATGTAAGGGTTACTTGATATGACAACATAAACTCAATCTGCCGTATTTCGGTTACATCTTAATGAAATCCAGGAAAAAAACTTCAAAAAAATTATAGCATGCTAGGAAGTCAATACAAACAAGTAAATATCACTTCAAAATGGTTTTATGACAACATAACCTTAAAAAAATATGTAGACATTCCTTCATCATTCGTTATAGGAAAGTTGTGTGGTGACCACACCCGTTTTTTTAATGGCACTTTCGATTTGTTTCTAACGTAGTTTATAATTCTCCATCGATTTGCCCTAGTATTTTTTCCCCTAACTCTACAGTTATGGAGATATTTATAAGTTTTCTATTAAATCAGAACAAGCATTATTTTAATCAAGCAGGTATATTCTAGTAGGCTTTGCTTGTATTAAACAAAAATCAAATAGCCAGTAGAATTTACTTATTGTGTTTAGTTGTCACATTATTACTACTTTCTATTACATTAACTTTTGTTTAAAATGAATTTTTTACAGAAAGCATTAAAGAACATAGTGTTTATTTTGGGTGAATGTGAAAAAAATTGTCTGTCAGAAGAGAAAAGCAGAATTTATGGTATTGCAGGCTGTAGTTGAAAATCCAAATGGTAGCACTAAAGAAATTAATGAAGAACTTGGTACAATTAGTGCTATGTTAGGTGAGAAAAGTACTAAAAAGTCATAAATATCATTCTTATCACATTGAACTACATCAAAAGTTGACTATAGTGGATTTTAACTCGAGAAGAACTTTCTGTGCGTGGATGTTAATAGTTATTTAACAAACAAGGTTGTTAATGATAGCGTTTAATAATCGAGACATTTTAACGCCGTGAGCGAGTGTACTAAGCCAACGCGTTAATATTGAACACATTACAGCGTAATAGTCGTACACAAAGTGAAATTGTCATGTTTCGCTTAGTGAGTATTTTTCTCAGTTTTAAGAATGCTTGTCCAGCTTGTTCAATTCTGCATTTAATTTCTTGGCTGTTCTTCCAATTTTCGTTTAAGCAACAACCAACATATTTGTATGTTGATACTTTTTTGATGATGTCGTTACCTACCCTTATAGTACCATACGAATGATTGGGTTTGTTTTGCTGATTACCATCTATTTCGTCTTCTTTGCGTTCAGTTTCAGTTCGATTTTAGAACTTTTAACAGCTACCCTGTCAAGTAAAACCAATAGCTACCAAAGCAGTATCGCCTGCCTATCTCAGATTATTGATTGGGAGACCATTTAATTTTGACGCAAATGTCAATGTCTTTCATGATTTAAGAGAAAATACATTTTAAATACAAATTGAAGAGGAGCGGTGATAGCACGCATCTCTGTCTAACGCCTTTTTCGATAATGTAGTTCCAGGTTGTATTCAAACCTTAAAGGAGTTTGAGGTGTCCGTTGAAGTGATGAAGAAGGGTATAGTAAAATTTTGGTGTTTTTGGTAACTAATCCAGTTCATATAATTTACGGTCCTGAGGTTTCACTTGTTTCCGAGTTTATTGTTGAATAAAGAAATTATGTATTCTTTCAAGTTTTGTGTCTTCTTTTAAGTTTTGCGCGACACAATTCAATTTCGCTTTTTCGTCGGTTTAAAGAAAATCTTTCGGCGAAGTCAGTGTAGTACTAGAAATCTCAAGCATTTTTTTCAATTTTGTCTAGAAGTCTTACAACCATAAGAAAGCCTAGCTATACGTGAAACCACGAAGTTAAAAAGATGTATTTATATTTTTACCTTTTAAAATGATAATTGTGATTTAAACTTTGCGAAGATTTGATTTTAACCAGAAAATTAAACGCTTGTTTACTGCTCCAATAATTGAACTCTGGATTTTCCAACAAATACTTTGTCTTTATTTTGTATTTTATTTTTTTGTTGAGCGAACAAGACTGCGCTACTACTTTGTTAGCAATATGTAAATCTCGAATGACATTTTCATCTAAAAAGGATACAGGAATACAATTTGTATCGGCCAAGTGTCTATCATAAATTTGATCTTTCTATTTGTATGAAATTTTTTTAAAGAACTTGATTTCTCTCTAAAAAACTAATTTATTTCGATTGACTCAAAAACTGATTTGAGTTAGTACTATCATTGTGAGAACAATTTGTACTGGTTAGTCTAGGATTAATATTACAATCATTGTTATCTACAGAATCAGATTGGATAAAACTTTTTGCTTCTACATGCAGTCACTAATGTACTTGTTTATTATAACGCGTTTTTGTCATTGGGGCCACACGTGGGGCATCAAAAACTCAAATTTCTTTGGTGGAGACACTTTGGTGATACTTGTTTTCCCAAAAGCATTAATTGTCACAAAGTTTACAACATAAGTATTTGTTACTAAAGTGCCATCTAATAATCGACATTCGATGCAGAAATGGCTTAAGCCAATAGGTTAGATCTTTCTTCACTCAATGATGTTATATAGAATGATTTTCATTTGCAAATTTATCAATTCGTGTAATAAATTAATTTGGCTTGTATTTTTTCAATTAGAAGTGCTGGACGTTCTTATTTTAGTTTGTTTCTTATTTCCTCATTGCAATTGCCGACTGCTGCATATAATTATTTATTAGTAAGTTTAAGATACAAACTTTTACATAGATAAATATTAAGCTGATTTGTATTTTTTTATTAGTATAAATTGATTTTCAGCTAAAATGATTGTGGCGAACAAATAACCATTAATAAAAAGAAAAAAATTTTTTTTTGAGTTTAGGAAAGTTAATAGAAAGTAGATTCTATAAAATACAAATTGAATTACAATGAAGGCATTGTCAACCAAATAAACATGTTTAGGGTGTACGTCGATACGATTTCCACAATCCATAATCAGGAAAATCCCATCAGGGCGGTTCGACCAAAACAAAATGAGTTGCGTTTACAATTGACAGGAGACGATTCGATTTAGTTTGATTCCGATTACGTGAAGTGAAAACGACTATAAACCAAACGGACACCACAAACCATCATTGCTAGATTGGTATATGTACACATGAAAGATTATTCCAACACATTAAATTTTATATTCCTTTAGCAATAATATTTATGATTTATTGTTGACTGAAAATATAAAAATTCGAACGGAGTTTAGAGTTATTTATTGCTTAGACAATTTAAGTTGCGTCGAGTTAGTACTGTAGAACTAATAAATTACAAAAAATTGAAATTAATGAGCAGCTGATAATGACACAGTTAAACTTTATAATCAAAAAGCAATTAATTGAATGCCCTTATAGTAGAGGGTTTTTCGCAGCCGGATGGCGTATAATTAACAGGCAATTACGCGATCGTTTTTAGGTTAAATATGTACCGGTTATTAAAACTTAACAACATTAATTGCTTGTTATCCTTTGCCTTGAAGTACATTTTTTAGTGTGATTAAATTTATATTTTTTTAAATCAAAATCTATGATGGTTTTATTACAATTATTAAAAACGATTTTATTTTTATTTATTTTTGTTACTTTGTTTGTTAATTTTTAATAATTTCCAGTAACATTCTTATTTGTTCTTATTAAACACAATAACCGAGAATTTACCAAAGAAAAAAATTATAATTTTTTTAAAATATTTGGAAGCAAATACACAAAACTGACGTGAATAATAAAGGAATTATTACAAATTGAAAATGTACTAACGCACTTCTAAAATCAACTTATGATGCAAATTACAAAATGCATTTGAAAAATATTTTGAATGTGAGTTGAAATAAAACCAAAATTCAATTTTGAATTTACTCTTTGCTTGGTACTGCAGGCAAGCTTTTATACTGTGGCCTGACCGCGAATTTGTTTATGTTTTACAAGTTCTTTTAATGACACTTCGAACGCAGTAATTAATGCAAATGCAGCAATTTTTGCATTTGAAAAGCTAAAATATCTAAAGTAATTTTTAAATATAATTGTCATTAAATTTATCTTTATAAATATTGAAACGTTCGAGAAATTACTTGCAAATGCAAGAGCCTTCTAGAAGCTGTTATCTATTTTCTAGAAGTTATAGCGAAAAGTAAGGAACGCTCGAGAAGGATTTCCGTATGTCTATATATAGCGACGAGACAGATCGTAGGTCAGTTATTGGCGTAGAGCGAATGCAGCAGTATTAAGAAGATTATTCAAGTGAAGATAAATAAGTGATTAGCACGTGCGAAGTTTTAAATAAATAACAGTGTACACCAAATTGAGTGAACGTGACTTATAGTGTAAACAAACAAGCGTGAAGCTGTCCGAGGACGTTATCTTATCTTAAATGATAGTGTTATACAACGGTTATACATAAATTCGTGTAAGTGTTTTCATTAAATATTATTAGATTTAATTAGTTCGGTTAATTTAAAAGTGTACATATTTCTAGAATAAGTAAACGTAATTTTTAATCGTTTAAATAAATTAGTTTTTAATAAATAAATTCGCTACAATATCATACAACTATTTATATTCACTTTTTTATTTTTAAAAATTTTTTTTATACTTAAACCACGGCGAGAATTATACGCTCAATCCAAATATTTTTGTCTACGCAGTTGACATTTTTTATGCTTAAGACTATTGAAAAATTAGTAGATAAGCATGTTAAAGGCGAAGCACTGGGTACAACATCGGCATCAATATGCTTACAAAATTGGTAAATCGTGTTAAGTGAACATACATAAGCTTACACACAAAATTTTCTTTAAGCAACCAAAAAATTTCACTGGGTATTTTTTAGATTTAGGGGAAGCATTTGATAACACGTCTTTTGACTCTATTAAAAAGGCTGTCAAAAGTTGAGAAATTTCACAATCCGTAGAAGAATGGATTAGCTCTGCGATAGCTGGCAGAGAACCAGAGAGTTTGTTTCTGTTAAGGAATGGCCTCAAGGAGGGATGTTATCGCCTCTATTGTGGAGTTTAGTAGTAGACAATCTTTTATGGTAACTTGGCTAGAACGTAATACATGCGCATGGATATGCAGACAATATCACTATATTGATTTGTGGTAAGCTTCTTGGGTGTGTTGTTTTAAACCTAATGCTAAAAACCTTAAAAATTGTGGAAAACTGGTGTACCGCAGAGGGGTTTATAGTGAACTCTACCAAGACGGGATTTGACGAAACTTCAATTGTGGGGGAAATAATTTCAACTGGCTAATGAGGTTCAAAATTTGGGACTCAAGTTATACATTAAATTAACTTTTAACGCTTATTTAGACAAAACAATCAAAACAGTTTTTTCGGTTTGTAGAAGTCTGATAAATAAAACATGGGGATTAAAACCATAAATGATATTTTGGATACATTCTAGGGTAATAGTTTTTACAGTTACGTATAAATGTCTAATTTGGTGGTATAAATCCAAGAGAAAAGAATCCATAACAACAGTCGGCAAGTTACATAGACTTGCGTGTCTAGGAATCAGAGAGGACATGTCAACGACGCCTACTGCAGTGGTGAAAACTTTACTTGACTGTTCAGCTCTACCTTTAGTAGTAGAATCAGAAACTTTGGCAGCAGCGTACCGGTTAACATCTAACGGATGGGGGAACACTCGTGTTAGAGTAAGCTACCATACCGATATTTTTGATCAGAAACAAAAAATACATGCTAAGCATGAAATCGGATAGAACCGGTTCAATTATTCATTTCCACAAATCTTATTGGGTATACCGACAAAAAATGAGGTAGATAAGCATAAACCAAAAAAGCAGCAAGCAATCATCTGGTATGCAGATGCACAAAGTACTGGAGTTGATCAAAGAGCAACTTAGCGTAAACCTGAGCTCTCTAGCAACCGTATTCCAAACTAAAATTATTTCTTTCCGAATATCTGCTTGTCTTGAAAAAATGATTAGGAAAAAAGGTCCAAATCGTTATCAATAGCCAAGCATCATTAAGATCTTTAGACTTAATAATAATACGCTTTAGAGCAATTAGACATCGTGTAAACTTGCTGGTCCGTTCAGCTGAATACAACGGAGTTACTCTTCAATGAACAAGAAGGCGTGGGAAACAAAATAGCAGACCTATCAACAAAAAAAAATAATCGAATATAATATATATCACGGGACCTTCCAGAAAGAGAGTTATAAAATTAAAAGTTTAGGTGCGAGGGTTAATAAAAAAACCTAACTTAAAGAATAATAATAACAGTTTTTGGCTCTTTCAGTTATGTATTTAATTTTTTTTTTAAATATTTTACGTACCGAAGCTGGAAATAGATCTTTTTCTAAATCTATTTTGGGTTTTTTATTGTTTTGTTACGAGAGTTTGACAGCCAATAATAAATTGTTACGCTGGTCTTCTTGTAACAAAACAAAGCAACGGCTAGCACAGCTTCTCCGGAGAGGGATCGCAGGCTTTGTGATACGAAATTATAACATAAATCTAAAAAAATGCGCCAAGACGATGAAATGCTAAATTAAGGAGATACCGTCTAACTCTACCCGTAGCTGAAAAAAAAATAAATAACACCACCGAAGTAGTAACACAAAATATATATTTATTTTATCACAGAAGATGAAGAAGCTACATCAATATAAATTTTTGCAATTATAGATTTGTGTTGAATTGATTATAAGTTGCATCGAATAGTGAGCAATACACCATACAACAAGCTGACCCTGTCGGTCTGAACTTTTACATTAACGTTAACCTAACATGCACGTACGGTCACAAACGACATGACCACCGAAGCACAAATCAAAAAAATTGAATTAGTAATACTCACAGTTAGATTTTATCCAGTAGGGGATTAGCTAGTTCCGTACTTGAGTTACCTAAAAAGTAATATTAAATATAAATGAGCATATAATGTTAACACAAGTAAAAGATCCCCTTTAGCATCCAATCATTTAAAAACGCAAATGCGCAGCGTTTTCCTTCGACTTAACAGCATAAGTTTTGCCAGTTTTTGTCGTTGTTCATCTCCAAAAGTGGGATAGTCCTGAAGATTTCCAACCCTTGACGGTGTATAAAAAATGACGTTATCAATAACGTGACGTCATGGAAGTTTCCTAACTAGGCCACCTGCTAGTTATCTTCAGCGATAACGGTAAACTTGTGGTGGGGACCAAAATCCGCTACAGACAATTAGCACAGAATCAAATTAAACTCACAGAAAGTGAAGGTAAATATGCTGTCTAAAATTTGACAATTTCGACAAAAGAGTAGGGATTGCTGAAGACGAATTTCATACTTGAAGAGAAATTTGTATACTAGCGAATTAAACTACTATTTAACATAAAAAATTTCCCCCCAGTAACATAAAAACCTGGGAAGTGGACACTAGCTAAAGTCAAGAATCGAAATTTAGGCATACGCCAAGGACAGATCCCTAAAATCTAAAACCAACCCATATACAATAAAACCAACCCAAGAAGAAACGTAGATAAAAGAGGTTTTCCCAATTTGCTAAGCGTCACCAACCAGATGTGTCTAAAAGTCGCATGAAGTGGAATGATACTATAAAGAACCAAAAACTCCAACCAACAGAAGAGAAGTATCAGAACAGGTACTCGTTGAAAGTCGACATCAGTCGTTACGTTATAAAGCAAGAGAACAACGTAGTCCCATACACCTCACTGACGGACAATATTAAGCAAACCAAGAGAAAAAGAAGAAGTACAGTAAAGAAAGAAGTTTAGACCACGGTCAAGGACAACGCCCTAAAATCTCATAAAACCCAAACCCACAAATGCTAATCAAACCCTAAATATAAGTCCCCAAAGCTAACTAAACTACAGTAGTAAAAGAAAAACTAAGTATCTAGCAGATGTTAAATTGTGTACGCGGATTTAGAAGAAAAGTCAAAAGAAAAACTAGTGCAGTTGTACCCAAAAAGTCGTCAACAGACGATATGAGATTTTTCCACCCAAAAAACCAAACAGATCCTTAAGATCTAAAGAAAGAAAACCAACGAAGAAATTTCAAACAAAAAGAAAATTCCGATTAAAAGTCGATACAAGTCGGACCACCTAAAAAGGCAAAGAAAAAAAATCAGTAATCCAAGAGTCACAACAACAAAGTCACCAAAAAGTTTAATACTAAATGAGTGCCAATCCAAGAGAAATCTAAACCGCAAAACTCAAAACAAAACCAAAAAAAAGGAAAAGAAGTAAGAGTCAATAAAAAACAGAAAACTTCACTTCCCAATTGAGCATCGTGTGTCAGTGCTCGTTGTATTGGACTTTCACATTGGAACGTAAATGCCGAACAACGGATTAAAATATTCCAAGAGCAAAAGAAACCCAAAGAAGAGAAATATCCTAACGGTGACTGACAACATCAACAATACCAGAAGTGACGTTGCAGTCTATTCTAAGTTCCAAACCAAAAACAACAAAACAAAAACCCACTAAACCCAATACAGCAAGAAAAGTTACTTAGAAAGAAAAATAAAAGAAACCGCCGTATGGGTAAGCCTTCAGGAAGAAAAACGAGATGTGGCATGAAGGTAATCAATAAATCAAGAAAAAGAAAAATGAGAAATAAAAAAGATAAGTAAGAAAGAAAAGAGACAGACGGAGAAAGATAAGACAATATGTAAGTGTCTGATTCGTTTTTCTCTCCGTAGAAAAAACGAAAGGGAGTGATCTACCCTTCAATGCCCAACTAACCGCCCCTATTTATATAAACAAAAAGAAAAAAGAAAGAGAAGAGAAAAGATATCACAGTTTATTTCAAGACTTAAATGCCGACAAGCGGAATAAGAAACACAACAAAGAAAAAAACCTAAACTAAAACCAAAGTGAGAGTCCTACTAGTGACTCACCAATCTCAAAATGGCCGACTAAACGGATGTAACTATATACGAATAGAAAGGTAGTCTGTCCCGAAGTAAGATGGTTAAGAAAAAACCCCAAAAAAAATTGATTAGTAACTTAAAAAAAAAAACAAACTTAGTACAGCAAACTGGAGAGAACAATTGGGTAGTATCCCAGCCAGAACGAACAAAATACCGTCAACATAATCAAAGAACCAAATCAAGGAGTCTACAAACGAAAACCACAAGAATAGCCAAAAGTCGAAATCCTAAAGCGAAACAAAACAGATTAGAACTTACGACGCTTGCAATGCCGGTGAAAAAGAAGGGAACGGTTAATAAAAGGAGGCAACAAAGCACAACCAGAAATGTTGAAACGAAAAGGTGTTGACGAGAGAGAACTAGCTTTTGCATCCGTAGAATATCTACGACCTTTAGAAAGATTTGCAAAAGTTTGTCGAGCTAGTCCAGAAGGAATAGACGATGTAGAGCCAGCAGTAACACGATTCCATCGTTGATCTAAACTAAGCGCTTTGTGCGACCAACAAACCGGACAATAGCAAACGTACTCTGCCACTTTCGGTCTCATATAAGGCCAATAAAAACGACGCCTAAGAAAACATAACGTCTTGGCGACACTACGATGCCCAGAAGTGGAGTGGACGTGATGATCGTGAATGATTGGCTTACGTTGGTCGTCTGGAACGACCAGCTTCCACAAATGTTTATCGTCAGGAAAAACTCGTATTTGTTTCCACAGAACACCTTGAACTACTAACCAACGAGAAAATCGGCGAGGAGACGCTGATACCTTACCCACTAACTGGTTGTACCATTGGTCTTTAGTAGGGCAGGTAATACCCAAAACCGAAGACAGCCAGTCGACAAATCAGAAAGAGGAGATAGCAAACGTAAAGTTGTAGCATCTTTAGAAGTAGGTACAACGAACACGATTATTAGATTTAGAAATAGACATCGAAGGAGAAAGTGAAGAAGTATCGAGAGAACAGGTAACCGGAGTAGACAACGGCTGACTATCATAGTGCTCACATGCGTTAACCGAAGTTGTCTCAAAAGAACTAAGTTGAGAAGACGTATGTGGTTTATACTCGTCTATGAAAGCCTTAGATTGAGCGAGCTGTCTTCCATACATCACTAATTGTTCGAAAGTAGAAATCGACATTAAAGCAAGCCCTGCCTGATGAAACGGAGTTAAATTACGACGCACGATCTTAAGTTGTATGTGATAAGAGACCGGTTCTAACAGTTGTAAGTAGAGATACCGCATGGTGATAACGCACATCCCAGTAGATTCGTTAGCTCCCATAGTACGCTTCCGAATTGTCTCCATTAAGCGATCGTCATAATCTACCGGAAGAAATTCCGATTTCAACAGCGCTGCAACATCATTCCAAGAGCGCAATGACGTTTGGTTTGTCCTAAAAGAAAGAAGAGCTTTGCCAGACAAAACCTCAAAAGCTGAGAGGAAAAGTTGATGTTCCATAAGCAAAGAAGGATCTTCACAGAACAAATAACATTACAACCCGTCAAGTTAATTTCCGAATCAGGGTCCGATGAAGTAAAAAGTGGCGGTTCTTCGTCTGAGCAATACATATCAAAAACAATAAAAATTAAAACAAGAAACTAACCAAAGCAGATATCTGTTAACACATGACTGACTAAAACTCAAAATAACAGTAAGTACAAGTAGTATAACTAATAACTAATCTAATAAGCAGAAAGGGTTAACCAACGTAGTCGAGTTCAAAAATTAAAGCAGAAATCCAACGACACGTATCTGACCAGAAATCCAACTAAAAGAAGAGTAAGTAAATTACTAATATAAATTTAAACCGCAGCACTAAAAACAAAGAAGTAAAAGCTAGTGAAGTAACTCTCAGGTCAAGTCTTGCAGCAATAACTAAAGGAGCGCAGAATCAATAAAACTAGAAGCAATTATAATCGCACACACAAACATCGAGCCCATACAGTTGGTTGCCAAAATTTCTTACGAGGAATTCAGGTTCCTCGAGTTGGGCAGCCAATAATAAATTCTTACGCTGGTCTTCTTGTAACAAAACAAAGTAACGGCTTGCACAGCTTCTCCGGAGAGGGATCGCAGGCTTTCTGATGCAAAATTATAATATAAATTAAAAAAAAGACGCGAAGACGACGAAAGGTTAAATTAGGGAGATACCGTCTAACTCTACCCGTAGCTGAAAAAAAAAATAAATAACACCACCGAAGTAATAACACAGAATATATTTTTTTATCACAGAAGATGAAGAAGGTAACTCAATATAAATTTTCGCAAATATAGATACGTGGGTTGAATTGATTATAAGTTGCATCGAATAGTGAGCAACACACCGTAGAACAAGCTGATCCTGTCAGTCTAAGCTTTTACATAAACATAACGTCTGAATTTATATTCGCAAATTTTAAAATCGTAGACAAACAAACAATTTAAGTCTTCGAGACTCAACGCGCACTGCATATGAATTTGAGAAGCACAAAAATATTATTAATTGTGTTAACCTAACATGCACGTAGGGTCATAAACGACATGACCACCGAAGCACAAATCAAAAAATTGAAATAGTAATACTCACAGTTAGGTTTTATCGAGTAGTTTTTGAACCAACCGTCATCCAGTCAATTTATATTGAAATTTAAATGTAAAATTAACTGATCCTTATGGTAAGAATGCCTTAGATATGATACAATTACAGGTTTTGCGGTTAGATTTTATTTTCCTTCTTTGTTTCAAGCATTTATTACCTTACCTACTAAATTACGTGTTCGACATGTTTACGAATTTAATTGTTGATTGAAATCCTGCTCTTCTTTTGGATTATCGCTTTTCTTAAGCTTGTGAGAATTTTTGGGTTTTCGACACCAACTATGTCAATCGTATTACTACAATGCAGACGCTAATGGAAATTCGCTTATACATTTTGCCGATGTAACTGTTCTTATATCACCTGCCTTAATTAAAACTTAACTTTTTATTATTAACGTATTATTTCAGATATAAATGTAAACGAATTATTGGTATTTGCAACATACTTGTGTATTTGTTTTAGCTCCAGTACTAGAGGAACTTGTTGTTGAGACAAAATTATGCTAGACCATCAAAATATATTGTAACGAATTTTATTTTTAAAACTAATTTATTTAAAGTACGAAATATATTTTTTACTTATACTAAAAATATGTACACTTTTAAATTAACCGAACTAATTAAATCTAATAATATTTAATAAAAACACTTACAGTATAATTTATATATAGCGCTATCACTGACACGAAGATAAGATAAAGTTCACACTTATTTCATACTTGTTTACGTTAAATTCACGTACCATATTATTTACCGTAGGATTATCTCGCACGCGTTAACGACTTATTTATTTAGACTTGAACAATCTTCTTAACACTGCTGTATTCGCATTACGAAAATAACTGACCTACGATTTGTTTGTTTGGTATTTATACATTGCATTGTGACAAAACGTTCCCGTATGTTCTGCATCTTTCGGTGAACGTTCTAGAAAATCTCGCGAAGGCTCTAGAAGTTGCGAATAACTTCTCGAACGTTTCAATATATTGAAAGCTATCCGGTAAAAAGTCATTATTCAGAAAAATACGACAGTCCTAATGCGGAGATTATGTTCAAAATGCTTAAAACCAAGTATCTATTATTATATTTTTTTCTAGATAACTATACTTTAAAATTGAATTGAATTTAGAAATCAAAATTCTTTTTTGAAAAGATGCCACGAAAAAGTAGCTGAGGCTGAAATGTTTGTGCATAAAAAAGGGTAAAAAAATCATATAATACTTTTGAAGATACTATTAAAGAATGTCACGATAGGGATGACTTGGTAGACCTAGTATTTGACTATACTAAAAATATTCGCTGAAATCTGTCCAAAAAGTTTTGTTTTCTGTTTTGTGACAACAGTCCCGTGCGAAACAAGAACCATTCTATTGTTTGGATTTTGACATGGCCTGTAAATGAGATTTGCGTGTTGTTAAAAGGTCCTTAATAAATTTGACAATATATTTGATATTTATAACTATACCGAAACTATTGTGAACTCATAATAAGTTTACAAAAAAGTTTAAACCAAAGAGATTTTTGATTTTAAACAATATTGAGAAAGAAAATCGTTTACTACGCAAGTGTTCTTTCAGTTTTAGAAATAGCTGGTAATCACTGGGTGATAAACTTAGCAAATCTGACAGGTGCTCAAAAAATTCAAACCCTGCCTGAGCTATTGCAGTTCTTTAAATGGCGGCTCTGTGACTGAGTGCGTTATCCTGATGCAAGAAAACACCTTTGCGCAAACTTTCTCCGACATTTTTCTGTTATTGCGTCATGTAATTTTGAAAAATTAATACTAAATTGGCATAATAGCATTTGTAATTGGGCTCCTTTTTGCAAATTCCGCATTTAGCATCCCAAAATACGGATCTTGTATTTTTGCGGCGGTGGTGAACGTCGATGTTTCCTCTTCTTACTTTGCATTTTGGTCTCTACATCACAGTGATGAAACCTTGACTCATTCATTGTTACTAATCTTGTAGGAAAATTTTCTTTGTTTTGTTTATACTGCGTTAAAAAACGACTGCAAATGTTTTTTCGAGTTTGCTTGTGTGATTCTGTTAACATCCGTGGTGCCCAGGGAGTCAATGTTTTCATGTTTAGTTTGGCAGTAAGTATATTATGCACCACGTGGTATGAGAGATCACTATTTTCAACTGTTGGTCTTATAAATCATAAGTTAATCTTGCAGCACGAGATCATGGTCTTTTTTAACATTTTTGAGTGTGGTAGCCGTTGTGGGTGTACACGACTGTCTACTGCATTTAAACTCACTGCAAATTTCCCTAATGTATTCTCTAAATATTTATAAATTTGCGTTGGGGTCATCTCTTTTAAACGCAAGTATTTAATCACCGCTTGTTGTTCGACACGATTCATTTTGATACTGAAATCTGACTCTACTGTAGGTTCAGACTTGTAAGTTTCCAGTGTGAGTCTATAAATAATTGGTTACAGTGTAGCGTGATGATAAATAAGTGTTTTGATTTAGAAATAATTCAGGAGCGGAGCAAAGGGATCAGCCCTCTATAAATTGTTCTATTTCATGTTCTGAAATATTTGCTGGTTGATGTGGTCGTTTTTGAATACTGTATAATTTTGTTTGTTTTGAAAGAGGAAGATATACACTAGAACATTAGATATGTTAGTTTTAGCATCTCCTGGTAGATCGAAAACAGCATTAATTACAGTAGCGTAAAAATTAGAAAATTCCTTTGAAACAATCTGATTTAATGGATAGTTTATGAGTACTGCCAATTTCCATATCTCATAAAGAGATTCGCGACGTAGGTATACTTCTTCATTTTCTGCACCTACAATTTTTAATATTTTTTTTTTGTCAATAATTTCAAATATTATAGTTTTCGTACCGACCTTTATGGGTTCACATATTGCTTCAGTACTTTGAAAACATCTATGTATTTTTTCTCGAAGCTCCAAAAACCACACCCATTCCTCTTCCGTAAATACGATTTCTTGTTTATACGTTGCAAATATCTTTACTGACGGACAAAAATGATTAGCACAATTCATTCCAACACTGATAAATTTAGTTTTTGATTTATTTAAAGTATAAACATTTTGATCAATTAATTGTATTGCACTTAACACCATATTACTGTCGGCCACCGTTTTTTTTAATAGTTTTTTTTTCTTGAATCGTTACATTACGATCTTTTATTTGTTGAACAAACTGCGTTATCTGTTCCATTCTTAACAACCTTTTTCTAAACCCCAACTGTTCTATAAGTACTCTCAATCGTTTTATATATACCAACAAAAAAGGATGACTTAAAGTTACTATGGTTCATTTAAAGCTTTGTGTGTAAGTCTGTGAAGAGGAGTAAAGTTACTCTAGGTCATTTAAACCTTTATATGCAGATCAGTGAGGAGGAGTAAGATTACTTTAGGTCATTTAAAGCTTTGAATGCAGGTCAGTAAGGAGTAAGGTTACTCTAGGTCATTTAAAGCTTTGTAATGTAGGTCACGGAGGCGGAGTACTCTTCCTCTTGTCACAGAACTCTCCAACTTATCCTACTATTGTTATTTTTTTAACAGACACAAATGAAATTTACTAATTAAAAATTAATCTCAAAGAAGCACATCTTCGCTTCAGCAGCAACTTTAGATCGTTTCTAAAGTCGTTGAAGACGAGATTCGAGAAGTAGAAAAAATGTAGGTATAGGTGTAATAAGTAACAAAATCATAAATAATTGAAAATTTAGGCAAACATTTTTTTTCAACGGATTTGTGTTTATTGACGTGTTTAACCCTAGAACACTAAATATACGTACAATTTACACAAACACTAAACAGTCGTAAATTTTACGACATTTTTAATTTATTGTGGCTAAAGCAAACTATCATATTTTTTGAAAGTCTAAATACAAAGAATTTTGTAATCATGTTTTATTTCATCCAATATCAAACAAGAATATTACAAAAAAATTTATTCGGCGCAGTTTTGGCAACAGAAGGCACGATGTTCTCCACAAATGGCGCGATTGCAGCGATTTCAATAATTAGTTGTCATCCTACGAAGATGTGATGGACAAAAAGCACAGGTAGTACGTTTCTTCTCTACTGGAACAGGTCTTTCAGTAAGCACATTAATATTTAAAATATCGCATATGTTTTGTCGTATAGGGCGGTGCAAAGTAAATTCGGCGCTTCATCAATGGTGTCACTAATTCATCCTTCAAATCAAGCATATACGTCGTTCTGTAAACGGCTTTCTGACCCATTTTGATTCTGTTTGGATTATAAACCACAAACGAATTTATAGCCGCTATATTTATCATGTTATAAAACACACATATGGACCATTTGCTACAAGCTTCTAGTAATTTATGAACCTGCACGGCCAACTCACTGTAGGATTGAAACCATACCTGTCGGAGAAAGGGGAGGTTCAAGTAACTTTATTTTAAAGGGCGCCAGATCTTTTGTTTTTTGCTGAAATAGCTCCTGCTAGATCAGCACAGGAGGCTTGAAACTTGTACAAAATTGTTAAGGTTCGTAAAGCTGGAGGAAACGAAGAAAGAAACTAAATCGTTAACAACAATTGCACTTTAATTAATTTAGAATAATGAATAGATTAAAATTTGAATCAATAACAATTATGAGATAAGTTGATAGCATCACAGTGATTAAATTTAGTCCAAGTACAAATATAAGCAAGTACTAAAATATCAGAAGTATCGGCAACTTACACTACACGTAAAACAAAAATGTAACCATCAGAACATATAAAAAATCTTCATAAGTAAATTACATTAATAAAGATAATAATTGACAGTTGACGTAATCAGCATGCGATAGTAAGTCACTTAAACTAATTGAGTAACAATAATAAGAAACAAATCAATTCGAACGTTTTGACACGATTAGTAAATATGATTGTTCATGAGTAGCACCGTAGCGACAGCGAATAATTAAAATCAAAAATTGACTTACCAAACTCAGGGTTACCTTCAGAAAACGTTTTCCTACTGGCTTCTTGTAATTAAACTTCCTGAAAATAATCGTGTCTACCTGGCGACTCACAAACTACAACAGGTAAAAGAAACATTTAAAAGAAAGTAATTGAACCGAAACTTATTGTATGCTGTTACAATGTCTTTTCGTCTACGATGGTATTAATTTCCTCCGAAGAGAAATTTAATCGTGCCCGGTACTTAGGCTCTTCCGAACAAGAAGAAGAAATAATTAACGGTAATAATTGCCTCCGCATAGAAATTCTGCCCTTGTATCGCAGCGTGCTTAGGTCTACAGCTTCCTATTATAATTTTCCTTTGTAGATTTTAAATTACGACAAGAACACCCATACTTAGGAGATAGCACATGGCGCCTGCGTAGATTAAATTAGTTAAATAAGAATACTTTTATTACCCATCGTGTCACAACACGTGGATGTTTTAAGAAAACGATTTTTAATTCACGCAGACATAGGTTATATCGTGAACGATGTTAAAGTCAAAATGCCCGTATCTCACCGGATATCGTCTACTCAATACGAAGAGACCAACGAGCCTGATAGATGGCGTCGAGAAACAGAAAAGTAATTTTTAATTAAACCAATATACAGGGTAGTGCATTAATTAAATTTATGCACGTAACACATTGTCTAGTTTTGCGATCACAACTCATATTGGCGCACATTTGATCAAATGTGTCAACACCAAACTTCGTCTCATTATAAAAATGCATTATTTCCGGTTTCTTTGTACTTACATATAAACTTTTATTAGTATGCATTGTTGAAAGTAGAAGTACTAACTTTTTGTTTTTAGTTTTTGACATCTATGAAACAATAGTTTTGTTTTTATCAAAGCAATACATCGACGTTCCTGTTTTTCTGCCATGAGTTTCTAGGATATCTGGGGGTATTTCAGCTTTATTTTTGCGAAGTGTGCCCACTAGTGTCAATTTGTAAGGAGATTGTAAAATTTCGTCCCGAATACAGACAGAAGTAAACCAATTATCCACGGTAACATTCCGATTACTACCATGGATGCTTTTTGTTAAATTTTTGATGTAATATGTGCTCAGAGGCAACCCGTTTGTATTTGTTCCTTTTCCCAAATACGGTTCAGCATCGATCATATATTTTGTTGCCACATCACACAGCATGACGATTTTAATGCCATACTTGGCAGGTTTGTTTGGAATAAACATCCGAAATACGCATCTGCCTCTAAACGCTAAAAGTTGCCCATCTAAAGTTGTATAGCTGGACGGAGTAAATGATGATCTACAAATGCCAATCAGTTCATCCCAAATGTCACGAATTGGTGCAAAAGGGTCCATTTTTTTCTATCAACCCTTGTTTCTTTATTATCAAAACGTAGTGAATCCAATAAAAATAAAAATCTCTCGCAGCTCATAGTAGCGCTACATATATTTCTTGATATCTTGGGATCAAACATCTGTTTGGCACTCAAATGGTTGTTTTTCATTGCTCCTGAAAAGATAAGAGGTCCAATTAGAGCCATTATTTCCTCCTTACATGTCTCAGACACTGTCAAAGTTTGTTTAGCATTGACCGATATCAGCCTAATATGTTCGTTTGTGTGAAGCACAATTGTTTCCAAAATATTGCTTGTAATAAAATGTAGAAAGCTGCTGGCAGGTTTCAGTAGATGTGCAGCTGGTACTTTGCTACCAGATATGAAATGAATTATATTGCGAGCAGCTATTCTGCTTTTCCTTTGTGGCTCTATAATAGACCATCTATAACCGTTTTCCATATCAGCAATCAAAGCTAAAGGTACATTATCATATGATTCATCTTCACCATCGGAAACAGACATCGTTTGAATTGTTTGAAATATCTGACTAGCAATAGATTGAGAAGAGTTGTCATCATCTTTGTCACTAGTACTAATGTTTCCCTGATCGTCTGAATCAATATTTTCCCTTTCGACAACGTCCTCTTCACAATTTTTTCTACTTCACCTGTGGTATATTGGCAGTGCATAATGCAGGTAGTGGGAGAACCATGGCCATTGGCCAGCGACAAATAGCTGAATTCGAAGAATTGCAAAGATAGTCGTAAATTTTACAAATGTTTAGTATTCTAGGGTTAATTTTTCCGTTTTTTAATATTCATAATTAATGGGTTAGAAATATTTTTTTTTGTGAAAGTGGAGTTCTGAGTTCTTTTTTAGGAAATTTCTTGTCCTTTAAGCATTTGCTTTTTGTGATTTTCGATATCTCTAATCATTTCTGAGATATTTTCAAAACAACAACCCTTTTTTTTACAAAATTGTTTATCACTTTTGTAACATTTCCGAGCGGGATTTTTTCAAAAGGTTTCTAGATGCAGTTACGTATGGAATGACATTAATCATAATTTTTGAAGGCGTAACCAGATTCAAAAAACTGGCACTTCTTGACTAGACCAAGGGGTAAAATTTTGTATTTGTATTTGTATAAATATATAATTGGTTTTATTGTCACATTCTTGCAGGATTTTGGTACTGATAATTTTTTCACTTAAATCTTAATTTGAAAAAGCTTGAAAATATTAAAAGACTTTCAATAAAACATAATTATAATTAAGAAATTTAATTTGTGTAAAAGCTCATATTTAACTTATGTTTGAACTTATATTGGTATTAATAAAATTTTATAAATTATCAAATGTAATAAAAACAAAGTAAGTGTGGCGTTCTATTAGTGAATCTATAAAAAAATTTCAGATTACGATTGTCTATTTTAAATTACGTCTTTTAATATTAGTTTTGCGTTTAAAGACTGTTGATTAGTTTGTAGCTTTTCAAAGTTGTTTGGTTGTAATTCAAACTTTAGATAAATAAGATGGAGTGTTACATTTTCCACGGTAACTATAAACTGTAGTATACGTCCACTTACACAGTTGGGCGTCTTTATTCTCTCTATTAATATCAAAAGGTACCCTGCTAACAAATAAATTAAAATAATTGCTGCTTCTAAGACGTAAATGTCTTTCCAACTTACGCGTACTGATAATATTTTACGTAAGACACTGTATTTGCCTTTCAATAGACTATCAAGTTAAATTTATTGTCTACTTTAAATAAATGCATTACTAATTCTAGTAACTGCCACCCTTCTCTTCCAGCTTACTGAAAATTGCTGATAAGAGGTTTATGACAGTCGCTGAAACATTTTCGCAGATTGAAATCTTTCTTTATACGGGCTACATTTGTTAGAAAACTTTTTTTTTTCATAAATATTGAACGTGCTGTTCACATTTCGTTTTAATTGCGGACGAAGTATTTAATCTTTAATGTAATGAAAATTTCAATGTGAGTGTATATGTATGTATATAAAAAACATTCGCCCGCAAAATAATATAAGAGCTTTAATTGCGTTTTCGACCTCAATATAACCAGATAGAGTTCCCACTTGCTATCTAGAAATGAAAGATATAAAGTTTTGCCTTACTTTATGTTTTTTTATTTCATATTACTGACCCAAATAAAAAAATATATAAACTAGTGCTTACTTTTCATATTTTGATTTATTCAAATTATTTTTATGTATTTACTAACTTAGCATTTTTTTCTATTTTTTTTGAATTAATTATCTGTTATTAATACTAACGTATATTACATTTTTTTTAAACTAATAGTTTATGCTATGTAATCATAATATTTAAATGTAATATGTAAATTAAAATTAAAAATGTGGTAAGCTTATATAAAGCTGTATCAAATTTCGAGTTAAGTACAGGGATCTCGTTTATTATCAGAGATAGAAAGTTAGTTAAATAGACAAAAATGATGTTTAAGTTATGCCTAAATAAATTCAAAAAACAAAATTTACCTCCTCTACAAAGTTTCTGAAATATGGCAAAAAATAATAAAATTAGTGTTTTTAATTTTTAGCTTTAAAATTGTTATTTGTGGAGGTATTTAAAAACTGAAAACTTTAATAACAGAACTTTTTTTGCGATAGCAATAAATTTTTGTTATCATTTTTACTTTATTTTATATCGATACCAACTTTTGTTTTTCATATGGTAGTCATTTTAAAGTTTTCACAAAAGTTATAGACCGTCCCTTTAAGGGGACTGTATGCTCAGAAGTTCCTATAAGGTATGATATTGCCTAAAACAATTTTTGGGATGTAGTCCCACATTACACTTGATACAAATAAAATTGGCCTTTTCGCCCCACGTGGCACATCTACGATCCGTTGGACAATAATCGCCAATAAGACTCCTCTCGTCATACCTTACTTTTTGGATAGGTTGAGGAGGTTGTTTACCCTTAACAGACTTCATACCGTATGTGTTTAATAGAATCAAACACAAGTTTATCCTACAATTGAGTAAACTTTTAGACACCGGATCGTTAGGATGAATTTTACGCATTAGTAGCCAGGCATTTACAACACTGACGTCAAATAAATATGCAAATATTGGACACCACCAAATCCGTTGTGGGATCCTGGTTATGTAATTTGCTACCATCCCATCCAATTTATCAACTCCCCCCATTTCTTTATTATAACTATTTATAATGTTTGGTTTCAATACTATCAAAATTTGTTGCAGCACAAACGATTTTATTATCCGTCCACTGAACCACGGCCACCTTCTTAGAAAAGTTATACTCAAAATGACCCCGTTCTCTTGCTTTCCACATCTTATTTTGGTTTTAAACGATTATCCCGGAGTGTTCCGCTGGCACAATATCCATTATCGGCAAGATGACTCAATAAATTCACAGATGTGAAATAGTTGTCGAAGTAGAGCTTGCATTCTTCATTCGCAGGTATATTTGCAAGCTCTACTAAAGAAAGAACTACTTGGCCACCTAATCCAAAGTCATATTTACTGGTTTTTGTTGATTTCCCAGTATATAAATCAAATGCCACCATATATCCGTTGTCAGTACACAGGGCCCAGTTTTTAAAGCCGAAACTGATGGGCTTTCCTTTGATATATTGCTTTGCGTAATGTTTACCATAATACGGAATCATACTCTCGTCTATGCTCAGAGTCTCTTCTAATCCACCAAACTTTTTGAAATTGTCATTTAGATTTGAAATGAGCGGTCTTAGTTTATGAAGTTTATCATTTTTGTTAATTTTAGAATTATCGTTGAGGTGCAAATTTCGTAATATCAATTCAAACCTTTTCAGCCGCATACTGTCTAATAAAATTTTTGGAACATCATCTTCTCGAGCTCAATACATTCTCTTGTTAGTGTATTTACCGTAATCAGACAATAGCAGACCACCAAAGAAAACGTACAACTCTTCTTTGGTTAAGTTTAAGAGATGATTTGCGTTTTTTCCTAAAGCATATACATTGCTTTGCTCTATAATGTGCTCCAAAATGTTGTCGTTAAAAAAAAGGAAAAGAATTCTACAGATGACTGTTTATTGTGCACATTCGCTGGTGGACCTTTGGGCAGACAGTGAGTATTCAACGCAAAGTGAGGTTCCCGTTCGTCCCATTTGATTTCTTTTATCTTTGGTGGCTTCCTTTTATTGGTTGTGGTAGTAGCTGATTTGTTCTTCTTCGCAATTTTTTTCTTCTTTGCTCCTTGTTCCTCTGGTAAGGTAGATTTTGGCTGTACAAAAGATAGGAGGGGCAGGTCATCATCACTTGAGTCTTGCATGCCGTAAAGTAATCTTTTCGGCTGATCTGAACCTGTTCCAGGTTGTGAGTTATGATATAAAATAACTTCAGCTTCCGATTGCAACATTGCACGACCTAAATGGTTGGCATTTCCTTCATGCTCGTCATGTGAACGATCACTATCTTGATCGGTTTCCTGTCCGTCGTCGGGTGGAGCAATGTAAATATCCGCAGAATTGATTTCCGCATATTCTAGAGCTGCTATCAATTCATAAAGAAACAGGCTGGAATAATAATTGATTTTCAAGAAAAGTAGTCATTATGCGCACCATCCCTTTAAAGGGACACGAGCTTTAGATCCCAATTAAGTCACGTTAGAATGAACAAATGATTTCAGTGCGTTAGTAATGCAATATTACAGTACTTTAACAATATTTTAAGATAAGGATTTGACACCTCTAACCTATGTATTGTCCATAATTTCAAATAAACTTATCCTCCGCGCCTTGTGCTGTAGAAGCTCGGGTCCATTTTTTGTTTAAGTTGGAATATCTAATAAGGAGGAAGTGTATTTAACACACTAGTAGTCACCAATAAACACACACTCTAAATACACATAAAATCCGGTTTGAGGTTAGGTTAGTCGTTGTATACGCCGACTAGAACCACAAATACCGTTGTCCCTTTTAAAGGACTGTATGCACTAATGGGTTAACATTTAAAGAAAACCGTTCCGATGAAAATTTATTAATAAGTGTCAATAATAACAATATCCGTGAACAACAAATACATTTCTAAATTAATAAATAAACTAAATTTAACTACAATAAATGTTCAAATTGACGACCTTGATTTTCTAGACACACTACACATCTTCTCCACACATGTTTTGAAGCACGTCTAATATGAACCCTCTGACAATTTCTACATGCACTAATAATTTGCACTCTTAGCTGCTTAACAGTATTCGAAGTTACAGAATACACTTGATCCTAAACGTAACCCCAACAGTTAAAGTCTAGTGGTGTTAGATCCGGAGACCTCGCAGCCAAAGTATGGGTCCATTAGTTCTTAACCATCTGTCTGAAAATTTTTGGTTTAAATAATTTGGACAACTTGCGCATTGTGCGCAGGGGCACCGTCTTGTTGAGAATAAATTGATTCGATTTGATTTAGGGGAATATTGTCTAGAAAATTTTCAAACTCAGTTTGTAAGGAAGTGAGATACATATCAGAATTGAAATGTCGTCCATATATGATAGGTCCGATAATCATATTATTAAATATTCCACACCAAACATTTAAACTAAACTGAACTTGAGGTCTAACTTCTATAATTCTTCCTTCATTTTCTGTGGATCAACTTAATAAATTTTCATTCAAAACTGATTTTTTTATGAACATGTTATACATTATTGCAATCAGGATTATTTTCTCTATCTTATGGCACAAAATTTTAAAATGGCTACCTTATGAAAAACAAAAGTTGGTATTGATATAAAGCAGGGGTCTCCAAACTTTTTAGCCTAAGGGCCAGACTGATTCCTCAACAAAGCCCAAAGGGCCAAGATCTAGCCAGAAGAGTTACTAATTCTCAAATCTTTATTACCTTATTAATGGTATAAATATAAAATATAAATTGAAAACTACTGCTTATGAATTAAATATGTAAAATTTTTACGTGTATTATGTATATACTTACATATGTACTTGTACATACATAAATACTACAAAAAATACGTCATTCGTAACATTGGTGTTAAGATATTACTTTGTAAGTGTTGCTCTTACAAATGTAAACCGATGATTAGTATTATAATACGTATTTGTAGCATATCCTTCAATTTTACGATTGTTTATTTTAGGTATAGTTTTCATTTTCAACTACGTTGCATGTTTGTTTCCAAGAAGTTGCAGATAAATAATTCTCAGACTTGAGTTATTGTTTATTTTTGCGGTTTTTAGGAGCAGCTTCTTCTATCTGGCACCCCGGCGCCAATGTACCTTTGTCGGGCCCTTTGTATGTATGCCGTCGCACTAACAAATTGTGGCGTGGTGCGCCTCCTCACGTACGCAAATTGTCATGGACATGTCAGTCCGGTGGAAATAGCGGATTGATTGCGTGTATGTACTGTGGGTGTTGGTGCAAAACCTAAATATTATTTTTAATTAGAAGTTACGTGCTTTGTGTATGAATTGACAAATATAGAAAAGAAATGAAAAATAGATAGTGAGTGCAGAATATTTAAAGAGCAATGGGGTTGTCAATATTTTGTTATCGAGTCAAATAATAAGGCAACCTGTTTAATTTGTAATGTAACTATAGCCGTCCTCAAAGAGTACAATATAAAACGCCATTATGAGACTATGCATTCTCAGAATTACTCAAAATTTACGAGAAGCTTAAGATCTGAAAAATTTTAATCAATGAAGCGCGGGTTGAAATCTCAACAATTCTTGTTTAAAAAAGTCAATAGTGAACAAAAAGCCGCAACTCGTGCTAGTTTCCGCGTAGCTCATTCCATTGCAAAACATGGGAAACCATTTACTGACGGTGAATTAATCAAGGATTACATAATTGCAGCGGTAGAAGAAATGTGTCCAGAAAAGGCTAATTTATTTAAAAACATAAGTTTGTCAGCAAACACTGTAGCTCGAAGAATTGATGAAGTTGCAGAAAATATATTAGCTCAATTAAATGACAAAAATCGTCTCCTAGAGTGGTTCTCTCTCGCCCTAGATGAGTTTAGACGGATGTTTCAGATACTGCTCAGGTATTAATTTTTATTCGAGGGGAAGATAAAAATTACGAAGTTTTAGATGTTCATAGCATTCACGGCACGACCACTGGTGAAGATATTTTTAAAGGAGTTGAAAATGCTGTTCAGAAAAGCAATCTTAAGTGGAAAAACTTGAAATCCATTACCACTGATGGTGGCAAAAATATGTATGGAATAAATAAAGGTGTGGTTGCTCTCGTATCAAAGGCCGTCCAAAAAGATGGTGGATCAAAACCATTAATAGTGCATTGTATCATCTATCAACAGTCCTTGTGCGCAAAATGCTTGGATATGTCAGAAGTTTTAAAGCCAATCATATCGGTTGTCAACTTTATCAGATCGCATGCGCTTAATCATCGAGTTTATTGCAGAGATCGGAGAAAATGACTTGCCATATTATACTGCAGTACGTTGGCTTACTTGTGGAAAAGCTCTTACCCGATTTTTTGAGCTACGAGCAATAATAGAAATTTTTTTGGACGAAAAGAATCGTCCACTCGCGCAGTTGCAAAACGATGACTGGTTATGGAAGTTATCATTTTATACAGATTTGACTAAACATATCAACGATCTTAATTTACGATTGCAAGGAGAAAATTTGTACACACATATTAAGTCATTCCGACAGAAAATCGCTTTGTTTCAATCCCAATTAAATAAAAAATGTTTCACGCATTTTAATACGTGTCAAACGTTCAGTCAGTAAACTGACATTCCTTTTCCCATTGATTTTGCAACTGAAGCTTTGGGGGCTTTAAAAATAAATTTTGAATCTCGTTTTTCTGACATTGACGCAATTGCAAATGACATCAAGATCTTCCAGAATCCATTTATCACCGATATAGAAACCCTTCCCCCAGAACTTCAAATGGAAATAATTGATTTGCAATGCAGCGATATTTTTAAAGAAAAATATCAAAACTCATAATTACTAGAATTTTATAAGAGTCTTCCACTCACACAGTTTAATCAGGTGCATAAATTTGCTCGTAGCTATTTTACCACTTTTGGAACGACGTACCTGTGCGAAAAAACATTTTCCAAAATGAAATAGACAAAAAATGTTTACAGATCAGTGTTAACTCACGAGCATCTTAAGTCGCTTCTAATAATTGGCACAAGTAAATTTAATCCACAACTGCAAACGATCGTCAGTGGAAAGTCACAGCTGCATAAATCTCATTAACTACTTATACGTTCCTATACTAATTTATTGTTTAATAATTTAGTTTTGTGGATTATTGTATGTAAATAAAACATCTGATTATTATTTTGTATAATTACTTTGTTTGATTTAATTTATCAAAATAAATTAAAGGGAGGGCCGGATACCAGCAACGTCAGGCCCGCTGTTGCGGGCCGGATTGGTGCCGCTCGCGGGCCGGTGTTGGCCCGCGGGCCGTAGTTTGGAGACCCCTGATATAAAGTAAAGTAATAACGATAACAAAAATTTATTGCCATCATCTGAAAGATCATGTTACATATTAATTTATTATAATTAATTAATCCACTGTTTAATTAATGTCCGGGTATACTTAATGAGGTTAATCAGAACAATACATTCATCAGAAAGCTTTTTTTGTTCATTTTTACATAATTGTTAAATTTCAAAATAATAAATAAACAATTCACAGTATGATCAAAATTGTGTTTTATTTATTATAAATTTGCCAAGATAAAATTCTTTATCATCTCTATTGTGTATTACGATAACTAATTTAACTTCTTCACTGAAGAGCATACAAAATCACTTTAGTCTTTTTTTGTGGCAACGTTTTCTGATTTGAGCCAGCATTTCATTAAGCCACTGAAATTTATTAAAACCAAGTCAACAACACACACTAACAAGAACTAAATTAGTTACAGATAACTTTACGACATAGAATTTGCAAAATAAGTTTAAAGCAGAACAATACACCGAATCAAGGACATGGGCAACTTTATGTTACTAAAGCTTCTTAATTATAAAACGTAAATAGATGAAAATGTTAATCATTAAAATTTTTAAATATAAGGGACATAAAATTTCATCAAACACTTAAATCTCAAGAGAAAGATAAAATAAAAGACAAGAACAAAAAAAATAATCTGCGAATTATTACCTATATACATATCGTAGCAATTTTTGAAATTATGAACATTACGATACCAACCATGCTGCAACAAATTATGGGCCATAGTTTTTGTACCTAAACCTGGAGGAGAATCATACGCCCAGGCAAAATCTTTTCGTCTAATTTTTATCGATACCAATATGCTTACCAAACGGGTAAATCGTCTGAACTCAGCATGCTTGAGCTCGCAAAACTAAAATTTCTTAAAGCAACAAATAAATCGCACTGGATGCTTTTTTAGATATAGAGAAAGCATTTGATAACACTTTTTTGACTTCATTAGGAAGACTGTCAAAGGTCGAGAAATTTCTCGGTTCGTAGAAGAATGGATCTGCGATAGCTGGTAGAAATATTACAAGCTTGCTGGGGAATGTAACCAGAAGAGTTGTTTCAAACCTCACGCAATCAGCCTTGACAATAGTTAAAAAAACTGGTGTACGGCAAAGGGGCTAATAGTGAATCTTGCCAAAACAACTATAGTAGCTTTTACAAGGATAGCAAAACTTTAAGATTTCAAGAAACTTTAATCGTGGAGGAAAGTACTTCAACTGAGCAATGAGGTTAAATATTTGGGATTTACTCTAGATAGTACATTAACATTTAACCCTCACTTAGCGAAAACAATCAACAAAACTTCCCGGGCCAAATTGTAAGAGTCTGATAGGTAAAACATGGGAACTAAAACCAAAAATGATACTCTAGGGTAATAACTCCAACTGTCACATTTAGATCTCTAATTTGGTGCCATAAATGCAAAACAAGAGAACCCATAAGAAGACTTATTATTAGCAAATTACAAAGACTTGCCTGTCTAGAAATTATAGAGGCAATGTCAACGACGCCCACTGCGACATCTACATTTAGTAGTAGAATCAGAAGCTTTGGCAGCAGCGTACCGGTTAAAATCTAACTGATCAAGAAAGACTCGTGTTAAAGTAGGATACCATAACGAAATGTTTGATCAAATAAACAAAAACCACATGTTAAGCATAAAATCGGACAGAACAGGTTCAACCATCTACTTCCACAGGCTTTATCGGGTAGTTATATGGAAAAAAAGAAAGGAAATAGATAGACGTCAACTAAGAAAACAGGATTTGGTATACAGATCTAAAACTACACAAAGTATGTGAGCGGGATTCGCTGGCAGTAGACCTGGGAGCAACTTCAGCTTGTGATAAACATAATTTTACAACTGTTTTAGTATCATGATCTGTCAGATTTGTCTCGAAAATGTTATATTGAATATGTCTGACAATAAAATAACTGTACACACTAACCTCATTACCGAATGCAACAAAAAAACGCTATATTCCACTAAATTTTGCATAATAAATAATAGATAAAGTTTAAACTATTTTAACTTTAGGTATTTGTTACGTTTGGTCATAAAAGGTAATGAAACACAACATAGACGTACGAATTATTAAAGAGTATTATGAATCATATGAACACATACATTGCTTATACTATATTCCAACTTTATGAACTACGTACTTGATATGTATTGATTACCCTAGTAGCACAAAATATACGTAATATAATAGTAAATAACATCTGGTAAATGTTCAAATGTTACATTTTCTTATATTAGCCATTTATTGTAATGTTATATCAATAATTTATATAAAATAAATATTAGTTATAAATATCTTCTAAATATATGTTTTTAATATATGCCAGACATTATATGTAAATGTCGTCCCAATATTTGTTTCCAATATATGGCAAATATTACTTTTTAATTTGTTCTAGACGTATCTCACTATTATTTGTGAGATATTTGTAAAATATATACCTACTACATATGTGTATGTTTGCAAATGATATTTAATCTGAAAAGTTTATTTTTTCCATTTATTATTTAGTTGCTCAAAATGGGTTAATTATATTATATTATTTATTTTTATTTTTATATATATTCTCAAAACCTTCCCATTAATATATTTAATTTTAATTTTTATATTTTAATAAACGCTACATGTTTCGACAGAGTCATCTTCAAGCGTATACTATAAAATCAAAAAATATAAAATCGAATCTTAATTAAAAATAAATTTACGTTAGAATTGAATTAATTAATTAATATTTGAAGTTTGATTTTTCAATTCTAATGTAAGTTTATTTTTAATTAAGATTCGATTTTATATTTTTTGATTTTATAGTATACGCCTGAAGATGACTCTGTCGAAACATGTAGCGTTTATTAAAATATAAAAATTAAAATTAAATAGATTAATGGGAAGGTTTTGAGAATATATATAAAAATAAAAATAAATAATATAATTATTTAATCTGGGTTTTTGTGCTACGCAATGTACAATTTTTATTAAACCGTATTGACACACTGCAGATGTTCTGTAAAAACACGTTTATTTATAAAAATGACACTAACAAAATAAAATTATAAACGATCAATAAAGTATAAATATCAAATCTATATACATTTTAAAATTACTTATTACTATCATCAGTTTGCCAAATATAACGCAACGAATTTACGTATGTAACTTCCGTTACATTAGGATGTCGTTTTGTGTTGGCATCTGAAAAAAAAACACAAAACTAAGATTTCATCTACCAAGTTAAAAAATCTACATTTTCTAGTAATTATGAAATGCATTAAAATGTATCAAAGTTATTTTAATTGGTATGAAATATACCGACAAATGATTTCAGTTTGAATGTTTTAATAAAGAAACTTTTGGGGTTGTTATTCAAAAAATTAGGAGAATATTCAAATGTATTTTAGAAACTGCTTTTTGCACGTATTTACTTATATATTTTTTAAACTGTGTTGTTTATTGATTATTGACCATAGTTACGTAAATAAAAGCATTACGTTGCACTAAGACTCGATATTAAAATTTAACTTTCGCAACTGCAAAAACGAAATCCAAATGCATATTAGTAAAGAAAACTTTCCTTATTCTTTTGTTTCTAACTTTAGTACCCAAAAGCAGGTAAATGCAAAGAATTCTACGAAATTTACTAAAAGGTACCTTGTGTAAACCCGTTTAGAATGTCACAAAAGTATTTGGAAAAGATGACCTTTAAAATCATAAATACCTACTAGTAGTTTTACAGCAGAATTACAATACCTTGTCTAACATTTCGTTTGCAGCAAATGTAGTTTATTATCGTAAAATTCTTTTAGTTATAACGCAATTTAACAAAAAACTTACCCAACTTACTTAACAGGCGTATGTAAGTTTACGTAGGGTACTGATGTGACAAATTAAATTCAGTCAATCAAACTCAAAACAACTCGACGGGTAATTGGTCAACGTACAACATACAATAGCTAAAGTGCATAAGTTGAAAAAAAGTTTTAGTGTGATTTACAGATTTAAAATTATTAAAATGCTTAATTAAAGTTAGCAATTAATGAAAAGACACTAGTACGCTTTTTATAATTTAACAAAATGATTTGAAATTATTAATTAAAGTCAGCAATGAATTAACAGGCACATAAAAGTACGCTTTTCATAATTTAACGTTACACATAAGTAGACAGTTTTGTAATACGATACACGATGTTCATTTCAGGTTCAAGGTTTCAACTGCCAAACAAGAGATTCTCGATGACGGAGACGTCTGAATGTTAACGCCTGGTTATCTCCATGCATTCAATAGTTAGAATTCTTTTTATATAACCCTTGATTTGAGATAGAAAACTATTTTTAACCCAAACAGACTTGCTGCAACCGCAGAAAGAGAGTACTGCTCACTTAGTTTCTGCTGTACCTTTCTGATATTGCAGCATTACTGAATTCGACAGGAAAGCATAAGAAATAATTTAACAATTGCAGCGGCGAACGAACTAAGAAAAAGCGAACAAGGCCCGATTATGAATGCGGTCAAATTTAGACCTATTGGAGCAGTGCCGCCTGAGAAAACCCTGTGTCGGACTGAATTTTATTATGTATTACTATTTATCACAATCATGTAAATAACGACATGTTACAATTTACTCTACAATCCACAAAAGAATATCAATGAGACAAAGAAAACAAAAAAGCAGACTTATTAGTACAAAGATGTGTAAAATAGAAAAAAAAACTTTGTTTGATTTTACAATGTTATGTTAGAAGTTGGTAGTTCAATTTTCGAGTATAAAAATTTCTTCAAGTATAAAATTTGTCCCTAGACCCCCTACTCTTTCGTCGGTATGTCAAATTTTATACAGCATATTTTATTTCACTACTTGTAAGACCTGGTGCAATACAAACGAGCTCTGCAAGCTCTGTATTTTTTTTATGCACAACAAGACATTCACCATTTAATTATTTCACGCGAATATCCGAATTAATTTTGTGGCAATTTAGTGGAAGCTTAGTCGGGGTAAGTTAGTAGATTTCTTTTTATTCGGGGTTTAATCTGATTCTGTCCTAATTGTCTGCAGCGTATTTCGATACCCACTACACATTCACTGTTATCAGTGAAAATAATGAACAGGTGGCATAGTTGGGGAAATTTCCATGACGTCACGTTATTGAAACGTAACTATTCACACCGGCAAGGGTTGGAAACCTTCAGGATTGTACTTGTTCTGAGAAAAGCTAATCCTATAAATTATTCTGTTAAGTTGAAAGGAAACGCTGCGCATTCGCGATCTTTTTTGGGCTTTCGACTTTCGACCTTTGCTATTCTTTTGGTTCTTTATTTTGGTTTTGGTGGTTCCATTCTTTAAATACGTTATTCGTATCTTGTTTGTTGTGGTTCAGATGCTATTTATTTGCTTTTACCCATTTTGCTGTCACCAATATTTTTTTTTGCTTAAGTTTCTGCGAAAATTCTTTTGGTCTCTTTCTTCTCCATCTTACTTCAGGACCTTTCTTTCTGTATATATTTATGTGCGCTTAGTCGGCCTTCTTGGATTAGTATATCATCTATAGGATTCTCTCTTCTGCTCTTGGTTTTGGTTTTTCTTTTCTTGCTCGGCGGCATTAAAGTCTTGAAGTATACTTTCCAATTTGAGACAGCAATTGGTACGCTTTCGTTCTATGACTAACTGTGATATCTTTTCTCTTTTCTCTTTTCTTTCTTCTTGTTTTTCTTTTTATACAGAGCAGTTGAATGGGCACCGTGGGGTGGTCTCTCTTTTCGTTCTTTTACGGAGTGAAGAACGAATCAAGCATTAACATCAAGCATTATCTTTCTCCGTCTTTTTCTATCCCCTATCTTTTCTGTTTCTCATTTATTTCTTCTTGGGTCTATCTATGTTTTATATGTACCAACCATTCTTCTTTCTCTTGTATTCTCTTTGTGGTTCGCCTCTAGGGCGGTTGGTTGGGCATTGAAAGGTTGGTCACTCCCTTTTGTTTCTTCAACGGAGAGAAAAACAAATCAGACATCTACATCTTGTCTTATCTTTCGCCGTCTGTCTCTTTTCTTTCTTTTTTTTCTTTTTATCAATTCTTTTAGTGTTTACTGCAACAATGTTTTTTTTCTTTCTCACTTACTTTTCTTGCTTGATTGGGCTTAGTAGGTTTTTGTTTTATTGTGTTTGGTTTGGAGCTTGAAATAGACTGCAACGTCGCTTTTTGTACTCTGTACTTTGCTTAGTCGGCATTTTTAATATTGTCAGTCACTGTTAGAATATTTCTCTTCTTTGGGTTTCTTTTGCTCTTGGAATATTCTAATCCGTTCTTCGGAATTTACGTTTCAATGTGGCATTCCAACACGTCAAGCACTGACTTACGACGTTCAATTGGTAAGTAAAGCTTTCTGTTCTTTATTGGCTCTTACTTCTTTTTCTTTCTTGCTTTTGGTTTTGTTTTGGGTTACACGGTTTGGATTTCTCTTGAATTGGCACTTATTTAGTGTTAAGTTTTTTGGTGACTTTGTGGTTGTGACTCTTGGATTACTGTTTTTTCCCGGCTTTTTTGGTAGTCCGACTTGTGTTGACTTTTAACCAGAATCTTTTTTTTGCTTGAGATTTCTTCGTTGGTTTTCTTTGCTTAGATTTTTAGGGTTTGTTTGGTTTTTTGGTGGAAGAGTCTCATATCGTCTGTTGACGATTTTTTGAGCACAACTGTCTTAATTATTCTTTTTGACTTTTCTTCTTCTAAATCTGCATATCACAATTCAAAATCTGTTAGATACTTGGTTTTGCTTTTTACTTCTTGAGTTTTGGGGACTTTGTGGGTTGGGGTTTTACAGAATTTAAGGTCGTTGTCCTTATCCGTGGTCTAAACTTCGTTCTATCCTATACTTCTTCTTCTCTTGGTTTGCTTAGTATTGTCTGTCAGTGAGGTCTATGGGACTGCGTTGTTCTCTTGCTGTATAGCGTAACGACTGATGTCGACTTTCATCGAATACCTGTTCTGATACTTCTCTTATGTTGGTTGGATTTTTGGTTTTTCAGAGTATCATACCGCTTCATGCGAATTTTGGACACATCTGGTTGGTGATGCTTAGCAAATTGGGAAAACTTTTTTTATTTACGTTTTTTTTGGGTTGGATGTTATTGTATTTGAATTGGCTTTGCATTTCAAGGTTTTGTCCTTGGCGTATGCCTAAATTTCTATTCTTGACTTTAGCTAGTGTTCGCTTTCCAGGTTTTTATGTTGCTGGGGGGAATTTGTTGTGTTAAAAGTTGGTAGTTCAATTTTCGAGTATAATAATTTCTTCAAGTATAAAATTTGTCCTTAGTCGGGATGTCAAATTTTAGTCAGCATATTTTATTTCACTTCCTGTAAGACCTGCTGCAATACAGACAAGCTCTGTATTTTTTTATGCCCAACAAGGTTGGGGTGAGTTGGAAGATTTCTCTATATTCAGGGTTTAATTTGATTCTGTCCTAATTGTCTGTAGCGGATTTCGGTATCCACCACACGTTTACCGTTATCAGTGAAGATAACGAACAGGAGGCATAAGTGGGGAAATTTCCATGACGTCACATTATTGAAACGTAACTATTCACACCGTCAAGGGTTGGAAACCTTCAGGATTGTACTTCTTCTGAGAAAAGCTGATACTATAAATTATTTTGTTAAGTTGAAAGGAAACGCTGCGCATTTGCAAACTCAAATGATTGGATGTTTTGAAGGGAAAATTTATTTGTGTTAACGTGGTATGTTCGTTTTGTGTTGGACTTAATATTACGTTTTAGGTAACTCAAGTACGGAATTAGCTAATCCCTTACTGGATAAAACCTAAATGTGAGTCTTACAATTTCAAATTTTACGATTTTTATTTCGATGGTCACGTCGATTGTTGACCGTACGTGCATGTTAGGTTAACACAAGTAATAATAAGATCATTTTGTGTTTCACAAAGTCGTATGCAGTGCGCCTTGAGTCTCAAAGGCTTAAACTGTTTTGTTGTATACATTTGCGATTTTAAATTTGCTAATATAAATTCATACTTTCTGGTCATGTAAAAGTTTAGACCGACAGGGTCAGTTTATTGTACGCTGTGTTGACTAGTAATGGGCGCAACTTATATTTAATTCGACCCACGTATTAACGTTTGGAAAATTTCTACTTATGTATGTATGATAAAATAAATATATATTCGGTGCTATAACTTCTGTCGTGTTATTTGTTCTTTTCCAGTTGCGAGGTAGAATTAGACGACATCTCTCTAATTTAATCTTTTATCGTCTTGGCGCTCTTTTTTTTACATTTAAGTTATAATTTAGCATCATAAAGCCTGCGAACCCTCTCCGGAGAAACTATGCTAACCGTTGCTTTTGTTTTGTTACAAGAAAATTAGCGTAACAAATATTGGCTGCCCAACTCAAGGAACTTGATTTTTTCGTAATAACAACATAGTTTATAGGAATTATTATTTCGGTTTCTGTTATTCATTTTTTTTCTCAGGTTTGTTCCTATGTAATAAAGTATTTTGCGTACATTTTTTAATCCAATGATTGTACTGAATTTGTTACAAGCTTTTTTGGTTTTACGAACCTGCACGGCCAACTCACAATAGTCGGTGAGAGGGGTAGGTTTCCAAGAAATATATAAAAGGTGTTCCAGGGCGCCAGAGCTTATCTCAAAGTAATTCTCTATCTTGCTCAGGACAGAACGGTATAAACTTGTAACACGATGTTAGGTTCGTAATCCTTCTACTCGGCTGTTCGAGTAGCCAGCGTCTGTTATTAGATAACGACGATCCAAAGAGACAGGTAGGTTGTCATAAAAGAACAAATAACCACAATAACAACTTTAATCTAGAATCGCTGATGATTATCACAGAATATAAGAATTCTCATTACAGAAATGCCAGTAGTATCGGCAACACACAGTACATAAATAAACTACAGTGAAATAGATAGCGAAGAATAGTTCGTAGTAAATATCGTTTACATAATTAGTAATATGGCATTACTGACAATAAAACAATGATAATAAGTATGGCATTAACATTAAATTATCACAATAATTAAGGGTAGGACACAGCATACGTACCATAAGCAAATTTACTAACTAAATGGTACTACAATTACGTTAATCAGTACGGAATTACTATTAGCGAAAGTTTCGTGAGTAACCTTGTTGACGACGAAATAAAAGACATAAAACACTAACCACAAACACAGGAACCTCCACTGGTGTGAAGAAAGTACTTTCCCCGACACGTAATCCTGTAAGCAATTTGAATCGCAAATCGTGTCAACCTAATATCTCACGAAATCCACATCTACAAAATCATTACTTAAATTTTAAAGTACACACATAACACAACCCGAAAGTCGGATGCTGTTATACCCCTTTTCTGTGATTTAATTAATTCCAACAGTAGGCCTTATAAATATTTAGAATCGTTCCAACACAATATTCGTCGAGGGTTATCTCTCGTCTTTCGGTATCGACTAGAATTTATGGGCCGGATGGTGGTAAGAATGGCCGGTGACGATACGAATACCCCACGATCGCAACGAAATCACAACTTTCCCTGGTGGGCTTTAAATTATAACCAGAATGCCCCTAGTTAGAAGGTAGCACATGGCGTCTGCGTGAATAAATTAGTTATTTAAGAAAACTTCCAATTTCCATCGTGTCCCAACACGTGGATGATTTTAGAAAACGAACTTTCACTCACGCAGACATAGATTAACACCTGTACGATGTTCAAGTCAAAATACCGGTCCTCGCCGGATATCGCTTACTCAATACAAAGTGACCAACGAATCCGATAGATGGCGTCGAGAAATATAAAAGTAATTTTTAATTAAACCAATATACAGGGTACTGCATTATTTAAATTTATGTACGTAACAAATTTTCACAATACGTATGTTTAAAGTAAAAAATTTAATCATTATACTCTAAAAATACTTGTTTTGCATTGGTAGCTTTATTTTTACAGTGTTCTTTATTTATTCAAGTATTTTAACTGACCTAGATAATATTACCTCATTTAAACAATTGTTAAATTTGAGTTACTTTGTATTTTTAGTGTACTTAAAAGGAATATTTAGTTTTTAGATTAACAACTTAATTTAAACATTTAGTGGTCTTTTTTTCAATGTTGGATTTTGTTATTTGGTTATTATTATCAAAAACCCCAAGTCCTAATGCGATTCTATTAAGTGTCGTGTATTTTGTCAAATTTTCCAAATTAGACATTGTAGAAAAAACAAAAGTAACAAGCTTTGTACAAAATGTAAAAATATTTTTTGCTAATTCAAAAGTTCAGTTGACACGTAAAAAATAGTCTTATTAATTTACTATTAACAATTTTTTTGTTCCAAATATTTACTTATTTGACGTTATCATTGTTTTTAATTTTAAAAAGTAATAGTTCTGACATTTTTTAAAATAGAATGTTAAATAAAATTGAGGAGTTACCGCAGATGAGGCTAGGAGAGAAACAAGGATTAAATACGTTTGATGTCGACAAATTTATCCCTGGACACTTTGCAATTTTCCATATACGCTAAGAAATTATATCTGAAACTGTAACGGGAGATATTTGTTGTACAAATACTCCAATTTTAATATTACTGCAAACGTTACACAAATAAATAAAAATGAGTAGAGTTTAAAAATAGCTTGATTTATGTATTAAAGCAAAACGTAAAATAAGGATGTGATTGCAATTGTGACAATGGATTACAATAAATTTCTTTGGGGGCGGCAAACGTTGCAACCTTGACTCCAATATACAACGACCATCCATTACCCTCCTCTTACACAATATTTCTCGCGAAGTGCGTCCTTCTAACTCGTTTCCCATGTACACCTGACCTGGATAGATGAATGCTTTTTCAAATGCTTTCTCTTTTTTTGCATTATCATATTTATTGGTATTATAACACCGTCTCTTTTTTTTATTTTATTGAAGCTTTCAAAGCTTTGAAGCTGTGGCATTAATCTGCATTACGCTTATAAAGTAAATAATTTATGTGCCTCATCAGAAACTCATTTTACATACTGTTATAATTCATGAGCTCGTTACATTATTAAAAATTCATTTTAAGATAACCAAATTTAAATGCAGGTCTCACGCATTATCATTCGCTTCATAATTAGGCGAAATAAATAATTTAAATCGAAACTACTCTACACTCGTACGTTGTAAACTACAATTTCATAATTTTATGTAAACTTTTGTAAATATTTAATTTCTTTAGGGGATAATAATGCTTAGTGACGCCAAAACGGCTGAATTGGGAAATTAGAAGTAGTTGAAAAGATGTTTGAAATGTTTTAAGTATATATTTTTGTGTGAAAGAATGTGACCGTATAGTTTTTGAGTTATCTTTTTACGCTGCTATATAATACTATGAATTTATTGTATATATATTTTTTTAATTTAAAAAGTTGCATGAACATGCTAAAATGCTAGAATGAAGATGTAGGTACTTAAATTATACAAATAAACATAATTTAGCAATGTGTACAAATGAAACATTAAACAATTACCTAATAATAAATAGTTAAAACTACTGCAATCGTAAGAGACAATTTAATACTGGGGCGTTACAAGAATCGGAAGCCGTACGTACAACACTGACTTAGACATTTTACTGAGCGATTTTAATTTTTAATTAGCACTAGCGAGTTTTTGACAATTTTACAGCTATTGTTAAAAACTTGCAAAGAGGCAAATTAAGTAATATTTTATTTTTGAATATTTGGTATATTTGCGAAACACTGAGTTTGGTTGTGCTTTGGATAGAATATTAGAGTTATTCTAGAGTTATAGTAAAATATAAAATATACACTAAAAACTCGTCAAATTTTTTTTTTAAATGAAAGATTTGTTAAGTATCTATCTTAAGATTTATAAATTAAAAAATTCGGGAAGCTTTGATTTAACATTTTTGTTAATGTATCAGATAATATTTCTATGAAATTAGACAGAGCAACGGCCCAAGATTGGGAAAAACAAAGAACTTCAAACGAAAGTCTTACATTATCACATTTCATCAATTTTTTGCGTACTAGAGCGGATTGGCTCGAGGCACTTGAAGTGAATCAAACAAGTACAATCACGTCATACTTGTAAAACATGTGATCAAAAACACAGTTTGCTTTGTCACTTAGTACAGGAAAATTTTTGGTGCCAGTACGAGTAACAATGTTCAACAGTCTTTTTCGTCTTTTGTTGACGAAAACTATATTGTTTTGTCTACAGCGGTAGTCAAAGCCTGTGATTCCCAAGGCAAAGTTCATTTAGTCGGGGTCTTCTTGATAGTTGTTCGCAGTCTAATTTAATATTAGAAAGTCTGTGTCGTAAATTGAATCTTCATCAATATCATGCAGACATTTCCATTATAGGAATTAATGCTGTATCTTCAAAAATAAAAGCAAAGACTTCTATTAAATTGCAGTCGCGTTTTATCAATTTCTTTATTCAAGCAACGTGTCATATCTTGCCTAAAATTACGGATTGCGTACCCAGCCATTATTTTGATATTGGGAATTGGAATATTCCCAAAAATATAAATCTAGCTGATCCTAACTTTAATGAACCAAATGACGTTGATATTATCATAGGTGCAGGGTTCTTTTGGAGTCTTCTACAAAATTAGTCATTGAAATTAGAGAAGGATTTGTCAGTTCTTTACAACAGTAGTTTTGGATGGGTTATATGAGGATACGCAAATCAAACCTTTCAAAATAATTATTGTTATTTTTCAAAAACCATAGACGAAAGTCTAAGAAAGTTTTGGAAAGTGGAGGAGGTGAATGATGTGCAAATCTTTTCGGAAGATGACATTCAATGCCAAAAACATTTTTGTGAATATTTTCGGAGAGCAAGTGATGGCCGATTTATCGTTCGTATTCCATTACGACACTCTCCTTCGCTGCTAGGAGATTCGCAGCATCGTGCAGTTAAACGTTTTATCAATTTGGAACGTAAATTTGAAACAAACAAATAATTTAAATCTAAATATATATCTTTCATGAGAGAATACCAAGAGTTGAATCACATGTCTCTTCATAATTCACAAGCGGATTACTTTTCTAATTTTCTTCCTCATCATGGAGTACTAAGACAGGAGAGTATTACAACCAAACCTCGCGTGGTTTTTGATGGTTCGTCTGCTTCAAGTTCAGGTTGGTCACTGAACGAAACACAGTTTGTCGGACCTTCTATTATAAATGACATTTTTGAAATTCTTTTAAGATTTAGACAAGATACATATGTAGTATCATCTGACATTGCTGAAATGTATAGACAAATTTTGATTGGCGTGCGGGATCACTTACTTATCAAGTTTCTGACTTCTCTAGTTATGAAATAACAAAAAGAAGCATTTTGTCAGATAGCTCAAAAATCTTTAATCCCTTAGGTGTAGTAAGTCCTTGTATAATTCTGATAAAAATTATCCTTAAAAAATTGTGGATTTTGAAATTGGGGTGGGATGATCCAATACCTGGATATATAGAAACGGAATAGTCTGTATTTACAAGAAGATTAGTTCTTTTAAATCAAGTGTCTATTGAGCGACACGCAATTTTTTATAACAGTGTTTCTGTGGAACTTCATGCGTTATGTGACCCCTCAGAGGCCGCATACGCTGCTTGTCTGTACTTGCGAACCGTAGATTTTATTAACCAAATCAAGGTTCGTTTATTATGCGCCAAAATAAAGGTAGCGCCAATTCATGACTACTCCTCGTCTCAAGCTTTGCAGTGTCTTGCTGCTTGCAAAGTTAGTAAAAAAGGTGTTTTTTTGCCTTACTCTTCAATTTATTTATTTATTTTTATTTATTTATTGTTAATTGTTTGGCCATTCGGCCTTACAATGAGTTACGTTATATAATAATATAATTTGTACAGAAATTTAAAAAAAAAACTAAAAACAAAAAAACTTTCTCCCCTAAAATCTTCCCATCACCATCTTACTATTCTAATACCTTAGATCTAACCCTCCCCTCTTATCCTTCTTTCCTTTACTGATTTCATCCAATCCAATACCTCCCCCTCCCCCCAAGCAAAAGCTTCCTCTCCCTCATTTCTTCCCTTAGCTCGCCACACTCCTCACTCATGTGTTCTATGTCCTCCCATCCCTCACCACATAGTCTACATCTCCTCATTGCATCCTCCTTCCAATACTTATTTACGTTCTCTTCATTGCCGCATCTAAACCTGGCTATTAGTCGCTTTTCTCCTAAGTTTCTCCTCCCCATGAGATACTTAGGCACCTCCCTGGATACTATTTTCCCATATCTTACATTATATTTTCCTTCCCTTATCTTTCCTTCCCTCTCTTGCACCTGCGGATCTTTGTCTCTTAGTACTATTTCCCCCTATTTAACCTCCCTTCCACTCTCCTTCTTTCCACCTCTTCTCTTGCGAAACCTCCTCGTTGATAGTACAGTTTTCTTTCTTCCTGCCCATATATGTTTTTACTATCCTTTACCGTCCTCCAGCAACAATGCAAAATTTTACATTCTCTCCTTTCCTTCATTTTCTCTTCATAACCCATCGCCCTTATTCCCTGGCGTCTCCCTGTCTAAACTTAGTATCCATTTCCAATATTTTATTTGTACCTTTTCCAATAGGTTCCATACTTTCCGACCCCGTACCTCCACCCCGTACATCATCACACTTATAACCAACTTTTCAAACAGCCATCTTCTCTTTTCGATCTCCTTTCCAAATACTCTTTCCCCTAAACTCCATACCTGCCCTAATACCCTGTTACCCTTCTTTGCTAACTCCCTTATGTGCGCATCGTCTTTATTATCATACCTTAGCCTATATCCCAAATAAGTCACTTCATTCACTGTCTCTATCCTCTGTTCTCCCCAACTTAACTCTTCTTTTTTCTTCTCTCCTTTCCCTTTTCGAAAAACTACCATCTTAGACTTTCTCACATTTAAACCCAAGTCTTTCCTTTCCAGACACCTCTTTATCGTATTTATCATACCTTTCATCTCCAACTCATTTTTTGCCACCATGACCATATCGTCTGCATATGCCAACACCCACACTTTCATCCCTCCCTCCATGACAACCTTACCACACTGACCTCCCTTCAACACTTCTTCTATGTCCCCTATATACAGTGCAAATAAAATAAGGCTAAGAGGACACCCCTGCCTTAGCCCCTTCCTCGTCCAAAACACTTTACAAACACTATCCCCTATTTTTACCCTATTCTTAGTCTCTTTATAAATCTCTTCCAGTTTCCTCACTAGTTGTTCTTCTATTCTCTTTTTCCTTAACACCCTCCATAGCTTTTCCCTATTCACATTATCAAACGCAGCTTCTATGTCCATAAAGAACGCGTATACCTTACCCCTTTTCTTATCTAGCTCTCCATTCACTAACTGTTTTAATATATAAACATTGTCTATTGCCCTTCTTCCCACCCTAAAGCCCACCTGCCAATCTGGTAATAGTCTTTTTTCTTCCAATTCCTTTTCCAACCTCCTTTGTATAATCATGGCATACAATTTATAACTTACATTAGTGACACTAATCCTTCTATAATTCTTTACCTCCTTCCTATCCCCTCCCTTATAAACCGGCAGAATTAAACTTTCTTTCCAACTCCCTGGCAATTCCTCCCCTTTCCATAGTGTATTATAAATTTTCCTTATATTTCCTCTCACTCTCTCCCCTACATATTTCCATTGTTCTCCTTGCGTACCGTCCGTTCCTGCCGTCTTCCTTAATTTTAGTCTATTTATTGCTTTCTCCATTTCCTCTTTCGTTATCTCCCACCCCTCCTGTATTGTATTTAGGTACCCCTTGCAATATCACCTGCCCTGGTCCTTCTATTGTTCCCTCCAAACGCTCCATACAATAATCTAGCCACACCTTTATATCCGTCAAACCTCCTCTCTTCTTATCTCTTCTCCTCTCCTTGTTTAGAAATTCCTACACTTCTCCTTCTTTCTTTATTTCCTTAACTTGTTTCTCCATTTCCTCTTTATACGACACCTTTCTCTTTGAACATATATTTTTAAACTTCACTTTCTTCTCCTTATACTCCTGCACATCTATTCTTCCATCTTCTTCTAGCGTTTCTTATCTCTGTTTTTGCCTCTCTACATTCTCTATTCCACCACCTATTTTCGTACCTCTTTTTTCCTTGCTTTCTCTCAAACCTTTTCTTTTCTACTGCCTTCTCCATTACTGCAGTCAACTTCTTTAGTCTTTCTTCCCCCCCTACCTCTCCCCAAATCACTTGCTCCAACTTCATCTTATATCTTTCTATGCTTTCCTCAGTCCACACCTTTTTTACTTCCCATCCCTTCTGTTCCTCCTTAATTCTTTGCTCCTTTCCTTTTAAAATCACTTCCAGTGGCTGATGATCCGATTCCTCCTCATCCCCCACTTTAAAACTTTCTATGTCCTCCCACATCTCTCCACTCACCATCACGTAATCAATCACCAATTCCCCCCTCCCTCCCATATAAGTATAGTCACCCTCCTCTATATTTCCATTTAGGATTGACCATCCTTTTTCCTCACACATCTCCACTAACATTTTCCCATTCTTATTAACTGTCTTATCCATGCTAACTCTTCTCTTTACTTCCCCTCCTATAATTACTCCTTCCTTTTCCCCTGTTCTCGCGTTAAAATCACCCCCTATAATAATTTTTTTTCCTCCCCCTGTACCATATTCTCAATCTGTTCACTTAACATCCTCATATCCCGCCCATAAACTGTTAACACTATATATTTTTCCTTTCCTTCTCTAACCACATAATTTTTTACTATCCCTTTTTCTTGCTTCTCGTTTCCCTCCTCTTCTTCACCCGACCAGTTCCTTTTATGCCCGTTATTATTCCTCCTCTTGCTCTACCTTTACTTTCTCTTCTAGTTGCAAATTCCACCTTCCAATTATACCCCTCTGGTAATTTTTTCTTCCATACTTCCCAGTCTTTTTCCTCCAACCATGTTTCCGACATTCCCATCATATCAAAGCCTTCTACGTATCTCCAGAAATCATCTCCCTTATTTTTTATACCTGCCACATTCCAAAACAATAATTTTATTTGATTCTGCTTTTCCATCTCTTTTTCCTTAAAACTTGCTAATCCAACATCATTTGATCCAACCTTCCCTCCCCAACTCTTAGTTTTTTGCCCACTTCTTCACTAGAGTTCCCCTTTCCTCATCCCAAAATCTTTCTTCACCTTCCACCCACACTTTCAAGAATCCTATTTTAATATTTTTTCCCTCTCCCTTCATCTAACTCGCCTCATATCTTATCTTCTTTTGTATATCTATTTCCCTTCTCGTCATGTCATCGTCTAAATAAATGCTTGTACCCCTTAACCTTCTTTTTTGCTTCCATACATCTAACTTATCCTCAAATGTACCCATCTTTACTAACATTACACGCTCTGCTAACTTTCTAGTTTCTACCACTGTTTTCTCTATATTTAAATCCTTCTTCATCCAATTTTCCACTTGCTCCTTTTGCTCCTTCTTTCCATCTTTCACTTCCATACCTCTTATGATTATGTTTGTTCTCCTTTTTCCGTTTTTTCCCAGCTTCTCTCTATCTTCTCCAATCTGGTCTCCAACTTTCTATACTTTTCTCCCATTTCTTCAAATTTCCTTTTCCATTCTTCATTTGACTTTCTTATTTCTTTCTATTTCATCTCCTTTACCTCTTTATTATTCTCTTACAGCTTCTTACCCATCTTAATTTGTTCTTCTCTTATACTTTTTACCTCCTTTAACAGTTCTTTACACATTTCAACTACCTCCCCATCCTTCCTCTCTTTTCCCTCCGCTACCGGTGATTTCCTTACTTTGGTGCTCTTCTTGAACACCTCCTCCACCGTAGCTTGCCTTTTTCTTTTTCCTTCAGACCACCCTTCCTCGGAATCCGACATAATTTCTCTTTTCCTCTACACTTTACACTAATTAAATGTTAGCCCTTTTTGAATAACGAAATGTTAATTATATTAAAATCACCAAAAAAGAAAAAAAACCACGTATTTTATAACTTAACGAACTAAAATTAAATTACATTTAAATCTCTAAAAAGCCACGTATTTTATAACTTAACGAAATAATAATTAAATTCAATTTAAATCTCCAAAAAATTCCACTATTTTAATAATATGAATGTAAAATATAAACACGCCGGAAAAACCTCATTGATTATAACAGTATCTAATCTGCACGTCGCACCTTCTATCGTAATCAAACGACTACGTTTTAAAATCACTACTGCGTTTATCTACGTTTACAAATTTTTTTTTTAACTTTTGCAATTAAAACGCGTTATTCTAAAAATTATAAATTAACGTATCTATCCCACCTTTCACTTTCACCGCCAAAACGTAACTCTTCAATTTACATTGTATTGTTGGACAGACTCACAAATAGTTCTTGCGTGGTTACATTCTACGCCAAATAGGTTGCAAACTTTTGTGGCTAATCGAGTCTCACAAATCCAATCTCTCACATTTCTCTTATAATTTTAATTGTGGTGGCAAGTGCCTCACTGGCTGTCAAATGACACGCAGCTTTGGCCGGAACAAGAAATTGATTATTCTACGGTAATTGCTCTTGGTGTTAAAAAGCACGTTTTTTCTACTATCAGGAAGGACAATTTCCCATTTAGTTTTCTAGTTTTACTAAGTTGAAATTTACAATAGCGTATTGCTTAAGATTTACTTTTAACTGTCGTCGCAAAGTTGACTTGCGACACAAAGGTCCAAACAATAGATGAACTTAATGTAAGTTTAAAATCGCTAGTTAAGGCAACACAAACTGAAAGTTTTTCGTCTGAAATTCAGATTTTAAGTTCTAACAATTCTTTAGAAAATAAGGTTGGTAATCTTCAAAGTTGTCTCCATTTTTAGACAAAGATGGATTGCTACGTGTTGGCGGAAGACTGAGGCATTCTCAGTTGAATTATGATGCTAAACATCCCTTATTATTAGAGACTAAACACTGTCGATTTTAATTTTGGAGCATGCACATTTACTTTTATTGCACGGTGGCCCTCAACTAATGGTTTCTCATGCACGTCAGACCTTTTGGATTACTCACGGTATTCAGTTCACTTTTGTTGATGTTGGACTCAAAACATTATTCTTTAGTACCAGTTTACAATTGCATTTTTGACAATCATATTTATAATTTCGTAGTCAAAAAAAAAACTATTGGGGGTAAAAACTAGTGTTATTGTTAGTCCATGAAACCTTAAACAAATCTTTCTTTACAATGTTATGAACTAGTGTTCTTACATTCACTGTGACTTTCTGGCTATTTTATGTAAAATCCGGTAGAGTTCATCAAATTCACTTTCTGGGCCTTCTTCTATGCTCTTTTTACTAGATCTTTATTGGTTTTTGAATGTGAAAATTCTTTTTCTTTTTTCGGCAAAACATAAGCTGGGTCAGCGTCAAACTCGTTAACGGTAACTTCCAAAACATTACTGGCGTTTAAAGAGAAATATCTGACATCATACGAGTACGTGCATTATAGTGTACATCATTAACATTTGGACTGGCATTTGTTGATGAACATTTGTCTTAAAAAATAAAAAAAACATCGTACTTATAATTTCACTTTTCTAATCTTTGAGGCAAAATGCTGGGAGTTTCTAACATGATGGGTATTTTTCCCTAAAAGTGGTTGTAAAATATCGCATAGGTTATATTGCCAGAAGATGAGTAGTTGAACTTGTAACGTCATGCTTTTATAATTTTGTGTCCTCGTTTAGTTCTTTTATTAAATAAAGGTAACTTATAGGAGTACTTTCGTTTTTGGATATACGACTCTATAATGTATAATGGTTTTTCCTCTAAATATTCGGTGGTAGTTCGTAGAGGAGATAATAAGAAGGGCGATAATTAAATTAAGGAAGTTTTCCCGTTTCGTAAATATTACGGTTCACTTGATACCTCGATACGTGGTTTACCGTGTAATCTTCGCCTTTTTGGGACGGATTATTCTTCTTCTGGCATATCCAGTACAACTCTACAAAACCAGAATTTTGACTTTAGCAGCTTGAAGACCTCTCCACCAGCAAAAGCCTGCTCAATGAGAACATTACAAAAAATATAAGGTAATTATGAACTGTCGTATAAACTAATTTTGATTTTACAAGTGTTGTAAAAGCTTTAAAAGAAACAAAAAAATGTTATTGCTTGTCTTTGCTACCTTGATGGTCGGCGTGTGGGATTAGATGACTAAAATATCACAAAAGAAAAAAGCTTGGGCGCCATTTGTTTAAACCACTAGTACAATACCCAATCAAGGAACCAGGTGGCCTAGAATAACCCAGTGAAAATAAATTAGGTGCTTGAGAGACAGAAACAAACAACAGAGGACACTCAAAAGATAAATAGCACCAATTTTGAATCACCAACGCATCGAATTAACAATAAAATGATATACAACATATAGACTAGCAGCGTAGTTCGTAAATTAACGTTGCCAAAATATGTACTAAATATGCAATAAACGTGAAGAGAAAAAAAGAATCCGTTTTTAACGTGTTTGTATTCTACATACATAATTGATGTTTATTACTGTATTGTGTTTAACAGTGATGTAACAAGTAAATGCAATGTTTATACAGTGTGTAAATAATTTCAAAAATTTTTGTTGTGTCTTTACAAAAATGAGTTTAAAATCCCAAAAACTTATTTTCACCGCACTTGTACAAAGTGCTTTCGAACTTTATTTTGGAGTCAAAGTAGGAGACCAATAAATCATGGGTTTTCCATATTTTTCAAGATTTGTGCAACAGTAGTAAGCTTATACAAAACATGAAGAATTAAACAATTTATTATTTACAAATTTATGAATAGGGTGATAGGAATTCTATCGTACTCTTAAATTTTATTTTAATTTGAAAACTTTTAAATTATAATAGCATGCCACAATGTTTTTATTAATAAAATTGGGATGAATATTCAAAACAAAATAAAAAGTAATAAAATTTAATTAAAAAACTTATCGTATTTACATACAAGATTAAGTATCGAAGGTCAAGTATGTAAAGCATTAAAGTTTACCTTATCTTAGCTTGCATCGTCGTGGATGCAACTCGGTAGTGGTCTATTTCATTCATTAAATGACTTAATATTGGGTGATTTTTTATGCGTATTAATACGTGTAATTTTTCCGTATTTTTATTCTGATTGATGCCTTATTTGTACAAATCTATAATTAAAACAACGTAACACAAAAACGTAAGGCATGATAGTCTTCAAATTCGCCACGTGCCAAATCAAATAACTTCGTACTCAAAATCCAAAAATGTAATTGTAAACGTAGTCAAAATAAAGAAAAATTATTGTAAGGAAAAAGAATCTTATAAATTACGAGCTTTTTCTTAACTACAACAAACGCATTTAGACTACAACAAAAGCAGACTGACTACATAACAACAAGAGCAGTACACCACAATTCATATATTTAATTATGTTACGCTGAATGATTTGTGTTAACAGTGAATAAAAAAATGGCAACTAAAACCGAAAAAAATGTGCAAATTATAACATTAAGACGTTGCAATCATGAAAAAACAATACCAAGTCTTAGTTTGCTTATTGAGTACTGCTGGATATTAATCGAGAATACCGCAGGGACAAAATATCGTCGTAAATCATTCACAACAATATGAAGTAACATATCGTTATTGATATGTTTCAGTAGTTACGATAGAAAAAATCCAAGGCCATATTCTGCGTTCTAGTGTAATTTTACGTAACATATCCCCTGTTTCAGCTATGTTAGAAAAAAAATAAATGTTTGTTTACCACTGTAATGAATTACACATATTTAACTGTACTGTAATTAAACGCATTGAAATAATTAAATCTAAGATTTTTTTTGGAATTAACAACGCTGAAAAAATGAGTGCGCCATTTGTAGAATTTAATTAAAAAAGTATGATTTACCTAACTATCCTGCCTTGTACGTACGTTCGCACTTTAGTGCACTTTATTTAAATAAATTTTAGTTCGCCGGATGTCAGCTGAGGGCTACACTGGTATTTAACGACTACACTAAGAAAATTGTATTTTGTATCGCATTCACGTAATAATTAAGTATATTAAAAACACTAAAGGCGTTAAACATAGAATCACATCAACTACTTTGGACATCAGCACCGTTACTAAAAAGAAGAAATTTTGTGAAACCATCCACATGTTATTGAAGCCGCCACTGAGAGAAATTAAAAAAAAGTTTTTACCTGTAACCACCGAGTATCTGACAGGAATTGTACAAAACATTCCTTAATGACTAAACAGTAAACAGAACTTATAGCAGAAAAGCACTTACAATAAAATGAAAGCCAAACACTCTTGTTAGATTACATCAACAAGTTGAAAGTAAAAATGAACATGAAACGTATTTAGCAACAAAAATTAAAACTATCAAACAATAACTAATAGGATTTGCCATTCCTAAAGCGCCAAGTTTAAATTTTTTCCGTATACAGGAAATTTCGTAGACAAAATAAATACAACCGTAACAACAGGTGTGTCGACCTGCCGTCTAAAAGAATTGAGCGTCTTTTGTGATGTTCTGAAATCGTGTTAGCAAGTTTTATAGAGGAAAGGTTAGAGCTAAAGTCAAAGTAGGCTTTCTTTTCAATGGTTTGTAAGTCAAATCTTGTAGTAATGGGTTTGTTGTGCTTATGTAAACAAGGGTGTTTTTTATGATTATAGTAACATTTCCTTTGTGAAATGAAAGTACGGTGATATTTTGGATGATCTTAAGTTTCCTTAAAATGATTCTTTCTTTACGGTGGACGTTGGATCTTTTCTTTAATATATCAGCTGTTTTGACTGTCACCTCTTGTTGAATCGCTGTAGAAGAGTTTCAACGGGCTTACTATTTCTTTTTTTGGTATAGATATAGATGTACTGGAAAAATTTATACCCTTGGATAGAATGGCTGTTGCCGGTTTACTCAGTAGGGAGCAGACACTATTAGTAAATTTTAAATGAATCATATCAATGAGTTAGAACTAAACGTTTAGTTAGTGGAAAACACTCTGGGACATCAGGTATACAAAAAAGACACACCTACATACACTTTATCACGGGATTGCACCATCACCCTGCTCAGTAGCTGGCAGTGTTAAAAACTTTAGTACATAGGGTCAAGATCGTCAGCGAGCCCCAACTGCTTGAAAACTGAACTCAGTTATCTAACAGAAATATATGAAGGAAAGCAGACATAGGTAAAATGATCAATGACAATGCAAAGGACTACTAAAGAAAGAATGTCCTATTGCATTCACTTTTTTTCATACATAAAGGATTTCACGGACAAAATAGAAAATATAGTTAACGCTAAAACTTCAAAATTGTACTGAATGCGACAAAGAAGTGCGCCATTAGCTTTCCAAAATTGAAGGAGACAACTGTACCACTAAAAAATCCAGAGGTTTTTAAAAAATTAAAAGTTTCATACGCCATTTTGGTAGATATAAACAAAGTTATGCCGGTGCTCAGTGAAGATGGGGTGGGTTATATTAAAAATCAAAAGGCGCCAAGAAGGAGTAAAGCTCAATAGACTTCTGGCCCTTGCCAACCACAAGCCCGCTCCTGAAGGATACACTCTAATTGACTTACCTTAATATAGTTTATCTCAGTAAAATCTGAAATAAACTTAGATTTTACATAACGCAAAGGCCGACGGAATTAAAAGCTTGTTTACAATAACAATTTAACATTGATTTGAACAAAAAAATTACTCAAAGCAAGAAAATAGAACAAACAAAAAAACTATTTAAATTAACGCATAATAATAAAAAAAATTAAGTAAGTGAATTGAATAATCATATCAAAACAAACGAAATTTTAAAAAAATGAAACAAAAGTAAAATCATTAAAAAAACTAGAAAACCTTAATTAACCAAAGCACGGCCGTGTGCGCATTAAATAAATATCAATTCAATACAAAATGAAATAAATTAATCTATTTTAAAAACAGGATAAAAATTTTAATAGTAAATTTTCCGGTTAACGTCAAACATATTATTAACACAACGAAATTTTGTCACATAGTTTTAACAAATGCGAACAATAATCATTTATTAATTACATTATCGATGAAATCGTTAATTCGCAACACTCATTTTGCTTAAAAAACAGAGCTTTTAAGACACTTAAACGCGTAAATAAAATTCACAAACTTGAAGTAATCGGTACCAAATAAATACCTTAAATTGTCGTTGTCATAAATTCAGGAAAAAACTTGTGGTTGGATCCTGGGTTGCCAGATGTAATCAGGAAGAAACGTTGAAAGATTGAATGGCTGTGTTTATAACTTTATGAAAGAAAATCGTACCACCAAGCAGTGTAAAGAGGATACAAACAGATTACATAAATTAAAAGAATAATTTTATTCCCACGTAAGTTAATCGAACTATCACAAAGAAACTAAGCACGACTGCACTGAGAATGTACTTAAAACAAAGAATTTTTAAACAAACTGCTAAAATATACTTAATTTACTTACTGTGTTACAAGCTTTATGTCTTACGAACCTTGTACGGCCAACTCACACAGTCGGAGATAGGGGAGGTTCAAGGGAATTATGCTTAAGGGCGCCAGATCTAATCCAAAACTAACACTTCTGCCTCGATCACGACAGACGGTCCAAACTTGTAACTAAATTGGAGGTTCGTAATCCTTATTACTCTGATGTTCGAGTAGCCAAAATTAGTTAATAGGTAACGATAATTACAGGAGCAAGAAAAAAATACAAGAGAGATTAACAAATAGAACCACTTTAATATATTAACGTAGGGGACTAACAAGAATATATGAAATTTCTCCTCTAATCCATGCTAGAATGATTTCTAATGGTAATTAACAAATATAAAACTTTAATTTATCAGCGTAGCAAATTGACAACTATATATTAAATTTCGCAATCCGTAAATAATAGAAAGGCTAACAATTATGATTAACCCGTGTAGAAAACTTTGATTTCACAACATATAAGACTTACAAGATTATATCTAATTTTCAGTGCATGAATGCCCGCAATATCGACAACACACAATACACATTTAAGTCAGGTCGAAACGAACAGTACTGAAAATCTCGTAGTAAATATGTTTTTCACACACAGCATGCGATACAAGTTAAATGAATGATTGAAGTTACCTTATTGGTATATAAGCAGTAAACGTAATTACGGACATTAACATTAACCAAAATTCTGTGAGTAACTTTGGTGACAGCGATATAAAAATTAATCAAATAACTCACCCAAAATCCAGTGTCCACTTTCGCAAAGAAAACGTTTTTTCCGCTAGCGGCCTGTAATAAATATTCAATAGCAAATCGTGTCACACAATAACTCACTAGGAATAAGAAGCTACAAAATTAGTATTAATAAATCATTAAATGTTATATAAAAACCCATTATATCGAATGCTGTAGGTAGTAATTTAGAACAGGTGGTTGATAACACAATCGACTTCTATCCCCAAATGAGCATCTACGACGCATTGTTCGACGAGACCTCGATGTTATTTAAGTAGCAGGCCCTCACAACAGCTTATATGCTCGGTAGCGATATTCATTAATGGTACTTATGCATCCTTATTACTGCTTGAAACGAACAATGAAACGTGGTGGAACCGGCCTGTGCCGAAAGAATCGTAATAAATTCGCAATCGCCTTATAAATTTGTGTTCATCACACGTGATGTTTTTAAAAATTTAAGAATCAATTCGAAATCCTCGGCACCGACCCATTCATGTAGTTGACAGCTTATCGATTTTGTCGTAAAATGACAGTCACACGAAAAGATCGGCAGAGGGCATCAAAACCGGAATCTAATTTTAATTCATATACAGGGTATTTCGTAATGAAAATTTCGTACGTAACAACTGGAATTATGATCGAACAAATAAAATGTCAAGTCTACACAGATTACGGATAATTCAACAGCGTACTAATTTTGAAATAAATTAATACCAAATTTTATCCACAACTTTGAATTATAAAGTTGCGTTTAAAAACGTAAAATAATTTCTAAAAATCAATCTGAAATCCATAAAACGAATCCAAAATACATGCAATGAATAACGTCAACAGAGTACAACAGAGTATTAATATGGCGTATTTTATTACCTTATTAAATTGTTGGTTTTTAATTAATGCCAGGCTAAGTGTGAGGTGTGGTGATTTTATTTCAACTAGGGGAGAACGGGGATTAAAAGCAGTTAAGGAAACACACGGGTAAGCAATGAATAAATCTTTAAGAATCGACGGCGGACTTTGACCTCTTGTTTCTTAATTCCAAAAATTTCATTAACAGTAAGTAATTACGGCTCCGATAATTATGAAATTTTACAGGTCGGTGGACGGTGCTATTGCGGACAACTTTTGATTGAGTGGATCGTGAATGGATCACAAAATGTAATTAAAACCTCTGATTGAATAAAAATTCAAGGTCAATAACGTTAAATTCGATTGTTAAATGAAACTGAATAAATCCGGTGAACTCGGAAAAGCTTGACAGGTAAATTCAATGCACGATTAATAATCAGGTGAATATGATTCCACGGCGCGTTACTAATTAAAGTTTTACGGTAACTTCAATGCACAATTAATAATCAGGTGAATATGATTCCACGGCGCGTTACTAATTAAAGTTTTACGGTAGCTTCAATGTACAATTAATAATCAGGTGAATATGATTCCACGGCGCGCTACTAATTAAAGTTTTACGGTAGCTGTTTGTTTATAGCTCCTCCAGTTACATAAAGTTCTTGACAATGGTTCTTTTCTTTGAATTGTTAAATCTTTGAGCCGGGGCTTACCCAACCACTAAAAGATCAAAAACTTTAAACAAGGGCCTTTATGTAACCACTCGGAAATTGGATTAATTACTGCTAATGCTCGGGCCAGGAGAATACCTAACCTCGGGAGAATCAACACCACCAACAGGAACAAACAGATACACGACTTTACAAATTTTACACTTACTCTGAATGATGTTCGTGGCGGTGACGATGATTTTAATGAATGAGTGATGAACGAAATGAAACAAGTCCAGGTGAATCGCAGTGTAGTTGGAGTAAATCAATCAACAGGTCGTTCGAGTAGTCCAGGTAATAGCGGTTGTCGACAAAACACAAAAGTAACAATCAGGTTCGGTTTAGCAAAGGTTTCTCGGAGAGGAGTTTCTGGAAACGGATCTCGGAGGAGAAGGCTAAGTTAGTTTTCCTAAGCTCGCGTGGCCGCCTTTATACACCCCGGCGGTTTCGCTTGGCTGCCTTTGTAGCGGGGATCACCGTGCGCATCGTTCCGGATTTGGTGGGGACCTACGATACGGTGAAAGTCCACGCGCAATTTTCAAACAATTACTGTCAATTTCATAAAAATTGCATTACTGGATTCGTATCGTTACATACTCCATACTTGTTTTTCATATTTCTTTCTTAGCCCTATGATAACTTTCGAAAACTATCTTCCGTCGGTAAATTTCACCTTTTGTTCTTTTTCAAACTCCTCCCAGGTTTCCTGTTTTGATCTTTGTACTAATTCTTTGGCTTCATTTCGTTTATTTATATAGTGTTGGCTACCGGAGTCTTTCTTACTTTCCATATACCTTTTTTTGAAGTTTTTTTTATCTTTACTTATTTGTTCTACCACTGCTTGTTTTATTTTCCTTTCTACTGTTTCCATTTATAGTAAATCTTTGGTTTTTTTTCTACTTCTTTTGTTTCCCATTTTTTAAAGGTGTCTGTCTTTCTATTCTTTTTCTTAATTCTAATATTTTTATTTTCTATTTTTCTTGTTTCACCGGTTTTCTGCTATAAAATCTGGTGTCTGTTATTAGCAATCTGTGGTCTGCATGAAGTTCGCGCCCTCTTATTACTTTAAATCTGTTATGGCACATTTCATTTTTATATTGTATGTTATATAGTCGTTAATGCTTTTCGCTTCTCTTCCTGCTGGCTTAAAAGTAATTTTTTTAAATAATACTTCTTGCGTTTATGGTAGGTTTTTCTATTTACTTATCTTATATCTTGCCTATTTCTTGTATCCATTTATTAGTACGTGTCTGCTTCTTTCTCTTCCATTATCAATTTGTACTTGGAGTTCTTTGTAGAATCTCTTTTTCTCTTCTTTTGTAGAGTTTTTGATGTGTGTGCTTAGTATTATTTCTACGCCTAAGTTTACAAAATTAAAAAAAAATATTTATTTTGATTATTATATAGGTTGTAAGTTATTTTATTAATCATGTTGATGTATATTAAAAAATAACGCAACTTCTTTAATTTTGTTAACTTGCAGTGTATTAAATTGTTGTATGAAAACTATGAAACATTTGGTTTGAAATTTTTTTGACTTTTAGTAATTTTTCAGTGTACTGTTTTATTCAAATAATAAAAATATTTTTATTGGTCAGTTACAAAACATCGATATTTTGTGTTTGATTATTATTTTTAGTAATTTTTATTTTAAATAATAAGAATCTCGTTGCCGTTTCTAACATTAATTTAATGCGTTTTTGCTCTAACCGTACCAAAATAAAAATGAAAAACGTTTTGTAATGTAGGTATAATTTTGAGAACATTACAATAATGTAAATGCAAAAAATAAACTTTTAGAATACTTTATTCAAGTCTTATCATCTTACACTCGACTAAAGATATGTTTAAAAATTTCGGTAGAAGATTATCCTGTCAGAATTAACATTATTTTCGCAACATTTGGAGCGAAAAATTTTTTTTCGGTATCTAAAAACGAAACTAACAATAAAGATTCGCATCTTTTTATCTAAAATGAAAGCGAAATTTGTAAATAGTCAAATAAGGAAAACGATAATGTGCAATGCACACGATCTTTACATTTGTAAACGCCCTGTCTTTCGAATAAATGCTAAAAGAGAAAATCTGTTAACCTCACTTTTTCTCATTTTGCTATATTAAATCTAAAGGATTATCTTTTACGTTTTTACTCAAATTCCTTTAATATAAGTCGAAGTTATTATTTTAAATTTTACCCTTTTAACGAAAATACCCTAGTACGTGTACGTGATGAAGATAGCAAATTACGTACGTTTTTATTGATTAATACGTTAATACCTGAGAATTTGTAACTGATTAAAGACATTTTGGTGTTTCTTAAACGAATTTTTATGCTACGGCATATACATTTTAATTAAATTTACTGCGTTTTAGAATAAATATGTAATTTTGATAAATGCTCTTAGAATTTTAAAGAGAAAATCGTAAATGTATTGTTAACGATGCAATACGAAGCATTTCTTTTTTACTTGAAATATTCCTATTTCTTTGTATGTTACGCTTGTCTTCCGTTCGAGATCCTCTAGCTTTTCTTGCGAGATAATAAAAAGCGGAACATAAATATTTGGCAGACCACTAGACGAAATTCTATGTTTTGTATTGATGTCTTGTTTCTACGGCTTACTGTCACATAAAGACGCTTTATCCCTTTGCCTTTTTCTTGTGCGTATCGTACAATGCCTCAATGTAAACTTAAAGTTTTCAAATGCCCATCAGAATCCTTCTTCATTCACAAGTTTCTAGTGCCAACCACATTGTTGCACAATGTATAGTGTATTTTTTTTATTTCGCAACAAAGAAATCAATGCATGATTTACAACGTCTTACTTCAGTAAAAATGCTATCACGTACGCCGGTTAGAAACCTTTTTGAAGTAACAAAAAAGTTGTAAAACTTTTTAGATTAACAAGAAAATTATTCTTTGAGAAACACCTTCTGTACTCGTGGAGTTTCATAAAAGATTAACTTTTTTGCTGTAATAAGTTGTGGCAATAAACTTTGAGCACCTGACTTGTTTCAATGTAATTTATAGATGTAGTTGCGTTATTTTAAAAAATAATTATGATAGATTAACAGGTGCGTTGTATTGAATTACGAATCTATTTATTGTTAATTATTTTAATCGATTCAAAATCGTTTTGGATCTTGACAGATAAAAGCTTCATCGTCGCTTCAAAAGTAGACAGAAACTTTGAACGTTAAATGTTACAATATTCTAGCTTTATTTTTTGATGTTTTTAAAAGCAGACAGAAAACTTTCTTATTTGTTAATAGCTAAACCAGTTCGTTATTAAAATAATTCTTAAACAAGTACGTAAATTCAGAGTTTTCTATCTACTTAAGGTAACGTATCGACCGCAATAAGGTGATTGGCATAGAAGCGGTCGCACCTATTAATACTTTGGTTGACTTTAGTGACATTTGATTTTATAATTTGTATAGGCAACATTCATACTTGATTTCATACAAACTTGGTGGTGGTAGCTCATAACCTGTTACGGTAAGAATTATGGGTAACTAAATTTAAATGGAGCGATGGCCGCAGTAGCTCGTTTCTTGTAGGCAAAATGGGGTGGGTTAGAAATTGTGAGGGAAATATTTTAATCAAAGATGTCGCGGTAGATAAAATTAGTCAAATAGTGATTAGAAATTGTTAGAAATGGGCGCCACACAATTTGTTTAGTTACGGTCCTGTTAAGTAAATTGTAAAAGTTTAACAGGGCTCTAGTAGTAGCGAAGGGTTGCTGAAAAAAAAAAACGGGGAAGGTTAAGCAATAAACAGCAATCAGTAAATTTGATGTAAATATAATGAATTTAGAATAAATGGCAATTTACAAAATAATCACTAAAATATTAAATTTTGAATTATGCAAACAAAATATGCGTGAAGTTGAGTAAAACAATCGATAATGGATTTCAAATATTACAAAAATACAGGATCTAAATTACCTTGTGTCAAAACAGAAGTAATAAAACTAACTTAATTACGTTAGGTTCGAAAACAAACTAAAAGAAAAAAAATTTAATTTGGGGCAGCGATCGGGATTCGACAAGACAGTATTACAATTTGAAATACAAAAAAAAAATCTTACCTTTATTACTTCGCTGATGAAACTCCGTGCGCGGTATTTCCAGTCAAAGTTTCCTTAAATAAAATATTTAAAACAAACAATTGGCCGTCGGCAAATAACAGCCGAGAATTAGAGTTAGGTTCAAGTTTACTATCTCGTAGATCAGGAGATGCGTAACCAAATTTATGTAGGTTAATAGGTCAGTTACAATTACGTTATAAGTCAACAAATTTCAAGGTTAATCAGATAACAAATTCTTATAAAAACAAAGAGAAATTAAATTAAGTAAATTAAGCCAAAGTTTAAATAACAAAAGTAAATTTTAAATAGCAAAAAAAATTGTAAAATTTTAAAGTATAAGGAAAAGTTTTTGAATTTCTAAAGTTGATTAAGCAAGTAGGATTTTTATTAAAAGTTCAATGTAGAAAATCAAATCTTTGAGATTTGCACAAATATGAATTAATTCACAATAAAACGAAGGTTAACGGTTGGTTTTCCACTTAGTCAGTTGCTGCAATCGAAGTTGGCTTCTCAGCGTAGCGTTAGTAGAGTTTACAGACGAAAGGAGTATTTTGGTAGTTGAAGGAACTCTCACACGTGGAAGAAACAATCCGTTGGAGAAGACGTTCATATGAATTAGAACAATTTCGTCGGAAGAAAAACCGCTATAAAGAGGAAGGGAGAGAAGCGAAGTTAGATTAACTAAATAAAGCAAAAACTAAGTACTTTACCTGGGTATAATAATCCAGCGTTAAGAAAACTAAGTACACTTTTAAAATTTAAAGTAACTTATAGCCGTAAATATACGATTTTTAGTAATTTTAGGAAAAAAACAGGTTCCGTAGATATACTAAAAGTTAGGAAGGTTTCAACGTAATATCCGGTAAAATCACCGTGTTTAAGTAAACGTTAGTACTTCCAAGGTACAGTAAATTTTGAAGTGATCTCAACAAGAGTTTGTCAGGAACTGATTAAAGAAGGAAGCGAAGTACCTAAGGTCATAATGACCTCAGAAGATAACAAAATAAATTCGTCAGCAAACTCGTGCGAACGCTCGAGTAACTGATAGTTTAAACAATGATCTTGATAAGGACTTGCAGAAAAGCAGAATTTAACCACGTATTAAGCGAAGATAATACGCTCTTAATTAATAATAAATTACAAATTATCAACTTTAAAATGTAACGAAATAAAGCGTGAGATTAACAACAACAGCAAATTCCCACACGTATAACTTAAATGAATGAAACTGTACCAGATTTAGGAAAATTTGCTCAGGGCGTAACAAACCTTAAAAAGTTCATATAGAGTAGAATGAGGGGGATTTCTTATCATCGCTAATTAACGAATAGAAAAACCCGCTAATAACTTTCTAGTGACCTTACTGTTGACCTCCGCGATAAGGTGGACAACCTTTTTTTGTAAAAGTTTTTTTCTATCTCACATTTTTCTTTTTCATTTTACGTAATCGCATAACTGGTAATTTTTTATGCGCCATAAGACTTTCTAATTTACTCACCTTTTGACCTCGGAAAAAACGTATGTGTACTGTATTTTCTCTCTCTCTTACAATGAAAATTTTCTTCTCTCTCTTACAGCAATTTTTTTTCTCTCGCACATTTTTTTCTTTCTCGCATTGTTACGTCATCGCATAACTGATAATTTTTATTGCGTCATGCATTCTCAAGACGAGCAAGGAAGAAAATATTTTGATTAAAAAATGCCGTGGATATACTTTGATTCGAACCTGGGCTTCTTCGATTACGAAGCAACTATTCTAACTACTACACCAATGCCATTGTTAAGTTTAAACCGTCAATTGTAAATAAGATAATGAATTGATTATTTTATAAAGTCAATGCTAAAATAACAGAATAATTTAGAGAAATGTGAAACTTCAAAATTACTCAAGCACTAAAAATAAAAGAGTATAGAAGACAATTTTTAAAATTTAGATTTTAATGTGCAAATAATTTGATAATAGTACGTTTGATTAAGAAGTAATAAAATTGTAAAACTGTAAAACAACTAAATTAATTTGTGCGTTTGTTTTTCAAATTCAAGCTTTAATGTTTTCAAAAATTATGTTAAATCATAATTGTTATATATATATCTATTAAAAGTTTAAATAAAGCATAATTTTATATCGTCAACATTCATGTTTTAAAAGAAATTTTAATTATGGTAAAATAATAAATGAATTCAAATAATTAAAACAGAAAAACAATGTACATACCTAGTATTTATTTTAAATTTGGATTTTAATGTACAATAAATAGTAATAAATAGTTTTAATTAAGAAGTAATGAAAAACTAAAAAAGAACGAAAATAATTTGCATGTTCAAACTAAGTTAAAAAATAATTATGATATAAATCTATTAATATTTTAAATACAGCACAATTTAAGTCGTTAACGATTCATGAATTAAAACGATTTTTTTTAATTAAGTTATAATAATACTCATAAATAAATTCAAATAAGTAAAACAAAAAACAATGTTGTATTTATTTAAAATTATTATTTTAATGTGCAAATAATTTAACAATAATAGTTTTAGATTAAGAAGAAATGAAAAAAACTGCAAAACAACAAAATTAAATTGCGAATGAATATTACAAATTTGAGCTCAAGTGCTTTTAAACTAACATAAACAACAATTAAGTTAAAATAATAAAAATTTTAATGTGTAATAATTCTACCATAGTTTAGATTAAGAATTCTTTAAACTGTAAACTAAAAAAAATTGCAAAATTAAGTTGTACGTTAATAGTAATTTTAATCTATATAAAAATTTAAAATAAAATATAACAATAATTTAAAAAAAAACAATTGAAATTTTTTTAGTTAAGTCAAAATAAAGTCGAAAAACAATTTTGAATAAGTAAAACAGAAAAAATTAAAAATTAGCGACAAAGATACTTTTAAGTTTTTAAAATTTTTCAGTTGGTAGTAAAAATAATTTTGAAATAGTTTAACAACTTTTAACAGTTGGTAGTAAAATACAGTTTTAAATTGGCGTAACAACTTTTACAATTGGTAAAAAATGTTTTAAAGCAGGCGGAATAATTTTTAAATTTTATATTAGTTACTTTAATCATAATAATTTACAAGAGCAAAGAAAAATTGATTTTTTTAAATTTACAAGTTAGTAGCTAACAGTAAAAATCATTTTGTAAAACTTTAAATAACATCTACGTTTTTGAAATACCTACTTAAGAATATAATTTATAGTTATAAAAATTAAAAATGAAACAATTTATTAAGCAATAAACTTAGATACTGTTTAAAGAAAAGAAAAAAACAAAACAATTACTTAAAGAAAGTATACTTACCCCATATGCCACTAACTTGTTTTTAAATTTTAAATTTTAATTTAATATTAAAGAGCTCACTCGTACACATTTTAACACAAAGAAGACACAAACTATACTAAATACAATTAAAAATTTTTGAAAATCCCCACCTTTAAAATAATTTTTATTAATTATTGTATTGACTCATATGCAAAATCTTATTGAATCATAACTTTTCAAACTTAGAAATGTCGATATAGAAACAACTATTTTTGACAGAAGTAATCTATATAAATAAAAATGAATGTTGCTAAGCGCAAAACTGGAGAACGACTGGTCCAATGCGGCTATTTTTTGCCCATATGTTCCTTAAGGCACAGTTTTAATGAAAAGAAAAAAAATGGCGTGGAAAATAGTAAAAACAACATACACATACATACAAACGAGCTGTCAAATATTTGACGTAAATCGTCAACGTCAATTTAAACAAAACAAAGTCGCGTTTGGATAATCTATGCGTCTGGAAAAAATTATCAGAGAAAATAATATTATCGTACGTGTCATTCAAAATTAATTCAAAATTTTTTTTTAAGAATTTTACGTTTCAAGGTCTTCTGAATCAGAAAAACCTATTTTAACAAAAAAAAATGTGGGTGTGTGTGTGTGTAACGTTGTACCCACGATAACTCGAACGAAAAGTCCTAGTAACTTGAAATTTAGTACGGAGCTGGCTTTTCATATTCTCTCGGATCTATCAAAAGATGGGTCTGATAAAGTAACCGGAAGTGGGTGTATCCGCCATTTTTAACAGTTTTTATTATATAATTTTGTACGAATGTAAATTATTCGAACTATTTTTATAGTTTCTTATCTAGACAATACTTCCTAACAATTTATTCAAATAAAATTTTTTTCTGTCGGTAACAGTTTATTAGATATTTAATTTACAATTTAAAGTGAATTTCATTATATAATCTAGGTTCGAATCCTGCCTGCGACAATTTAAAAAAAATATTTTTTTTGCATAAGTTTACGTTTTTCCTAAGTCAGAAAAAAATATTTTTGATAAAAAAAATTTTTGTGTCTGTGTTTGTGTCTGTCTGAGTGTAACGATGTACCCACGATAACTCTCGAACCAAAAGTCCTAGTAACTAGAAATTTGGTATAGAGCTGGATTTTTATATTCTCTCGGCTTTATCAAAAGATATATGTGATAAAGATACCGGAAGTAGGCGTATTCGGCATTTTGAACAGTTTTTCTTATATAATTTTGTACGAGTGTAAATTATTCGAATTGTTTTTACAGTTTTTTATAAAGATAATTCTTCCTAACAGTTTATTCAAATACATTTTTTTCTAACATTAACAGTTTGTTAGATATTTAATTTATAATTTAAAGTGATTTCCATTATATAATCTAGGTTCGAATCCTGCCTGCGACGATTTTTTTTTTAGAAAAAATAAATAGCCGGTTGCACAAAAGTTTGGTTAATTGGCGATTTACTAATCGTTTTTAATACAAACTGTTACGTACGAAATTTTCATTACGGGATACCCTGTATATGTAATTGAAATTAGATTCCGGTTGGGACGCCCCCTACCGATCGTTTCGTGTGACTGTCATTTACGACAAAATCATTAATCTGTCAACTGCATAAGATGGTCGGTGGGGCTTGCAAATAATTTTCAAAGACCATCCACAGTAATGGGGATCAAATTATAAGTGTACTACGATAATAATATATTTGAGTCGTCACCGGGTAAGATACTTGCTGTCGTTTATTAAAATTCTGTTGTAATTTCTCGTAATTTGATAGCCGTTCCGCCACGTGCTGGCACCTGATCCTATTCGATAACGAATTATGCAGGATTAACTTCGAAAAATACTTTCGTGGGACGAGTATAATTCGATTTATAAGGCGTATGGTTAAAATTAAATGAACCGAAGCTAATCACACTTCTACGAGATTCTACTCAGGCGGCAGACACCTGCGAAACCACCTGTCATCGACGGTGTATACAGCATTCGACAACCGGGTTATGCTTTAAGTAACAATAAGTAACCATTTTTGTAGATTTTGATTTCGTGAGGCATTGGTTTGACACGACTTGCTACTTAAAAGTGATTTCAGGCTCACTTGCCGGGGAAAGCGTTTTCTTCGACCAAGTAGGAGTTCCTGTATTTTGGGTAAGTTATTTTATTTATTTGTTCGCTGTCAGAAAGGTCGCTCACGAAATTTTAGCTAATGTTAATTCCGTAATTGCTAACATTGTTTTATTACCATTGAGGTAGTATTCATTAATTATTTTGTGTGTTTCGCATGCTGTGTACAACCAATAATTAGTACGAAAGTTTAGTATTAATTCAGTAATTATTATCACTGTTTTATTATCAGTAATGTCGTATTATTAATTATTTTGTGTGTTTCGCATACTGTGTACAAACAATATTTACTACGAACTATTCTTCGCTGTTCATTTCAACGTAACTTACTTATGTATCGTGTGTTGCCGATACTACTGGCATTCATGTACTGAAAATTTAATATATCTGTGATAATCATCGACGTTACTAAATTAAAGTTGTTATCTTGGTTACTCTTTCTTTTATGGCAACATACCTTTCTCTTTTGATCGTCGTTATCTAATAACACACTTTGGCTACTCGACCATCAGAGTAATAAGGATTACGAACCTCCCATTGCGTTACAAGTTTGGACCGTCTGTCGTGAGCGAGGCAGAAGTGTTATCTTAGATCAGCTCTGGCGCCCTTAGGCATACTTCCTGTGAACCTCCCCTACTTCCGACTATATGAGTTGGCCGTGCAAGGTTCGTAAAACCTAAAGCTTGTAACAAAACATATCACTTCAAGGTGGTTTTATGACAACATAACCTTATGAAAATACATTTCTTCATCATTCCTTATAGGAAAAGTTTTTTTTATTGTTTGGTTGCCTGGCGCGTAAACAAATGAAGCTAACGGTTTCTTAATGCGGGAGCAGGCAACATACAACTGTCCACGAGAGAATTATGAGTTTTTAAGATTAACGCCGCAAACAATCAACGACTGACCCTAAGATTTATTTATTGTTATAGCAAAAGCAAGTCACCGGAAATTGCATTCGTTTGAATTAAAATGGTACGTCAGTTGGTACCATTAGGATGCGGGGTATCAACATATTTCCTCTCCCTTATATTTTCCTTTTAGAATTGTTGCTTCGATCACATTGTTAAGTAATTTTTTTATTGCTAGCCGCGTGCCGCTAAAAGATACGGCGTCCGATTAGATTGAAAATTTGCTTGGTTTGTAGCATTTTGAGTTCTTCTATCCAAATTACTGCACCCACGTTTTGGCGGCATGGGTCTAAACGTAATCACACTGAACACACAATTAGTTTTAAAAAGAAGCGAAAATATAAAAAACAATCAAAAAACAGCCACGCACAGAAGATTTAATGGTGAATGACACGTACGATAATATTATTTTCTCTGATAATTTTTGCCAGAGGCATAGATTATCCAAACGCGACTTTGTTTTGTTTACGTTGACGTTGACGATTTACGTCAAATATTTGACAGCTCGTTTGTATGTATGTGTATGTTGTTTTTACTACTTTCCTCGCCATTTTTTTTTCTTTTTATTAAAACTGTGCCTTTAGGAACATATGGGAAAAAAATAGCCGCATTGGTCCAGTCGTTCTCCAGTTTTGCGCTTAGCAACATTCATTTTTATTTATGTAGACTACTTTTGTCAAAAATAGTTGTTTCTATATCGACATTTCTAAGTTTGAAAAGTTTTGATTTAATAAGATTTTTCATATGAGTCAATACAATAATTAATAAAAATTATTTTGAAGGTGGGGATTTTTAAAAATTTCTAATTGTATTTAGTATAGTTTGTGTCTTCTTCGTGTTAAAATGTGTACGAATAAGCTTTTTAATATTAAATTAAAATTTATAAATTTAAAAACAAGTTAGTGGCATATATATGGTAAGTGTACTTTCTTTAAGTAATTGTTTTATTTTTTTTCTTTTCTTTAAACAGAATCTACGTTTATTGCTTAATAAATAGTTTTATTTTTAATTTTTATAACTATAAATTATATTCTTAAGTAGGTATTTCAAAAACGTAGATATTATTTAAAGTTTTACAAAATGATTTTTTCTGTTAGCTACTAACTTGTAAATTTAAAAAAATCAATTTTTCCTTGCTGTTGCAAATTATTATGATTAAAGTAACTAATATAAAAAAAATTATTCCGCCTTTTTTAAAACATTTTTTACCAATTGTAAAAGTTGTTACGCCATTTTAAAACTGTATTTTACTACCAACTGTTAACAGTTTTTAAGTTATTTCAAAATTTGTTTTATTACCAACTGAAAAATTTTAAATACTTAAAAGTATATTTGTCGCTAATTTTTAATTTTTTTTGTTTTACTTATTCAAAATTGTTTTTCGACTTTATTTTGACTTAAATAAAAAAAATGTCAATTGTTTTAAACCTATTTTTATTATTTTAACTTAATTGTTGTTTATGTTAGTTTAAAAACACTTGCTGTTTTGCAGTTTTTTTTTCATTTCTTCTTAATCTAAAACTATTATTGTTAAATTATTTGCACATTAAAATAATAATTTTAAATAAATACAACTTTGTTTTTTGTTTTACCTATTTGAATTTATTTATGAGTATTATTTTAACTTAATTAAAAAAATTCGTTTTAGTTCATGAATCGTTAATGACTTAAATTGTGATGTATTTAAAATATTAATAGATTTATATCATAATTATTTTTTAACTTAGTTTGAACGCGCAAATGATTTTTGTTCTTTTTTAGTTTTTCTATTACTTCTTAATAAAGAACTATTTATTATTATTTATTGTAGATTAAAATTCAAATTTAAAATAAATACTAGGTACATTGTTTTTCTGTTTTAATTATTTGAATTCATTTATTATTTTACTATAATTAAAATTTCTTTTAGAACATGAATGTTGACGATATAAAATTATGCTTTATTTAAACTTTTGATAGATATATATCACAATTATAATTTAACATAATTTTTTAAAACATTAAAACTTGAATTTGAAAAATAAACGCTCAAATTAATTTAGTTGTTTTACAGTTTTACAATTTTATTACTTCTTAATCAAACGTACTAATATCAAATTATTTGCACATTAAAATCTAAATTTAAAAAATTGTTCTCTATACTCTTTTATTTTTAGCGCTTGAGTAATTTTGAAGTTTCACATTTCTCTAAATTATTCCGTTATTTTAGCATTCATTTTATAAAATAATTCTTAAATTCACTATCTTATTTACAATTGACGGTTTAAACTTAACAATGGCATTGGTGTAGTAGTTAGAATAGTTGCTTCGTAATCGAAGAAACCCAGGTTCGAATCCAGGTATACCCACAGCATTTTTTAATAAAAATTTTTCTTTCTCGCTTGTCATGAGAATTTATGACGCAATAAAAATTACCAGTTATGCGATGACGTAACAATGTAAGAGAGAAAAAAAATCGCTGTAAGAGAGAGGAGAAAAATTTCATTGTGAGAGAGAGAAAATACAGTACACTCACGTTTCTTCTGAGGTCAAAAGGTGAGTAAATCAGAAAGTCATTTTTATGGCGCATAAAAAAAATACGTAAAATGAAAAAGAAAAATGTGAGATAGAAAAAAACGCTTGTCCATGTTATCCCCGAGGTCAACAGTGAGGTTATTAAAAAATTTATTAGAGGGTTTTCCAATCAGTTAATTAGCGATGATTAATCAACTGATAAGAAATCCCCCTCATTCTACTACATAGGTTTTGTCAGACTGTGCGCGCCATTCGCGGCTTTTATTGGAAAGATAGTAACATCAGTCACAACCGCACGGCACGACAGGACGATTTAAACACAAGATACGTACGTTGTGGTATTAAATTCCGCTCAATGACGTTAAACGATACTTAATGTAGAGATTTGAAAGCGGGAATCAATTTTTCTGACATTAAGGTTATGTATTTATACATGCCAATCACTGTCTTGAGATTTTGACGTAAATATAGTTATTGACCATGTGGCCAAACACTGCATAAATCAAAATTTTATATTTTTTTATTTGGAGGGGTGTTTCTTCGTTCTTAAAAATCCAAATTACATAGGAAACTATAATTTTCTAAAAATAATGTTTTCACACAGTGCTTGGCATATGCCAATTACTATAAAATTTCTGTGGCCAATGACTATCGTTCTCGTCATACAGATGCCGAAGGTGCAAGAAGAGACAAATTACAAGAAAAAATATACCGAGGAAGATGTTTCATCAGCGTTGACAGAAATCGAAAATGGGATGTCTTAAAGAAAAGCTTCTAAAAATGTTGGTGTGTCGCGACAAGCATTGCAGTTTAGGAAAAGTTCAAAATTTAATCATAAAACTAATTTGGGACCAAATCCTGTACTCACAAGAGAAGAAGAGAATATATTAGAAGAAAAAGGATTTCCCGCTAGAAAATCAGATATTGAAGCATCATTTAAAGAAGTTAAGAAAATCCATTTCGTCACAATCTTCCTGACGAAAGATGGTACACAGCTTTTCTAAAACGCCACTCATCGAACACCGGAAGCAGTTACTGCATCTAGTTCTGTCGTTACATTCGGTAATGGTTCACTAGGGCAAAAGAATATTTATAAGAAAAGCAACTAGAACATATATTAAACGATCCAACTAGAATTTTTAATGGCGATGAGGCTTGTTTTTTTTTGTGTCCAAAACATTCTAAAGTTGTTGCACCAAGAGGTGCAAGGAATGTTTATGAGGTAGACTCAGGCCAGGCAAAAATGAATATAACAGTGATGTTCACGTTTTCTGCGACAGGTCAGGTAACTAAGTCAATTGTATAAAAAACTACCAGCTGCAATACTGCAGTCAGTACCTAATTCTTGGGGAGTCGGCCACAGTGACAACGGTTGGATAAAACTAGAATTGTTTTACGAATACATTGGAAATGTATTGTATCCGTGTTTAAAAAACAGTGGTGTCAAATTTCCTATTATCTTTTTTGTGGATGGACATACTACTCACCAGACATTGAAATTAATCGAACTCTGCATGAAATTAGAAATTATTTTGATTGCGCTCTATCCTAATGCAACGAGAATTATGCAGCTGCGTTTAAACCTTTGAAAACATGCTGGAAAAGAACCGTGTTACAGTTTAAAAGAAAAAATACTCATCAAATGCTAACAAAAGAGCATTTTGCTCCAGTTTTAAAAACGGTTATTAACGAATGCGCCAAAATAAGCACTATGAGAAATGGTTTATTTCCATGGGATTCATCCGCCATATATTACACAAAATGACTAGGGATAGGAAAAAGTACAGATACCAACGAATCAACAATCCAGAATGAACAAATGCGGAAACAGGATCAATTTTCTACTATTTCGTATGAACAGTTCAAGAATATCGTTGGCGAAGATAGAATAAGAATATTTGAACAAATAGAAAGCTACAGTGAGACAAATGATGAATTTATTGTACTTTACAAAATACACAAGAAATTTAAGAGAACTGATGAAAAAGTTACTCCAAGTTTGGTTGTTGAAACTGTAAGCAATAATAATAAGGATAATTTGGAGTTAGAACATCTAGATATACAAAATTTACAAGTTAGTTTTGACGATAACATGATATCAACTGAAGAGCCTGAAGATTTCAAAATAACTTATAACATAAATTACTCAAACGTTTTGGAAGAACATGTCACTGAGTCGCATTTCGATAAAAAAAGTGAGGCCAAAGTTATAAAAACTTTAGAAAATGAAGATATGACAGACTTTCCAGAAATCGTCACACTCACACAGAAAGGTATCAAAATAAACGAGAAAAGATCAAAGATGATTCAGTGATGTTATTAGAAGCTGAAGATGGAAAGAATGAAAATGAAACATTGAATTCCAGTCTTCAAGATTACGTGGTTTAGCCCAAGGCTCCCGAAAGGAAAGGAAAAAAAAGTAGTGATAAATTAACTTTTGTTTTAACAACCACACAATGGAAAAAACTTAAAATGGAAAAATGAGAGTCCAAGAGAGATGAAAAAAAAACAAAAGAAAATCTCCAGAACCTTATTTAGTATTTTATCATGCTCCTCCTCATTTAAAGCAGCAATGAAAAGATCATCAAAATATATCATGACACCATCAATGTCACTCAGCCCAAATGGCAATCTTAAGAACTTATAGTAATCAAAGAGAGTACTAAATGTACACAATTTAGCAGATGCACTGTCAAGCTCTACATGATAGAAACCATCCTTGAAGTCTAACAATGTAAACCAGCTCTTACCCCTTAAATTTGTACATATTTCTTCAATCTTAGGAATCAACCAGTACTCACGCTTTAACGCCTTATTTAATTCAGACCGGTCAAGACACACTCTTAGAGATCCATCCGGTTTTTCCACCACTACCAAATTACTAGCCCATTCAACAGTACCATTTTTTTTGCAATGATTCCATCACTTTCTAATTTATGCAAGTGATTCAGTAATTTCCCTTTCAAAGAGTTAGGCACACGCCGAGGAGGTCTAGCAACTGGTATCATATTATTCCTAATTTGAATCGTACATTTGTTTTTAAATTTAAAAAAAAAATTTTAAAACTCCAGTAAACAAATCCAAATTATTTTTCACTACAGAATAATAGAAGGAATAACAACCCTTCTCAAATGAGATTCAATTATTTCAAATAACTAGAAATATTATTTCAGATAGTCCACTCAGCACTTTCAAAGCAATTGGGACATAAAAACGTTGTGTGCTCCACACATACAAAGTAATAACATTTCTCGTAATAATAACGAGTAACTCTATTTTTTGTTCTTCAGACATCGTACATCGCCCGCGTCAATTTTCTAGGGGCTGCTAGACAGGTTCTTCAAGTGCTTCTCCAGCACCACTATCCCATTGCGTAATACTTTCTTTAATTCTTCTATTCATTATTTTTGAAAGATTGGAAACATTCAATCTGTTCAGATGAGGTAGAATTAGGCTAAATGAGAGTTGGCGCAAAAATTATCTCCGCGAAATCTTGCAGTTGGAATTATTTGCCTTGTATACAACTAAAGAATTTATTCCTCCAACATACACCATTGAGTAAAAAATCACCATGTGCCATCTACGGGTGTTACGGGCGCAATTATATACAGAACACAATTTATCTACGGTATCCACACCACCCTTGGTTTGATTGTACGTAATTATCATTTCGGGTTTGCCGGTTTTTTCATCAATGATATCGTCCTTCTGCATACTGGACACAAGCAGTACGTTTCTGTTTTTTTAGGTATATATGACACAAGAGTACAAAGCTTATTGCAACCAAACATCAAAGTTTTCTCTGGGCATTTAGTAGAAGAAACTAATTCGACTAGTAATTCCTTCTTATGCTTTCCAAAACCGTATGCCCGTATCTTTCTTTGAATTGTTTTACTAAACTGAAACTGGTAAACCAATTATCCACCGTCACGTTTCTTTCGGTTTCCTTGATAGTCTGGCACATACGATCGACAACATCAAACGTAGAATTACTCATTTCAAATGGCCCTGCTGGCTGTTTACCGACGTACACTTCTAAATTGCAAGTGTAAAACATTTTGGCATCAGACATAGCAAATATTTTGATACCATATTTGTTTGGTTTGCTCAGAATATATTGACGAAATTCACAACGTTTCCTAAAAGCTTCCAGTTTTTCATCTACTGTAACATAGTGATATGGAATGAATGCAGAAGCACAGTTTCCAACAAATTTGTCAAAGAACACTCCAATGGGTGCCAATTTGTCCACTGCCTTGCGTTCTTCGCGAGTCTCTAAGTTGTCAAACCTCAGATGCCGAAGTAAAAATCGGAACCGTTTCAGCGACATTGTAAGCCGAAATATTTCAATTCAGGTGCCATCGCCACATTCAAATGATTACATTTCATAACTGCTAAAAACAGCAGTCCTAACAATGCTTCATGTTCAGCGGGATCACTCAACTTAGCGTCTCTTTCGCGAGTATACAAGTTTTGTACACTTTGTATGTGTTTTTTAAAATAACTACAAGAATTTCTTCAGAAATAAGGAGCTCCATATGGATAATGGAGATTTGCTATTTTTTACTGCTGCTCGCACTCCAGGCGAATGCGTGATAATATTTTCAGATCTGGTTCGAACACTTCTAGGAGGCATATGCTTTTTCCACTTTGTTATTTGGTTCTTGCTTAGAAAAAATGGACTATTATCGGTTTCCGGTTCTTGATTTTCGGTGTCTGAAATTTCGTGTTTGGTATCAGTATCATGTATTTCAGTATCCAGTATATCGTGCTCTCCTTCATCGCTATAATCGTCCCATATTTTTTCCTCGTTCTCTGATATTACACATTTTTTCAGCTTTATAATTTAGCCATTCTAAAATAATATTCTGTTGCATAAAATGACTTTTAAAAAAGTATAGTATTACCTTTTTTTTTGCACAACAACAACAAAAAATTTGTTACGTGGATGGTCGCTGCGGACTCCTAGTCCGCATTCGTTTATTACTAAGAGAAAAATTACAACTACACCCCACAGCCTTTACTAGCATACTAACATATTATTGTAAGAAAAGTACTGAAGGTTATACAGTGGGGTGGGAGATATTAATAAATTGGCGAGAAAAATAAAACCATAGTTCGATCGACCGGCTCAGCGAAACAATCGTGACGTTGCTATCACCACCGTTTTTTAGTTTTAGTGCGAGTGCCGCGAGTTCTCGAGACGCGTGCGTGCTCTAATGAACTTTTAGTTAAGTGCAGTAATTTTAAGTGTAGTGTACATAGCTAAGTTAGTTAAGTAGTTTAAGTGCAATGGCGACAGGACGCAATGTGTATGAATTAAGTGAGGACAAGTTTTTAAGTGAATTTCTTAGAGTTAAAAAAGAACGCTTCCCTACACCGAGTGATCAAAAAAGACCTTCAACTTCAAGTGATGCAACCGGTATCAGCGATAAACAATTCAGACTTCCTAAAAGAACGGCAAAAATCGCGCTCGTTGACTCCAAAGTAAGTCGATCGAAACAAAGAATATATGCACAGCCCTAGAAGTTGAGCCGGAAGTAATGGAAACACCCGAATAAATGACTACTAATGAAAATAACGAGATGCCGCGCCAACTAAAAAGACCAAGAATTTAAACCAAAAAAAAAACAAGAATCGCAAATTAACGACCCACCTCAAACCCAAAGATTAGAAGAAACAAAAAACACTACACCCATTGTTCTTAGGAACAAAAACAAATGGGAACAGTTGAGGAAAAAAATCGAAACAAAGAAAATAAATTATACAAAAGCCAGTGCCACCTCACAAGGAATACGAGTTCAACCTCAAACGGTAGAAGATTACCGACTCTTACGAAGATTAATGGAAGAAGAAGGCTACGAATATCATACGCATCAGTTAAGAGAAGAAAGAACATTAAAAGTGGTAATCCGCGGAACACCCATTGAAATCAACGAGGACAACATAAAAGAAGACCTGCACATGCAATGTTATCCAGTTATTAAAGTCACAAAAATGAATGGAAAGGGAGGAATTTCTGCGCCGATGGTACTGGTGGAAATTGATCGGAAATTCCATTCAATACATCAGTTAACGCATGTAGTAGGGCTGAGCACTAGCACCGAGGCGCTCAGACTAACCGGGGAAATAATACAATGTCACAGATGCTAATTATTTGGCCATATACAAAGGAACTGCAGCGTCAGCTACAAATGCATGAAGTGCGGCGGCGAGCACCCCACGTATGTGTGCCAAAAACCAAAAACAACGGAGGCCAAATGTGCGAACTGTGGAGGTTTGCACACTTCAATTTCAAAGGATTGCCGGGAGAGGCGCAAACCTACAATTAACACGAGGAGAGGCTGGGTTCGACCGACGCAACTTCCCACAGTAAGCTTCGACAAAATAAAGAGAGAGCAAAGAAGAAGCAAAAAAGAAAGCGAATTTAAAACAACTTCTGAACGACAGCAAGAGAATGCCACCGCAAGCACCGACCAAACCACCCAAAGTAAGAGAGACGCGCTAGCTCAAGAAATAGGACAAATATTCATTGATTACAACGAACTAAAACCCACCGATACCCAGCAAACACAATTTAACAAAAGACTGCAAAAGATTTTAACGCTAATGTTATGAATAATAGAAGAGTAGACTCCCTTCATATCATCGCCTGGAATTGCAACGGGATCTCCAACAAAAAACAAGAATTAGACGCTTACATACAACTACACAAGCCCGAAGTCATAATCTTAAATGAAACTCACCTAAAACCGCACAAAACATTCAATCTTGTAAATTACATAACTTACAGACGCGACAGAACGAACAATGAAAAAGGAGGCGTAGCGATACTTGTCAAAAAAGTAATAAAACATTACTGTCACCACGTTTTTCTTGAAGACACGGGCATAGAAGCCATAGGAATACAGTTACCAACCAAAAAAAACGAGACATTTAAAATAGTTGCGGACTATTCACCACCGAATCCAAAAATAATTGAAACAGTAACCATCTTCAACAGTAAAGACACTACTATTCTAATCGGCGACCTCAACGCAAAGCACACGGCATGAAAAAGGACAAAAACTGCACAAATACACAACAAACAAAAACCTTCTGGTTACTGCACCAACGGAACCAACGCACATACCGGAACAAGCCAATCATCAAGCAGACATACTCGACATAGCAGTAATAAAGCACTTAAACAAAAACTACAACGTCCACAGAGACGTAGCACTAAGCTCGGATCACCTTCCAATTCACCTCGAAATTGAAAGAATCCAAATGCACATTACCTACAAAACGCGGTTCAAAACAGATTGGAACAAGTTCAAAACTATACTTTAAAACACCACGGCGAGAAACTGTCTGAACAATATACAAGATCTTGAAGCCGAAGTAAATCAACTGATTTTAAACATCAGAAACGCGTTTAAAACATCGACTCAAGAAATCCATGACAAAGAGACTTCTACCATTCCGAAAAACATCAAACAATCACTAGCAGAAAAGAAACGAGCACGCAAAATCTACATCAGAACGCTCGCCCCCGCGGACAAGAACGTTCTGAACAATTTAAACAACAGAGTCAAGCAAGCTTTAATAGATTATCAACGATAGATGGGAGAAGAGATTAGAAACATACAACGACAGCAAAGAAACTCCTTGGAAAATAGCTAAAACACTGCGGAAAGAAAAGAAAAGCAACGTGCCAATTCAACAAAAAGATAAAATACTGATCACGGATCAACAAAAAACAGAGGCATACGCGAACTTGCTACAAACCCAATTCAGCCCAAATCCAGACAGTTCACCAACCTAATAAATGGGCACACAAGTAGCAGTCTTGCAATACCGTCTCATAAAAAGATCCCCGATGTACAAATAGAAGAAGTCAAAGACACGATAAACACCATGAAAACAAACAAAGCACCGGGATTGGATGAAATAACAAATACCACAATTAAACAACTGCCGGAGAACACCATAGAACAACTGACAAGGATATGCAGAGCCATTTTTACATTAAAACACTTTCCGACTCAGTGGAAAAAAGCGAAGATAGTAATGATACCTAAGTCCGGAAAACCTAAGAATATGTTAGGAAGCTACAGACCAATAAGCCTTCCTTCAGGATTGAGCAAAATTACAGAAAAACTGATACTCGCCTGCATCACCAAAATTATCAAAGAAAAACAAATCATACCACATGAACAATATGGATTCAGACCAAACCACTCGACAACTCAACAAAAAGCAAGAATAATCGAAAACATACTTGGAAATAAAAACATAGGCATTACAACAGAGGGAGTTTTTCTGGACATCTCCAAAGCCTTCGATAGGGTTTGGCACCAGGGACTTCTTCATACGATGTACACCTCAGGATTCCCAGCTGAACTAATACAATTTATTGCATCATATCTGGAACAACGACATTTTATAGTGGAAGTAAACAAGGACAAATCAACGACTAAGCAGACAAGAGCGGGCGTCCCACAGGGATCTATTCTGGGACCTACGCTCTTTAATATCTACATGCAAGACGGAAACAACAATTGCACAGTACGCGGATGATACTGCTATTATCGCCCACTTAAAACAAACAAACAGTGTAGTGAAAAAGCTACAACACCATTTATCGCTACTGCAAGCATGGTTTGACACATGGAGGATTGCAGTAAATCCACACAAAAACCAAGCAATAATTTTCACAAACAAAATCAAGAAAAGACCCTAACGACAAACCTAAAACTAAACGAAGTAAATATTCCGTGGCAGCGACGGCCAAATATCTAAGAGTTACACTGGATAGAAAACTGACCTTCACCCAACACACAAACGAACAAATCAAAAAAGCTCGAAGAATATTCGGGTACCTATAGCCGCTGCTCAACAAGAAAAGCAAGTTACATGCAAGGATTAAACTACACATTTACAAAGCCACCATCAGACCAATTCTCACGTACGAAACTGAAACCTGAAATCCAGACAATACAAAACAAAGCCGTTAGAATGTGCATGCAGGCGGAATGGTACCACCCAAATGCGATGCTGCACAGAGAAGCAGAAATCCCTACAATAACAGAATTTATTACGGTACAGTAAAAAGAACACTAGACTACGAACCCAACCCAACCCACAAATTCAAAAGGCCAAAATTAGCACTAATAGAAATGAAGCAAACGAACACAGAAAACGACAAAAAGGAAATGCGGTAACGAAGCAAACAAACCATAAACGTTTGACACAAAAAAAACACAGGAGATACGTTATAAAACAAAGAATATAAAAAGATGGCAGCCAAAAAAAAAAGTTATTTTCTGACTGCGACCAAACCAACGATTACGATAATGATGATCATGAATAAAACCAGTGCGGAATGTGTGTCCGCGCGCGACCACTGAAAGGTTAAAAAAAATTATATAGAAAAAATCTATTTTTCGATTTTATTCATTTTTTTGACTTAGCTATTTTGTCGTTGTCTATTGTACCATTCACAAATTTAGTCAATTCTTGTAAAATTTTCACATGGATTTTTAGCATGTTTGAATTTTGATATAAAAAATATTTTTTTAACTGCAAAAATAAAACACAAAAGCGTGAAAAACCACCATTTTTAGAACATGCGGATAGATACCTTCATGCTTCGTCTCATCATCATCCTGCACAGAAACATTCTGTTATTGAATCTTTGGTCCATCGTGCCTTTTCTATTTGCCAACTTGAGAAACTAGACTCAGAACTCCGTCATCTTACTAGAACTTTAGTGAAAAATGGTTATATTAAGCGAGATATTCATAGAGTTATTAATCGTCGTTTACATCCACGTACTCGATTACCTAAGGACATTCCTACACCCGAATCCAACCCGAAATTTGCCTTTTTACCCTACATTCACAAGGTTACAGATCAAATAGGGAAACTCCTTCGTAAGAATGGTATTAAACTCATATTCAACTCGACAGGCAAAATCTCTCAGATTCTTCCTTCTCCCAAAGACAAATTTCCTACACTTTCATCTCAAGGTGTATACCAAATTCCTTGTTCTTGTGGTTTAGTCTACATTGGTGAAACCGGTCGTTCCGTCATTACTCGCATTTCAGAACATGATCGTTGTATAAGAAAAAGGTATACTTCCAAGTCTGCGGTCGCTGAACATCATTTTACTACAGGTCACAAGATAGATTTTGATAATGTTTCGTTGATTGCCAAATCTCGAACTATCCCCTCTTTGGTTCCCGGTTATTAGTCATTTATCGAAGACACTGTTACGTGCGAAATTTTTCATTACGAAATACTCTGTATATGAATTCAACTTAAACCACCACGTTGCCAGCCATTGTGTATTTCAAGGAGTAATAAGGATGCATAAGTACCATTAATGAATAATGCTACCGAGCATATAAGCTGTTGTGGGGGCCTGCCACTTAAATAACGTCGTAAATGCTGACTTGGGAATAGAAGTCGATTGTGTTATCAGCCACCTGTTCTAAATTACTACCTACAGTATTCGATACACGGGTTTTTATATAATACCTAATGATTTATTAATACTAATTTTGTAGCTTACTATTCTTCGTGAGTTGGTGTGTGACACGATTTGCTTTTAAATAATTATTACAAGCCGCTGGCGGGGAAAACGTTTTCTTCGAAGTGGAAACTGGACTTCGGGTGAGTTTATGTACTTAATTTTTATATCGTTCTTTAGTCACTTCTACGGAATTTAGCATCTGGCTTGGTTCACAAGTTGATTACCTAACTCGGTAGTAGTTCTTTGTTAGATTTTCGTTTGCTTTTTCAAGTTATCGTTTTCTTTCTTACCTTTTCAGAGTTTAGGTTATGGCTTCGTTCACAAGTGGATAACCTAACTTTTGAGAAGTTCTTAGTTAGATTTCGATTGCTTGTTTGAGGTTTGCGATTATGTTATAGATTCTGGCCGTGGAAGCCTTCGCTATTACATTTTTAGAACAGTAAATATCAGCAAAACAAGCAAAATATTGCCTTTGTTTTGTAATAATAAGTACAAGCTAATTATATTCTATTATTCAATCACTTCGATTTATCAAATTATAAGGGATTTCTCAAAATAGCATGTATGTTATTTTCTTTGTTTGAAAAAAAAACACGTTGGATTAAGTATATTGACAGAACGAATTCGTATTAAAGAACATTAAAAACCAGTCTAAAAAGCTCTCAAAACGCAAACCATCAGTATTACTACAGTGAATAATTTCTGAATAAATAGAATAGCTTTCATTATTTTTCATTTTGTACAATATTGCTTTGTACGAACAAGTTAGACAAACAATAAAAAGAATCGAACTTATTTAGACAGGTTAAAATAACAAATGTATTAGCAATATTACAACTTAACAAAATAAATGTTTTTATAACTATATCATAAATTTTTGGAATATTTTGTTTGTTTTTGAAATAATAAAGCACGACTAAAATAACTAATAACAAATAAAATCAAAACTTATTTGTAGATTGCAAACAAACTTCTTTGTATAAAAAAAATCATAGATAAGATAAAGTACAAAGTTTTGTTGTAACAGAATATCAATAAATTTGTAAAAATTACTTTTTTAATAAGTATCAAATGGGCTTTAATTACTTTGTTTAAAACTACATAGCTTTTGTTATTTCACCTACTTTATAGTGGTATTATGTTTGATGTTTTAATTGTGTGCCTCGTAAAATTGTCACCAAGTATAACAAACAGTATACGTAATTTACTTTGATATTTTCCAGGTGGGGATACCTTAGAATGTCGTTAGACTGCCGTCAAATAACAAAGTATGCGGTATAAACTTTTAGACTTCACCTACATTTTTATGAATACAAACACTACAAGTCTAGTAAACGCGTAACTAAATCTAAAAAATTATTCTAAATGACGCTTAAGTATTTAATATATTAAAAAATATCTCGATAAAAGTCAATTTATAAATACAATTTGAATAAAACGGTACCGATTAAATATCGTAATTAAGACAAAACAAAACCATTATTCATTGTTGAATTGCAAAGTTTTATAAAGGTTTCAATTTCTCTTTATGTAATATCTTTTCATTAGTTGTATCAAATTTATCTCAATGAACATAAATCAAGCACATTATTTTCTAAGTTTAATTGTTAAGTGCTAATTAGAATATCAATTAACAAACTGTCGGATCTTTACAATTTAAAGAATAATTACTTTTTGCTTACGCTTGACAATTGTTGTTTATCTCGATTAGTTGCGTAATTAATTTCTTTGCAATATCTTTAGCGAATGGTTTGCGTGTTTATTTATGTTTTGTTATTTAAAATTATTTGTTTTTAACTTAACTTTAACTTAATATATAATGATTGGCAGTAAAAAAAAATCTTGTGTAAATCTTTTTTTAAAAGAGAGATATAATCAAATGAAAAAAAAATAAGAAACAGAATAAACAAAAAAAATTGCAAATAAAATTTATAACAAAAAAATATAAAAATTATTATAAAAAAAATAAATAGGTAAAATAAGACAGTACAAAATGATAAAACTTTAATCGAACGCAAGCTACGTAATTTTTAAGTTAGCCTTTGTGCGAGTATTAAACTAAGATTTGTTAAAAGTAAAAAAAAATAAAATAAAACAACCACTTAAACGCAAATCATATTAATTCTTAAACTCATTAACGACTATAACAAAAAACTTCAATTGATAAAACCAAAACCTTTAAAATCAGAAACATCATTATTAATGAACCTAAAATACCCAAACGAAATGCTCTTCCGACAATTAACACAGGGCTAACACCTATTTTCTTACAGCATGAATACTTCTCAAAGATCGTCAACTATTTAATAATCCACTTTCTCTCAGTAGCGACACATTTATACATTTTGTATTATTATGCTTTAGCCGGCTACGAAGAAAAAGGTGGGGGATATCGAGGCAAAATTTTAAATTTCAACAAATTTTTATACTAAAAAAAAACTAGCAACTTTTTAACATAACAAATTCCCCCCCAGCAACATAAAAACCTGGGAAGTAGACACTAGCTAAAGTCAACAATAGAAATTTAGGCATACGCCTTGGAAAGAACCCTGAAATCCAAAACCAACCCAAATACAATAACACCCAACCCAAGAAGAAACGTAAAGGAATGAGGTTTTTCCGATTTGCTAAGCATCACCAACCAGATGTGTCCAAAAGTCGCATGTAGCGGAATAATACTTTAAAGAACTAAAAGTTATCAACCAACGGAAGAGAAGTATCAGAACAGCTACTCGTTGAAAGTCGACATCAGTCGTTACGCTATAAAGCAAGAGAACAACGCAGTCCCATAGACCTCACTGACGGACAATACTAAGCAAACCAAGTACAGGAAAGAAAAAAGTTTAGATCTTAAATCCCGTGAAACCCCAGCTCACAAATACAAATCCAACCCTAAATATATGTCTCCAATGCTAACTAAACTAAAAAAGTAAAAGAAAAATCAAGTATCTAGCAGACGTTGAATTTTTATACGCCGATTTAAAAGAAAAGTCAAAAAGAAACACTAATGCAGTTGTGCCCAAAAAGTCAACGACGATATGAGATTCTTCCACAAGAAAAACCAAACAGACTCTAAAGATCTAAGCTAATGACCAATGAAGAAATCTTAAGCAAAAAAATATTCTGATTAAAAAATCGACATAAGTCGTACTACCTAAAAGACAGAGAAAAAAATCAGTAATCTAAGAGTCGCAACAACAAAGTCACCAAAAAAACTAAAGCCTAAATGAGTGCCAATCCAAAAAGAATCCAAATCGCGTAACCCAAAACAAAACCAAAAGAAGGAAGAACCAATAAAGAACATAAAGCTTCACTTGCCAATTGAGCATCGTGAGTCAGTGCTCGTCGTGTTGGAATGTCACATTGGAACGTAAATGCTAAAGAACGGATTAGAATATTCCAAAAGCAAAAGAAATCCAAAGAAGAAAAATATCATAACGATTACTGACAACAGCAAAAATGCCGACTAAACGGAAGTACAGAGTACAAGAAGCGACGTTGCAGTCTATTCCAAGTTCCAAACCAAAAACAACAAAACAAAAACTGTAACTGAGAAAGAAAAGAAACACAGTTGCAGTGAACACTAAAAAGAAAAGTAGCTAAAAAGAAAAAAAAGAGAGGAAGTGTTCAAGCAACAAATCAAGATAAAAGACAAAAAAAAAAAACAATTGCCTTAAACGTGAACCTTCAAAAGAAAGGAAGAAAGAGACAGACGGAGAAAAATAACCCTACAGGTTTCTATGTCCAATTAACCACCCAAGACCAAGTGAACCTTAAAGAAGATAAAAAAAAGAAAGAGAAACGGTTGGCACATAAAAAAGATGGATAGGCCCAAGAAGAAAGAAATAAAAAGTAAAAAAGATAAGAAATAGAGAAAGACGGAGAAAGATAACGCTAGATGTTAATGCCTGATTTGTTCTTCGCCCCGTTGAAGAACGAAAAGAGAGACCACCCTACGGTGCCCATCCAAGCGCCCAAAATGTAAAAAAAAAGAAAAAGAAAGAGAAGAGAAAAGATGCGAAGTAATAACGTTTTGCTGAACTTTCATTGTTTATTATTTTGAAATGAATATACACAACGTTTCGATTGCTGTGGTATCTGCAATCGTCATCAGGTGAATACTAACAAACTTAGAAACTACTGGAGCTCCAGATATCACAGTTAGTCATAGAACGAAAGCGTACCAATTGCTCTTCCAAATTGGAAAGTATACTTGAAGACTTTAATGCTGACGAGCGGAATAGAAAACTCAATAAAAGAAAAAACCAAATCCAAAAGCAGAAGAGAGAATTCTATAGATGACGTACCAATCCAAAAAACCGACTAAACGGATATAAATATATACAGACGAAAAGGTAGTCTGTCCTGAAGTAAGATGTAGAAGAAAGAAACCAAAAGAATTTTGGCAGAAACTTAACCAAAAAAAAAGAATATTGGTGACAGCAAAATGGGTGAAAGCAAATAGACAGCATCCGAGCCACAACAAACAAGATACCAATAACGTATTCAAAGAATGGAACCACCAAAAAAACCAAAAGAAAAGAACCAAAACAATAGCAAAGGTCAAAAGTCGAAAGCCTAAAAAGTGAACTAGCATTTACGATGCTTGCGGCTCCGATTAAAAAGAACAGAACGATTAGAAGAAGGAGATAGTAAAGAATAAGCAGAAATGATTGACAAAGTGGATGTAAGAGTTGTGGCTTTTGCATCAGGAGAAACAGCACGATCCTTATGTAGACGCGCAGAACTTGTAGCGACACCAGTGTTGGAAAACTTTGTCGTTGCTGGCAAGGTGTGAAGTATCCTAATCGGATTGCTTCGTTGCGAGTTTGCACAAGAACAGTAACATATAAACTCAGGAATCTTAGATCTCATATGAGGCCAGTAGAAGTGAACGCGAAGAGCTTCTAAAGTGCCCCTAACACTGCGGTAATCACAATCAGATGTAATGTGGTGATCTTGAATAAATTGCTTGCGCTGGTCCGATGGTACAACTAACTTCCAAACGCAAGGATCAGAAGAGGAAATGCGTACACGTTTACATAAAAGATTTTTCACAACGAGAGAAACGACGAGGAGAAGCAGTAACTTTAGATATCATACCTAAATACCAAGGATCAGTAGTAGGCCTAATAATCCTGGAAACTGAAAAGAAATTAGGAGGAAGAGAAAGAAGAGAACGAACAGTACGTAAAGGCTTATCACATTGAGAACAACAACAAACACAAGCATTCGAAGTAGAAGTAGATACAGAAGGAGAAAGTGTAAAAGCATCGAGAAAGCAAGTAGCAGAAATAGCAGAAAACGGAATTAGAAATCTTACTAGCAAAGACTACAGATGGCTCTTAAAGTTGGTCACCAATCTCTGATGCTGAGAAGTTGAAAGAATCACGAGATTCCAAACGCCTGCCTAAAGATATTAAAGAAAGTTGATAGAACGGCGTTAGATTCCAGGGAATGATCTTGAGCTCCACTTGCTCTGAGACTGGTTCTGTTAGCTGAAGGAAGAGGTAGTAACGTAAGTACCAATGGTTTCCTTAGCTCACATCGTACGACTGCGAATAGAATTAATCAAGCGCTCATCATAATCCAAAGGTAAAAACTCTGACTTCAAAAGAGCAGCGACATCGTTCCACAATCGTAAAGAACCTCGGTTCGTCTTAAAAATAAGAAAAGATATGCCAGATAAAACTTCAAACGCTGATAGAAACAGTTGATGCTGTGAAACACCACGAGATAAACCCAACTCGTTAATACGAATAAAAATTCTATAAGTAAAGAAGGATCTTCACCAGAAAACGTTACATTCCAATTTCCTAAGTTCGTTTCTAAATCAGAGTTCGAAGAAGTAAGAAGTGGTGGTTCTTCATCTGAAGAATACATAGTTAATACATTAAAATCACGATAAAGCCTCAAACAGGAAACTAAACAAAGCAGTAAATCAAAGCAGAAATATGCTTACACATGTCTGACTAAAACTCAAATCAAAATAACACTAAGTACAAGTAGTATTGCTTAAAAGTAATCTAATATACAGAAAGGGTTAACCGACGTAGCCCAGTTAATCCAAAAATGAAAGCTTAAGTCCACCAAGTGTCTGCCTAGACATCCAAATAAAATAAAAGTAAGTAAATAATTAATGTAAAATCAAACCGAAGCACCAAAATCAAAGAAGTAAAAGTTAGTGAAGTAACTCCAACCTCAACTCTTGCAGCAATTATTAAGTTTAATTCCAAGAATACGAAAATCAAAGTGTCGAGGATCAAAGCGCACTCGATAGTATGTGACACACAAAAAAAAGAGTTTAATATTAATTGTGATTACAACCTAGCATGTAGGTGTGGCCATTCCAATAATCGACATGACCAACGAAGTAAAGTAGGAAATGCAATACTTACAGTTGTGTATTATCCAGTAGGGGATTAGCCAATTCCGTACTAGTCTGACCTAAAACGTAATATGCAATTTGGCACAAGCGTACATACTGTGTTAGCACAAGTAATGTGATTTAATGCATACAATATTTGACGTAAAAGAATGTGCCGAGCTTCCCTCTAATTAACTTCGCACTTGTATAAGTATTTCTTTCGATAAAGTGGTGTACAACCTCTTAGCCTTCAGCGACCCGACGTCATAGAAACTTGTCGAGAAGCAGGTGTTTTACCAAAGTCACTGATAGGATTACAGGTGAAGGGATCGGACTTGCCCAAAATAAGCTTTCACTCAACAATACGCAAAATTCGCACACATATTCACGTGGAATAGCGTGAAACAATTTAATAATGAAAGCCTTGTTGGGCCAGAGAGACCGCTAAGAACGGTCCGTATTTTACGTTCACAGAAAATAAATTCGTTTTGACTGCCGGTTACGAAGAAAAAGGTGGGACATAATGAAGGACAAATTTTAAACTTGAAGAAATTTTTATACTCGAATATTGAATCACCAACTTTTTAACATAACACATATAATTTTCCAAACTCTGTAATTTACAGATGACGGTCGTGTTAGGATGGAACAATTGATTGGAATTGATCAGATAATTCATCGGTTTTCAGGGCGGATAAAAATGATGCATTCAGAGTAATGGTTCCACAGCTGAATTATAGGTTTAGTATTTCCAAATAGTAACTCTAATAAAGCATTACATTGAAGCTAAGCGAATAGAAAACTGGCAAGCACATCTCAATATAGTTTAAAAAATGCTCATGCTAGCAGCTATTATGCTAACTTTGGTCACATGTACTTGCAAGATGTTCTGTTAAATTTGAGCAGAACAATAGATCTAGTTGGATACCACGAATCTACGACGGAAAGCAGCTTTACGATTAGGCGATTAAAATTTTGGCAAGGACTTTGGTTTGACATGATGTAAACTTTGATGTGGATGATCCATAGTTGTGGAGGCTGTACTCTTGCTGTGGTATTAGTGATAGCGTACTCGCACTGTAGAATTTAGGAATGATATCTTTGTACATTTGCAACGCCATTGAAGAATTTTGTAACGGTTGTCTAGATACATCCGAGCAACATTGCGATGCAAGGTTTTCACGCATCACTCAAGACTTTGTTTCGGCATTTTCCATTTATTCTATAAGCACTGGACCACTTGTGGATAAAAACACAAATTGTCATTTGTTTAGAGATAAAGGTACCGAGATGACGTCGAACATAGTTATCACTACAGAGAGTATTGTAAGACAAGAAAAAATACCAAAAAAGGTGGCAAAAAGGCCGCAAACCTGCCAAAAAAGGTAATAAAAAAGGCACAAATATCTATTAAAATTTACATTTTTTTTTGTTTTACAATGTTTATTAAGTGCTATTATTTTCCCGAGCACAAATCAAATATTTTTCAATGTTTTCACCAAGAAGCTGTTGCCTTTTATCATTTAAAATATTTTTATAAAAAGAAAAAGTTCTTTCGACATCACAAGATGTTAGTGGAGCAAATTTTAATGCCGATGTTTTCGTTATTGTTAAAGATATTTTCTATTGATGCTTCATGATTGTTTAAAGAGGCCAATGAAACGGTTTTTTGACGTGACGGAATCCAATTTTTGTTTAATTTTTCTCCCTATAGTCCCCGGACATGCTCTTATAATTGCTCTTATTCTTTCGAATGTAGGGAAAGATTCGGTCATTGCGGTTTCACTTTTTTCTAGCTTCTATAATTCGCCAGGAATGCCGGAAAAGTGTGTTTTTATAAATACTAGTTTTCTCTTAAAAGCTTCGTCATTCAAAGCTTTTTGAGATTTAGCAATTGCTGCAGAGGCCGTCTCGTCAAATAATTCAACCACCTGAAGTAAGACAATGTCAGATTATAGTACGAACCGTACCTCTTTAATTTTTTCAAAATGTGTGGCATAAAAAATGTAAGCAGATAATCAAGCTCCCCATCTTGTTATGATAGGTTCCGGTGGAAGTTTAACATCTGGAAGGCTCTTACCCGTAATGGTGTTTTCAAAAAAACCTAAAACAAGATCCAATAATCAAAAAGAGAATCTAATGTGTTAGAGATTTTTACCTTTTTGGTGGCAGAAATGAACTTGTTAACTATTGCAAACTCGTCTCTAATGAATTCACGCACCCTATGTATTCCATGTGCTAGACAAGTTAAATATTTTAAATTCGGATAAAATATTTCTAATGCCTGAGCGGATTTGATCATATAAGGTGTTGCATCGGTTACGAATAAGAGAACCTTTTCCTTTTTTACGCCATTGGGATACAGAAACATACTACAAACAGAAAATTGTATAATTGTAATTAATATATTGAATTATAATAATCAATCGTTAAAAAAAATTACGTAAACAAGCATCGAAAAAATTTGCAACTGTTTTGTGATTGGACTGTGGAATTTCTATGGATGCTAGCAAATGAGCTTTTCCTGGTTCTAGTTCAGACAATTTACAAACTACAAAATTTGCTATATATCGACCTCTGCAATCGGTTCTTTCATCAACCGAAGTCCAAATGTAATGGTTCTCAATGTCATTCCTTAGTGTCTGTATTTTCTATAAAAGGTTAACCAGCATTTTGAAAACTATAATACTTTAATTAAACTGCTTACCGATTGATAACATATGTATAAATAATTTTTTTTCTCAAAGTTGATTTATTTGGAACAACTTGTTCGGTGTATTTTTTGAAGAAATTGCGAAAATTGTTATTATCAAATTTTTTAAGAAGAATTTGAGCCGACACCAATGCGTAGCACAAATCTAGAGCAAAAGCTGTTTTTGATGGGCAGGGTTTATTCTGTTGATCTTCTATAACGTTTTTTGGCAATGGTTGTTTCATAGTTTTTTTAATATTCTTTAAATGTAAACCACTACCCAAGTGTTGTTTCACATGGTACTTTTTAGTAGCACCGATCTAAAATAATTCATATACTAGTAATTAAAAGCATTTAAATTAAGATAATACAAACCTACTGATTTCGAACAAGCTTGACAAAAAAGTTTTCCCCGTCGGTTGTTAAATTATTGTCCAATTTACTCCACTTGTAATAATTTTCAAATTTTGATTGTTTATTAAGTGGCATTTTTTAAAACTTACTCACAGCACAACAGCAATAGACTATTGCAGTGTGACAATATCACAGGTATTTATAACAAACAAAGAATATTTTAGTCATGTGTTTCAGTCATTAAAGGAATCCCACCGGACAGAATTAAAATTATCTATATTTGTTTGCTTTACTTAGGTACTATAAAATATGATTCATTCCGAAATTCTTCCGGTTTTGTAAATAGTTTTCTGTTAAGCCTGTCATTGTACATAATCCTAGTATAAATTCTTACAATAGTTCTTCTCTATAAGCGGCTTTTGTATTTAATGTTTTCTGGAAACCATTGTTTAACAAAACATGAAAATCCCTGTTGTTATTTATAGGTTCGTGGTAAGACCTTTTGAGCAAAAAGTGTTAATTATATTATTGTACGTAATTTAAGTAAAATTCTGTAATGCGTTATTGTCATCTACCTATTAAAAGACTGTTTACACAATCTTTTCAAAATTTATATGTAAAAAAGCAATATAAAATAATACTGTTTAAAAAGGCAAAAAAGACAAAAAGTTACACAAAAAGGCAAAATAGGCAGGCTCCAGGCATTTGCCTGACTGTCCGCTCTTTATAATCGTAACATTGACAAAAAACAAAGGAACGTTTATTGGTTGGTAGTTAATACGAACACAGGAGGAAGTAGGTAGCAAATAATAATGCAGCCAAATTTGGAGGTAGCTTATATAATCAAAAAAGCCCACATAAACTTAAAAGATTTAGCAATGCCCCGAAGATTTAACCGCCAGGTAGTTTATTTTGAAAAACAAATCTTCTAATTCTGGCAAAATTACCAAAGCCTAGATATCAATAAAATCAAAATCCAAAACAAATTTCGTATTATCAATACAAAAACATTAAATATAGTTAATATCGTTAACCACGAGATGGCGACAGCCACAACACTTTTATATGTTGTAGGACGAAACATGAATATAAGCTATAGAAATATATCAGTATAATTGTGGAAATACATCAGAGAGTGTTTCCCAGTGCTGATGATCCCCAAAAGAAGAAACGGCCGTACACTGTTTCTCTCTGGTGGTAATTTTTGCAATTGTACTGATATAGTTACTTTTTACTATATTCGTTGGTGAATTGCAACCGTGTTAATATTCTATACGATTTTCGAATTTTCGCGGTTATCAAATCCAACTACTAACATGCTAAGATCTTATAGCACCAATTTGTTACTAATTAAAAAAAACCTAACATGTTTATCCAAGCTTAACGTTTTTTCTATTTAACAAAAGAAAATAAAACGTACTAAGGTGTCTTTATATAGGCCATACTAACATACTTTCTTACTCTTATTTACCTAATTGAAAAACAACAACCTAAATGTAACCTTAGTAAGGTTAAAGATATTTTGAAGGTGATAGGTGTATTTATTTAGTACAATTTAAATGCAAGCTTTCGAACTTGGTCTAAGTTCTTCGTCAGGCAAAATTAAATTAATTTGACAATTATAAAACTAAGGTAACTAAAAACAATAACTTATAAGGGAACTATATAATAGGCGCAAGTTTATTAGCTACAGCATTCGATTGAAGGTCTAAAGGAAAACCACCATAAAAAGAAATAACAGGTAACCAGGTGTCAGATAGTTCGCAACCACTGTCTCTATTGAAATTGTTAGGATATTTAATAATTTCAATAGCTTCTCTATAATCTTTCCAGTTTTTTGTTTTAGAAATTGTTTTAGTTTTCTCAAAGTTTGTATCATGAAGAGTGTCAAGTGCATGTTCGGCAATGGCAGACTTAGTAGGTTGTATTAAACGAAGATGTCTTCTATGTTCTTTTAATCTCGTATCTATGGTTCTACCAGTTTCGCCAATATATACCTAGTCACAGGTGCATAGAACTTGGTACACTCCACAGGCATTGCAATGTATTTTGTCTTTTATAGGATTCAACTTTACTTTTATCTTATGTTTACTTAGTATTCTTCCCATTTTGTCACTTATGTTGGAAACAAAAAGTAGAATAACAAAGTTTTGGTTAATAGTTGAATCATCTGTTAAAGTAGGTCTTGTTTTTGGTCTAAAAAACTTTTTAAATTATTCTTTATTAAAACCATTTCTTATAAAAACTTTCTTAAGGTGTTCTAACTCTTCTTGTAATTTATCCTGGTGACAAATTATCGTTGCACGATTATATAATGTGCGAATCGTCCCAAGTTTCTGAGCTGGGTGATGATGAGAATTTGCGTTTATGTATTGATCTGTATGTTGGTTTTCGATAAACTGAATGTATTAAAGTACCATCTGGTTTTCTTTCTATTTTTACATAAAGAAAAGATAAGGTACCATTAGATTCTTTTTCATTACTAAATTTTATGTTTGGATGTTGATTGTTAAGGTATTGAAGAAACATTTGTAGTTCATTCACACCATGAGATCAAATCGCAAAAATATCGTCTACATATCTGAGGCATAATTTTGGTTTTTTAGATGCAGATTTTACAGCTTCTTCTTCAAAATGTTCCATATGATAATTAGCAATAGATGGAGAAATTGGCGATCCCATTTGTTTAGGCCGCTTACTTATAATTTTTGAGTTAATTCTGTAAGCCACTGCGTGGTAATGCGCGCATACTAACTCGCGCAGAACAGAATTGAAAGAAGGTATGTAACCCTTATTTTATATCGCATTATTAAAAAGTTATCGTTGTAACTGAGATGTTGGGTGTTCTTTCTAATTAAAAAAGGGTAACAATTATATACGTTCAAACATGGTCCTTCGAGCCGGATAAGAAAATATACTTCGTTGAATGGATTGTTCCCCTTAGTGTTTTAAAGTCGTTTAGTTATAAAGAAAGTGCCTCTATTATTCTATTCCTTTTATCGACGCAATGGTAATGTATACATGTTTATACTAAAATACGACACTTTCGGGTGATGCTTAATACTTATATTTGTTACTAATGCGATTCAAAGTAAAATAGCTGAACATTTTAGAATTGGTACTTGTTTGCTCATTGTTTCATTTGCAATCATATTTGTTTTGTCTATTATGGACCCAATCAGGAAACGAGGTCAGATCAAAGCTAAATTAACACGTTTTGAGACATATTTAAATTCAATAAATGCAGATGATAATTTGTTATCGCAAGCTGAAGTTGCGCGTTTGAGTTTGCAATTGGCGAACATTGAACCGCTTTATGATTTATTTTCTCAAGTGCAAGATGACATCGAGACTACGAGCGATAATTTGGAAATTGAATACGCCGAAACCTCCGCGTTTGAAGATAAATATTTCAAATTAATTTCTGTTGCTAAAGGTTATTTAGCTAATTATGATAGTACTGCTGTAAAATCGCGTTCTCCCAATGTATTAGGCATTCAATCAGATTTAAGATCAGTTACATTTACAGCTGAAAGTTCACGTGCTAAGTCTCCTGATAGCGGTGTTAAAAAACAGCATATCAAGTTGCCTTCAATAGAATTACCGACGTTTAATGGGAATCCCGAAACATGGTTGCATTTTCGCGACATGTTTACTAGTTTAATACATGAAAATAACGAACTTCCTGATGTGCATAAATTACACTATTTGAGGGCATCTTTGACAGCTAAGGCTGCAGAATCATTGAAAAATATTCCTACAACTTCTTTAAATTATAAAATCGTTTGGAACGGTTTAAATGATAGGCACAATAATTCGCGAGCATTGATTTACCATCATGTAAAATCAATTTTTAATTTAGAAAAGATAACCGTAGAATCGTCGTCAAAGCTACGAAATTTAATAGACACATTTCAAAGAAATTTAAGATCCGTAGATTCATTAGTAAATCCCGAAGAACAAAGAAACATTTTCTTAGTTCATTTATTGTATTCTAAGTTAGATCCTTATACTACGAAGGAGTTCGAGAATTCTAGAATTGACGATAATATTGTTTATTTCAATGATCTCATAAAGTTTTTGGAGAAAAAAGCCTCGCTTTTGACCACTCTCGATCAAAATAAAAGACCTATTCATTCGCCAGACACGCGTGAAAGTCGCTCTAAATCATTAATTGCGACTGAGCCTATTTGTCATTTTTGCAAATCTTCTCATCTGATTTATAATTGTGATAAGTTCAAAGAGATCGATAAATTGGAGCGTCTCAACAAGGTTCGTGGTCTAAGTATGTGCATAAACTACTTAAGCAAGGGTCACACCTTAAAATATTGCAAATCTATTTACCGTTGCCGCATTTGTAAGGCAAAGCATAACACACTTCTGCACTTGCATAAGGAATCTTCAGGTCAGGAGAAACCAATTTCAACTATCTCATCTCCAAGTACTGACGCTACTATTTCTTCTTTTGTGTCAAATAGCTCAAGAGTTCTTTTATCCACTGCAATGGTAAACGTTTCCGATTCGAATGGAAAATACTATCCTGCCAGAGTACTTTTAGATTCTGGAAGTCAGAGCAACTTCATAACTGAGGGATTGTTTAAAAAATTGGGATTGAATAAAATTATTGTAAACATGCAGGTCACAGGCATAGCTAATACCCTTTCTCACATTGATAGGCAATGCAACATTCATATGATGGCAATGCACACCGTCTTCACGCTCAGCGTGTCCTGTTTGATCATACCGCGCATAACTAGTATTGTTCCTAGTTCTTCGATAGATATTTCTCATCTAATTATTCCCAATAAGGTTCGACTAGCAGATCCTGATTTTAATATTGCAGGAGAAGTTGACATTCTTTTAGGCGTTACCTGTTTCTACAAACTATTGTCACAGGCCAAATTTCTCTTGTTGCAAATCAACTCAGATTACAGAATACTCTTTTAGGCTGGGCTGTTGGTGGATCTTTGAATAGTGAAGCGCGGCCAAATAACGTTATTTGCAATTTTTCTAATGATTGCAATGTTCAGGATCAGCTTTCTCGACTTTGGGAACTTGAAGAAGTGCCTACTTCTCCATCTATGTCACGAGAAGAGGTCGAATGTGAAACTCATTTTGTTGCTAATACTACCCGAGATCAGGACGGTCGATTTATTGTCAAAATTCCTTTCAAGAAGAATGATGAAATTCTTATTTTAAAACTGAAATGTCGTTGCGCTCGCTTGAGAAAAGATTTCAGTGCAATGAATCTCTTCGTGTTAGATACGAAGAATTTATGCGTGAGTATGTATGTTCACCTTGGTCACATGAGTCCTTCTCAGTGCCCAATTGATAAATGTTTCTTTTTGCCTCACCACGGAGTACTCAAAGAGGAAAGCGTTAGTACAAAACTGCGCGTAGTGTTCAACGGTTCTTCTCCGTCTGCCTCGGGATACTCCATTAATGATTTGCAGATGATTGGACCTGTTATTCAAAGGGACCTTTTCTCTATATTGCTCAACTTCCGATCATATTTATATGTGTTTTCTGCTGACATACGAAAAATGTATAGGCAGGTGCTTGTTTGTCCGTCGCAGCGGCATTTGCAATGTATCTTGTGGAGAGAAGACTCTTCTAAACCAGCTCAAGCGTTTGAACTTAATACGGTAACTTATGGCACGTCTTCAGCCTCGTTTCTTGCTATTCGTAGTTTACATCAACTCGCCAGTGATTGTGAGCATACCTCTCCAAAAGTTTCGAAAATCATACGTGAGAACTTTTACGTTGACGATTTATTAGCCGGTGTTAATTCCCTTGAAAAAGCTCAAGAATTATGCGTAGGATTGCTAAATGTTTTAGACTCTGGATGTTTTCCTTTGAGGAAGTAGATGGCAAATGATGCTCGCGTTCTTGAACATATAAATCCTGATTACATTCATCCGCATTCTTTGGATCTTGGCTACAATGCATGCACAAAAACGCTTGGGTTGTCATGGAATTTTAAGAATGATAACTTAGTGTATTCTACAGGGCCTTCATAAATGATTGGATCCCACGTGACATATATGTTAGGCAACCAACATTACTTGGATTGGTATAACGTAAAAAAAAATTACTAAATGAAAAATTTGATTTGTAACCTTTAAATTAAGGTTAAATAATTAATTAAAAACAGTAACACATTAACAACAATACCTGTTTATTTAAAATAAAAATTGGTAATAATAATTATTTGAAATTTATAACCTATGTTCAAAATGTTGTCCTTCAGCTGCGATACATGTGTTAACTCTTCTTTTTAAATTTTCGAACACATTACGAAGCTCATCAAGTTTAATATTTTGAATAGCATTAGTAATTGCATGTTCCAAGTGTTCAATATTGTGCAGTTGATTCTTATATATTGTGTTTTTTAAATGTCCGTAAAGATAAAAATCCAGTGGCGTAAGATCTGGAGACCGTGTAGGATACAACCATTGGCTTATTATTCTTTCATTGTAGAATTGTTGAATAAATTCAATTGTAGAGTAGTATGAGCCGTTGCATTATCTTGCTGAAAGTAACCAAATTGAAGTTCGTTGTCGTCTAACTGCTCGAAAAATTGACCCAAAACATCACGATAACAATCTGCGTTTACAGTATTGTAAAAAAATATTGGTCCAATTATCCTTCTCCTTGACATTGCAATCCATACACCAACTTTCAAAGGATGCAATGTTGTTTCCACAAAAGTGTGTGAATTTTCAGTTGCCCAAGTGCGATAATTTTGGCTATTTAAATGAAACCATGCTTCGTTCGTAAAGAAAGTTAAATCCAATAAGTCATCGTTATTTAAATGTTCATTAAACCATTCACAAAATGATTTTATACCTTTTGCCGCAGATAGTTTTGCCACCGATTTATTTGGACTTTGTTCCATGCGATTGCGAATGTCTTCGACAACAGGTGAAGTAAGTACAGTAGGCCTCCCTGTAGCTTTCCCCTTAAAAATGCAATTCTTATTTAAAAATCGATTAACTAAAACTTGTTTACGTTGTCGGAAAGCATCATAAGTAAAGTTTGCTTCTGGGAAATGTTCGTTGAATTGATCGATGCAACTTTGAAGAGAATACGATCAAGTTCCATCGGGATTGCGAGTACCACTTCGAAAATGGGCCATTACAATGATCGTGCCTTGTTCAGCGGTAAACATGAAATTCCATTAATATAAAATTTTAAAAATTTCAAAATTACAGCTGTTATTCAGTACTTACTCAGAGAAAACACAAATAGTGCTGAGTAGTTATGATAATAACTGTTTTACAATATAAAAATAGAGAATAAAGAAAACGATGAAAAATAATACTCGATGTAAACAAAACGTCAAACGAGAATGTCAAATGTTACTAAACGTTAACAGCTGTGTTCACACTACTAACCTAAAATAATGTTGATGCTCAACTCTTAGATCACGTGGGAAATGGGTTTTAATGAAGGCCCGTTATTTTACAATCTAATCAACCAAAAATCACAAAACGAATTATTCTTTCTGAGGCTTCGCAAATATTTGACCCGCTTGGCCTACTCAGCCCTTGCACGGTGGTCGCCAAACTTATTTTGCAGCAACTTTGGTTGCATAAATTAGAGTGGGACGAGAGCATTCCTGATGATATCCGCATAAAATGGATCAATTTTCGTTTAGAAATAGTGACTCTCAACCAGTTAAAAATCCTTAGGCACGCAGTTTGCGCAAATCCTTTATCTATTGAAATACATGGCTTCTCAGACGCTAGTACTATGGCCTACGGTTCGTGCATTTATATTTGCTCTGTGTCAAATGAAGGCAAGGTTTATTGTAAACTTCTATGTTCAAAGAGCAAGGTAGCCCCATTGAAAACAATAACTGTTCCAAGACTTGAGCTTTGTGGTGCGCTGGTGTTGAGTCGTTTAATAAATCATGTCTATAGATTTTTTGATTGTCAGGTAGCCAATTGCTACCTATGGACTGATTCAATGATTGTTTTGGGATGGATTAAAACCCTACCAAACCAGTTAAAAACTTTTGTTTCTCACCGCGTTGCTGAAATCCAGACTCTTACAAATAATTACGTTTGGAGACACGTTCCCACTGTACACAACCCAGCTGACTTACTATCTAGAGGAGTCATGCCTTCCGATCTACGAAATAGTAATTTGTGGTGGAGAGGGCCGGAATTTCTAAACGATTCTGAGTCTTCTTGGCCTGTTCCTAAAGAAACTACTTTCGAACTTCCCGAGAAAAAGATGGTTGTTAGTTTGAGTACCTTACAAGCCGAAAATTTCCCATTCGATAGATATTCCAATTTGAGTAAATTGGAAAGAATAATCGCGTATTGTTTGAGATTTAAGCACAACGGTTTAAATTCGCAGTCTAAAGTAATTGGTGCTTTAACTCGCAGTGAAATTAGCAATTCTCTTGTTTGTTTGACTAGAGTAGCACAGTCGCATTCTTTTGTATTTGAATTAAAAATGCTTAGTCAAGGAAAACCTTTACCCAAGAACGATAAGGTTGCAAGTCTCTTGTAGATTGCAATGGCTTAATAGGTGTAGGGGGTCGATTATTTAATTCTAACTTTAACTTTGATAAGAACAACCGTTGCTAATTACAGGCAGTCATTTGTTTTCCAAATTATTGCTGGAGCGCGAACACAAAAGATTGTTGCATGCCGGCCCGCAGCTTCTGCTTGCTAGTATACGTGAACATTTTTGGCCTACTTCGGGAAGAGATTTATGCAGAAAAGTAGCGCATTCGTGTCTGCAGTGTTTTAGAGCTGCTCCTAAACTAATAGGTCCTATAATGGGAAACTTACTAAAAGATAGATTAAAGCCTAACTTTCCTTTTGCAACTGTAGGCACTGATTATGCAGGCCTTTTAATGCTTAAGGATCGAAAAGGCCGAGGAAGCAAAGTTTCAAAATGTTATATTTGCCTGTTTGTTTGTCTAGTAACTAAAGCCATGCATTTGGAACTGGTAACCGATTTAACCAGTGATGCTTTTATTCTTGCTTTAAAAAGATTTAGTGCACGCCGGGGCATGCCCTCGAAAGTTTATTCTGATAACGGCACAACCTTCGTGGGTGCCAATTCTAAAATGGCCGAACTTTACAAATTTTTAAAACATAACCATAAAGACATAACACTTGCTTCAAATAAATACGGAGAAGATTGGCATTTTATACCACCACATTCACCCCACTTTGGAGGACTGTGGGAAGCAGGGGTTAAAAGCGTTAAGTGTCATCTAAGAAGGGTGTTAGGTAATGCTTTGTTGACTTTTGAGGAACTGTATACGTTACTCGCCCAAATAGAGTCTATTTTAAACTCTCGCCCTTTGGCACCCTTATCCTCTGATCCGCACGATTTTCAACCCTTAACCCCTTCGCACTTTTTGATCGGAAGAATATCGAACGCTATGCCAGATCCAGATGTGTCCAGATTTGTCTTCATACCAACGTCTTCAGCAATTGTTACATATTTGGAAGCGGTGGAGCCAGGAGTTCGTGTCCGAATTACAACAAAAAACGAAATGGAAACTTAACCTTGGAGAATTAAAAAAGGACATGCTCGTGGTTATAAAGGAAGACAATGTGCCCCCCTTTAAATGGAAACTCGGACGGGTTAGTGAAGTGCATCCCGGTAAAGATGAGATTGTGCGAGTTGCTAAGATCAGGACCGCGAACGGTATAGTGTTAAGATCGTTTGCTAAAATTTGTCCTTTGCCTATTGACTAATTGTTCAAACTTGATATTTTTAAATTTTTGAGTCGACTTTGTGTTTGATTTTTTTTTATATAATATTACCTACTATGTTACTTGTTTAGTACTAGAGATTTTTAAAACAGTGTTTTAAGGTGGTCGCCACGTTTAGGCCGCTTACTTATATTTTTTGAGTTAATTCTGTAAGCCACTGCGTGGCAATGCGCGCATACTAACTGAGATGTTGGGTGTTCTTTCTAATTAAAAAAGGGTAACAATTATATACGTTCAAACACCATTGCTACACCATCTATCTGTTTGTAGTATTCACCATTAAACAAAAAGAATGATGTTGTCAAACAATGTTCAAATAACTTTATCGTATTATTATCAAACCAAGCATTAAAAGATTTAAAAAATAGCAATAATCTTATAATTGTACCAGCCGACAAAGGTAAAGCTACTGTGTTAATGGATAAAAAAGCATACATTAACAAAGCTAACAGCTTACTTAATGATGCCACATCTTACATAAAACTTTTTCAAAATCCCCATAACAAGTTCAAATTATTAACAACAAAGTTATTAAAAGAAAGTAATTTATCAACGGAAACCATAAACAAACTAACACCACAACATCTTTTTATTCCAAGGTACTATAGATTACCTAAAATACATAAGCCAAATGCATCTCTTCAACTAATTGTTAGTTGTATTGGATCGACAACTTATGAACTATCTAAGTATTTAAACGCTATACTGAAACCTTACATTGGCTTGAGTAGTTCATTTATAAAAAACACAAAACATTTTATTAAAGTAATTAGTAAACAGAAATTATCTTCAAATGATTTAATGGTTAGTTTTGATGTTTCCTCGTTCTTCACTAAGGTACCAATACTTGATACTTTACGTCTTTTACAACGACAGTTTGATAATATTACCATAAAGTTATTTGAACATTGTTTGACAACATCGTTCTTTTTTTTTAATGGTGAATCCTTTCTAATTATTAAATAAAACATTTTGAAGAAGAAGCTGTAAAATCTGCATCTAAAATACCAAAATTATGGCTCAGATATGTAGATGATATTTTTGCGATTTGGTCTCATGATGAAGATGAACTACAAATTTTTCTTCAATACCTTAACAATCAACATCCAAACATAAAATTTAGTACTGAAAAAGAAATTAATGGTACCTTACCTTTTCTTGATGTAAAAATAGAAAGAAAACCAGATGGTACTTTAATACATACAGTTTATCGAAAACCAACACATACAGATCAATGCATAAACACAAATTCTCATCATCACCCAGTTCAGAAACTTGGGACTATTCGCACATTATATAATCGTGCAACGATAATTTGTCACCAAGATAAATTACAAGAAGGGTTAGAACACCTTAAGAAAGTTTTTATAAGAAATGGTTTTAATAAAGAACAGATTAAAAAGTTTTTTTAGACCAAAGACAAGTGCTACTTTAACAGATGATTCAACTAGTAACCAAAACTTTGTTATTCTACCTTTTGTTTCCAACATAAGTGACAAAATTGGAAGAATACTAAGTAAACACAAGATAAAAGTAGCTTATAACACTACAACTAAAATTAAAAATTTGTTGAATCTTATAAAAGACAAAATACCTTGCAATACCTTTGGAGTGTACCAAGTTCTATGCACCTGTGACTAGGTATATATTGGCAAAACTGGTAGAACTATAGATACGAGATTAAAAGAACATAGAAGACATCTTCGTTTACTCCAACCTACTAAGTCTGCCATTGCCGAACATGCACGTGACACTCTTCATGATATAAACTTTGAGAAAACTAAAACAATTTCTAAAAGAAAGAACTGAAAATCCAGAAAGATTAGAGAAGCTATTGAAATTATTAAACATCTTAACAATTTCAATAGAGACAGTGGCTACGAACTATCTGACACCTGGTTACCCATTATTTCTTAATCTTAATTTGTCCACCATTGACACTTAAGCTACGTCTAGAATTTTTATGGTGATTTTCCTTTAGACCTTCAAGCAAATACTGTAGCTAATAAACTTGCGCCTATTATCTAGTTCCCTTACCAGTTATTGTTTTTAGTTACCTTAGTTTTATAATTGTCAAATTAATTTAATTTTGCCTGACGAAGAACTTAGACCAAGTTCGAAAGCTTGCATTTAAATTGTTCTAAATAAATACACCTATTACCCTAAAAATATCTTTAATATGTTTTATGGTGAAAGTTTTATTTGTAAGGTTAGATTAATAGTTGACATTTGCATTTAAATTGTAGAAATTATCAAAATATACTGACTTCTTTAAACATTAAAATTATCAAGGAGTAAAACAAGAATTTCGTTGTAAATATGAAAAAAAATTTACTAAAAATATATGTTATCAAAACGAATACATTAGGTCAAACCTGAAAACGTGGTCTGTTGTAAGGAGATTTTACCGTAAACAGAAATGTTTTAGTTGACTTAGTAATACATTAGAGACGTGTTAGATGTAAATTAAACAATAAAAATTTTATTATGTTTAATAAATTTTACAATTCGGTAATTAATCAAGACAAATTGCAAACATTACACCTTTAACTAAACACACTTTTTCTTAGAAATGAAGCAATTACATTAATAATACACATTTTACCACCATTCGTATTTTTATAGACGTCGTTAACGTAAGGCAGCTGTTTATGGAAACATTTTAAATTTCCTTGCAAATGTGTCGATAACAGTTACTATCAAACTCAATGACTTGTAGACGAGCACTTTACGTCTGTTCTTCAAATGACACGTAGCAGAAAAATTGGCGAATTGATTGCAAGGGTTTTTAGAACTTGATTTAAACTTTTAAGCAAATGAGATGTAAAGCAAAGAACCATAAAGATGCTTTTAGTAAATCGTTACCTTTTAACCGTGAATTTTTCAAATGTTTGAAACGTTTTCTAATGATGCACTTTGTTACCAATTCGTTTGAGTAAATTCATATTTTTATTTTTGGATGCCATTTGTTATGCTACAAAAATCTGAATTAGTTACAATAATACTTTTCTTTTCAGTTTAAACGTTAGTCAATGCAATATTTGTAACAGCATACATTTTCCTTTCTTTAATATTCCTCTTTTTGTAATAAAATTTATATTATCAGTTTTTATATAGACGCTTTATTTGATTATAACAGTTACATGTTTTCCATACTTATTTCCAGATTTTCAATTTATAATAAATTTAAAAACTAATTGATTTCGAGGTATTTATATTATTTTCTAATTTTAGCAAATATTTAAAAAAGTTTCGTTTTGAACATTTACTAATTGTTTAAATAGGAGTAAAAAAATGCATTTGCAAATTTTAATTTCTCAGTAATTCTAATCAAATTACGATGTTATACCCTTCAGATTAACTTATTTTTCAAGTGATGTTTCTTAATGTCTTTTGCTTACTTGCTTATTTCTCTACGATTATGTTTCTAAAAGAGAACTATTAAAAAACATCATACTCAGTTACTTATTTAATTACAAAAATCTACTAATTTAAATATATGTATATACGAGGGCTATTTTTTTTTCAAGGTCCGATCGGTCGCGAAATAAAAACTTCCGTAAAAATCGGATGACCCTGTGCGCAGATGCGTTGCGCAGCGTCTCTAGTATGGCTGTCAATCGCGTCGCGTCACTTCCGTTTAGTTGTGTTCACGTAGGTAGGACGTAAACATGTCTACAACAATAGCATCTCCCGCAAAGTGTGAAGTTCGTGCGGTAATTCGATTTCTTCAGGCTGAGGGGTGTAATGCAGCCGAAATTCATCGACGAATAAGTACTGTGTACGGTGAAACTTCAATGAGTAACAGCAAAGTGCGACAATGGTGCAGAAACTTTAAAGCAGGACGTACAGATGTTCATGATGCAGGCGGTCAGGGAAGGAAGTCAGTGTCAACCAATGATCTTGTTCAGCGAGTGGATGAGGCAATTCGAAAAAATCGTCGGTTTACAATTTCTGAATTGAGCGATTCATTTCTTGAAATTTCAAGGTCAGCTCTCTACACCATTGTGAGCGAGAAACTTCAGTACCACAAACTATGCGCGAGATGGATTCCCAAGATGCTGTCCGACCATCACAAAACACAGAGAATGGAAGCCTCCCTAACGTTTCTCCAGCGTTATCACAATGAAGGAGAAACTTTTTTGAACAAAATTGTCACAGGGGACGAGACATGGATCCATTAGGAAACTGAAGAAACAAAAGAACAATCCAAACAATGGATGCATTCGCACCCTCCCAGTAAACCAAAGAAGTTCAAACGAACCTTCTCCAACAGAAAGTGCATGGCTACTGTGTTCTGGGACCGAAATGGAGTTATCTTGGTGGAATTCATGGAACGTAGCACAACCATTACAGCAGCCTCATACAGCTTGACTCTTCAATGTCTACGAAGGGCAATTCAGAATAAGCGAAAAGGAATGTTGTCATCAGGCATTGTCCTTCTCCACGACAATGCTCGGCCGCACACTGCAGCTTCAACAAAGACACTCCTACAGTCTTTTCAATGGGAAGTGTTTGGTCATCCACCATACAGCCCGGACTTGGCTCCATCCGATTTTCACCTGTTTGCTCACATGAAACGCTGGTTAGGAAGACAACATTTTGGCGTAGACAATGAGCTGCAGACCAGCGTACAAACATGGCTGAAAACACAGGCGGTTACGTTCTACAACGAGGGTATTGGGAAGTTGGTACCACGCTACGATAAATGTCTAAATCTGAGTGACGACTATGTAGAAAAATAGCGTAATTATGTAAGTACTTGTTACAAATAAATGATTTTTGATTTTTACTGTGGTTTTTATTTTGCGACCGATCGGACCTTGAAAAAAATAGCCCTCTATTCAAAAATGATACAATTTAGGTATACTCTTATTTTCTAATAAAACCTTTTCTTGTGCTCTTTGATGTTTTCTCAAACTCGTTTCCAATTTCCTTCTTTAGTTTCTCTACTGAGAATTCAACAGTAGTCGGCTCATTTATTGACATCCCATATTATTTGGTACCGTCCCTAAAAATTACGGGCTTCCTTGTGAACTCTTTCACCATGTTCTTCACTGTAAGTTCAGAGTCTCTAGTTGTAGCGTAATTGCTCGTCGAGTCGTGTATCTGATTCGATTGTAGCAAGGTGCTGAATTGTGAACTGTATTTTCTTTGTTGAAATTTAAACTTGAGTACTTTGCTAAGGGTATTTATTACAGCATGAAGATATAAAGAATTGACAATTTGAATCTAACGCTAACTCACACATGAACCTCCAAAGCCACATAAGTAGAAGGGTTGAAAAAAGAACAGAAGGTCTCAAACCGTCTTAAACAATATATACAGTGAATCTCAAACATGCCCCCGGCAATTGAAAATTTTAACAATATTTTTAATTGAAGCGTAGAATAACAAAGCATGTATAAAACTGAAATAACAACTACAACATAATACATGGCAGAATACAGAACAATGATAATGTTTCACTGCTCTAATAGCAGAGGACATAATTTAGCAAAAGAGCGTCGAAGTGTTCTACTATTAGTATGCACAGAAACAACACGATTCACACCGTCTTTGTCAGTGCCAGAATGGATTTGCGTGATTTTTCCTAACTTCCAGCAAAGCGGAGGAAGGCTATCTTCTTTGATCAGCACTAAAGTTTCCAGTTTAAGATCAGATTGATAAGACTTCCATTTTTGCCTTTTCTGCAAATCGGAGGTCTACTCCATAGATGCTGGGGAATCTGTTGGACCCTTAGGAATACGGATAGACGAGAAGTTGGAACTCTAGTAACGTCCAAATCTGGTAATGTTGTTAAACGTCTTCCAACCAGGAAGTGCGCAAGCGTAAGTGATTAAAGGTCATTTGGGTCAGATGAAAGAGAACACAAAGGACAGGAGTTAAGGGTAGCTTCTATCTGTGAAAGCAAAGTACATAGCTCTTCAAATGTCAGAATATAGCTTCCTATAACGCGCTTGAGGTGATGCTTGCAGGACTTGATACCTGCTTCCCACAATCCTCCAAAGTGAGGACTGTGTGTCGGTACAAAATGCCAATTAATTTTTTCGCACTCGGCGGCCTTGGGAATTATCTTATTTTGCGACCGTGAAAACTTCCCGTATTTCGCAACTTGCACCAACGAAATTTCTTCTGTTGTCAGAGTATACATCTAAGGGTTTACCACGGCGCGCTACAAATTTACGAAAACTCAATAAAAAAAGATTCTGTTGATAAATATGTAACCAATTCGAGGTGAAAAGCTTTGGTTGAGAAACAAACATATAAAGAAATATATGCCTTTGAAACTTTGGTACCGCGGCCTTTGCGATTTTTGATCATCAGCTGGTCGGCAAGGTCAACACCGACAACATGAAAAGGATGAGATGATAACTCGTGAAGATGGCAAGTTGCCCATGATCGGTAGGGTCAACTTAAGTGCAAATCGAAAGCATCTAACTCAGCGACGTACAACTTGCTTGGTGAGAGTTCGACCAAAAGTGATCTAAAATCTATCGCGTAATGAAGATAGCAACAACTAAGAGCTTGCATGCAGCAAACGAATATGCTCACGCTCAACGATAAGCGTTGATAAGGAATGCTTTCCCTGTAAGAGTACGGGATGTTTTTGGTCGAAAGCAAATTGGGAATTTTGATCCCTACCGTCAATGCAAATTATGCCTTTGGAATACAGAAATGGGCGAAAGCCCAGCAATGACAAAGTTTTTTTTGTGATAGTTGTTTAGGTTCACTAGGAAACGATTCTGCCTGAGCGGCTTTAATTAAAATTAATAGAGACTGATTAATTTCCATGGGCATAAGAGGCCTAAAAGACGACCCTTCTTGGGGACTATAAATTCTTAGAAAATCGCAAGCAGTATGAGATGACTCGTTCGAGCCTGGTGGAACCCAAAAATTCTTTAGAAATCGTGACGTGGTTCCCCTAGAGAGTAAGTCGGATGGATTTGATTTAGTGGGGACATGATGCCACACCGCATCCGAAGTCAGTCTTTGAACGTCTACGACTCTATTACCGACGAAGGTCTTGAGTAAGTTGGGACTGGTTTTCAACCACCCCAAAATGATATTGGAATCAGACTACTTAGTACACTTTTTCAACAGCATATTGTTAAAAACGTAATACAAATAACTGAACATAAAAATTAAGGAAAAAGAAGAATTACTTACAATATAGCGGATAGCGTCTTGATAAAATCGAGCGTTCACAGCAATGTGAAATATGCAAATAACAGAGTAAAAACTTTGCTAAATAAAGGTTGAAAATGATATTGCCCTTGCACACACTTTAGAGAATATCTGTTGCCAAAAGAAAAGCTTGCAGTGATTTTATGGTAAGTGAAACAATTTTTAAATATTTTTAAAATCAACTTTTAAACAAAATTATCATTAAAAATGATTACCATTTTAAGTATTGTAACGTTTATTATTAAAACTAATTCATTTATACCAAAATATGTACACGTTTAAACTAACCGTACTAATTAAATCTAAGGATATTTAATAAAAACACTTACACTAATTTATATCGCACTATCACTTGAAAGATAACGTCCGCGGATAACTTCGCACACTTGTTTAACACTTATTATTTACAATAAAGTCACGCACAAGGTTATACTTCGTAGATTTATCTCACACGCGTTAATCACTTATTTATTTAAAGTTGAATAATCTTCTTAACATTGCCGTCTTCACATTACGGGAATAACTGCCCTATGATTTGTTTGCACCAAATTTATACTTTTTTTCAAAACGTTCGCGAATGTTCTACATCTTTCGGTGAACGTTCTAGAAAATGTATAACTATTGAACTTGAGAACAATTTCAGTATTATCTAAATACATATTACAATCAGGAGACGTACGCCTGGGTGTAGATATTTGAGTCGATGTCGGTGATTATTATTTTGGCTGTCTAGTAATCTAGACATCAATGCCTTTGCCTAACGTTAGCCTTCTTGGTCATCTTTGTTTTTTTAACACGGCTGACTTGTAGTTGTAAATATTTATTACATAGCGCTGTTTCACCTAAGTCATGGAATTTTTTACCAATAATAAGTATATCAGAACTAGCATCATTCACATTATTTTTTATTCTACCTGTTATGTTCCAATGGGGGAGGTGGAGAAAAAAAGAAAGAAAGAACAAATTACTTAAATTAGTTACCAAGATGTTATTGCTTACCTTTCGGCTAGCCTCACCGTAGATGGTCGTCGGGTAAAAGAAAATCGCAAGACACAAAGTTTTCTTTAGGTAAGCTAAATGCCCAAGTGCGCCACCTCTTCTCGAATTTTTTTGTCGAAGATAAACTGTCTAGGTAGGAGAAAAGGAGATCCTAGACCCGAGGTCCCCCAAAAGAAATATAGTACGAATCAACAATAACCATTCATTGAGTATATTTATTAATAGCCAATTCCGGAACGGAAAGAGCCATTCGACGGTTACGCCACTGGTATAATCAGAGAATAAATTACCTTATATAACACCACAAAATTGTAACATATAAATACAAGATTAAAGCAGGTCCCAAAAATAGACTCTGGTAGCCAAAAAAAGTAAAGCGCTAATATTTAAAATGTATCTCCGCGGCTACCGTAACCCGTAGCAAAATTTATCCGCGTTAAAGCAACGTAACACCGCCCGTGGTCCTTGACGTCAAGTTCATCACGACCGGTAGTAAAAGTATCATTAAATTAGTTTATGACAGAAACGGTTATAGCTCCCAAATTTCTACCCTTGGCAATGGAAAATTTCTTTGATATTAACAGCAAAAGCAAAAAAAAAGTGTAGGTTACGTTAAATAATCATTATAGATCAACCATTACATAAAGGCGTCTGTTAAACATCGTGATTAACCCTATTAAAATGACGTTAAATATTATTAATCATATTTATTCAGGTTCCAAAAGTTCGTTAAACAGTTCAATTAAAATAGAAGTAATTGTAGTCGAACAGGTGTACCGGATGTACAAAGATAAAGTTCGAAACACAAAAGCATTTACATTCAAATCCGCACTGTTTTCACTTAAATTGAAACGCCGCGTATGTAGCGAGAGCAGCAGTCCTGGCCCCGAAGTGCGTGGACGAAATGAGCCAAAGTCTAGTGGTCCCTCGCGGTTCCAAATTTAATGATCTTATAAATACCTCGTTACTTCATTCCCCTAACCTGTAGCACAGCGCCAGCGATCTACTGGGATCCTTTTACTCTGCGATTACCGCATCAGTTCAGCGATTCCAAAAGCACGCAGTCCAACATCTTCGACAGAGCTCGGAAGAAAATTCCAACAGACATTTACAAACCCAAAAGTAAGAAGGACGAAAAGACGAAAGAGCTAAAATAGCGAATATTAGTTGATACGCTTCCATTTTCTTAACCACGTGCGAAATACTAACCTACTTCATGAGTTTTGCAGCAAAATACATCGATCTTTTATTGTATGCATCGAACGTTTAATCGGATTTTTTATTGATTGCTAAAATAAAACGTCGTTGTAGTAGATATTAATCGATGAAAGAGAAACCTCATGTTTCTTACCCATCCGACTTTTCTACGTTCCTAACACCGCAAAACCACTACATCAAATGAATTTTGTAGATGGCCGACTACTCTCGAGCGCCCTCTGCGAGCGTGATTTGAAAATCACGACTCGAGGTCGAGTATTTTTCGTTTTTAAGGTAAGTTGCCTAACTATCAGGCGGATTTTCGCTCACTTTCGAATTTACACGTTACATATCATTAATATTAGAGTTCTGGACTTCGGTTGCTACATATATAAAAAAGTTCAGTGAGACGTGCAGTGTTAGATGTTTGTGGTGCTATATTAAAGAATATGTTTCGAGAAAGTTTTCTACTGCCTACCACAGAACAATGGGAAGAAATATTGAAGAATTTTGAATTAAATGGAATTTCCTTAACTAAAAGCATCTCGTTAATTTAACACTTTATACGGCGGTTTTCTGTATTTTATTTAATTATAAAAAGACATGTTTATGGTTCTTTTAGCTATGGTTGACGCAAATTATAACTTCGTAGCTATAAATTTTGGTGCCTTTGGCATAAATAGAGACATTGCAATTAATACCAGTGGCCGAAGCCAGACTTACACGAATGAATTTCAGTAAAAAATCCCATGACAACCATTTAAATAACAAAAAAATTTCTTTAAATAACGTAATTACCGAGACTTTTATTATCAATAATATTTGAATAATTACAGATTTTATTTTAAAAAAAACTTCAGATAAATATATGCAAACGAGGCATTTAAATAATTATGATCAAACTCGTATATACGTATGTAGTTTGAGTTCTAATACCCAGTATTAAAAAGTTTCTATTTATATATTTTTTTCATATATGGCGTTTATCCTTAAGGCACATGTAATTTACTCTTTTCTAAATCATAGAACTGCAAACTGATTCCGTAGTAATCCAGAAAATATTAAACAGCATCGCCCACATTGTGAACGAACGGCAAACAAAATTGTTTGAGGATTAGAAATTACACTTCCATTATTTTACACATACTATTTAAAAACGTCCTGAAAATAAAACTTTTGTTATAATTTTTTTTTTTAGTATAAACTATAAACACAGCAACATAATATAATTTATTAAATGCACTAATGAAAATCAATTTAGTAAGTAAGTGTTTTAATAAACATCATCGTAAAAACATTTTTTTTGCTCTCATGCAAAAAATAATAACTTCTAGTATTGATCAAAATACGTCTGACTTTTAATAGCGATACGTAAAATGTAATGCACTTCTTATAAAGTTAATTTCACGGACTACGCCTATAAGTGCCCATATACATACATTTTGGGGTGAATGAAATGAGATCGGATTTTAATTTGAACCTATTGTAAGTTATTACGGTTATCATTTTCCATTTGTGTTATTAGTGCTTTATAGTAAGATTAATAAGGGCATCAGTTTTTTAAAACAATAATACACGCGTCGTAACTGGTTGCAGCATTTACATACTACACTTAATAAAGTGTTTTTTATATGTGAATTATAAAGAGCGGACAGTCAGGCAAATGCCTGAAGCCTGCCTATTTTGCCTTTTTGTGTAATTTTTTGTCTTTTTTGCCTTTTTAAAGAGTATTATATTATATTGTTTTTTTACATATGTTGACGCTTTAAGTAAAATTTTATGTAGTTTGTATTTTAACTTAGTTAGAAATGTATACCCAATAATAGTTATAGTTAATGCTGACTGACACATCCGTCTTTAAGTACATTGGAAAAAGACATCATATTTATACATGACTGCGTTTTAGTAATTTGGTATGAAAGTTTCTATAAATTAGTAAATAACTCAGAAATATTTACTCAGGTGCAAGACCATTTTAGCATGTTGCAACCGATTGGCTAAAATTTAATTACTTAAGTTATGTCAACCAATCATGAAGAAACCATAAATTTCTTGTTAAGGAAACCTTTTTTTTTGTATCAGTTCATGTAGATAATCGAAACGCGTAAGATGATGTAAATTGTATAAATTTCTACTTACATTGAATTAATATAGTGTAATAATCAATAAACTTAGTTTTAATTTATCGAGCAACCTCAAGACAATCCACAAACAATCTATAAACACGCAACATTGGTCCTTCGAATCAAATTTGAACTAACGCATTAATAAAAACGCAGTTAAAACGCCGTAAAGTGCAAAAGTTTACTTCAGCAGACTACTACCTGGAGGAGGCTGCAATACAAACAAGGTTAGTCCGTTTCCTTTATCTTACGTAAAACACTAATCTTTTAATACAAGGACATGTTAATAATTTGCGTGATAATCATTTAACTTTCACCAAATTGTCGGTCTTAAACAATTCATTATTATCAATAATCGAAATTAGCATATTGCATTGCATATCAGTTAATATAATTGGCACGCGTTTATCACTTATAAAACTTATAATATCAAAACAAATTATTTATTAATTAAATACTTGGAAAATTATTGTAAACTATAATGCACGCGAAACAAAATTTGTGATTTATTTATTAATTACAAAATTAAATCACAGCTCTACTAACTAGTTAAACAATCATAATCAAGTTTTAAAATTTAATACACATTTAGAATGTCGGAACTAAAAGAATTAATTGCTACCCGCGGTAAATTTAAGAGTAGTTTAACACGCTTTAAAACGTACCTTCATAAAGTAGACGAATCTCGAGTTGATACATTTAATCTAGAAGATCGAATTAAAGAAATAGAGTCATTATTAAATAAATTTGATGAAGTTCAAACAAAAATTGAAAGGTTAGAGATCGCAGAAACGGATAGCAAATTAAATAAACACGACAAAGAACGTCAATGATTTGAGGATGAATATTTTGAGTACCTTGCCCGCGCTAAGCGTTTGCTACATAATATTACGCTAGTTAATCTCACACAAGGCGAATCGGGGTTACTAGCACAAGCTACCTCAAATGGTTCTGTTTCAAAAAATGTTAAATTACCACCGATACCGCTACCTACGTTTGACGGCTCTTACGATGAGTGGTTATATTTTCGTGACACTTTTACTTCTATAGTACATAACGATAATCAAATCTCTGATATTCAAAAATTCCATTATTTACGCCTATCATTAAGGGTAAAGCGTCTCAACTTTTACAATCATTAGAGGTTTCTACTGCAAATTATAAAACTGCATGGTCAATGCTACAAAAACGGTTTAAAAATAAAATTTTATTGGTTAACAATCATATAAGAGCACTTTTCAGTTTACCTACCTTAGTAAAAGAATCGCATACACAAATGAGATTGTTACATGACGGTTTAAATAAGCACATACGCGCCTTGGAAGTTCTTAAACAACCGGTTAAATATTGGGATGGGTTAGTAGTTTACTTAATCATAAACAAACTAGATGCTGTTACACGTAGGGAATGGGAGTCACACACAACTAAACAAACAACATTTCCAACAATCACAGAACTCTCTGAATTCTTAGAGCGAAGGTGTAGACTATTAGAAACCATAAAACCTCAAACTGAACAAAAGCGCACCTTTTATAGGGAAACAACCAAATCGTATCTCGCAATAGATAATTCGTTAAAATGCAGTTTCTGTTCAAACTCTCATGCCATAACTCAATGGCAAGCGTTTCTAAAACTCACTCCAGAGCAAAGATTTTCCGAACCAAAACTTAAAAAACTATGTATTAACTGTTTAAAGGATAACCATGTCACCAAGGCATGTAAATTAATATTTAATTGTAAGGTTTGTAAAAGACGCCATCATTCGCTTTTACATTTTGAGGAAGCTAGTTCCTCCAATGCTGAAAACACTAGTAACATAATGTCAACTAATCAAGTAGTATCTGCGCACGTTCATAACTGAAAAAATCAAATAGTCCTTTCGACGGCGCTAGTCAAAGTGCAGGATAGTTTCGGAAATTACCATAATTGTCGGACATTATTAGACAGCGGATCACAAAGCAATTTTATTACGGTTGATCTTGCAACAAAATTAAACCTGAATCAATCCAAAATAGATGTATTAATATGCGGTGCAAACAACAGTCTAAGTAATGTGAAATACAGTACAGCGGTCAATGTAAAATCTAACATTAGCTCATTTAACATTAATCTTACCTGCCTGATTTTATCGAAAATAACAAGCAACTTGCCAACGACATCGTTTGATAAAGCATGTTTAAATATTCCGGAGAACCTTTCCTTAGCAGATTCTGAATTCAACATATCAAATAAACTAGATCTATTGATTGGTGCCGATACTTTTTGGCAGCTAATAAAGGCGGGTCAAATAAATTTAGGAAAGAACAAGCCCATACTCCAGAAAACTTTGTTGGGTTGGATTGTGTCTGGTCCAATTTCATATTATCATATTAATTCGAGCACGCAGTGTAATTTCGTAACAAATGACGAAATTCAGGCGAGTTTACAAAAATTTTGGGACTTGGAAGAAGCTGCACAGACGAGATCTGTTTCGCGCGACGACCAGCAAGCGGAAAACATATTTAAAAATACTACACAGCGCGATGCAACAGGGCGATTTATTGTACGGTTAGCGTTAAAACAATCTATCAAAAATCTAGGAAACTTCAAAAAAATCGCATTAAAAGGTTTTTTTGCATTAGAAAACAAATTAAATAGAAACGCTGAAATTAGGACGCAGTATGTTCAATTCATGGAAGAATATTCTAAGTTAGGGCACATGACAGAGGTAAATGCGGTCGGCGATAACATATCATATTTTATACCACATCACTGCGTCTATAAAGAATCAAGCATCACTACCAAACTACGCGTAGTGTTTGATGCTTCATGCAAATCAACTTCTGGTATCTCCATGAATCATCTACAATATGTAGGACCGTCAATTCAAAACGATCTATTATCTATTATTATGCGTTTTAGAATTCATAAGTATGTGCTAGCCGGGGACATCACAAAAATGTACAGGCAAATTCTTGTACACCCAGACGATAGGAAACTGCAAAAAATTATCTGGCGGTCAAACACCCTTAATTCAGTTCGCGAATTTGAATTAAACACCGTAAGTTACGGTACCGCCAGTGCTCCTTTTTTAGCATTCCGATGTTTGCATGAGTTAGCTTATAAAAATAAGAAACAATACTCCAATTCTAGTGAAATAATATTAAAGGACTTTTATGTAGATGATCTACTTACAGGTGCCAATACTCTTGCAGAATTAAGAACCATTTATAATGAAATCAAGCTAATATTAAATACCGGTTGCTTCTCTTTAAATAAATGGGTGTCTAACAGTCTTCAATTTTTACGCGAAATTACAAACGCAGCCTCAAACGTAATTCTCAACATTGGAAAAAATAATGAAACGCAGGCGTTAGGCCTTTTATGGCATTCTCAATCCGATCTATTAAGTTACAAAATCCAAAGGCTCCAATTACCGGAACAGATAAATAAAAGAATTATCCTTTCCGTGATCGTTCAAATTTACGATCCCTTAGGGCTCATTGGGCCAGTCATGATAGTGGCTAAAGTACTTCTGCAGAAACTATGGCAATTAAATATTGGATGGGACGATAATCTTCCTGTAAACGTTCAAAATGAATGGAAACAATTTTACAATAATTTGGATAGGTTAAATCATCTTTAGATTTCCCGGCGTGTTACATGTGACGATGTAATTAAAAGAAGCATTCATGGATTTGCTGACGCGTCACATAATGCATACGGAGCATGTGTATATATCCGCACAGAAAACAAAAGAGGTGAAGTAGTCACAAGTCTGATATGTGCTAAGTCAAAGATCGCACCAATAAAGGTCATTACAATACCACGGCTGGAACTATTACTGGCAAAATTAGTAAAAATGGTGAATTCGGCATTAAATATACACACCGATTCTACGTATTTGTGGAGTGATTCAACAATAGTATTGTCATGGCTACGTGGCGACCCTAATATGTGGAAGGTGTTAGTGGCTAATCGCACATCGCAAATTCAAAATTTAACTCCTGATGCAAAGTGGTGTCACATCCGTACGGAGAGCAACCCTGCTGACTTAATCTCAAGAGGCACTTCCCCATCTCTGTTAGCTGATTCAAACTTATGGTGGCATGGACCGGAATGGCTAAAATTGCCAATGCAAGAATGGCCGATAATTGAACCACACAACCCTCAGCAATCTTCAGAATATTCCAAGGAAATGCGAAAACCTAAATTGACGGTCTTAATCTCAGCTAACTGTGATGATTTATTTAATTGATATTCGTCAATAAATAAACTACAGCGAGTAATTGCATATATTTTTAGAAATACATTAAACAATATTAAACAGTATGAACCTCTCACGAGTGACGAATCAGAATTTTCCATAAGTATATTATTAAAAATCGCACAATTTCAAACCTTTTCTGACGATATTAAATCGTTAAGGCGCTGTAACCAAGTTCAGGGAAACAGCAAACTGTTACATCTGAATCCCTTTATTGATGAACATAATATATTAATGGTAGGGGGGAGATTAACTAAATCCAATTATCAATTTTATAAAAAACATCCTGCATTAATAACAGGCAATCACCCCCTCGCAAAATTATTAGCTAAAACAGAACATATTCGGCTACTGCATGCAGGGCCTCAGCATTTGCTAGCCAGCTTACGAGAAAAATATTGGATTCTATCTGGTCGTAATCTAGTACGAAAAATCGTTCACCAATGTGTACCTTGCTTTCGGGTACAACCTAGAGATACAAATTACTTAATGGCTGACATACCAAACTATCGTTTAATTCCTTCTAAACCATTCACTAATTGTGGAGTAGATTACTGCGGGCCATTTAATTTACGCGATCGGAAAACACGAAACTTTAGAATTTCTAAGGCGTATGTGTGCTTGTTTGTATGTCTTGCTACTAAGGCAATTCACGTTGAATTAACTAGTGATTTAACATCCGAAAATTTTCTAGCCTCCCTAAAGCGATTTATGGCTCGTAGGGGAAAGGTACAAAATATTTATTCAGACACTGCAACAACTTTTAAGGGTGCACAAACAGAGATATACAAGTTTGTTAATTCTATAAAAAACGATCTGCAGAGTCAAATGTATCAGCAAGGGATTAAATGGCATTTTATTCCAAGTAGAGCGCCCCATATGGGAGGAATTTGGGAGGCGGGGGTAAAAAGCTTAAAACACCGCTTAAAACGAGTGGTAGGCAATGCATCGTTAACTTTTGAAGAGTTTAATACTGTAATAACGCAAATTGAAGCAGACCTAAATTTCCGTCCTATCTCCCCATTATCGAGTGATCCCAACGATCCCCTTCCTCTGACACCGGGACATTTTTTAATCGGCCAGAGCTTGGTGGCATTACCAGAACCAAATTTGTATGATCAAACCGATAATCATTTATCACGTTTTCAACGAGTTCAAAAATTCCATTTCTGGAAGCGTTGGTCAAAGGAATACATTTCCGAACTGCAAGTAAGAAAGAAATGGAAACACAGGGCCCACAGCTTGTCTTGGTAGTAATCAAAGAAGAGAATCTTCCACCCATCAAGTGGAGCCTGGGCAGGGTTGTACAAGTTCACCCAGGAAATGATAATGTGATCCGTGTAGTGTCTGTTAAAACAAATTGTGGCATTTATAAACGACCTGTGGTTAAATTATGTGTGCTTCCTATTCAGTGCAGTTATATTTTCCCTATAACCATAAATAATAAGGAATTTGGAGATATATTAAGTTGAACCAGCACAGTGTTTCAAGGGTGGCGGCATGTTGACGCTTTAAGTAAAATTTTATGTAGTTTGTATTTTAACTTAGTTAGAAATGTATACACAATAATAGTTATAGTTAATGCTGACTGACACATCCGTCTTTAAGTACATTGGTAAAAGACATCATATTTATACATGACTGCGTTTTAGTAATTTGGTATGAAAGTTTCTATGAATTAGTAAATAACTCAGAAATATTTACTCAGGTGCAAGACAATTTTAGCATGTTGCAACCGATTGGCTAAAATTTAATTACTTAAGCTATGTCAACCAATCATGAAGAAACCATAAATTTCTTGTTAAGGAAACCTTTTTTTTGTATCAGTTCATGTAGATAATCGAAACGCGTAAGATGATGTAAAGTGTATAAATTTCTACTTACATTGAATTAATGTAGTGTAATAATCAATAAACTTAGTTTTAATTTATCGAGCAACCTCAAGACAATCCACAAACAATCTATAAACACGCAACAACATATAAATTTTGAAAAGTTTGTGTAAACAGTGTTTTAATAGGTAGATGACAATAACGCATTACAGAATTTTACTTAAATTACGTACAAAAATATAATTAACATTTTTTGCTCAAAAGGTCTTACCACGAACCTATAAATAACAACAGGGATTTTCATATTTTGTTAAAAAATGGTTTCCAGAAAACATTAAATACAAAAGCCGCTTATAGAGAAGAACTATTGTAAGAATTTATACTAGGATTATGTACAATAACACGCTTAACAGAACACTATTTACAAAGCCGGAAAAATTTCGGAATGAATCATATTTTATAGGTCTATTCAGTACCTAAGTAAAGCAAACAAATATAGATAATTTTAATTCTGTCCGTTGGGATTCCTTTAATGACTGAAACACATGACTAAAATATTCTTTGTTTGTTATAAATACCTGTGATATTGTCACACTGTGATAGTCTATTGCTGTTGTGCTGTGAGTAAGTTTTAAAAAATGCCACCTAATAAACAATCAAAATTTGAAAATTATTACAAGTGGAGTAAATTGGACAATAATTTAACAACCGACGGAGAAATCCTTTTTTGTCAAGTTTGTTCAAAATCAGTAAGTTTGTATTATCTTAATTTAAATGATTTTAATTACTAGTATATGTATTATTTTAGATCGGTGTACTAAAAAATGCCATGTAAAACAACACTTGTGTAGTGGTTTACATTTAAAACATATTAAAAAAACTATGAAACAACAATTGTTAAAAAACTTTATATTACCAATCGGTAAGCAGTTTAATTAAAATATTAATAGTTTTCAAAATGCTGGTTTACCTTTTATAGAAAATACAGACAATAAGGAATGACATTGGGAACCATTACATTTGGACTTCGGTTGATGAAACAACCGATTGCAGAGGTCGATATATAGCAAATTTTGTAGTTGGTAAATTGTCTGAACTAGAACCAAGAAAAGCTCATTTCCTCCAAAGAAATTCTACAGACCAATCACAAAACAGTTGCAAATTTTTTCGATGATTGTTTAGGTAAGTTTTTTTTAATGAATGATTAATATAATCCAATCTATTAAGTACAATTAGATAATTTTATGTTTTTAGTACTTCTGTATCCCAACGGCGTAAAAAAAAGAAAAGGTTTTCTTATTCGTAACCGATGCAACACCATATATGATCAAATCCGCTCAGGCATTAGAAATATTTTATCCGAATTTAAAACATTTAACTTGTCTAGAACATGGAATACATAGGGTGTGTGAATTCATTAGAGACGAGTTTGCAATAGTAAACAAGTTAATTTCTGCCACCAGAAAAATAAAAATCTCTAACATATTAGATTCTCTTTTTGATTATTGGATCTTGTTTCAGGTTTTTGTGAAAGCACCATTACGGGTAAGGGCCTATAAAGAAAAACTTTCAGATGTTAAACTTCCACTGTAACCTATCATAACAAGATGGGGAACTTGGTTATCTGCTTGCATTTTTTATGCCACACATTTTGAAAAAAATAAAGAGGTACAGTTTATACTATAATCTGACATTGTCTTATACATTAACTAAATTGTGTTACTTCAGGTGGTTGAATTATTTGACGAGACGGCCTCTGCGGCATTTGCTAAATCTCAAAAAACTTTTAATGACGAAGCTGTTTAGAGAGGACTAGTTTTTATAAAAACACACTTTTCCGGCATTCCTGACGAATTAAAGAAGCTAGAAAAAAGCGAAACCGCAATGACCAAATCTTTCGCTACATTCGAAAGAATGAGAGCAATTATAAGAGTATGTCCAAGAAATATAGGAAGAAAAATTAATCAAAAATTGGATTCCGTCACATCAAAAAACCCTGCCTTTGACTTCTTTAAACAACTGACTGAAATTCAAAAAGGGGAGGTCATGAAGCATCAACAGAAAATATCTTTAACAATAATAGAAACATCAGCATTAAAATTTGCTCCACTAACATCTTGTGATGTCGAAAGAACTTTTTCCTTCTATAAAAATATTTTAAATGATAAAAGGCAACAGCTTCTTGGTCAAAATATTGAAAAATATTTGATTTGTGCTTGGGAAAATGATAGCACTTAATAAACATTGTAAAACAAAAAAATAAACTGTAAATTTTGATAGACACTTGTGCCTTTTTGGCAGGTTTAAAATGCCTTTTATGCCACCTTTTTTGGTATTACTTCTTGCCTTACTATCCGCTCTTTAAACCTCAAATCCCAATGTGATTCTATTAAGCGGCGTAGACTGTAACAACTTCCCAATAAATAATTAACAAAAAAAAATATTTGATGTAATTGTTACATTTTCAGAACGTTGCAGTAATTAATAAATTAGATTAACAATCAAAAATTACATACATTGTAATTATTATAAAAGATTAAGTCGGTTAATCATCTTGAAAAACAAAGAAAAAACATTATTTTTTAGATAAGTTTTAATGAAAGTAAAGTTTATTTAAAACATAAAACTTTTATAGAATAAGAGTTGAAAACTCTAAATTAGCATTTAATTTCGCCGACTTCTTTTAAAATTTACGCTAGTCTTTTATTTCAATGCGACTTTCTCGGTTTCTACAGAAAAGGTTTAACAATAATTCAACAATAGTACCAAATTAACTCGTAATTAGACTGAATTTATTTTCAATTCGACTGTATGTAATTAATAATACTTATTTTTGTTTCAGGTGAGTGCTTTTTCTGTTACACGGCGGTAAGAAGGTAATTTACTATTCAACTTATTTTACTCATTCTGCGAACAATGTTTAGGTCTCGAGCCAGGGATTTCCACATTGCTTACTTTGGTTTGTCAATCCGCAAGAATGTCTAAGGTATTTGGTTAATTTATGACTGCTGTTTTGTTAGTTTCAACTTTCGTTGCTGCTATTTCTACCCGCAGCTTTTTAAAAAAAATTCGTTCGCCTTTTTGGAGTTAAATTACCGAGGTCGGTAATAGCGGTATTAGGGCACAAACACCGTAAGCGTTTTAAGTTTGCTTTATAAAAGACAATTTTTTCTCTTCCGATTATTATCTCCTTAAAACTTTTCTATGAATATCTAATATAAAAAAAATGAATAAATACCAAAATTAATAATACATTAATACTCAAAATCGGTTTTTGCTTTATTTTTAACCGACGACATTATTAATCTTTGTGTCGCGACAAACGTTCGATTTATTATTTAGCACTACATTTTTCTTGTACTTATTTATTGATGGCGCTGCAGGAGGTGAAAACATCGTTTTTCTTTTTTTTCTTTTATTGTTCGGTTGAATGTGTTGACTGAACGCTAAATTTAAATTCTCTATATACTACAAAACGCAAAAAAATATAATTAAACTGAAAGCTGTTTTTCCGTACTAAGTTCGGTTAGGAAAAATGTTGCCTAAAAAGAATACGGTTGTGGATAGAAGTTCAAATTGAGGTAGATTTACGCTGTAGTTAATTAGTACTTGTGGCATTTTTATGTTTCGTTTTCTTTTTCTTCTGCTCAGTCTTCTTTAAAATATAATTAAAATTCAATTCTAACTTAAATCAAACGTTTGGAAAAATCTACATTATGAATTAGACTATAAAATTAGAAACGAAAAACATTAAATTGATGTTTGCACCTACAATATTTTAAATGTTATATGTAATAAACATAACTAGCATTTGTTTATAATGATTACGTGTAATAAAGTTCATTTAAAGAGCTAAATAAATATTTAATTTAACATACAAACACACATTTTTTTGAAAATTATATAATTTTTTTTATATATTAATTTTTGTATAGTTAATGTTTTTGGGTTTCGTGTAAAAGCCTTAGAAAGTTTTATGTACATACACTTTTCTAGTGTACGTTTTGCGGACGGCTTTTAATTTACTTTACGTTCCAAAGTTAATTTCTCAGTGTCCATTTTATCTTAAAGTTACTTTTACTATGTTTACTTATGACGTTAAAAAACTTAATTAAACGACTGCTACAGCTATTTATCAAACTTTCGAAAGTTTCTATTGTTTGTTTGAATGTAATGTTATTGACACTATTTACTGATACGTAGTTAGATATCTAGGTTTAAACTTTAAATTAGAGTTTATGGTAATTGTTTAAATAACTACATGTACTCATTAAAAGTTTCTAATTGATTAATACAAAAATAGCTACATAAAATAATATAAAAGTTTTAAAGTTAACTTAACCACAAGGACTAATGACACGTATATATTTCGTAACTATTCAGTTTACATTGTTATTAGTCTTAAGAAATTATGTAAATAAAGTAAGATGGGATGTTTTTGTTGAATTATGTTTTCAAGGTCACTGATTCTAAAATTGACTTCTATAACATCTATCACGAAAATGCAACATAAGTAGCGTAATTTCCATAAGAAAGACGTTTTTCTGGAGAAGTGTTTTCAAGATTCGCTAGGTGATTATGAAAGACTGACAACGTGCTGCTCATTCAAGCACCTGCAAAGATTTGTAGAACACGAATCGTTACGTTGGTTTTCTTGTAAGCACAAAAAAAGAGGCAATGGCTAACACAGTTTCCCCGGAGAGGGAGTCGCAGGCTTTGTAATGCTAAATTATAAATTTAAAGCTTAAAAAAACGCCAAGACGATGAAGGATTAAATTAGGGAGATATCGTCTAACTCTACCCGTAGCTGGAAAAGAACAAATAACACGAAATAAGTAATGACACAGAAATACATTTATTGTATCACAGAAGTAGTTGAAGAGGACGAAGACAGTATATAAGTATAGTTATATAAACGTTGCAAACAATATTACATGGGTTGATATCACAGGCCAAATATAAGTTACGCCCTTTGTCTGGGTAACACGTCGCACATCTACGTGCCCTAATCGATCTAACTTCTACATTTAACGAAGGAATGATTTTACCTCATTAAGTTAAATTTCAAGAATACTAAAATCAAAGTGTCAAGAATAAAAAGGCACCCGATAAGTATGTGACACAAGAAAAGAGTTTAATATTAACCCATTACTGCTCAGAAAAAAAATGTATGCAATTATTCTTTTCTTAATACGGCTTAGTGATTAGGGTCTCAAATCACCCAAAAAAATATTTAAAAAAATTTGGCACTTCCCATAACCCCACCAACCCCCGTACCATATATGGTCCACTGAGCACTTACGGGAGCTAATTTTTATATAATGGGATATTCATTAAAGTATAAAAGAAATACAGAATAATAGGAAAGAAGGTGTTGATATGTAAACACTTTAATGATTCTTTGCTAAAACTACAGCTATATATGACAAACAATAAAATAATCGAAGTTATTTAGTGTGATAAGGATAAAAACAGTCAATACACAGTCCTATGTTACATTTACCATACATTGTACGAGCTTTAGTGGAACATTCCGGACCAGCACAACGTCTTCGTTTGTTGTCTGGTATTTTCTGTACCAAATGGTCTTTCCTGTCATATGCCAGAACTTGCTGAGCTTCTAAAGATTTTGAAGATCTTCCTGGCCTCTTCGGTAATGTTCCATATGATTTCAGGTATGCCAAAACGACTTCTCTCCGAAATTGTAATTGGGGAATATCACTTACTGAGCGACGGTATAAGAGCCAAGCATTGTGTACGGAAGCATCAATTAACCAGGAAAATAATTGCCAATACCATTTCTTGTTGTGTATCTTAATTCGATAATTTGCAATGTTTTCATCCATCCGATCAGTTCCGCCCATGGATGCATTATACCTAGCAAAAATAAATGGCCTCGGTATCTGTATTTGAGCCTTGTGTTTCTGCGAATATCTTTTCACATTGGTAATTGGGTTCACACCATAAATATTTGAAGCAACATTTACTACTAAATTGTCCTTCCATTTACATAATAATATACCATCAATTTTGCTTATACTATTTTTAAAGTGTCCTCTGTCTTTTTTCATAAATTTGTCTTTTGTAGGCATTGATTGGACAGGGTTTTGTGATTCGGCTCTCCTTTATTGTTCCACAACCACCAAATCCATTGTCCTACAGATATTTGAGTAAATTGAAGCTTGTAAATAGATTGTCAAAATGAAAATTAAAACGGAGATTTTGGAGATGTTCGGGGAAGTTTACTAACGGTGCTGCAGCTTTCCCAACCGATTTTTCTGTTTCTTCATTAGTTGAAACTGATTTTCCTTGGTACACTTCAAAATCTACCAAATAACCCTCACTCGTATTTAGGAACCACACCTTGTACCCAAACCGGATCGGTTTACCTCTGATAAACTGCTTTATTCCATGTCTACCATAGTATTTTACCATACTCTCATCAAATGATAAATTTTGCTCTGGAACAAAATTTTCTATAAACTTTTTTTAAGTCTATTTATTGCTCGGTTTTTCCAAATTTTATCACCACAAGGAATGAATTGTTCGTTGTTCGCAAATGTAAAAATCGTAAAATTTGCTCAAAACGATTTCTTCTCATTGCGTTGGAAACTAATACGTTGAATCCATCTTCGTGATGCTCCTAATACATTCTTTTGCAAGGGAATCTATTATAGCCACTCAAGAGCAAAATACCCATAAAACATTTTATTTCTTGTCCAGTATGTTTGGTGTAGAATTCAAAAAGGACGCATATCTATTTGTCTCTTCTACTAAAAAACTGATCAGGGCATCGTCGATAAATGATTCAAATAATTCAACAATTGATTTCGAAGAATGCCTTTCATAGTTTGTCTTAGCAAATTCTCTCGGTAAATACATAAGGTCGCCTATGGTGTAGTCCTGTCTTCTACCTGTATCTGGCAAACGATCTGTCAAAACTCGTGGTCTCAATTTGGCATCAGCTAATAGCTGGTTTCTATTAAAATTGTTAAAATCTCCTTCAGAATCTTCATCACCGGAATCCTCATCACTAACTAAAGAAGGTTCAGGTAGTGCAATAAAAAGATCGCTTTCAAATTCTTCTTTATCATCAGCCAGTATCATTTCCAAGGCTTCCTGAACTGAAAAACCTGGTTCGAGAATTGCTGCCAAGGCACTGCAAATTAAAGACATTTGATAGGGGCTAATATTAAAATTTCATCATACTATTAGTTTATCGGATATTGTATAATTCTTCCCTCTAAGTTACTGTCTAAGAGCAAAAACTTATTATTTAGTGAAAAATACAGAATTAAAAAAAAAGCTACCAGCGTACCAAAAATGGTACTCTGCACTTTAGTTATGAATAGCTTTGACTACAATTTTTTTTTAAAGACAATTATTATCGATCAATAAACATACTTCATTTCTAAACATATTTCAATGGATTTTTTTTATTTTAAAAGGTAATACTTACTCAATATCCATATTTCGATCAAAAGCACAAAATTATAACTTTTTGTTGACCCGTCTCGTTGGGAACAAAGAGAGCTACTGGCTACTTGACGACAGAAATTTAAAAGGAGGGGTTCTTAGAAGAGTGACGAATGATAAAATCGCTGGCGCTTAGCAATGGTAGATTAAAAGTTCTGTGGTTTTGAGACCATATATGGGACGCTGGGCAGTAATGGGTTAATTGTGATTACAACCCAGTATGTACATGTGGCCATTCTAATAATTGACATGACCAACAAAATAAAATAGAAAATGCAACACTTACAGTTGTGTATTATCCAGTAGGGGATTAGCTAATTCTGTATCAGTCTGACTTAAAACGTGATATGCAATTTAACACAAGTGTACATACTGTGTTAGCACAAGTAATTTGATTTAATGCATTTGACGTAAAAGAATGCGCCGAGCTTTCCTCTAATTAACTTCGCACTTGTGTAAGTATTTCTTTATATAAAGTGGTGTACAACCCCTTAGCCTTTAGCGACCTGACGTAATGGAAATTTATCGACAAACAGGTTTTTTAGTAACGTCACTGATAAGAATAAAGGTGGAGGGATTGGACCCGTTAAAGAATTAATATAAGCCCTCAATACAAAAAACGTTATAAAATCACATACCGCAAAATAAACTTTCACTCAACACTACGCAAAATTCGCCCACATATTTACGTAGAGTTCCATAAACCAATTTAATAATGAAAGCTTTGTTGGGCCAAAAAGACCGCTAAACACGGTCCGTATTTTACAAAACGTTAGCAGGAAAATGAATTCGTTTTGACAACCGGCTACGAAGAAAAAAGGTAGGGATGTCGAAGGACAAATTTTATACTTGAAAAATTTTTATACTTGAAAATTGAATCATCAACTTTTTGACATAACAAAAGTATTATTAACCTTTTGGTATACGTGCATCACGATCTCATCTTCGGGATCAGAAAACTTTTCAACAATCCCTCAAACAATTCTCCACAAGAATCTTTTAGAGAATAATAATCAGCTTACATCAGGTATTAAAATTTACAGGTTATGTTACTAGACTTAACTATTCTCAATGGCTGCTAAATATGATTTGGGAAAATCGAAACTTTCTGTTACTAATATTATGGACGAATGAAGCAACTTTCATTAGCGTAGGAGGTGAAAGTTTACGTAAAATAAATTATTAGTTGAAGCAAATCTCACACTTATGGTGTAGAATCGTGGAAGGAAAAATTATAAAGTTACATTTTTTTGACACAACTTTTAACGGAGAAAGATTTTTTAAATTTTTTTAACGTTTTTCTTCTATCAGGTTTAGAAGAAGTTTTATTGTTATCTAGCGCATTCTAGCCATAGCGTGCGTCAGCATTTAGACCAGTAGTATTTACATTATCATCTATTTGTAATCAAAAAAATTGATTTAAAATATCATTATTATTGAACGAGCGAGAGGCGGCATAGCCGATTATCCTAAACCAACAAATTATATTTTAGTACAGTGCAAAAAATAAAAAATATTAACGTGTTAGAAATTATACAAAATAACATAAGACAATATGCAGTAAACAATAGAGCAGGTAATTAATGGTTAAATAGTGAATTTAGACATAGTTTGAAGTGTCTGATTGATCTAGCGTTTACAATAGCATTGTATAAAGAGTTCCTTATATAAGTCACTCGAAGAGCAAATTTTGGCAACACTGACAGTGAAAGCGCAAATGAATTAGTTTGAGCACATTTCCTCGTAGGTGGGTGTTGTCACTTAAGCTTTGTGGTTTTGCGTTGGATCCTTTCCAGTACTTCAATGTAGTAAGTAAGTAAAGATTCCAGACACTACAACTAAACTTTAAGACTCGATGCACATAGGTTTTATACAGTTTCAAGAACACTTTAGGTTTTAGGCATTTGAAGTTGATCTTGATCATATACAATAAACTGTTGGCTTTCTTTACAAGATGGGTGATATGAGACGACCATTTTAAGTCCTTGGTAATAATTATGCCGGGGTCCGTCTGTTCATCGACTTTCTTAAGAAGTCTTCCTTCTAAGTTATAGTCTAGCATAAGATTATTAGCTCCATTGTGTAAGATAGTGCATTTGTCTGTGTTGAGTGTTAGCAGCCACGTTTTAGCCCAGAAACTCAGTTTATCGAAGTCTGACTGCATGATGTGAGCATTCTGCAATGGATTATTAAAGAATTTTGTGTCATCGGCAAAAACACTCGATTGGATATTTGAGGTTAGATCTGCTATATAAACCAAGAATAATATAGGACCAAGGACTGATCCTTGCGGTACTCCACTTCTTACTTGATAAGATGTAGGTAGAGCGTCATTTACCCGCACTTGATAGGTACGATCGGATAAGAAGTTTGTGATCCATTTCAGTAGATTTCCTCTCACAGCGTAGGTGTTCCAGTTTCAGCAGCAGCCTCTGGTGAGGGACTTTATCAAACGCCTTCTCAAAGTCCACATAAATGATGTCAATTAATGCTTGCTCGTCGATGGACTTAGTTCACGAATCTAAGTTAAGCAGCATATTTAAAAGACCCGATCTGCCCTGTATGAAACCATGCTGGTTGTCCGGAATAATGGCATTCGCGATTAAGAATTCCGTAAATTTGTTGGCTGTGATTCTTTCCATACATTTGCAAACGACAGAGGTTAGGCTTACACGGCGGTAGTTACTGGCTACGAGTTTATCGGCTTTTTTAAATATGGGAACTATGACAATTTTTTTCCATTCGGGAAGGAGCAATCCTTGGCTCAGCGATAGTTGCATTAAGTTTGCAATAGGTTCGGCCAGGCTACCGGCACAGTTTTAAAAAAAAAATTGGAGATACGTAGTCCGGACCTGGCGCAGAATATAATCAGCACATTTGTTAGTTAGTTTCGCACTCTTGTTGATTCTTCCATATCTAGTACAGATAGCGATTCGTCCACGAATACATTTTGAAACTTTTGTGCAAATAGTTCACTAGTCACAGCAGGATGAGAGTGTATAGCTCCATCTGCTGAGCGCAGGACTATTGTGGTTACCCGTGATGTTAAATTTTGTTTTATATTTATAAAACTGTTTGGGTCCTTCGTCACTTATTGATTCTTCATATCTGGTTCGTGCATTACTAAGTTCAATATTTAGTGTGTTGACGAAGGTCTTGTATTATATTAAATGTTTTAGTAATCTCTCCGTTTTGTATTTATCCCATAACCTGCGTATTTGTCGTATGCGTGCTTTTAATTCAATTGTAATCTAAGGTTTACACTTTCTAGATTTGATGATTTTTTGCGGTACATATCTGAGTTCTGAGATAGTGATCGGGTTCAATAACCTATTCCACTGTGTTAATGTAACGGGGTGGACTTCGTTTGAGGCTAACGTTTCTTGTAAATATTGATTGATGTCAGGGTACTTCGCTCGCTAGTAGTTTAATCTAGTAGTTTCTGTTTTACTGACTAAGGCCTTTGCAGATATCTGTACGGTTAACAAGGTAAGATGGTCACTTTTCTGTATAGATGATAGGTACTCAATTTTGTTGATCAGGTTAGTATCTGAGGTGAAGACTAAGTCCAATATACTCGGTTTGTCGTTGCCGCGGTATCTGGTGGGCCAGAGAATTTGCTGTTGTAGATTAGAATCTATAAACATTTAGAGAAATAAGGATGCTGAAATATTTGCATTTGTCGCTGTTTGTTCTCAATTGATAGTAGGATAATTAAAATCAGCAAAAATTATTAAATTACGGTTGTTCGATGCTGCTTTTATCGTGTTTATTAATGCAATGTCGCTGTCAATTTGCGTATCCAGGGTTCTGTAAACACAGAGAAAGAAACTTAGTGTTGGCAATAGTCAAATTTAACCAAATTGCTTCTACTTGCTCGTCGTTATATTTGTTTTCGCAAAAATGGGAAGAATTCCATATTTGTTTTTGTAATAAATCCCTACCCCCACTCCTTTTTTGTGTTGACGATCGTGTCTATAAATGGTATAGTTAGGAAATTGTAATGTATCTGGAATTGTTGGTTTTAACCACGTTTCACTTAAAACGATTATAGTTGGTTGCAAATGTTCAATATCTTGTTTCAAGGACGTATATTTTGGTAGTAATGAGGCGATATTAGTATCGAAAAGAGTAATTTTTAGTAAAGTTAATTGTGGTTTTTTGGCTTGTTAACAATTTTTGGTACACCTCTGATGTATTTTATGACGAGGTCATGTTCATCATCCTCAAGCCGCTTATTCTGCAAATTTTGTAGATAATTTCTTTGTCAAGGGGTCTCATCTTGTCGAATTTTTATGTTTACAGGAAGCATAACTTTGATGGGACGATCCTTACCGGTAGAAGCTGATCCTAAGCGAAGAATTGTTGTGCCGTCTGTATTAAAACCACCGATTTTATTTAGGGCCGATACTGCTTGGTTTTTATCTAATTCTTCCGAATCCGTCTCTTTAACGTTAAAGAGGATGATATTAGAAGCACGCCTGCTACGGTCTTGAATCTCACTAATGGTAGCTTCGGTTAGTTCCACTTTTTCAATGTCGTGTGCAGACTTTGAGATTTTATCTTCTAGATTGTTTATTTTGGTTGTTAAATCAAGGATAAGCTTTTTCAAATCTTTAATAGGTTCGTTGTTAGCGAGTGGCCTTGTTGCGCAGTTATCGCAAATATATTTGACCCGGCGATCTCAAGTCAGCATGCGTTACACTTCTGCTCGTGTTATTCCGGTGCATGTTCTATGAATTACTTGTTTGCAATTGTCACAAATTACCTTCTTATTGGGGTTACCTTATCTTTATTACGTTTTGGGCACTTTGCGATAGATATCTTAACAATATTGTATCTTTTGTAATAAAAGTACTAATTGGTACTCACTTTTACTGGAGAACTTCAAGAGTGAAATTTTTATACGTGTGCACTGCACTAGCACTTTTGATCGACAACTGACTTTTGGAAAGGACAGCTCTATGTTTTTCGAAAGGCATTAATTCACTTTAGTATTGTTCTTTTTGAGGAAACTGCGCTTGTGGTAATGTATAAATTGGAGAAACTGGTAGAATTATTGATAGTATATTAAAGCCACACAAAACACATATTTGTTCGTTTCAACCTACTAAGTCTGTCATTGGCAAACATACACTAGACACTCTTCATAAAATTAAAACTTAAAACTGCTTTTCAAAAACTATAGAGAAGTTACTAAAATTATCAATAGTAGAATTCAGGTTTCTATGAGTTTTTGTATTTTACATTTTGAATAATTCCCGTGTCGTATTACACAAGCTGAGCGATTGTCACACGTCGCAGTGGACATCTTCAGAGCTTGGAATAAACTGATTTATTGCGCCGTGAAGTCTCGCTTTTATACACCGGCCTCCGATCGGTAAAACTGGTTTTCAAGTCTTCTGTAAATATTCAAACAAATACTGTCGCGACAAAATTTTTTTAATTTTTTGTAGTAAACATACTGTTTTTTGCGTCTTCTAATTTTGTTAAATGTCTAATTCATATTTTAATTTAATAAATTCGTCACTATTGTGTAAAATCCCCAGTTGTGGGAAAATTACGTTATACTTTCTAATGTCATTTTTTAAAAACCTATAGGTCATGGTTTAGTTTGGTATAAGTTTTATTAGAGGCATCCTATACATTGTCGGTTTGAGATTACAAGTGAGGTTTTATCCAATTTTTAGAGCATGGAGCACGTTCGAGCAAATTCAGTGGAGCAGCTCTACGAATGTGTTTATTTACCAAATAAAATTATTAAAAAATAACAGTTTGAGTGATGTTACATTTTAGAATGGTGCGAAACTACGTTAAAAAGCAAAATTGCCTGTTGCTTTGCATGGCTGCACTTATAATATCATAATTTTTTATGACCAAATACAGAGAAACAAAAACTTAACTTAAAAATTTAAATTCAGATAAGGATGTATCTTTTTTATCACAGTACCCGTCCAATATTTTCTCCAGGAAAAGAGAAGTAGTTGGAAATTTATCTAAAACAATATTCTAAAATATTTTATAGACTGATTTACAAAACTACGTGGCATTTGGCATATGAATATACAAGTAACTTCAGACAATAGAGTGGATACCCAAAAGACCCAACTTTTATTACACAGAATGATTTGTTTTATTAGCCTGAGAACTAGCACTGTGGCCGATTCTGAAATTGATGAGTGACCATGTTAAATGGCATAGCAAATTGCGTTACAAAACAGAAAATTAAAATATTATCCGTCATCATAAAACCATTCCCAAAAGCAGTCCCTAGAAAATCAAGTAGAAATTCTGGATTACGAAATTCAAAATTTATACGGGCTTGCCCGAGCAGGAAACAATTCCAAAATTGGAAAAAAAGTAAAAACAAAAGTTGGCTAAAAAATACGAAGAGAAAAGTATAACACAGCGAATGCAAAATAAAGAAAAAATATACGAACATTTAAAAGAAAGGTAAAAGGAACAAACCAAAGAAAAAGTTTTTCTTCTTTGGACGAGTTTCAAGACAATGACAATGTGCTCATGCTATTGGACGACGACGTAATCTATTGTAATAATACTTTATTACATCGGCAAAGTGAAACCTTACAACCAAAATATTGAGGGTTCTTATGATAAAATATAAACCACAAACGCGCAGGTCCGTGAAGTTAGCAGTGCATAAACGGCACAAATGTCGGGACCTAGTGCAACGGTTAGTGCCTCGTTTGTGCTGGTTTGTGCCGTTATCAGTTTTTTAGCAAAACCTCAATTGACACAGTTATGGCGATTTTTGAGTGCACTGCTAACTTCACACCTCACTAACGGCACAAATGTCGGGACCTAGTGCAACGGTTAGTGCCTCGTTTGTGCTAGTTTGTGCCGTTATCAGTTTTTTAGCAAAACCTCAATTGACGCAGTTATGGCGATTTTTGAGTGCACTGCTAACTTCACACCTCACTAACGGCACAAATGTCGGGACCTAGTGCAACGGTTAGTGCCTCGTTTGTGCTGGTTTGTGCCGTTATCAGTTTTTTAACAAAACTTGAATTGACAGAGTTATGGCCATTTTTGAGTGCACTGCTAACTTCACACCTCACTAACGGCACAAATGTCGGGATGTAATGTAACGATTAGTGTGTCGTTTATGCTGTTTTGTGCCGTAGTCTTTTAAAAAACATGAAGTTTTTAAATAGTTATTGAGCAGTAGTTATGTAACACAACGATTACAGTTGTACTAAGATGAACTAATAAATTCTCATAGGTAAATTTGTATACGATGCATTGTGAAACTCAAATATGTATTTACTATATTAATTAAATAAGAATCAGTTCTACTATGTGATATAACTAAATCGACGTAATACACAATATTATTTGAATAGAATAGACTGCAAAAAGATCATTTATATACATGTGTCAGTTACCACAAAAACATTCTTTAAATAATTAAAGCTTTTATCAAATGATGTAATTCCTCAGTTTTCTGAAATTAATGTTAGTGTTTTAAACTAATATACTTAGTAGTTCCATTTGATAATGTAGTACCCGTTTTTTTTCACTTTTTTTGACTAATTAGAGTTAGTTTAAATTCTTAACTATGGTTTAATCAACTCTTAGGTATAATTCAAATAGTCTCACATTATGTACACTGAGAGAAAAGGTTACTGTAATAAAGCAAAAGCAGCTATATTTCATGCAAATAGGCTGTTGGTTTTGAGTCAAGCCCTTGAGTCAAGCCGATGTACGCTTAAATAAAGCTTTCATTTATTACAACAAATATTTTTAAAAAGAATTGTATAGATTTTATAATATATCAATTTAAGAAAACATCGTTTTCTTTTATCATTAAAAAGCTGCTTAATGTGAACGTAGAGAAGAACCATAGTTATGACAAGTACTGCTTTTTCTTATCTCTGTTGATTGTTGCGTTTAATCATAAATAGGTTTAATAGTAATAACACTTCGTATTAATTTAAGCACGCAGTGTCATAATGTTTGCTTTTGTGCAGCTTCAGGGTATGAATGATTTCAGTAAATATACACATAGTTTAAACGTATTTATTTGCTAAATTCAAAATAAATGTGTTATATTTTATCATCACTACAGTTTATGGTTTAATCCTAGATTACATTAAAACTTTATAATTACTGGTAATATTACAAATCCAAATAATACTGTCCTTGACACCAATATGTACACGCATCAGCATTAATAGCATGTTACACTTAGAATATTAGTCGAATCTACACCATCCGAGTTAAATACTCTTCTTGTAACTTTTGGAAAAGTTATTTTTTTCTGTCAAAGGGTTCTTTAACTACTAAACTTTACAATCAACCCAAATTCACCTTCCTTAAATATGTCCAAATCATTTTCCGTTAGGCACACAAGGGATGTAACATCAATTTTTTGTTCTAAAAGAAAAGCAAATGCACGATAATTTCATTTCATTGCAAAAAACTAAGTCATACATGCCAAAAAATGTGCAAGCTTTGCGACATAATTCTAACTGTCTAACGACAGTGAACAATATTCAAAATCAGAGGCAATACTTACTTGTAAGTTTCTGATAGTTTCCAATCATTCACTAATTGATGTAGTGAGTTATAGATTATATGCTGCAAGCAACTTGTTATAAAATGATGGATCCATGTCGTATAGTTCCAAACAAAAAACTGTCGGAGTCACGGTACACGTTAATTTATCTTTGCCACAGCTTTAGCAAAAAGTTTAGCACATATTGCAAACCTTAACGTAAATTAAATTGCTGATACCTTATTTTAGACCAGCGTGGAATAAATAGTAATAACATAAATGCTTACTTGAAATGCCTACTTGTGGTTTCGTAGTAATTTATTACGTACTTTAATCGCTGATATGATTTCTTATAATAATTAGTTGAATTTGATCAATTTGTAGTCTTAATTTTAACAAAAACTTTTTGCTTGTATCACTATAATTATGAATGATTTAATAAAAACATGTTTGGATTGCAATAACATATTTAATTTAAGTTTTAGAACATGTAGGTTTAATTTTATTTGAATGTGAATCAATTTTAGAAAAAAAGCAAATGCTTTAAATATGAAATTCTAATGATTAAATTCAGCATAATATTTCTCTCCGTGTATTTTTTAAAATATTACTTATACAAAATTTTTCTTCAAACAAAAACTTGTGTTAACAACTTAATTTAATAATATATTATACAGAAAAAGATTTAAGCATGTTAATATAAATTTTTTTATCTAGAAGTTTTATGTAAACAATTTGTTTCAAAGTCTAGGAAAAATTGTTAAAAAATATTCACAATTTTTAGTTTAACATTTTTTTTTATAACAAAGGTTTTTATTTTTTTTATTTCTGCATACATGGTAGTAGGATATTTCAAAAATTAATTTTTATGACAGTTGATATTTATAATTTATTATTCTGGTAACAAAAGCATATTGATTTTGAATCGTAATTTGAAATGCAAAAAATGCATTTTATAGAATTTTATATTAAAACACAAGTTACAGAATGAACGCGCTTCAATCACGAAACCGGGTTGTATACACGAGCCGCGCAGCGGCGAGTTTATGAAGCGGTCGAGTGATTGAAACGTATTCTATGACGTGTGCTTTATACTATTTTCTCTATTTTGATACAATATTTAAAATTTTCCGTATAATTTTAATTTTAACAACATTGGGAAACTTTTATATTTCATTGAATTGGCAACACTTACATTTTGACATATTGAAATTTGTGTGTTAACCTAAAATCTCATACAAAATTATCTCTTTATACCTTTATAAGTAAATAACTTTGAATTAATAGGACATTTTTATTTTATCTTGGCATCAAAATTTGAATTTCAATTGTTAAGGTTCATTAATTTTGATTTCTTTTTCATATAACGTCAACTTACAATGCAAAGATACCAACTTTGAAAAAACTAACATTACTAAAATTCGTGTAAGAATTTGCTTATTCTTACACGGATTGTAGTGTAAGAATCGCTAATTCTCATGTCGAAATAGAGAAAAAACATTCAGTTTTTTCTAAAAATTTCAATTGTTTGTCTGTACTATTATTTTAGATAATTTTTTTGATCAAGCACGTAATTATCTAGAACAGAAAATTTGTCATTTCCCAAAGTAAATCAACATTTTAAGTGGTAGGTATTAAGATTCAATTAAATATTGAAATTGCTGATTTAATCTCTAGGAGAATTTAGCGCAGTAAATATGTGATTTTTTTTTAAATAAGGATACTTTATTTTTCTTAAGTATTGTTGGTGCCGATTGGCCTACCATGTATTTACTCTTAACTGAATTTAAGTTTGAATTTTTTGTAGGAATTAAAAAAAAAGATATACTAAGAAATGCATTGTATTGTATTTTGTTTGTAAGACCAACTGATTTACGGCGGTTCTATACTGTCCTAAACAATACAATACAAACACAAACACAAAATCGCCATAACTCTGTCAATTGAGGTTTTGTTAAAAAACTGATAACGGCACAAACCAGCACAAACGAGGCACTAATCGTTGCACTAGGTCCCGACATTTGTGCCGTTAGTGAGGTGTGAAGTTAGCAGTGCACTCAAAAATCGCCATAACTCTGTCAATTAAGGTTTTGTTAAAAAACGCATAACGGCACAAACCAGCACAAACGAGGCACTAATCGTTGCACTAGGTCCCGACATTTGTGCCGTTAGTGAGGTGTGTAGTTAGCAGTGCACTCAAAAATGGCCATAACTCTGTCAATTGTGGTTTTGCTAAAAAACTGATAACGGCACAAACCAGCACAAACGAGGCACTAACCGTTGCACTAGGTCCCGACATTTGTGCCGTTAGTAAGGTGTGAAGTTAGCAGTGCACTCAAAAATCCCCATAACTCTGCCAATTGAAGTTTTGCTGAAAAACTGATAACGGCACAAACCAGCACAAACGAGGCACTAACCGTTGCACTAGGTCCCGACATTTGTGCTGTTTATGCACTGCTAACTTCACGGACCTCAAACGCGCCTGTTCCAAGAAAAATGGCTTTAAAGTTTGAGGCAAAAATTAACTTTTTATAAATATTTCTGGAATTGTAATAGTCACAATGCTAATTTTTGGAATGATTTTATGGTTCATTGAAAGTATTATTTAATAGTATAGTAAAACGTTTTTGACAACGAATTAATTTTTTTTTGTTATTTCACCATTTGTTAATTAAATTAATTGCTTATTTGTTTATAACTTATCTTTGTTATTATGTTTTTTTTTTAATCTTTTGTCTTGTTTTTAAGATATTTAACATTTGAGACATTGCTCTACAACTATAAGGAAACGTTCTAGTATGCTTTAAAAAACAAAACACATCATAGCGTAAACTGACTGTCAAGATCAATTTCACCGTTTCTTGCGTTATTTAAGAGAATCTTTGTTGTGAGTGAAGATGCCTAAAGGATTTTCAAATGTCGAATACGCCGATATGTATTATGTTAATGGTTTTTGCGACTTAAATTTAAACGCTGCAGTTGAAGAGTACAGAACGCGATTTCCAAACAGAAAATTTTATACGTTTATTAAAAAAAAGTTTTTTAGCTAATTGATTAGTTTAATTTTAATTCAATCTAAAAAAACATAAACGCATACATAGATACATAAACATAACATAACATAAGCAGTAGTTTGCTAGTAGTTTAACGTCAAATACAAATAAAAAAATTGGTGTGGTCACCACACGACTTTCCTATAAGGAATGATGAAGGAATATCTATATATTTTTTTAAGGTTATGTTGTCATAAAACCATTTTGAAGTGATATGTATACGATTGAAGAAACTGTAAAAATAATTCAAATAGTTTACATACGTGCAAAATTATATAAGAAAAACTGTTAAAAATGACGGATACACCCACTTCTGGTTTCTTTATTAAACCCTTTTTTTGACAGAGAGAATATAAAAAGCCCGCTCTACACCAAATTTCAAGTTACTAGGACTTTTGATTCGAGAGTTATCGTGGGTATATCCAAAAATAATTTAAATAAGATGCAGCACTCCGTATATAAACAAGTCAAATATCTAATAAACTGTTAATGTTAGAATTTGTTTTATTGGAATAAATTATTAGAAAGAATTAACTCTATAAAAAACTGTAAAAAAATTCAATTAATTTACATACGTACAAAATTATACAAGAACAACTATTAGAAATGGCAGATACACCCACTTCCGGTTTTTTTATCAAACCCATCTTTTGATAGAACCGAAAGAATATGAAAAGCCAGCTCCATACCAAACTTCAAGTAATTAGGACTTTTGGTTCGAGAGTTATCGTGGGTACATCCAAAGATAATTTAAATAAGATGCAGCACTCCGTATATAAAGTCAAAAGAATTTAAAGAAAAATTGTTATTTTTTAACGTTTTCCTTTCAAGATATGGATTTTTTTTCCAACAAAAAAAATCGTCGTAGACAGGATTCGAACCTAGGATCTTATATGGAATTGATTTTCAATTATAAATCAAATATCTAATAAACTGCTAATGTTAGAAAAAAAATTATTTGAATAAATTGTTAACAAGAATTAACTCTATAAGAAACTGTAAAAATAATTCGAATAATTTACATACGTACAAAATTATATAAGAAAAACTGTTAAAAATGGCGGATACACTCAGTTCCGGTTTCTTTTTCAGACCCATCTTTTGACAGAACCGAGAAAATATGAAAAGCCACACAACATACACACACACAGACACACACATACAGGCCTTCCAATCTTTCTGTGGACACCAGTATTTCACCTAAAAGTGGGGTCCTCCAAGTTACGAGGAAAGAATAAGTATATTTTATTTCCTGCTTTATTTGGTATTAACGACATGCCCATACACTCCATATCTCGGAAGTTGTGGATAAAACATAAATATGTGGCCAGACCCCACTACTACACCTATATACTGTCGTCTGGATGGATATAATGTGTGGCCTCACACAATCACTTACATTGAATGGAAATTTCCATTGTAATTGTAAGTTACATACCGTGTGTAAAATTGGTTTACGCACCATAGGTATTTCAATATTAATTTTTTTTATTTCTGAGAGTGTTATTATAAGCTTATAACATCATAGTTACGATATCAATAAGAAGGGTCTTAAATCCCTTGCTATAATTTCGTAGTAACCTAGCAACCTGACAACATCCAAAACTATAATCAACGATACTCGATTCGGTATTTTTAAAATGAACAAAATTTTATTAAAATCTATCAGAAATAAAATTTATTGTGGAAACGCATAATTGTTTCAAACTTTTCACATTAATATCAAAATTCTTAGGTAGTAGAATTTGCTCTAAATTTGTTAAACTTGAAATGGATCGAACTTGAATGATTAGCCTCGCTAACTAACGCATTGTTTGACGAATGAAATCGTGTTGTTGGACACGAAATTTTTCAAATAATAGAGCTCCTAATTTAATAATTAATTAATCTTCTCTACAAACTATACCAACATCATCATGTTTTAACGTTGATAGTATATCTTTTTGAAATTCTACTGATGTATTGGTTTCCGACCAACTGGACAAAAGTGCGTAACTTTCACCTCTCACGTCCCTACGGGAAGTGTTATCGCAGATATTTTTTTTATTGGGGCAACTATTTTTAACGTGGCGCCATAACGTTGTTAGCAAAAAGAACCCTAGGCAGTTTGGGCAAGGACCATAATTTGATAACCCTCTTGATCTGCCTTTTGAAGAAAGGCGCCTGCTTAAAATAAGTTCACCCTTTTTCATTGCCAGTATTTGGCAATTATGGTAATAGTCGCCGGCTCTAAGCAAACATAAAAACCCCTCTTTTCGTCTTTCAGAGTTTTTATCCATAGTTAATAGTTTCGCAACAAACTTCAATTTCTTTAAAATGTACCAACTCTAAGTGCCTCGTAACTGTGCCGATCAATTTGTCACAGAAGTAACAAGCATGTCTTTTATCATAAACACGACTTCCAGAGATGGTCTTTTTTGCACGATTAACGTAAGCAGTTGTCTCTATTTCGCTATCACTACTGTTGTCAGGAATTTGGAACTTATCACAGATTTGAAGCGGAAACACAGGAGACTTCATCGATTTGGGGATCTCTTGTAATTGGCACGCAAGCTCTATAGGAGAAACCGGTAAGTTTGATAACATTTTTGTTGAAGGCTCGTCTCACAATGTAGAATTAGCAAGTATCAACTCTTTGCGTAAATTTGCTTAATCATCTTCATCACCTTCATGAAAAGAGGAATATGAGGAAGTCACGTATTTACTACTGGATGATTGATACGGTTCATCATTACTTTGGATAGATGCATGATCGTTTATATGATCGTTTGTTATTGGTTCCTTTAGGACAATATTAGATAGTATGGTAATCTTATTATTTTTACTGTAGCTGGTGTTTTCTTTTTCGTTGGTTTTCTCTTCTACATCAAATGGAGTGCATGTTACTTGTGTGATATATTTTTCCTGTTTGTACCAGAATTTTTGTTTATGGTATGCTCTTCAATATTTACTTCAGAATTGGATGGGAAAAGTCTCAAGTTCTCTTTAACATTTTTTTTGTGGTATTAAGTTCAATACTATGTTTATTTATAGCGGGCAAAAATACCGTGGTTTTAGATTCCGTTTAATCCTCTTTCACATATAACAACTCGTTTTTCTTTGACATGTTAGTTATATCAACCAATACCTCGGGATAACTGTCATTTATAGCACTACACAAGGTTTTCTTTTCTGCCTCATTGATAGATATCGTTTTTCCATTAAACATACTCTCTGTTTCCTTAAAATTCTTTTTATCAACAACAGTAACTTCATTATAACGTTCTTCTACATTGCTAGCTTTAATATTACTTGTACTACATTTATTGGTTTCATTGCCGTCCTCCCCAGCCAGAATTTTTTTTCTTCCTCTAATGTAAGAAGGAACTGAAACCTGAAAGGTATATCCGCATAGCGTGTTTTTTTGGTTGAAAAGGTTCAGAGGTCTACTAAGCCGTTAACCTTCTTGGTGCTCTTTAAATTTTAATTTTTGTTTTTCCTTTTTCGAGTTTTCTAATTAGTCACGGATTTTTATTTAAACCGACGACCGTCTTTATTGAACTTATTACATCCTTTATGTTCCTTTTATTTAGACAGATTTTTTTATTAACATCTTTTACAATTTTTTTAATGAACAAAATCGTCTTGTGCGCCAAAGAAATTCTTCAAACTTTAGCTTGATACAACGAACAGTACAAGTCGAGCAGCTTGACAACTTGTTGTATCTCAATCTAAATTTTAAGGGTACTCAAACGAGACAACCGGAAAACTTTTTATTAACAACGTGTTGAGGTGAGATCTAACTTCACAAAAAATGAAGTCGTAAATTTCCATGATCTCTATATCTTTTAGGCAATCTTTGTTCCAGTGAAAACGTGTGGATTGATGCTATAAACAACATTTTTTGTAGGCCCCATTTTTTACCTCTTTGCTAAAACTTCAATTTGTTTTATGTTTTTTGGAAAACTCACTCTTGATGTACTAGAAATTCAGGCAAAGATATTTGGATACAATTGAACGGCGTTCGTGTTTTTGGTCATTATAAACTACAAGAGTAGCAGTGGCTAAACGAAAATTGTTTTCACCGATGGATAGGATAGGATAGGATATTCTCGGCGTGGGCCGTTGGCTTTAATTCCACGCTCACTTTACTTAAATCAAAACAAAACTTAAAGTTTGCTGTTTTTCACAATTTTAGTATTGAAAACACTTATATGAAGCTTGATTCGAAGGCTTGTTTAACGAAACGATGAAACGATCAGATGAAACGAATCTGGAACTTGCGGTGGGGCCCAATTTTACTTCATTTTTTTGTATTTTCGGATGCAGTGTTTATTATTATTATTAAATATATTATTACTCAGCAGTGATGAAAAATGATTATAGTAATTTCAGAATTAGATTTGCGCAAGCTTCCGCCTTGTACGCTGCAAAAACGGTAGAATATAGATGAAAATTGCACATAAATAAATTATTGAGCAAAAAATTTATTACAAAAAAGTCCGTAAGAGTGTATAATTATATCTAATAGTTTAAGAATTACAGAATTTTAATGTAATTTTTGTGCAACTTTGCACACGTGTATCTTCTAAACTATTGACGGTAATTGTACCCTTTCGCGGACTTTTATATAGTTTATTTTGTCCTCTATAAAAATGTTTATGTGCAACTTTCTTCAATCTGGCACCGTTTAAGGGTAACAGCTTATTGGTTATTTTAAATTATTAAGAAAATCATTTCAATACAAAAATTGTGGCGGTTTTGATGCGGGTGTAATATTACGACATCGACAAAGCTACCTTTAGCCGCAAAAAAGCTGCGGTGGTCACTAAAAGCAACTCGACCGAAACACAGATGTTCTACTAACCCGATAATTTATGTTCAAATTTTCAAATGCATAAACGAAATAATTTAATAAACTTAATTTATAAAGTTTTATAATAAAAACTATCAGCAATTATTCGTTAAAGTCATAAACGATTTCACTGTAAACATAAAACCTAAAAATCACGGCCGTGTGCGCATTACAGAAAAAAGAAAATTACTTAAATATAAAACGAAATAATTCGTTAATATTAACCAAGACGAAAAATTTTAATCGTAAATTTTTACGGCTAACGTCCAATATAATTGTATACTTCAACGAAATTTTGTCACATAGTTTTGACAAATTCTGACATTTATTAATTACATTATCGTTACAACATTAATTCGCGACACTACTGTTTTTTTCTTAAAACCCAAAGCTTTTAACACACTGAGCTCACGAATAACTAAACAATCGATACTCAATAAATACCTTTACGGTTTGAAGTCGAGCTTCTGGTTAGCATAGGCCAGCTGACGTCGTCCGGAACCTCGATAGGGTACCCCAACCACAAGAATAATTTACCGACGGAAGATTTCTTATTGATCCGCCACCAAAGCGAAAGAAATAGGATTGCGAAACAAACTCACTCACAAATCCACTTTACGATAATTACTAAATTAAATCAGAAACCAGTGAATTCAATGAACCGTAATTATTATACGAAAAGGAAAGTTTTGTTTTTCCACTTGAAGATTCACTTTTCCATTTTCAATCACTTCTGCGGCAACTCCTCATCTACAGCTAAAAAGGTGAATTTATGACCCGAGATTTCGCACGACTGTCAACCAACCAACTTCTTTTTTTCACCAAAATGACATCTATATTTCAACTTGTTCGACTACTCTTTCCACAAAGGGTGTGTTCGAAACTTCAAGAAAGAAAACAATCTCATTAAGAAGTGCGATAAGGAGGCAAATCGACCCAATTACGTCATATTTGTAGTATTTGGACACGGTATTTGGTTTCTACGTAAAAATGTCAAATTGACAAAATATTATATTACTGTCGTAAAGATTAAGCTGTCTAATAAATTAAAATAATGATTTCATTCCCACGTCATTTGATTGAACTCACAAAGAAATCAAGTACGACTGTACTGAGAATGCACTTAAACAAAGAACTTTTGAACCAACTTAAAATAAACAAACGGCTAAAATATATTTAATTACAATGATATCTCAGAAGGGAAACATAAATTACCACTGGAATTTTGATCAAACAAATATGCTTAATAAACAGAATTGCGGAATCAGATGATCCACAATTTTAAATTATAACTTTGAATTTAAAAACGTAAAATAATTTATTAAAATCAATCTAAAATCCATTAAAACAAATTCAGAATACATAAAATAAGTAACGTCAATCCAAATACCGGGTCGGTCACGAAAGTAACAATCAATCATTTATTTTAAATGATGGTTACAATAGGTGTATTAAATTTACGACTAAAAGTAAAATAATTTAGTCTGATTTACAATTACATTTTTAATAGCTACAAATTAAGATAATTAGTAAGGTGAATCCAAAATGTTTAAGACTGAATGAGTAATGAGAAAATTACAATTAAGAAATTTCAATATATATATTTATTTTTGACTAGTATTTCCAAACAATTAATAACAGAAAAAAAAAGAAAGAGAGACAACAGGTATCAATTGCGAAGTTTTCACCAACAATTTATTCGTCGGTACACTGCTAAACCCAGATAGCACAAAGACAACTTATGAATGTCTTAAAGATGTCCGTAGATGGATATCATGATGTCCTAAGGACATCCATTTTTAATCTTGTAGATATTTTATGGATGTTACTAAAACATCCAAATTACACAACTTTGTATGTCCTAAAGACGTCCATTTTTGGATGTCGCAAAGACGACCTCAAACGGATGCTTTGGGCCTAGTAAATATTCCCTCTACTGAATTAATACAGTAAATTTTAATAACGTATAATAAATCCTAGCATACAATATTATTATAGATATAAAAACTTGCCAAACAGAATAACATTTTTTTTATCTAAGCGTTCCTTTGCACGCCGCAACTAATTTTTACAGGAATCTTCAAAACACTTCGCCGTCGCAGTTTGTATCACTTTTACTCCAGCTTCTAAAATAATTGATAATATTAAATAGAGACCGTATTAACTAACTTACGCATTACTAGTTGGCTCAACAACAATTTGCTGAAAATCTTTTTCTTTTTGAGCCCAATCCAGCTATATTCAGCTGCAACTTCGTTAGAAATTAATTTAGATAAAATTCTTTTTGTAAGGTTATACGGATTGTTTCCTCCAATTAAAACCATTTCATTAACATTAACAGAAGAGAAATTGATAAAACCATAGAGAAGAAAGTAGCATATAAATGGTAGTATAAAGTTTTAATATACACACTGTCGCTTTAAAGTTGCGATTGTCTTGCAAAAAAAATTCAAACTGTTGTAAACTTTCGTCGTCCTTGAGAGGAAGATCAAACCTAAGGAAGACGGATGATTCAGTGGCATGGAGCTACTCTTGATTTTGAACATAATAAATGAATCAAATGATTATTGTAAAAGTCTGCAGTTTTAATATATATACACGCTCCAAAAGCTTTCTCACTGCGATCTGCAAATCCATGCAGTTCTATTGAAATATAGTTAGATAGTGTAGTGTTTCGAAGTACAGTTAAGTGCGAAAGGTAATTTAAATCTGATAAAAAGTGTTACTCACGTGTTATGAAGCGCACTAGGAATTATTTCATCCCAGTCGATTTTTAACTTGCATCATAAGTTTAGCTAAAACTATACACGGGCTAATTATACCCAGAAGATCATAAATCTGAGAAATAATAGACAATACGCTACATTTAGAAAAGCGTTGATTAGTGTTTATAGTAATGGTATGATAATTTAAAGTATCTAAGTTGGCGTTCCAAAGTAACCAAGAGTTTTTGTTCCTTCTGGTTTATCAACGATAACTAAGGATTTTGTGTGATTTGGATTAGATATGTTTTGTAATAAACGAACATTATTGGATGTCCATTTATGTAATTCGAAACCATATTTGTTAAGCAAATGTATAATGTCATCCCTAATCTTCAGTGGATTTTCTAAGCAATCGTCACAGGCCAAAAAATCATCTACAATTATGTCTGACAGTATAGCTTTTGACGCCTCAGGAAATTTTGCTTGATTTTGTTTTGCAATTTCGTGTAAGGCTCGAATAGAAATAAAAGGAGAACACGCAATATCATATGTAATAGTGTTGAGTTTGTAGTTAGAGATAGGTTGATTGGGATCAGATCTCCATAAAATCTTTTGAAATTCGCGATGTAGTTCATACACCAAAATTTGTCTAAACATTTTGCTGACATCACCAGAAATAACGCAACGATGAGTTCGAAATCGCAAAAGAATATAAATCAAGTCTTGTTGTAACTTGGGACCTCGCATGATAACGTCGTTAAGCGAAAGATTTGATGTTGTTTTGCATGACCCGTCAAACACAACTCTGATTTTGGATGTTAAACTAGCTTCCCTAAACACGGCATGATGTGGTAAATAATACTGCTTATTACAGTCTGTACACTCCGTGTCATATGACGTGTGTCCCAAATTTTCGTATTCAGACATGAATTCTAAATATTGCTGCTTAAGGGAAGGATTTACCTTAAACTTATTTTCTAGAGTGTGGAAACGCTGCAAGGCTATAGCTTTCGAAAGACCTAATTGCGAAGTATTGTTTCGAAACGGTAAAAGTACAATAAATCGCCCATGTTTGTTTGTTGTGGTGGTTTTTGCAAAAAGATCCTCGCAATAATTATCTTCTATCGAGAGTTTATATGAAGTGTTTTCATCGTTAGGCAATTTCTCCAAGTTCCAAAATTTTTAAAGGTGTTCAAGCAACAATTCGTTGCTAAAATTACAAAGTATTAAAGTAGGCATTGCATTTTGTTTTGAAGGTGAGCCCGAAACGATCCAACCAAACAGAGTTTCGCGATATACTAGGTTGTCATTGTTGGTACTGATTTGACCAGCACGCAAGCTTTGCCAGAATAATTCGGCACCAATAAGGATATCAATAGGACCGCTAACATTGAATTTTGGGTCAGCTAATTGGATATTGGATTTTAGTGTCGATACATTGAAGCTAACACTAGGTAAATTTTTTGTGATTTTAGATAGTACAAGGCAATTTATTTGTTTGCTGAAAGATGAGTGCATCGATTCTAACGTAAAAGTAATGGATTCCTTGCAGTTTATTTCCGCTTGTCCTATGCCTGCTACCGATGTTGAATTTAAACTACCTTTTAGTTTTAACTTGTTCCTAAACGATTGACTACAAAAGTTACTCTGAGATCCGCTATCAAGTGGAATTCTGGCTTCAATGGGGTTCCGTAATGAATCAAACACAATAACTAGTGCTGATGACAAAAGAACGTTTGCTGGTAGGTTTGAACAACTAGAAGCAGCAACAATGTTACTATTTTCAACACTCTGAGCTACAACAGGTGTTGTAGATGCTATTACTGGTTCGATATTAATCGAGTTGTTACCATTGTTGTTTGTGTCTAGATGTAGAAGTATATGATGTTTTTTCGAGCACCTTCTGCAAGTCGACGATCGACAATTGACAACTACATGGTTTGCCTTTAAACAATTAATGCATTACTTAGCATTTTTATTTGCTTTTAGAAATTGTATGAGAATCATTATTGCAAATTGAACAAAATGTAATTTTGCCTCTATGAAGGCTGTGTGAACGACTATGAAAAGAGTTGAATTTTGATTGAGGTTTATTACAGTTTTCGAAAACTATGTTGCTTTTACGAACGAGTTGATGATGTTTGCTAGAATTCATTTGCTCTAAAATTTGACAACGTGAATTCAGAAACTTTAATAGCGATGTAAATGTAGGAATGTCTCGACTGCAACTTTCCCAATCACGTTTTGTATTGATATCAATTTTGGAGCTAATAAAATAAACTAATATTAAATCCCAATAGTCTGTATCTATAGAAAGCGAATGCAAGTTCCGCAATATTCTGTTTATTGTGTCAACCAACGCACGTAAAGAATCTTGGTTTTCTTTGACTACGGACGATAGATTAAAAAGCTGTTCAATTTGACCAAAAGCCGCTAAACGTTTATTATCATACCTGTCACTTAACATTTGCCATGCACGATCATAATTATTATCGGTGATGAGCCGCTAAAAGTAGGCAATGATGTTACTGGAAGTTTTACACAAGTAGAACCGGAAGAAGACTGAGGACCTGCAATGACCGACACGTTGTTTGTTTTCAATGTAATTTTCAATCTGCGAAACAATAGAAAAATAAGAGGTTTCGAATGCATCTCTTTCAGCTTCTTTGTCATCTATATCTCGTGTTTCAAATAGTTCAATTTGTAATTGAATATCAGAAAATTCTTGAAATAATGGTTGAACTTTTGATAATCTTAATTTTAATTGAGCAAGATACTCTGTGGTATCCGATATTGAGTTAAAAAAGTTACCTAATTGTGTTACCTGCGCTTTTATTAATCCACGTTTTTTAATAAGCTGTCTTAATTCGTCTGGGCTTGCCATGTTTGCTAATAGCTTAATTTGTGTAATTACAACTATAACCACGAATACAAAAGTTTAAGTTTTGTTTGAAACGAAAAATGCAATTTATTCTACGTTTATTCAGACAGTAGAGAAGAGATGTGTTTTACAATAACGACCCTAAGCATGTACTCTACACTAATAACAAAATATTTAAATTTAAGAACTATAAAGCCGAAGCGAGTTTTGTTAAATAAATACAAATCGAAAGTATTAAATACGTTTTTATGGTAACTGTAGTCGATAATTTTTTTTACGAACGAATAAGACGAACACGCTAATTGCTAACTTGAAGCTTGTGTGAGATTAAACAAAATATGAAATAGGTAAAGATTTATACTTGCGTTGTAAGGAATAAGGAAACGATTTTAGCGACAAGCACTTACCCAATACGAAATTATCTGTTTCTATTTTCTTATACGCACATATCCGGCTCGAAGGACCAATCTGAATTTTTGAATATATTTTGGGGATTGCTGAAGATACTTTCTTGATGCAACCCAGTGGACTGTATCTAATATGTTTGCTGATACACGAATATTGGTATAAGAACAAAATTATTTTAACTTTTACTCGTTTATTATTTTAATTGTTACATGCCAAAGTTAAAACAATGTCACTGCCTGAAATGAGGTAACATAAACGGTATTGTGCCACTAGCTCAATGGAGAAGGGGTGGGTTGTATTTAAAATTCCGTGAAAAATTGGAAACGCGATCGACGAAAAATTGAACTAAAACGGTAAAATAGTCAAAAATCGGTAAGGGCGCCAATCAAGGTCATGATGAGGGTAGCTTCCGAACCCCTGATTATCCGAAAGCTCATCTGGTTGGTTACAACCCCGGAACTTACCTTGAGTTGTAACTATTCTGAAATACACTTAAAAACAAAAATTTACGTATGCGGCAGCTAAATGAATAAAAGCTCTTTACATTTAACAATTTAACATTTATTGATTGAATAAGTAATAAAAAAAAATAACAAGTACTAATTAATATCAAACAAATTTGAATAAAAGAAACGGGTAAATGAAATAATCATAAGTAAGTAAAACAAATGAACAATCTAAACACAAAAATTAAAACGTATAAACAGAAAATACTACTATCAAAGCGTTAACTCTACTTTCTTTCAAATCAAATATAACACAACTAAATTTCAAGGCCTTGACCGCATAGATATAACAAACAATTCAAATAACTAAAAACAATACAGGTTATAAAATATATGTCCGAACTTGTTTCGAACTAAACGTACAAACAAATTAAACTTTACAATTCGTTACATTATCCTTTATATGGAATACGAATTATTTTTACATACGCACCAAAACAAAGCTAAATGATCTTAACTTCGCGCAAACACTTTAAGCGTTCATTGAAATAAACAAATTTAACGTTAGTCGTAATTCAAACGGCTCAAATTCAAAGCTTTTACTGCATTTCAATCGCGGGTCACTACACGATAATAACCAAATTCGATAAATACCTTTACTTAATTGTAGAAACCAGGTAAACTGCGGATCACAGTGGTTTTCAAAAGCTACAACCTCAGATGGACTTCGGCTGCTCCCAAACGTACCGTACTCGAATGCGGGATCAATGGAACCCTCAAACAATAGGACACCAGCGGAAGATTTATTTCACAATTTAAACCGCACAATAGCGAAGAAAAGGGATTTTTCTACTTAAAACATCGAAACTAAATCCCTCAAGCGTGATTGTTTATTTTTGGATACCGTGACGTCTATATAAACCGTACATTACGAAATTTGAAACATTAACATTTTCACCACCACACTTAATTTTCACGGTACCAATTAACTTCCGCGGTAAGGCATAACGATAGGGCAAAGTACCCTGCTCACTCTACTACATCTCACGATCCCCGGTATTTCTAATTGTCCCCTTTCGATCGAATCCTCCTTCATATATCAATTTTTTTTCGATTACCCTTTCCACAAAGGCTGTGTTCGAAATTTCGAGAACGAAAATACTCTCATTACGAAGTGCGATAAAGAGGTAATCAGTCCCCATTACGTCATATTTATAGCATTTGGACACAGCATTTCGCTTGTTCGTGAAAGTGTCAAATTGACAAAATATTATATTACAGGAATTTAAACTGCCTAATAAATTAAGATAATGACTTAATTTTTCCACGTAATCTAAACGATTGACACAAAGAATTCAAAGTACGACTGTACTGAGAATGCACTTGAACAAAGAACTTTTGAACCAACTTAAAACAAACAAACGACGAAAATATATTTAATTACGATTATATCTCAGAAGGGAAACATAAATTACAACTGGAATTCTCAACAAACCAAGTGAAGTACTCAATAAACAAAATCGCGAAATCACGGCGTAACAAAATACAAAACTTACTCAGCAATATAAACTGTAACTTTGAATTCAAAATCGTAAAATAACTTATTAAACTCCATTTCAAATTCTATTAAAACAAATCCAAATATATTAAAGGAAAAATCGTCAATCCAAATACTGTGTCCGTTACCAAAAATTACTCAAACCACCACTCGTTTTTTTTTTTTAAACGATGGTTACGCCGAGCTAATAAATCGAGAAGAGGAAAAAAAAAGAAAACGCAAATTCAGCCAGCTGAATCCATTTGTGGGGTCTGTCATAAAAAGAAACTGCTGCAAATCCCAAACGCAGGTCACATAATGACACACGTTTTTTTTATATATATCTATGACAGGCCAAAACCTACTACCTGTGTTAGCGTCATACCCTTAACAACATAATTCTAACAATTTTAAGACAATATATTTCTAATAATATACAATTATTAATGCATTTAATGGCAAACTGGTCCACAACGTTCATGAAACAAACGTCTTAAGGACGTAATTTGAGGACGTTTGGTATATATCTCAAACTGTAAGTATTGAGGACGTACATTTCACATCCACGGACGTTTAGGACATAATATGTACAGAAAGGGGATGTCCCAAAGACATCCTGTGCTATCTGGGAAGTGATTATCACATACAATAAATATCGGTTTGAGGCTACACCACTGCTAATAAACAGTAGTCGTTACACGGAAATATTCTTATAACTACTAGTTACATCGTTTCTATAACCAAAATCGTGTAAATTGCGCCTAAATTGTAGTAGCCTTAATGTATCAATTTAAGGTTATCGTAGATCTGGAAGCACTGAGACTTACTTTAATTCAAAGAATTTAAGATATTACTGAAATGGTAGTAACAAATCAAAAATCTCCTCCGGACAGCTTGACGTCAAGTGTACGAGCGAGATTTATTACCTCGTATAACTCCTACAAATAATACAAATTAGTTCACTAATGCAAAACGTGCTTGGTGTACATGTTTTAGTTGACACGTATTCATATTTATGCAATAATAGTTCTGAATTTGAAAAATTTTTTTGATGTGTTTTTCGTTAAAGTTTTTAAAGTTTTGATAATTTAGGTTTTATGTGTTTGCTGCATGAACGTTTTTTATAGATAACTATTGCTTTTAGCTGAGACGCGATTCTTTTGAAAATTCTATAAAATTCGTTATTTTTTGGTTTCTTTTAACGATGTTGAAAGCATATTCTTTTGCTTGTACACTTTTGTTTTCTTTGATATGTATTTAACCTAGGTACGGGTTTGTCAGTGTGAACTTTTGTATTTTCACACAAATCTTTTATGTTTCTATAAAATAAAAAAATTAATAAAATTATCTTTTCAGAAAAATTACTTTTTAAAAGAATTTTAATTAATTGAATTAATTTTTAATATCTTTATCAGTTAATACATCTATTCAAAGAAGCATAACTGTTGTAATTAATAAATTACAATAAATCTTAATTAGTTCGACAAAAATATAAATTATAACAAAAAAATCACTGATGCTGAAGAAATTAGAACAAACGTATTTTAAATTATACGAAAACTCAAAACAATGCTCATTAACAGCAAGCACAAAGTAAAGAATGTGCCTTAAAAGAAGCGACTATTTCTGCTCTCATTTACATCAAACAAGCAAAATACTTGCCATTGCTCTTAACAAAAAAAGTTGTTGCCGCTGTATTTACTTTTTCTATTTAGTTTCGAAAAGCTTACATTAGAATCAATCTAAAAATTTGCTAAACGAACAAATTCAATTTCGTGAAAGTTGGAATCTATTAGAATTTCGAGTTTGTAACAACTTTTGTTATAAATAACGTTATTGAACCTAAACTTTAAAGGGTTAATACTTTTAATCCTTTAGGTAATGTAAGCACCGTCGCAATAAATTTCTATTTACGACTTTGTTTAGCGGTTATATTCGTGATATCTAGCAGCGTCTTTATCTTAAAACGTGCTTAAATATAAAATTTTTGATACGTTGCCTCATATCTGGAAGAAATAAAATATTTAAAACGCGGTGGTCACGGGAACGCCTCAAAAATTCGATATTCTATAATCGTTTGGTTTTCGAATATTTTACGTACATAGTAGAATTTTTAGCATATCGCATTGGCATAAGATTTGCTACAACTACTCTAATAAAATTTTCAAAACATAAGGGATATAAAAAATATAAATATAAATTCTATTGGGGTTTCAACTAGAAGCGTGATATTCCAATGTCGACGTGACCTCAAACCAATTGTTACAAAAGTCCCAAGGGTAGCCAAATGTAATTATGAACCAAAGGAAAAGCAAACTTAAAAAATACGTCAAGAACGCGACCGCAATTTTAAACTTAACGATTGATATTTAAATTTCAAACCCTACAGGATTCTGATTTTATAGAATAACAACGTTGGACTTTCTATCTGATTAAATTCTTTTATAAGTCTTTACTCTCTTTTCTATTTTCAGATTTTATACCATACTGAAATATTCACTTATACGTACTCAAAAAATTCAATTTTCAAACCATTTATTCGCTGAAATTAAACGAATCAAACTTTGTTAGATGATAAATTTATTTCGATTAAATTTGATTTAAGTAATTTGATATAATTTTAACAAACGTATTAACATTTAATGATAATTTTAAAAGAAAAGTCTTTGATTGTTAGGTATTGAAAAGAAATAAAAAAGGACATATTCTATTGCGTATGCTTTAGACGTGTGCGTGTATTTATTGTGTGACTCGAATTTTAAGAAGAAGTTTTACGGGCGGTGAAAGAGCAGAAATAAAACTTTAAGATTGTATTGTAGTTGGTTGAAAAGGGTTACATCTGAACCAAAAAGTGCTTTAAATTTATACAGACTTATTTATTTAACCTTTTGTCTTACAAAGAATGGACTCGAACCAATTAATATTAATCCAATTTTCTATTGTCTTTATATAAGTAAAAAAAAATAAATACACAAAATTTAAATGGTGTGTAATTATTGAACAAAAACACTATGATTGTATTTTTTTAAATATTATTAATGAATTTTGTTTATGTAATACATTAAAAAACCACACAAGCTAAAATAACAAACTAACAGTTTAATTAAAACAACATTTACATTAATTTATTTATCACTGTAACTGTATAACGTCTGAGGGCAAGATAATTACTTACTGGATGCACTTGCTTATTTATACTTGGTACGCGGGTTAAAAATTTCGTTTATTTAGACCAGTGATTCCCAAAGTGATCTGTATCGACCCCCAGGGGTCTATGACAACATGCAAGGGGTCTACGTCAGCGAAAATAAATTTGGGGGTCCACGATAGTGGATCTCAACATACACTGATAGTATCTATTTACTTACATTATACTATCTTATAATACAAAGACATATACATTATTTATAAAAGTACCTATGAAGTAAAAAAATTATTATATATTGTAACGTGTTTTGTTGACACCGCGCGGCTGCTTTACGTCGTATAGGCTGTCGTGGTTCTTTTTACATTAAAGTATGGATGTCTAACTCAATCACCCTAATTACCGTTGGGCGCCATCCAGTTATGTCCGAACTGAAACGGAAGATATTCATCTACTTTGTTAGATATAAAAAGAAATAACAATAAAAGGACTTCTCCACACTTTACAAAGATATAATTGAAAAAATTAACAATTAAAAAAAAAATATGAAACTTAATTGTATTGTCTTCTTATCAATTGTTAGATTTCACATATATTATATTAAACTGATTTACCTATTCTCGTATTAAGTATAAATGCATTAATCAATAGTGTGCTGAAGTAGCAGCGCGTTACTTGGCTATTTGCGTGGGTGGCGTCCACTGGCAGCGGCTTAGCTTCCACTACTGCTCACACTTGACTTCGGCCAAAGGTGTCTAATCGTGCCAGTCTTTGTATCTTGACTAGAGGCTGATATGATGGCAAAAACAATAGGGGTGAAGCCTGCAAGAGGTATTTATGAGCTGTGCGTTTGATAAAAAAAGACTTTGCTTACCAGTGGTCAACTGGCTTCAGATAAAATAATAGAGAGCAAATGCTAATAATCTAATACGCCAAAGGCGATAATTTGTATCTATCGATATTCGGCAATTCTGTCACACCGTTTGCACTCAACGAGTACCCGCGACAGAATGGCATTTTTATCAGATATTTATTTAAAGACGTGTGAATTTTGAATTTGCGCACGACTCATAAATACTCTTAATATTGAAGTATACAAAGTTGCCTAGGCCGAAGGCGTGTAAACCGTAATAGAAGTGACAAGAAACATTATAATGTTTGGATGTTGTACTGAACAAAAAAACATTATACTGCCCTCTTCCAAAAAAAAATAAAATAACGAGTGAAGCAGGTTATTTTAATTTATACGAATCAACAAAAAAAACAAACTTGCATCTCAAGTGTCTTGCTTGATAACAGCGTGTATCACCAGCTCTATAAAATAAGAGAAGTCACATGTTGGGAAGTCAAATTCAGGTAAAATGTCAAGTTAATAAGTCATCATTATCCGGGATAAGTCTCAAAACAGCAATAGAGATGAAGTTTCAAATGTAATTTCAGAAATGCAATGTTACCTTAATGATAATAAAACAAAAAAAATTTAATAATAATAAATAAAAATTTGTTAATTATATATATTATCCAATATGGTAATGTTATTAACTCTAGGTAATAAACAAAACAAAAAATTTTATTTTCTTAAAAGACAAAATAAACTGTTTTTTTTTAGGTGTAAGTAAATATAAACCTATCAAGTACTTAGATTTTATGATTCATCGTTCGAATCTTGGTCATCATAATACTTTTTCAAATCTTTAATGTGCCACTTTCCAGCTTTTTTACCGTTGTCATCTACTAGTTCGTATACTAGAGGAGAAAGCTTCTTTTTGACATTACTTAGAACAAACTTAGGAGCTAGTTTAGAAGTAAATTTGTTAGCAGCACTAGAAAGAATTTTGTTTCGTCGCCACACCTTATCGTTAACAAAAAATTGTAAGTTTCTTTTACGAAGGTTATATTGACGGGAGTTGTGAAGATATGCGGAATGGAGTTTTGCACGGACTTCATCAAAGATTTTAGATAGGTTACTTAGTTCATTTGCGTAGTCATTCCTATTAGCGGGTGCAATTTCCGCGTCCTGATTTTGAGATACTACGCCATAATAATCTCCAGACAAAGGTACTTTTCTTGCAAAATTGAGAAAAGAAGGGTCGTATCCTGTTACCTCATGTCGTGAATTATTAATTGCACACTGAATTTTTTGTAAATTTAAATCCCAATCTGTATGCTCAGTGATGTAACTGCGAATTGCAGTTCCGATTACTCGATTCGTTCGTTCGACGAAGTTACATTGGGCGGAATAGACAGCATTAAACCAAATTTTCTGCACTTTGTACTCCGAACACAAGTTTTTAAAAGTACGACCCGAAAATTGTGGACCATTATCGCAAATAATAAACTGGCAAACTCCAAAAGTGAGAAAAACCTTGTCTTCAATAAAAGAAGTAATATGATGAGCTTTTGCACTTTTAAGGGGGCACAGCAAAGTATACTTAGTAAACCAATCTGAGACGACTAAAAGCCAACTGTACCCTCTTTTTGAGCGTGGAAAAGGACCCATTAAATCAACGGCAATAATTTGCCGAGGAAAATTACATTTCTCTCCCCATTAGGCCAACTTTACCTTTATTTGGCGCTTTTTGCGCACCGCATATTTTACACGAACGAACGTACTTCAAAATATCTTGTCTCATCTTAGGCCAATAATATATTTCTTGAATTTTAGCCAAAGTTTTATTAAAGCCAAAATGAGAATAAGTTGGAGGATCGTGACAAGATGTGATCACTTGCTTACGCAATGACTTTGGAACTAAAAGTTTCCATTCTTTAAAATTACTCGGAATGTAAGAATTGACAGGAGCAAATTTGTATATTAGATTATTTTCAATTTTCCACTGCGGAAATTTGTCGGGAAGATCATTAATGTTTCGACGCATTTTAATATACCATGGATCTAAATTTTCTGTACTAAATTCGATAGCGGCGATTTGGTTTGGTGGTTCTAAAGAAATTCGTGATAACGCATCGGGTACTACATTGCTTGAACCGGGACGATGGACGAGATCAAACGAGTGTTGGAGTAGTCGAACAGACCAGCGGGCTAATCTTCCAGAAGGGTTTTTAAGATTATTGAGCCAAATGAGTTAAGCATGGTCGGTTATCACTGTAAACCTGATACCTTCTATATATGCTCGAAAACGTTCAATTGCAAAGATGACAGCCAAACATTCGCGTTCTGTGGTCGTGTAGTTGCGTTCAGCAGGAGTGAGCGTCCTACTACAATAAGCTATAATTCTTTCTTCGCCATCTAAAATTTGCGTTAGAACACCTCCAAGACCGGTATTGGATGCATCGCATTGAATAGTAAATGGTTTATTAAAATCGGGCTGTGATAAAATTGGTGATGATATTAGACAGGATTTTATCTTTAGAAACGCAGCTTCTGCGTTATCGGACCAGGGAATAGGTTGTTTTTTTTCTTTCCTTTAATGAGATCATTAAGTGATGATACGAGAGTTGAAAAATTATTGATGAACCGCCTATACCAACTACACATTCCGATAAATCGTTTAATCTCAGTAGATGTTTTAGGTCGAGGATAATTAATCATCGTCTCCACTTTTTCGGGATCGGTTCTTAATGAATTTTGTCCGACAATAAAACCTAAAAATTTTAATGATGTTTTGAAAAATTCGCATTTGTCAATATTTATAGTTAAATTTGCTTCCTTTAAACGAATCTTGACTTCTGATAGCAAATTTAAATGTTCTTCAAAAGTTGACGAACATATTATTATGTCGTCTAGATAGGCAAAAATGTTAGGAACGTATTTAAGACCAAAAATTGCGTCAACAAGCCGTTGTTGCGTCTGTGCGGCATTGCGTAAGCCAAAAGGCATTGTAACAAATTCAAAGTGACCTCTACCGACAACGCTAAACGCGGTTTTTTCTCTAGACGTTGGATCAAGTGGTACTTGCCAAAAAGCTTTTCGAAGGTCAATTGAAGAGATATATTTAGCATCCCTTAACATATTTAAGATTCTATCTATGTGTGGAAGTGGATAAGAATCGTGTTTTGTAATATCATTTAAAGGGCGGCCATCGAAACAGAACCGGTACTCACCGGACCTTTTTTTAACGAGTAGGACAGGGGAGCACCATGGGCTTGAAGAAGGTTGTACTACCCCTAATTTTAACATATCATCTAGTTCTTGGTTTAAAATATTAAGCATATGTGGAGACATTAGAAATGGCCTTTTTCGAAAAGGTTTAGCATCTCCGGTATGTATGTTCATGTATATTTTATTTGTGCGACCTAATTTATTTTTAGTACTAATTTCCTCGAAAGATTTTATGATTTCATTAGCTTTTGCTTGTTGGAATGGGTTTAACTCGTTTATGGAAAACAATTGATGAATACTAACGGTATTACCTAAATTATACAAATTGGAATTAGACTGAACCTGCCAACAGTTATTTTTGAAATCAATATTTAATTGAAATGACTTAATAAAATCTGAACCGAGAATAAAATCGTGCGTAAGAGAAGGAGCTACGAAACAGTTTATTACTTTAGTGTTTCCTTCAACAGTGACTGAAAGATCTATAGAGGTATTAACAGGGGTGTTATCGCCATTAGCTAAAATTAGTTTTTGATCACTTGGGTAATGTTTTAATTTGAGGTTTTTTATAACATTTAAGCCATTACCTCCAATTACTGAAGAGGTTGCACCAGTATCAAGAAGAGCAGTACATTCAATATCGAAAATTTTAATTGATATATAAGGACGATTATCATACAACTTACTTATTAAAAGTGGAGATACTTGTTCTGTTAACCTAACTTTTTTTGTTGAACTGAGGTAAAATTCTTTGACTGTATTAACCCAATCTCGCCATTCGTGATTATCGGTAAAAGTGAGCTTAGAGTGTTTGGCCTGTTTAGAAAGGAAGGAACGTCGGCCAAAGGTGCGTTCTTTCTTTAAGAGTTTTTTGGACAATGGGGACAATTCGAAATTTTAACGTTTGGGTATCCACATCGGTGACAGAATAAATTTCTTTTTGCTAAACAAAATTGAAAGGCATGATTAGGTTGTTTGCAATTCCAGCAAATGACTTTGGGACTTTGATTTTCTGTTGGTTTATTTTGATTCTGTAAATTTGTTTTAGATTTATTGCTAATTGAGCAAGTATTCGTTTTTGGGTTAGTGTGGAACTGAACCGATTGCACTTTATGTGTAGAACTACTAGCGGTTGTTTGTATACCACTGGATGTATCATAACTACAGACGTGAGATTTACTTTTGGGTGAATGAACTGAAGCAGCTTCTAATTTTTTGCATAAAGAGTTTAACTCGCTTACAGAAGAAACATCTCGAAGTACCAAGTGAGAGATATATTCTGGTAAGAGGTTAGACATGATTATTCTAATTTTTGTAGCCTCAAGAGGGGATTTACTTAATCTAGAAAATAAATTTTCTAAGTGTGCTATAAAAATAGTAACGTGTTCGGTCCGTTTTTGTTTACGTGATTTAATTTGTTCCCAAATTTGGTCTTCATAGTCCGTTGGTAAAAATTCGGATTTTAGTAAAGAAATGAGTGAAGTCCAGTCAGAAACGGTGTTTTTAACACTGCGAAACCAAATAAAAGCATCGTCGACAAATAATTCTACCGCCGAATTGAAAAGTTCATCATCGGAAATTTTTCGAGATTTACTTAGATCGGTAACGTGTTCGAGAAACGAGGGTAGTTTGCCTGGATCTCCATTAAATGTAATATTTAAATCGGAGACATTAGTATATCGTGAATTGCAATTTACTATGGGTGGTTGGACGTTAATTACGGGAGTAGCAGCAGAAAATGTGGTCGACGTATTGATTGGTTCCGATTGACTTAGTGATTCTTCTAAATCAGCATCAAGAAGCAAAGCATTCGCGTACAATTCGTTCTTGACATCAGACTGATCATCTGGAGTAATTAATCGTAGAATTCTACTAGTGACATGAGTAATTCTCGAGCGAAGTCGTTTATAAAGCGAATCATTTGAAGAACCTTCAAATTCTTTTATTAAAGTTTCAATTGAATTCAAGGTATTATTAATTTCTTTGATTTGAGTTTCTAATGACACGTCGTATTTATCTAAATTAATCAAAGAAACACCGGAGGTACGTTCTTTATCGAGCGCGCGACACAAAATTTTCCTCTTTTCGTCATGCGGACGTGAAATATTAATGCCTCTTATTAATAATTCGAATGTTAATTTGTCAATTAACAAATACTTAGGCCTAATAACATCGTCCATTTTATGGTAATTAATAATAAAAGATTTTAACAAAATTGTGTTGTTTTGAGACTTTTAAATGTACTAAAAGAATTTAAACAAATATTACAGATTAGGTATTCAATTGCAAGTAAAATATACTGAAGCGTGCAATAATCGATTGTTAATAAAATACCGATTTTGAACCAACGTGTGACCTTTAGATAAATGCAAATGCACATAACGAATTGTTAATACAAAATTAAGTTTAAATAAACACTTGAAATGTTGTGTTTTAGCAGTGAAATTTTGACTATTGATAAAAAAGGCATAGGGTGATTGAATTATGTAATAAATAATTTAAATAAGGCCCCACGTTGGGCGCCAAAATTAGTGTAACGTGTTTTGTTGACACCGCGCGGCTGCTTTACGTCGTATAGGCTGTCGTGGTTCTTTTTACATTAAAGTATGGATGTCTAACTCAATCACCCTAATTACCGTTGGGCGCCATCCAGTTATGTCCGAACTGGAACGGAAGATATTCATCTACTTTGTTAGATATAAAAAGAAATAACAATAAAAGGACTTCTCCACACTTTACAAAGATATAATTGAAAAAATTAACAATTAAAAAAAAAATATGAAACTTAATTGTATAGTCTTCTTATCAATTGTTAGATTTCACATATATTATATTAAACTTATTTACCTATTCTCGTATTAAGTATAAATGCATTAATCAATTGTGTGCTGAAGTAGCAGCGCGATACTTGGCTATTTGCGTGGGTGGCGTCCACTGGCAGCGGCTTAGCTTCCACTACTGCTCACACTTGACTTCGGCCAAAGGTGTCTAATCGTGCCAGTCTTTGTATCTTGACTAGAGGCTAATATGATGGCAAAAACAATAGGGGTGAAGCCTGCAAGAGGTATTTATGAGCTGTGCGTTTGATAAAAAAAGACTTTGCTTACCAGTGGTCAACTGGCTTCAGATAAAATAATAGAGAGCAAATGCTAATAATCTAATTCGCCAAAGGCGATAATTTGTATCTATCGATATTCGGCAATTCTGTCACACCGTTTGTACTCAACGAGTACCCGCGACAGAATGGCATTTTTATCAGATATTTATTTAAAGACGTGTGAATTTTGAATTTGCGCACGACTCATAAATACTCTTAATATGGAAGTATACAAAGTTGCCTAGGTTGAAGGCGTGTAAACCGTAATAGAAGTGACAAGAAACATTATAATGTTTGGATGTTGTACTGAACAAAAAAACATTATACTATGTTTATAAAATTGTGTAAGTTGTAGGATGTAGGCATTCGCTTTGTGGTCGCAATTTATTTTGAACCTGCACATAATAGATTCACGGTCATTTTCCCACCGAAAGAATCGCGCGGGCATTTGCCCGCCGGAAAATTGTTCGCCTTGTAAAAACCCCGTGCGGTGATATGTTCGCTGGTGAATAAGCCGTCGTGAACATAATACGCGTCTAGAAAGGAAGATCTTTAATAATAATAAATTTTATTATGTTTAAATACATATGCATGCCTATAAACATTGTAATTTATACATTGAAGTTTAAATCATAGGCGATTCCCCTTAAAAACGTTAATTTATCATTATCATTAGTATCGCACCGTACTTTTTTTTGCGGTGGTCCATCTCTGCTTTAATTAAATTGCGTGATAACTACTTCGTTCATATGTTGTTCTTTTTTTATACTTTCTATAAATTTCCATATACTTAGATGTTGAGCAGATACAAGTTCCGCAAAACGCCGATGCCAGCCTTCCACAGAGTTATTTGTTTGAGGAAGGTCATTTTCTGTTGCTTCATGGCAATTCCATAATATGGGTGGAAATGAAGCCGGTCTCCGAAAACGTCTACTTAGGCAACCAATCCAAACATCTTCAAAATAATCAGTTATAGATTGTAGGTCATCATCATTTATGTAACATTGGCTATCGGTCAGTTCTTTAAACCCGGGAATAACATCCTGAGTTGGCAGAAAAGCTAAGGCACTCAACATCTTCACCTGAAGAGCAAATACAGCATCATTAGGGTATCTTACTGCCTTCCTATTTTCCTGCACTTTTCTCCAAATGCACTGACTCAAGTGAAAGAAGCAACCTGTTTTAAAATACTGCAAAATTAGGACCAAACAACAATTTATGGATTTTTTAAATCTCACCTCTAATTGACACGCCTGGGAATTCAGTTTCAAAAGCATTCATTGCGGCACGTTCGAAGTCCATCATAATAATGATAGGTTGCAAATTAGGTTTTATTTCTTTTAATGCTTGTATCATTTGTTGGTATATTAATTCAGTTTTTCCAGTCAGTAATACAAAAACGGACGGTATGCAATTATTAAACTTCACCTCGTGAATAGTGTACACTTGCGAAAAAAGTGGCGGTGTTGTTTTAAAGGTGCAATCCGCATACCAATGGTCAGAGCTGTAAATTATGAGTATTAACACAAATAAAGTAGGACTGTAATTTTAAGATTATATTAAATTTGAACTAAATTAGGGACGTGGCAGACTTACCTTCCGAGCAATTCTTAGTTTTTTTGAGTTCCAAAAATTAATATTCTGTTATCGTTAGCCACTCCATTGTCATACAGAAGAAATTGTTCTTCTTGACCATTCACACTTATACGACACATATCTTCAGGGATATTGAGTGAGTTAGGGTTTGCTGGATAGTGTCCTTGCACTTGCCGTTGTTGTCAAATAGTGCGTTTTATACATTCATTATTGGGCAACTTCGCTTGTATAGGCTCAGCTAACCTAGATACCGCGTAACCAGCATCTCTGCTAACCTTTGCGCGCTCTTTAATAAATAACAATGTTTTTCTTGCTTTTATAGCAGCAACATCTGGGACATGATTATGTTCATTAAGTGACTTCACTATTTCATTCTGTAATGTATGACGTCGTGCTGGATATTTTACTTTTTTAACTTTAATACATTTCTAAAAAACGCGCCCATCATCAGTAGTTTTGTCCTTTTCAAATAAGTATCCTCCCTCAACTATAACATGTCCTTTCCTAAACAGAAAAAAAACGATACAAATAATAAGATCCACAACTAGTGTCAACGCAAGCAGATTGTAGACTGGACTTTAAAGTTTCACAATAAATTAAAGCTTGGTTGCTTACATGTAAGAAAAAAATTAACAAAAATTTAACCGTTGAGAACGGTATTAAAAAATAATTTAACTTACCCTTTTGAATTTTCACACATTCGAGTACCATCGCAATAAAAACACTTGATAACTGTAACAATATTCAGCTAAATTGACGAACTAAATGGATGAACTCAGATTTAAAAATTTTCTATATATAGCAACTTTTATTGTGCACTAATAACGTTGAATGGTCATATTGATAATTAATTATTTTAATAAATCATTTTCTTGCACATTTATTTGCAAAAACAAGCAAAAAAGATGGAAATTTAAAAGGATTACCTCTATCTTCTAAATATACAAGCATAAGGAAACTATAACATAAAACATAACGTACAAATGTAAGTGCATCTTTATCACGAAAATAGGAGAATATCGGGGGAATCATTTTATCTACAGCGGCGGGCAAATGACCGACGGGATTTTGTCATGGCGGGCATTTTACCAGCGAACATTTCACCGCATGGGATTTTTACCAGGCGAACAATTTTCCGGGGAAATGACCAGAGGCCCACATAATAATATACCAGTATCATCTTGTTACAATCATACGCGAAGTTTTCGTAAAAATCTAAAAAAAGACAACTCTACAATTACGTATGTATTTTACTATTAACATAAAATATGCTACCACTTTGAAAGATAAATTAGGAAAATTAGAAATCCACAACTGTAGAGCAGCGTGTTTTTTGAAGAATTTCCAATACACACTCTCATTTGTTTGTTTTTTTTTCATAGAATTTAATTGTTTACATATAAGAAAAAAAATATTTTGGAATTAAACTACATATTTTGGCCGGTCGCATAAATAAACATGTATGTGTGTCAATATTTACTTATTTACGACTTTGCTAGGCATTTATTATTCTTTTATAAATACATATATCTTACCAAATAACTTTACAAAAAAAAATTGTACTTTTGTCCATTGGTGGTTACACTGTGGGCCAGTTCGGATTACTAGAATGTTCGGATTACGGAAGTTCGGATTATAGATATTGCACTGTACATACTTCTCTATATTAAAATTAAAATCTTGTAAAATTGCTAAAGTTGAACCAGAGAGAGCAAAATCCGGACAACCGCATACTACAGAAGTTAATTTTGCCAACGGTTGAAGAGGCTTTGAAAACTGTTTTACACAAACCTGCGTCTGATATCATTAAAAGAATTCCTTTAAGCAACAATACTATTGAAAAACGTATTGATGAAATGAGTTCTGATATTGAAAGCTTCTTGTGTAATTATTTGCAAACGACCCATTTCTCTATAGAACTGGACGAGTCAACTTTACCTGGTAATGCAGCATTATTATTGACATATGTTCGTTTTATTATGAATCAAGAGACCTACGAAGAACTGCTCTTCGCAAGAACTTTGACAACCGATACTAAAGGTGAATCAATATTTCATGTTTTGAAGGATTACTTCATTGAAAAAGCAATCTTTTTATCAAATATAATATCGGTAGTTACAGATGGAGCACCTGCCATGTTTGGACGTTATAGTGGATTTATAAGCAATTTAAAACAAAATGTGTCAGGAGTGTTAGCAATAAATTGCGTCATCCATCGACAACATTTACTTGCTACAAATTTGAGTGTTAGATTGCATGAATTTCTTCAACTAGTCATTGATGCAGTAAACCGAATCCAAAGCAACGCGTTGAATACGCGGTTATTTGCGCAGTTGTGTGAAGAAAATGACAAACGCTTTCATCAATTACTTCTTCACACTGAAGTACGCTGGCTGTCGAAAGGCTTATATTTGACAAAATTTTTTACACTTTTTGAAACTATTTTAGAATTTCTGGATACTAAAGATAAAATTTTAAAAGACAATTTAATGAAGTGGAAAACAGACATCGCCTATTTAACAGATTTGTTTACAAAATTTAATATGGTTTATTTGCAGTTACAAATGTGATTAAAACAAAGTCAATCTTATCAGCGTTTCTTGCCAGAGTTAAACTAAGGAAGCAAAATATTGGACGGGGCGAATTTTCCCAGTTCCCCAATTTGTCACAGACAAACTACCAGGAAAACGACTTTTCAACCTACGTTCAATATTTAAATGCCCTCTATTCAGATTTTGAAACTAGCCTTGAGGATGTTTTAACTATGGTAATACCACCGTGCATAATTAACCCATATGGTGACATAGAAGAAACGAATGTCATAATACAAGAGGAACTGACTGAACTAAGTACAAAGGAAGAACTTAAGGTTTAGTTTAAAAACGAATGTCAGCAATAGACCCTTTTCTAAAATTAAAAAAAAAATGCTCGACTGAAGTATTGTTGTGTGCCGGAATGCAGCAGCAGTGGTTCGTAGGATCCGAAAAAATATTTATTAACGTGCCAAAAGGCGAAAGTCGGCTAAAATGCTTAATTCAAACTCGACGAGAGCCAGGCAGCTTATCTTTGCAGTCAACAATGTATTGTTTCAAAGATCACTTTTATGTAAGTCTATATCAAATATGACATATAATTGATAAACAATTGTAGGAAGGGTGAGATCATGGTTCTCGAGATACTGTGTTGTTTAATCGCCGAACATAACCTATACTCTAGCTTAAGTGGCTGACATGTCACTACGAATTTAAACAATACTGCTTTAAAATATTCGTACGGTAATTTTATTACAAACAAACAGTAATTGTTAAAATGCTAAGTAAATACCACATATATTTTGTTATGAAAATTATTGAATTTATAACTTTGTGCTGACGAATAATATTTTTTACAGCGTCAAGAAGATTTGGAAAACTACATGAGAGTAAATTTGGATGCATGTGCTAAAATACAACTAAAGAAAGGAGTCCTTTCTTGATTTTTCAACTGCGAGCCAAATCGGAAACGTGCCCATGCTATACTAATAAGAGCGGTAGTGTAGAAGCTGTGTAGGACCAAATTTTTTAAGAAAATTTAGCTGGAGCAGAACGCTTTCGACATCCAACAACACTCCGTAGTCCCAGAAAAACCCGTTTGTCCAAGTTCTTTATTAGTTGATTGTGATTTGCGTATAAGTGATGACCAAGACGTTGGTGGTAGTATGTTGGAGCATTTATTGCTACGCGACCGTTCATGCGATCCTTCGGAGTCAACTGCGCCAATGACAAAAGATTTTGGGGTACAAGCGTCATTAAGATCTCATTATCTCAGCAAATATGTCCAATGCAACTTCTCCAAGGCACCAGAACAAAAAGATACGTCATATTCTCCTTTACAATTCATACCCCGCATCCGATCCATTCCAAGTTTTGCTTCCTTGTCGGATTTAATGACCAAGGTTAGGTCCACCAATATATTAGGCAATATTTTACAGAGCTTCAATGAATATTTACCTACTGACCACGAAAGTGGGGAAAGTTTGAAACGGCAAAAAAGAAATGTTGAATTGCAGACGTTGAAATTGCAATTAGCGCGTATAGAAGCAAAACCAAAGAATACATAGGGGTTCTAGAACATGAACTTATGGACAAAACTGTACGCTTGCAAACATCGTGTTTCGGCAAACGGTTCCTTTGTTAGCTCATTATTTGAAATCGTTTATATTTTGGCTTGCTGAAACGATAAAGCATGTTTTACCATTAGCCTTTCGTGTTCGATACAAAGATGTGCAGTCCATAATTGATTGACGTGGTCAGAATACAAAAAGTCCAACAGCATCAAATATTTGACTTCGGCCACTCCCGATTGAATAATCAATCATATTTTGGAATGATTGAGTGGACGTACATTTGATATGGCGATTGTTGATTAAAGTGATAGAAACATTGTTGAAGTCTGCGGTCTTGGAAACAAGACGAATTGCTAGTTTAAGAATACACATCAAGAGGATTATCAGAAGAATTCGCGAATATGAAATCCTTACACCTCATGCGGAAATGTTAGATATAGTTGATGAAATCGTTGTTATAGCTGCTGAGTTGAATAATTTACAATCCCCAGTGATCACACAGTAATGTTATAAGAGTGTATGTGTGCAGATAAGACGAATAAAAATCAGTAAAGGATTGTAAACTGTTTTTCATAAATACTTATTTTATTCACGGGTTGACAATAAAATGTCGTGACAATCATTATAATTGACGTTTTATTTTGCACTGTTGATCACAATCGGGAAAATGTTCTTTTTCCAAAACAACATGCTCCGATTAATTAAATCCATTACAAACCCTTCATTGTATTCTACAAGAATGATTTCCATGTTCTTAGTGTTTTTGAAATCGTGCTTAGCCATACAAAAGTAGCCTTTTCCCATTTTACACATGCAGCTAAATTTACAAAAAATCAATATCAGGTAAGTAGGGGGTCTACCCTAAACCGAAAAAACATGGCAAGGGGTCTACGACACAAAAAAGTTTGGGAACCTCTGATTTAGACCGACGCAATTTTATTTATATACTTTCAATTCTAATCATTTTTTGTACATAATTAAGTATACTTTCAAATTGTTTTTGAAATTCTAAAGGCAACTTACAACCAAACTTTGTTATACATGCGGATACAATATTTAAATAGTTATATATTGCAATAAATAAAGAATTGAAATATCAAGAAAAAATAGAATGTAATTTGAAAATTTAAATTATTTGAAAGTGTTAACAAACTTTTTGCAATGAAAAAGTTAATAAATGTTTGATTTTTTCGTTAAGGCACTTATATTTTTATTCTTCTAAGCTATCATAGATTTTAATTTTCCGCCCTTGTGAACAGTTTTTGGCGGTTTTTGTGCACTTATCAAAGTAAACAACAAACTTTTTAAAGAGATTTTGAGACTTTGGGGGTCTTGTAGTGTATGTTTTAGCAATAAAATGTTGAATTCTACTCGTTTCTGTCTAAATTGGGTGTTTTGATCTTGTTTTCTTTTAAAGTCCTTGTTTCACTTGTGTTTAAAAATGCCCACTTGTAAAAAGAACCCTAATTTACACAAGAACTTGTAAAATAAATAACTATTACTTTCCATTTCGTTGTAATTAACCCTTAATACTTGGGATACAAAACATGTAAATATATACATCACAATATCGACAGAATGAGAAGACGTTATGGATTCATTATTATTTATATTTTGGTTTATAACACATTTTTTTAAAACATATTTGGGTATAATTCTTACACATTCATTATGATTGTAAAATTCATTTTTACATATAAAAGACTAAACGTCACATTATATCTATATATATGTGTAGATTTAGTAAAATAGAGACAAAAGCAAGCAAGCATCTTTATTTTCATTTGGGCCAGAGGCTCTCGAGTTGTACACGCTGCTCTCCGGGCGTAATCTTCGTACGCTTTAGGTGCATTAATAACTGATAGAATGGTTTAATGGCTACATAAGATTTGTTTTTTTTGCTTATAACAAAAACCTCAGTTTGGATTAGAAACTTTTTTGGTTATAATTACAATATATGTATATATAGTTACTATATTATCAATTTATTGCAATTGTCGATTGTATTAAACACGAAAAGAGTGATAACATATTTATAGTTTATTTAATGTAGTCATTATTTAATTAGTCTATCTGTGTAACTTGTAACAAAATGCTTAACTTCTGATGGCGAAACAATGTCTAATGTCGTGTCCTGCAATCTATCCACTACTAACTAACATCGGGAGTGGGGTGATTACTGATTTTCAACTAAATAAAATAAAATTAAACGAAGTTATGAACCGATTTATAAAAGATTAAAAATTTTCTCAGTATGTATGTTTATTAGTTATGCTTGGTTCTTTTATTTTATTTGCCATAGATGCATTTAGTTTGACTAAAACTGAAAAATGGTCAGTTGACAATTTGAAACACGATTTTGCTGTTGGCCAGTAGATAGGTTCTTCAGTTAATAGAAACTTTAAATTGTTCGTTTCTAGGGATCTGTATAATTGGCGATCTTTGAGTATCTAGATCTCGAAATTGTGTGTATGGCGTTATAGTCGCCACCCATCATAAACCGGCGTCTCAGAGTGTTGAAATAGTTTATATAGTGCTCTTGTTTTATTTTGTGTCTAAGTGTAGAGTAAACAGCTGATAACGTCAATGGGCCCCTTGCGTCTTTTATCGACACGCACGTGGCCTGTAGAAAGTCTTTATTGTATTTGGCCATTTTATAGTGTTTACATGAATTTTTTATTATTATAGCTGCTCCACTTTGCGCAATGCCAGCTGGATGGTGTGTGCCTGTATATTTGGCATCTTACATATTGGCTAATTTTTTTTTAACCTAGGTGGGTTCAAATTTGATTTTGCACTGAATGTATTATTGAAAGCTTTCTTATTGATTGTTGGTTTAGTTGAGAATAAAAATTATATTGTAAATGTGGAAGAAAATTACCTGGATATTGGTAAAACTGCATGTCAACACAGATGTTGCTGCTATAATTTGGGGCGGGAGCTGCAGTTGTTGAGAGTTCCTTTTGCGTTAGGGTTATAACCCTAATTTCATTTAAAATTAAATTTACTATTATTAAAATAGTTTGCAGGTTTATTTATATAGAAATGGTCCAGCAAGAAAGCGCAAAGAACCGATGAAGCAATACAACGTAGGAAGCCTTTTAGAAAGAATAGCGATTGACATCGCAGGGACGTTTTCCGATTCTGATTCAGGAAACAAATACATCTTGGTGGCGATAAATTATTTTGCAAAATGAACGCAATACCCAATCAAGAAGCAGCTACAGTTGCAGACGTAATAGTAAAAGAGTTTTTTGTCGGTTTGGAGTTCCGTTAGAATTACTGTCAGCGAGAGATTTAATGTGCTGATATGAAGAGTTAAAGTAACAAGTAAATGTATAATTATTACTGACCCCTACACAGCCTCATGTAGGTAAATTGTGGCTTGGATAGTCAGTAATGCAGTAGATACGATTTAAGAGGTATCAGTCCTGCACAGCCTCATGCAGGTAATTATGGCTTGGTCCACTGATACGTTAAACCGTCGAAGTAAAGGAAGTACAATTTAAGAGGTATCAGTCCTGCACAGCCCCATGCAGGTAATTATGGCTTGGTCCACTGATACGTTAAACTGTAGTAGTCGAGACAATCAAAATACGGTTGTAAAATGACTGCTAATTTATTAACCTTATTTACAAGTATTTATACACATAAAAATGCTTAGCTCCACATTCAACTATTTCATTGCTAGCCTACATTTAAAATATTTGCTTATGTGTTATGGCATTGTAAAGAATTTGTTAATGCACAATACATGTTGTGACATTGGAAAGAATGTGCTGATATACATTATAAGCATTGTAAGGAATGTGTATAGGATTACATCACAATTATATTATTAAGTTTTAACTTAGAAATTTTATAATTTATATTTGTAAAATTTAGAGGCTTAGATTAAATTTAAATAATTTAAGTTTGTAGTTCAAACATTTACATCCGATCAAAGTCGGAACTTCGAGTCTGGGCTGTTTCAAGAAGTTTACCGACAGTTGAGAATTAAGAAAACTAGAACGACGCTTCTCCATCCTCAATCTGATGGCATGGTTGAGTGGATGATTTGAACAATGAGAAAATACTTAGCCAAAGTGGTGTCCGAACACCAAAGAGACTGAGATCAGTAGTTGCATCTTTTCCTAATACCATACCGAGCATCCGTTCACAAAAGCACAGACTAAACACTATCCTGTGTGATGCTCGGTCTCGAAATGCGACTGCCATGCGACCTCCAATTTGGACGAAAACCGGAAAAAAAAGTTGCTGGAAAAGACTACGTCAGCAAAATGACAAAAGGCTACACGAAATACATGAGGAGATCCGTAAAAACACACAAATTGCCAGCAGCAGAATGAATACTAGATATGACGTCAACGCACAAATTAGTGGGTTTCAACCTGGCGACATGGTGTGTTGCATAATCCCCAAAGAAGTGAAGTCGTGCAACGTATTAATAACGCCATATATCCTAACCGAAAACCACCCAGAGGCATGCCCAAAGTGGTCCACGTCAATCGTCTAGACCCGTTTGCTGGCGATAACCACAATACACAAGTTTAGGTCTCAACCAGAGTAATAAGCAGCAGAACTAGGAATGAAATCGAAGGAATGGAGTTCGAGACGTTTATACGTTTTTATACGGAGGTTCTGTAAAAGCTAGGTTCGGAGTTACCATCGAGGAACAACAAAACCTGTTACAAACACAAAAAGATTACGCCATCGCACATTGCGTGAGCGAGGATCTTGACATATCCAGAGGGGTTGCAATCGTATTTAAAAAAAAGTTTGAGCAACTAGATGAACAAAGACAGCAACTGGCAGTCGGAAAAGTTTTAAAACTACATGGTGACAGACGCTTCGTTTTCTATCTGATCACCAAGAAATACTTAAGTACCAAGCCGTTATACAAAAATCTGTGGCGGACATTATGGAATGTCAAGAGAGAAATGGAGTTCTACCATGTTTAATAATTTAATATGTAAGTTATTCAGCCATCAATTTGTATCATGCCACACTTACTTATAAAAGCGGAGCTTCAGAAGTTTACACCGTTATTACACGATTCGAACTCGCGCGGAGTGCGGACGTGTTTATGTGTGCTCTGAAAGTAGTGATTAAATTAAGTTGAAAAATTAATTAAAACTGGTTAAGGCCTAAAGGACATTACTAGAGTTAACTATAAAAATGTCTAAAGCAGCAAGCTGTGCAAAATGTAATGCGGACTTAGTTAAAAGTGATAAAATTGTTTGTTGTGCAGGGGTTTGTGATAGAATGTATCACTACAAATGTGGTAACATTACTACCGACGAATACGGTCTATTGATGGCTAAACGTAATTTTGGTTGGTTTTGTGAACACTGTGTAGATAGAAAAAGTTACATGGCAATTGTTTTGGATGGTATGAAAGCATTAAAACAACTGAAGGATGGTGTCCATAAGCAGAATGAAAAGATTGATAATGTTAATCAACAACTCATAGTAAATCAAGATAAAATAAAAAGTGACATAACTGAAATAATTGAAGAACGGTCACAACCAACATATGCCGATAAATTGAAATTAAAGAAACATGAACCAGCTATAATAATAAAACCGAAAAACGTAGAACAGAAAAGTGTGGATACAAAGAATGACATTAAGAAATGTATTGACCCTACGGATATGAATATAACCGGAATACGACCGGTAAGTAATGGTGGTATACTTATTGAATGTAAAAATAAGGATGATGTATGTAAGTTAAAAGAGAAAGCGGAAACTAAGATGGGAGAATCCTACAAAATACAATTGCCAAAGAAAAAGTTGCCAAGAATAAAAATAGTTGGATTGTCTGAAAATTTGCCACCGGAAATAATCGAGGAAAAAATTAAAATGCAGAACAGTCATATAAATTCGGAGAAATCGTCTTTGAAGATTGTACACACAAAAGAAGGTAGAAATCGGAAAAGTTATATAGCTTATGCGGAAGTAAATGCATACACGTATCGGGCTATAATGAAAGAAGAAAAGATAAATGTAGGTTGGGATAGATGCATAGTATATGATGCTGTTATGGATTTAACCATAAAGCCTCGGAGTGTAAAGCACAAAAAGCTTGTCCAAAATGTGCTGGCTCACATGGGTTGCAAGAATGTACTGTTGATGGAGAAGAAAATCACAAATGTTCGAATTGTATTCAAATGGCCGAAAAATTAAAAATGAAACTGGACATTAACCATCCTGTCTGGAGTCAAGAATGTGCAGTATTTAAACGAAAAATGGAAATGGAAAGAAAGAAGATTGATTTTTTAGAATAAGTAAACAAGGTGCGAACATATTATATTTGAATGCACAAAGCATGCTAAAACATTTCCAAGAACTAGAAATCTTAATTCAAGATAGGAAACCAAGTTTGTTATTATTAAGTGAAACTCGTGTAACTGAAGACATACAAGACTGTGAAATTAATTTTTCAGAATATGTATTAATTCGGTGTAATTCACAAACGAGAAGAACTGGAGAGGTTGTAATAGTTATAAGCAAAAAAATCCGATATACTGTAATCTCTAATTTTGCATTAGAAAATAACTATTGGTTAATATGTATCAAAATAATAGGAGGATTTCAAACAGGATACTATACAGTGGTGTATCACTCACCAAGTGCAAGTAATGCTACTTTTATAGAACATTTTAAAAAGTGGTGTGAAGATACAATTCCGGATAACAGTCGACATATAATTATAGGGGATTTTAACATAGATGTATCCAAACAAAGTTTTTATGGGTCGAAATTAATACAAGTTATTAGAAGCTTAGGGATGAAACAAATTGTAGACGAATTTACGCGTACAACAGAAAATAGCCGTACAATAGTTGACCTAGTAATTACAAATGTAAATGAATTAAGATCTGTTGTATTAAATGAACCAAAAATAACTGACCATGATATAATAGAAATAAATTTAGGTACATTGCATAATAAGATGGATTACAAAATAAAAACAATAAATTGCTATAAAAAATATTCAAAACAAAACCTACTTAATGTACTGAGCCATCACAATTGGAATATGCAAAATCGACAGATGGATCAAATAGCAAATGACATAGTTCAAACGCTTTGTTATGCAGTAAATGACCTAACTATAAAGAAAACTATAAAAACACGAACAAATAACACTTGGTTTACAATGGACTTACGTAATCTCCGAAACGAAAGGGACAGGCTTTATAAAATTGCTAAATTAACGGGAAATGAAAATGACTGGATGCTTTACAAAAACACAAGAAATAATTTTAGTAACAAAATTAAGATAAGCAAAAATAAATATTACGTAAATAAAATACAATAAAATAGCGGACAACCTCAAAATATGTGGAGAATTATTAAACATTTAATCAATGGAAAAGAAAATGAACCAAAAAATATAATATTTGACGAAGTAGAAATTGGTAACTTAGAAGAAATATCAAATAAATTTAACGAATATTTTGTAAGCAGCATTATGCAAATAAATAATAGTATAATCCAGCCCCCAGCAAAATTCAAAGAGGCCCCAATATTAAAACCAATCATTAATTTCAAATTTAAGTAAGTTAATTTATCGGATCTGAAGAAAATCATAAGTAATATTAAGAGAAAAGGAGGAACGGATCACATTACAAAACAAGTTATTACAGATGCATTGCCAGAAATTGGTAATGCAATGGTAGACCTAATAAACAAATCTTTAATAAGTGGAAAATTTCCTAATTGTTGGAAGCAATCCAAAGTCATACCAACGCCTAAAATTAAAAATACAAAAAGATGCGAAGAATTTCGACCTATCAATATTTTACCAGTGTACGAACAAATACTAGAATCAGTTGTTAAGGAACAATTACAGTGCTTTCTAGAACAAAATAATATAATTAGTGAAAATCAATCGGGTTTTCGAAGTAAACACTCGTGTGAAACAGCATTAAATCTCGTGCTAACAAAATGGAAATCCGAAATTGACGAGGGTAATAGTGTAGTAGCAGTGTTTTTAGACTATAAAAGAACCTTTGAAACTATCGACAGAGGAAGACTTATAAATAAACTTTACCAATATGGAATAAGAAGCACCGAACTTCAATGGTTCGAAACTTACTTGGAATCTCGTACTCAGACCACTACGTACCAAAATTACGAATCTATTCCAATTCAAAATAATTTAGGTGTACCTCAAGGATCAGTCTTAGGCCCATTGCTTTTCTTAATTTATATTAATGATTTAGAACTTAACCTTAAGTGCTGTAATATTAATTTGTTTGCGGACGATACCCTGGTATCAATTACTGATAAAAATGTACATTCAGCTATTATAAAGCTTAACTCAGAATTAGAAATTATTGCAAATTGGTTACAAACAAACAAATTAAAATTAAATGTGCTGAAAAGTAAGACAATGGTAATATCAAATATTAATGTTGACACAACAAAAATATAAATTGAAAATATAGAATTAGAACAGGTTGAACAAATTAAATATTTAGGAATTGTGATTGATCAGAATCTAAATTTTAGAAGCCACGTAAATTATGTAATAAAAAAAGTAGCAAATAAGATTAGCCTATTAGGAAGAATATCTAATAAATTGACGATTAATGCAAGAATTACTGTTTATAAAACAATTATTGCGCCATATTTTGATTTTTGCAGTAGTATATTTTTAATGTGTTACAAAGTCGACTTAAAACGGTTACAGAAACAACAAAATAGAGCTATGCGGATTATATTACATTGTTCAAAATATACCAAAATCACAGTAATGTTAGATTGTTTACAATGGTTAAGTGTGAAACAGCGGATATATTTCATTTCATTAATGTTGGTATACAAAATAATTAATGATTTGCTTCCAAACTACATGTCAAAATTAGTGATACGTAACTATGAAATACATTCATATAACACGAGAAGTCGATGTGATTTCAGATTGCCAAAATTTTCAAAATCAAAGTCACAAAATTCCCTTATGTACAAAGGTCTGAAATTATATAATGACTTACCAGATGAAATTAAGCACGAGCAAAATATTTATAAATTTAAAAAAGGTCTGAGTGATTATGTTAAGAATAAGTTTTAAGCAAAAATTAGTATTAATAGAAATATGTTATGATTTATGTTAAATTAGTATATCTTTACTAAATAAACACTTATTTACTTACTTATTTACTTATTTATTTGAGGATAGGTGTTCACATACATTTACTTTAGAAACTACAGAGTGCTTAACGCAAAAAGTATCGATTATACTAGCTAGTGTAACTCACAGAACCCGTAGATAACACATACGTACTAATACACCTATATAGTAGAATCGCGCTGTTATTAACGGCCTTATCGACATTTAGTAAAGGCCTTCTGAACCTCTCTTATTAATTTTGTGGTATGTTTGTACTTGCCGAACCTATTCATTGTTTGTCGAATTCACTCTTAAAACATTTCAAAAGTGTACACACTAATTTTATCGCATGTGTAGTTCTGATAAATATACATACGAAGTAAGCTTATTTTTTGGTTTCTTTCGAGCGGTTTGTGTTGGAATAACCTTTCCATCGTGATCGGGTAGACTCACAACTAGGAGAGCTCTGGCGCCTTTGGATATATGATTAGTTTCTTTGGTCAAGGAAAAAACAGGTTGTACAGCAACTCGAACACGGCAGTGTTAAGTAGATTATTCAAGAAAATAAATAAGTGTCTAGGTACTTCTTCTTTGTACGTTAGCACTAAGTTCTGTGTTTGGATCAATGGTTTGCCAGGCATAGTTGGGATCCTGAGGACCAGCTTTCATACCAACTTATGGGTGGTCGTCCAAGTGGTCGAGGTGTATTTGGTTTTTCCTCTTTCGCAATTTTTGCCAGCCGTTCATAAGGTATTCTGTTCACGTGGTCTTTCCATTCTATTCTCCGGCCTCTTGACCATCTTACTACATCTTGAATCTCACATGTGTTCCTTATTTCTTCATTTCATCGGTCAAATAGCGTATGTCCTGTTATTGATCTTAGTGTTTGCATTTCTGTTTTTAAAAGTCGTTTCGTTGTTGTGTTCTCTGCTATGGTTTTTATCGCATATGTCATGACCGGTCTTACGCAAGTTTTATATATTCTGACTTTACTCCTTGTGCTTATATGTTTATTCCGGAAAATTATATCTCTTAAGTATCTTGATATTAATGATGCCTTTGTTGTTTCAGCTTTTATTTTGTCCTTTAGGTTCCTATTACTTGTTATGTTTGCTCTTAGATATTTGAAGGACATCACTTGTTCTACGCTTTGATCGTAAATTGCTAATTTACATCTTCTTGGTTCTCTAAATATTGTAAGGGATTTTGTTTTCTTTGTGGATATTTGAATGTTGAACGTTTTTGCTGTTTGTTGGAATTTATACAGGAGCTTCTGTAGGTTATCTTCGTCTTCCGATATGATCACTGCGTCATCAGCATAGCATATTATTTTTACTTCTTTATCATTCATTTGGTATCCTCTACCAGTTTGATTCACTTGTCGGTGATTTTATCCATTATGATGTTAAATAAGATTGGGCTTAGGCTGTCTCCTTGTCTGATTCCAGATGCCACAGGTATTTTATTACCTAATTTATTTGCCGTTCTCACATATGTGTAATTCTCGGTATTCAGTTTTTCAATAATTTTTATTATATTAGGGTGAATGTTCCTTTTTGTTAGTAGGGCTGTAACATCAGTTAAGCGTGCCCTATCAAATGGCTGGGTAAGGTCGATGAAGCACATATAGGCTGGCCTTTCCAGTTATTTGACGGATAATAAAAATGGCATCTATAGCAGACCTGTTGTTGCTGAACCCTTGTTGTTCTTTACAAATCCCGGTTGACATTAGTTTTTCTGCTAAGATTTTAGTAAATAGTTTTTGAATCGCACTCATTAAGCTGATCGGAATCAGAATACTTTTTTTCCATTCAGATGGTATACTCTTGGCTACAAGTATTTTATTGAAGAGAGATTGTAGTTCATCGTGTAGTATGTCCCCTCCATATTTAATCATTTCATTCCTTATTTCGTCAATTCCTGGGGCTTTTCTGTTCTTTAGTTTGACTACCATTTGCTGTATTTTTTCCAAGGAAAAGACTCTATTTTGGGTGTAATTGACGTTTTCAATCTCATAATGTAATTTTTGTGCTTGGGTGTTGGTTTCTGTTAAGCTATAAACTTTTTCAAAATGTCTTTCCCATTCTTCTGCCGTAATTTTTGTACTTTGTGGGTATTCATTTATTGATTTTCTTCTATTTCTCAGTAGATTCGATATTTTCTTTTGTCCTCCGTATAGGTCATGTTCCATATCATTCGAAAACTTCTCCCAATGTTCTCTTTTGATTTTTCAAATATTTTTATTGATCTTGTTGCTTACAGCTAGTATATAGTTATTATATGTTATTGCATTAGATCTATATTGCAGGTACGATTTCCTCTTCTCTTCTGCTGAGGTCTTGACTTCTTGTTTAAACCAGGGCTTTGTATTTGGTCTTCCCCCCTTTTTTATTGTCCTTCTTTCGAATGCTTCTTCCGCTGCTTCTGGTATATTAGTTCTTAATTTTGTCCGTGCTGTTTCAATGTCATTCAGCTCTTGGATATTATTGGCAGCTATTTTTTTTCTAAGCCTTTGTATTTAGTCGAGTCGTCTGATAGAGATTCTATATTCAGCTTACTCATTACCTCGGTGAGTTTGTTATGAAATCGTTGCATGATTCTTCGCATTTTTGTCATTACAAGATAATGGTTTGTTCCTGCATTTGCTGAAGCTAACAATCTAATGTCCTGAATCCTTTTCGGGTGGATATTTTTATTTGTGATTACGTATTCTATTGTTGATCTTTGTCTTCGTGTATTTTCGAAGGTGTATTTATGTTGTGGTTTATGTGGATAGAAAGTATTATTAATTCTGAGTTCATTTTGTATGCAGAGTTGTATCATTTGTTCGCCACTTTCATTAATTATTTCTTTGTTAAATCGGTTTTTGATACCAGGTATAACCTCATCGCCTACTTTTGCATTAAAATCCCCTAAGATTATTATTTCATCTTCATTCGGTATATGGTCTAAGACTGTTTGTAAGGTCTGGTAAAATAATTCTATCTCCGCCTGTGGTTTGCTAGTATCGGGTGCATAGATACTTATTATATGCGTTAGTCTTGATTTTTGTAATTCGATTGTCATCTGGAGTATTCTGTCACTAATGTATCTTGTATTGCTGATTTGATTTTCATATCTTTTATGTATCAATATGCCAACCCCTGATGTTGCTTTTTCATTTTTATCTTTGCCCTGTATATTAGAATGTAGTTTCTATATTTGCTGTTTCTTTTGCCCTTTTTTTGTCTCCGAGAGTGTACATATGTCTAATTTGTGTCTTTTAATTTCAAGTATAATTTCTTGGTCTTTATTGTTAAATGATCTTACATTCCAGTATCCAATTCTAAGTATTGTAGGTTTCCTTATTCGCTTGTTCCTTGTTCTCGCAATGTTGTCATGATTAAATCCTGTCAGTTCCGAGGCCAAACTGTTGGTTCTAGGAGCACTTGTTTTTTTCGCCAAGCAGGTCGCTAGCCTCACTTAAAACCTTCCTCTTTTATCCGGGCTTGGGACCGGCTATGATGTCACTGAGAAACTCAATCTACCCAGTTCTGTCATCGACAGAGTTATATAAATAAGTGTGTCTGAAATAAATATACGGAGTATAAGCTTGTACGTGGCTTTAAAGTAAAAAATAAGTGTTAAATAAAAGTTATTCGCGACTTTATCTTTGTGTGATAGTTCTATATATAAGTTATAAACGTGTACATATTTTTAGGATAAATAAATTAGTTAGTAATAATAATCGTTACAGTATACGATATGTTATATAGCAATGTGTCTCGATACTAAGAATGTGGTGAAGTTTTCAGTTGTTGAAATGAGCAAAAAATTAAAAAAAAAGAGATTAGTTTGCAATATCAACAGATCAAACTTTTGTTTGGCGCGAATTTCTAAACAAAGAAAAATGTAAACAAATTTATAAAATTCCGTAAGTAATAAAAAATTGTTATGCAAAAAATATATTTTAGTGTTAAAAACACTTATAGGGAGCTTGATTCGAAGGCTCGTGTAACGAAATGATAAAACGCTCAGATAAAACAAATCTGGAAGTTGCGGTGGTGCTCAATCTCATTTCATTTTTTGTATTTTTTGGATGCAATGTTTATTATTATTAAACAAAATATTCTTTATGATTGGTTCTATGTTTAAAAATTTGATAAGTCTTAATTTCACTCAACAGTGATGAAAAATGATTATAGTAATTGCAGAATTAGATCCGCTTGAGCTTCCGTCTTGTACGCTGCAAAAACGGTACAATATAGATGAAAATTGCACATAAACAATTTATTGAGCACCAAATTTACTACAAAAAAGTCCGCGGGAGTGTATAATTATATCTAATAGTTTAAGCGTTACAGAATTTTAATGTAATTTTTGTGCAACTTTGCACACGTGCATCTTCTTAACTATTGAAGGTAATTGTACTCTTCCGCGGACATTTATATAGTAAATTTTGTCCTCCATAAAAATGTTTATGTGCAACTTTCCTCTATCTTGCACCGTTTTAGAGTAATAGTTTATTGGTTGTTTTAAGATATTCAGCAAATCATTTTAATACAAAAATTGTGGCGGTTTCGATGGATGCATGATTTACAAGAAAAACAACTTTTACGATACCGACAAAGCTACCCTTCTACTAAACTAAATTTATGTTCAAATTTTTAAATGCATAAACGACATAATTTAATAAACCATATTTATAAAGCTTTATAATAAAATTTATCAGTAATTACTAGTTGACATTGTATTAACAGTCAAGCAATTGTAAATATTATTAGCGTTATAAATCAGTTAAAACTAGAGAGAGGATTCATGTCATAGTAAACTTCATTTTTTAAATATTTTTTAATAGTTAGTAGCGCATTTGTTTAATATTAATAGGAAAAAAAAATTATAGAATTGGTTAATTTTTAAATTGTTAAGGAGATTCATTGTTATTGGTCAATTTTTAAATTATTCAAATTACCAGTCCACCAGTAATAAATTCGTTAAATGTATTTTTTACTCATGTTTCGAGCTTTAAAATAATAAAGGTCATATTCAGAAAAATCTACAAAAAATATTTACAACTTATAAAAAGTTAAGATTACAAAAATTTTTTTTATTTACATTTTTTGAAAAATGTCAAACATGAAAATTTGTAACTAGATAATTAAAAAATCTAAATTTTACAAAATGTTATTTTTAAAAAAATTATTTTAAAAAGGGATGATTGCGATATATGTAATTTTTTTTAAACATTTACTCTAAATAAAATTTGATTTTATACATATGTAAAGGTACAAAACTGTGAGTTTAATCACTCGATTTCACGCCCTACATATTAAACATTTCTAATTAATTAATTGTATAATTTCGATTCGTTTATGTAATACTGCAAGGTTTATTTACAGTAAAACTAAAAAATAACTGGATAATTTGAATTATATGTAAGTTTTTAGAACAATTTGGATTTTCATAAATTAAAATAAAATTTATGGCGTATTGTAAATGAGACTAAAACATGAAAGGCCAATTTCGTTTCAGTAGAAACAGAAAAATTAATAGTTACGTTTTCTTACGTTAGTAAACGCTTTAGATTTATTGCTTCTCTGTGTCATTATATTTCAGTTTAATAAATGGGACGTAAATTAATTTTATTATTTATTTATTAAAAATGCTTAAGTAATTGAATACTTGAAATCTCGCCTCACAAACTGCGTTTCGGCATTTGAATAGTATTAGTGTATTTTTAAAAATATTCTTATATTTAATACAATTTTCTGAAGTTTTAAATGACGGTTGTAAAAACGTAACTTTTCAAAAGTAGAACGATGTATAAAATTGTTATTATTAAAAATTAAATTGATATTTTTTGTTGTTGTACTGTGAAAATGTTAAAGTTATTAAAACTCACGTCAGTTTATATCACAATAACGATTATGTAAGGATTTGCATATGGTTTCATACATACCACTTTTATTCCCCAGAGTGACACGAGTTTTAAAATGTAATTTGTTGGATTACTTATAATGTAAAAATACAATAAGCGCTTTAAAAATAAACGATTGATATTGTTTTACAAAAATCTAAAATTGATTGTTATAACTTATCAAAACATAAGTTGTTTTTTACATTTTTAAAAAATCATGATTAATTTGTTAACTCTGTGTTGCATGAAAATCTGATAATTCATTTTACTATTTGTGCATTTTCTTTTCTCAAACAAATTCGTTTGTTGAACTCTTAACTGTTGATTAAAAAATTAAAAATTTAAATCTTTTTCTATTTATGAAGTTTGTTTTTTCATCTCCTCACAACTATGTGCAATTTACAGAAATCCAAATAAATTAAATTTTTAAATAATCTCTCTTGTTTTTCATTAACGTAACCTTGTTCATATTTGGTTAGGGCGTTTCCACCGATGTTGAAATATAGTTCTTTTTCCATCGTTTAGGTGATCGTCCCACTTTTCTTTTCCCATGTAGGGTTGTGTTACAAGCTTTTGGTTTTACGAACCTTGCACGGCCAACTCACAATAGTCGGAGGTGGGGAGGTCCACAGAAAATATGTTTAAGGGCGCCAGAGCTGATCCAAAGTAACACTTTTGTCTCGCTCACGACAGACGGTCTAAACTTGTAACTCAATTGCAGGTTCGTAATCCTTATACTCGGCTGTTCGAGTAGCCCAAAATTAGTTCGTAGATAACAATAACCACAGGAGAGAGAAAACTAACAAGAGAGCTTAACGATTTTTAATCACTTTAAGAGGTGAATGGCAAACATTAACAAGAATATATGAATCCGTACTTGTAAGATTCTTAAACATAATTAACAAATATCACAGCTTGCTAACTAGTAAAATGACTAACAATCTGCATTCACAAGTAGAGAAGATTTTGATTTAGTATTCACATAAAATTTACTATATTATATCACAATTCTCGTATGCAAATGCCTGTAGTATCGGCAACACACACTGCATATGAAAATTATGTCGAAAAGGACAGCACCGAAAGTCTCAGAATAAATATGTTTTCCCTCACAGCATGCGATACAATTATGAAATGTTTAAGATTACCTTATTGGTATATAAGCAATAATGTAGTTACGATCATTAACATTAAATATAATTCTGTGAATAACTTTGGTGATCTCGATATAAAAGTCAAACAAGTAACTCACCCCAAAGTCCAGTTTCCACTTACACGTAGAAAACGTTTTCTCGTCAGTGGCCTGTAATAAATAGTGAAAAGCAAATCGGATCACAATCGAGTTCACACAGAACAAAAGCTAAAAAAATAGTATTAATAAATAATTAAATGACATATAAAAACCCGTTGTATCGTGTACTGTAAGAAACAATCTTAACACAGGTGGCTGATAACACATTCGACTTCTTCATTAAGCATTATATAGAACCCCAGTATATCGAACGATTTAAGTAGCAATTCAGAACAGATGGCTGATAACACAATCTACTTCTAATCCCAAATCAGCATCCCGGACACAGCGTTCGACGAGACCCCGATGTTACTTAAATAGCAGGCCCTCACAACAGCTTATATGCTCGGTAGTATTATTCATTAATGGTACTTATGCATCCTAATTGCTGCTTGAAATCCACGATGGCGGACAACGTGGTCGGAACCGGCTATCATATGAATATAGAAATTACGAAAGACCCTTAATAGATTTAAGACAAAAATATCTTACCCCGTGCCGAAAGAATCGTAATAAATTCTCACTCGCTTTATAAATTTATGTTCATCACACATGATGTTCTTAAAAATTTAAGAATCGAAAACCTCGACACCGGTCCGTTACTGTAGTTGACAGCTTCACGATTACTTCGTCGAATGACAGTCACGAGAAAGGATCGGTAGAGGGCGTCAAAACCCGAATCTAATTGTAA